>JAPJYX010000005.1:20302500-21552500 GCA_030503985.1 Himalopsyche tibetana
GAAGTCTTGACTGTTTTGTATAGTATACTTATGACACATACCGTCAATTATAAATCTAAATTTAGTTTACTGAGATATATATATTGATCTAATCTTTGTAAAAGTGGCGTTAGACTCAAATGATAAAATGTATTGTATAGGTCTGCCAAATTTCTGTGTACATGGACTGGCACATGGTTTAAAACTGCTGTTTTGACCAGGTACAAATATATATTTTTTAACATTGTCTATGCTGTAACAGTTTGTCTAAAACGATACATATTGACATTTTCTCTTTCAAAAACAAAAATCCAGTTTATAGACTCACTGTTTTATGCTTAATATGTAGAAATATTGTTGTAGGGAGACACGAGCACAGGCGGCCTCCTACTTTTGCACAATCGCTATTTCGCACATTTTTAAAAAATCAATTATTTCAAGATTTTTAGATCAGAATTTATTCCCGGAAATCAATGTTGTTTTTTTTCCACCCAATACTACCTGCCTCATACAGACCATGGACCAAACAGTAATAGCTACGATTAAACGATATTATATAAAGAGAATAATGAAGAAGAGCATCAAGGCAACTGACAGGGGAGGTGGGTCTGCATTAAGAGATTTTTGTAAGAACTATACTATGTGGAACGCAATTAACAATATTGGAGACGCGTGGGCTGACATAAAAGAGTCAACAATGAAAAGTTCCTGGAAACAATTATGCCTACAAATGATAAGTGATTTTATATATTTTTTTAAGAAACTCCGGAAACTATGACATATGAATAATGATAATAATAAATGATAATGAATGAACTAATCTTGGAAGTCAACGATGAAGATGTTAATGAGTTGATTGAATCTCAGTAAGAACCTCTGTCACATGAATATTGAAATGGGCAACAAAGAAATTAAGGAAGAAGCTTGTAAAGTTGCCGAGACTTTTTTTATAAATATAGACACAACGTCACGTTTTTTATATAAACAAAATATTTATTTATATGATTGTAAAAAATTCAACAAGTTGAAATGATCATTTTTTCATAGAAATGATTTTATGATTGGAAACAATTTCTATAATGACTACGATACTAACAGATGATACATAGTGATGTAATATTATAGCCATTATCACAAGGTGTAACGACGTATATGAACACTAACGGATAACTTCTTAAAACTCAAAATCAATCTTGATACACATTTAATAATACGTAACTAAAAATCACCTTCTGTCAGCGGTGGGCTGCCAATACGTTAACAAGTGGCTCGCTTAATCTTCAAGCAATTCTCGGTGTTCTGGGGAAGAAGCGAATTTTTATCACTCCTATGCCATTATATCCAATACTTCAATAAACAATCGATTGTTCCTTAATACACTTATGATATGTAGCAATATGCAATTTACCGTTAACTTATCAATTGTAAATGGCTAAAAATGTAATACGGTGTATACTAAAGCTGTCGTCGATAATATTTAAGTCAGAAATTGCTGTTATGTACTAATTTGATCTGAAAACATTGTTTTCTCTTAAATTAACAAGGGGCTCGCCGGCCTCGGTAAAATTTAACAAGGGGCGCGCGCGAGCCCTCTCCAGCCCACCCCTGCCTTCTGTCATGTCTGAAACTCTTCAAAGGGCCCATACATTAAGGAACTTTGTTCCAGGAACTATCTACGTAATTTCTCAGAAACCATTTTCCAGAGCATGTTCTTGGACACACGAGGGGTCACAGAAACGTCACCCGTTGTGGTTATGTTGTACAGTGCTGCGTCCGAACGAACGATATTTTGATTTTATTGGATTCAAAAATGTGTCAGTCAAAAATCAGTGAATATACGACATCATACTGATTAAAAAAATTTAAAAAATCAACGGAAATTTTACTTGGAAATGCTATGAATGAATAAACACATATTGTTTAAATAATATATTTTTGACACACGATTTTGGCTAATAATAAAAATATGTCTTCGATAAAAAAAATAGCTTCAATGGTAATAATATTATGACAGATGGGTACACAGTACTTAAAAGCTTTATCGCAAAAATCTTTTTTAAATATGAAATTTACTGATGTCACTTGAATTTTTAAAAAAATACTGGTATAGTATAAGTGCAAAATAATCGGTTATGAAACCCTTGAACTATTAACAGTTATATAAACTATTTATTACTATAGATAGTCAATACGGCCGCACAGTTGATACCCTTCCTAATATTTGGTAAAGTGTATCAATCGGCACTAAAATTTACTAAACAAAGAAGTAGATATATTTTTAATTTAGTACCAGACAGGTCGAAATCTGTCTAGGGGCGGCACATAGCCTAGAAACATCACTGGTAATCATGTACTCAATTTATCGTATAAAATAAAGAGGGACAACAGAATCTGTCGATAAGATTAGACGATTAGAAATAGTATTTTATTTTTGATAATATTACCTCAGATGTTGACATATTCCACGTGGGCGTGAGCGAGTTCGGACGAATAAAGTAGGCGTTGATGGCAGTTGACTCCTTGCAAATTTCAAATGCCTAAATTGTTTTTCAACTCTTTTTGTTACATTTCAAAAGTATTCAATTAATAATTTGTAATTCATTTGTACGGCACATTTAAATAAATGAATCTGTTCATTGGAGGTAAACTACACTATGTCAAATTCGGCAAATTTTAAATACCGACAAAGCGTAGTATATATACCATGCGATACTCTTTCGAGTGAAATTGTAGAAAAACACCCAAATCAATGATCTTTAGAAATAGTAGAAGAACACCAGTAATTTTCTAACAATAACTTCTAGACGAAGCTTGAACCGCCAATGGGAAAAAAATGCAATTTTTGACAAAATGCAGTTAATCTCATGTACAGAAAAAAAATAGAATAATCTACCAACAATAGATATCCCCCAGTGTCTCCATTAAAACACGTTTAGAAACAAATCTGAACAAATAATGATAATGTTTTATTCGCTCAATCAACATTTTTTTTATAATATGTACATATTTTAATGTTTCTCTTCTATTTTATTTGAGATACGATGTTTATGGTTTCTCTGATAAATTTGTCTATGGCGGCGACAGCGATCAGTTTCACAAATGGAAACGATTATCTTTAAAACGAGTAATAATAAATGACGGCGGATTTAAAATCAAAGTCACTATGCACTTAGCCACAATAAAGAAAAGGATATGTTTGGTCAGGCAGTAATAAACTTAAAAATAAATTTTAAAATTCAAACTACTCTTTATTTTATTTATTATCTATAATCCAGCAATGTAAAAAAATCTGGATTATCATTATAAAGTACAAAATTATATTTCATAAAGATCAGAGCTTGGTGTTGAAGAATTCAAATGCAAATTCTATTATGACGAAGCCCATGGGACCAATGTTTATATTATTTCGTAGTTATGAATATAGGAAAATGAAAAAACATTAACAAACTTTAAAAAAAGTAATTAATTTTAATACAAATAATAAGGATATCATATGAAAGAGGTGGTGAATTTTGTATGCGCGTGTCAAAATAAATATTAGTAAATATATCGAGTCTTCGCCAAAAGTTTCAAAACGAGAAAAAGTTTACATATAACACCATTAAAAATTTACCTATAACGTGTCTGCGAGAATTTTGCTATTGTAAATTGGGTGTCAGATGCTTTATATCTGTGTTATATTGCGTCACTTTCAGAAATATATACAATAAATAATTTAAAAGCATAAAAAATGAAGCCATCTATAAATCTTTCACGTGTCAGCAAAATTTTCGTAGATGATACCTCTGGCACGCGTGCCATATTTTCACTATGACTGTCCTAGAACCCAGGACTCGGCACATGCTCTGGGTACCATTAAAACAGTGTTTCCCTGCTATTGTATTGGATCAAGTTGATATCACATTTTTTTTCGCCAAAACAATTCACTAGAATGGAATTTTAAATAATTATTTCGAAATCATTTGAGTATATTACTACGAAAAGTCGTTCGGAATTCGAAAAATATTCCAAAAATTTTGTTAAAAATTGACGCATTTTAGCAAGAATTTTAGCGATTATTCAGTTTGTTATTTTTAATAGGATGATAATTATAAATAATAATCATTTGAACATTCAAAGACCTTTCTTTTTTCGATATTTACTTGAAAATTTGTGTAAAAATAGCTAGCTATTTATCAGTCAATAATGTTATTTTTATGAGGCGTATTAATCACTGTCAAACAGCCGGACAGCCATTTTATTATGTGTAGGTTTTTCGATTTTGAAGTAAAGTATTATTGGGTATAAATACGCTGGATACAATAGATATTTATATTGAGTAATATACGTTTTAATGTGTCGCGCCATCTAATTGAGCACATTCACAAACTTGAATCATTATAAACAGCTTTAAAAGGACTATAATTTAGGTTTTTGAAAATGTATTAAATTTAAAAAATATATTTATTAATATATAAGTAGCATGCTGTTTAATATGGATAAGCGATACAGGTCCTATACATATTAAAATAAATGTGGAATTAATTTTGAATATATTTTAAATCCACCAAGTATTGACAGTCAATTGAAAGTGAAAATTAAAGTTATGAACACCAAAAATAAGCATTGAAAATGTAAAATGAATGAATGCGCATGATGTAGCTTTTTAAGCCGAACGCCAACATAAAAATGTAAAGCAAATTTGAATTGTTTGAATTTTGTACTTTTCCATGAGTTTTGTCGCTAACGACCCGGCTTTCGCCTTTCGGCATCTTCAGACATTCCAAGTGCACGGATGTACTTGAACTGACGCGTAGTAAACAGTTTGTATCGTTTATATACCAAAAATATAAGTAGATCACTAAGTTAAAAGGATATTAAAATGTAAATTAGCGAAAATTGAATGTATACAATTTTCAGTTAAGCAAATTGTTTATTAATGTTGAATATAAAGCAGGAATATTCAGTGTGCGAAGAATTCGTTTAAGCCTTAAACTTTTTGGATAATTTATTTTTGCTAAAAGGGGCTTCAATATGGTTAAGAAACACTGTTATAGGTATAATCTTCTACGGAAGAATCGATCAACTCCAGAATAATTACGTTTATAATTATTCCTCTTTTCGTCTCAGCTGGTTTAAATGATAAATTTCTCATATGTATACAGTTATAAGCAGTGCTTTATCCTATGTAACGCGGTGGTATGGCGTTTCGGCACCTTTTTAATGTTTGGAATCAAAATTCGAAAAAAAAAATATTTTGCTTTGAAAACTTTAATTTTTTCCTTGAAAAACATTGGCTATTTGTCCTTATCTTAGGTCTTTTTTGAATGTAATGTACTGTTTATCGTAACATTCATATGTCAATTGATATCAAGATACAAAACAATATCAGGTCCATAGACTTACTCTGTTACCATAACCAGGGGTCTAATGCTTGATTTAGTGCGCTTTCTGTGTCACACGGATTCCATCTGCAACAGTTTTGTCACTTTTGTCCATCAAAGACGTTTCCTCCCACCCTACTATTGGTTAACCACTAGTTCTGTTATTAGCCTTATCTTTTTATTCTTACTCTCTTCGAAAAAAGACAGAAAGTAACAAGAATTTCTCGTAAAAACATCTGTTGGGGAAGCCACGTGCTCTACATTGGGAATTGAGTTAAATTATTGACAATAAGTGAGTTCCGGCACCTTTCTTTTAAAAAAAAAGCACTGCTTATAAGTTATATCTTAAAATATTACACGTATGGTAATAATTAAACAGATGTGGCGAAGTGTCAATTTTAAATCAATGAATGTCCTCTTAATCTTGTCGGAATGAAGCAAATATGGAAAGAGAAAATTGTTGAAAGAAATTGTTATTGTTGAAAGCAGCTCATTGATTGCTAAGAGACAATATTATTATAATATATTTGAATCGAATGTAAATGTTCCTGTTTTTAAGTAACAATGCTTTTGACGAGTCCAACATATATGAAACGCATCACATGTAAGTAATTGTTTAATGGATTTAATATCGATTTAGTTCGGTTAAATTACTGTTAACACTCGCACAAAGGTTTACCAAATGAGCTTAGTGTTTTATATTTTGAGTGTAAGTATTTTCCGAATATATTTCTGTAACAGAATGGTGAATTTATGTTACAAAGTGGCAAAGTCTGTACTTACAACACGCAACTTTTAACCCGCATGAATAAAAAATGTTACACTGAGAACTTTTCCAAAGAAGTGCTTGACTTCATTTTGAAGGCCGAAAAAAAAATGAGACACAGTTTCTTTACATTTTATTATGGTATTTATTGTAAAAAAATATTTATTGTAAATTATATGTTTCATAGTTCCATGTTCCATAAAAAAATATGTTTTTAATTATATTGCCCATTATATTCAAATACATACCTTTCTAATATTGCTCCAAAAAATACAGTTAGATAAAAATACAAATTTTATCTCGATAGGCAGATGTTTGCACATAAAACAAAGAAATACAACAATCTTCTCTAAGTTCCATTAAAATACAATTTATGCTTTTGCCAACGTTTCAATAAATTTGAATTGAATTGAGATGAATGACTAAATGATTCACTAAAAAAATGAGACAAATAATAATTATCACTCTTTTACAGCTCAGTTTAGATGTGTAACAACCCTATTCAATAAAAAAAAATCGATAAAATAATAATAATTTTATAATATTTTTACTTTGAATCTGCGCACAAGAGATCGATGAAAAAATATAATCATGTGTTTATTCGTTACCAGTGTGCAACGTATGGTATCCCAATTGATGTATCTCGATAGAAGTTTTTTTTTCTACGAGAACTGGCTGCTACTAGTTGCACAATTTCTCGTTTTTTCGAAAAGAGTAGAAATATAAAGGATAGGGCTAGTGGTTATCTAATCGCTTTCGAACGATCCGTTATTTTAGAATTGGAAGGATGGGGGGAATTTTTTAGAATTCATGACGTTGAATATAAATCGATTGAACAAAATGCTGTTCGTACTGGGAATTGGACCCGTGAGATCCGTTACGCAAGCCAACGACGTTGAACAATTGCAACACGGGACCAAACAATCAAAATGTGTATAAAGAAAATTAAATCGCTCTCGGGGGTGATCAGTGAACACATAATACCGACCCCTTAAGAGCGTTCGGTGACCGTATTTGCGTTTGCACTAAGTGTTAAATATGATATAAAATGCGACAAAATTAAGACAGCTCTTTCGGCGCAAAAAGAGACAAAGTGATATTTTATTTGTATTTCGAGAATTTAATGACTTGTGCGTTAGTCAGTCTCTATGAAATGCAGAAATAGCAGAAAAACAAAGTTATAAAAAAGCTTGCAG
Source organism: Himalopsyche tibetana (assembly GCA_030503985.1). Lineage (NCBI taxonomy): Eukaryota > Metazoa > Arthropoda > Insecta > Trichoptera > Rhyacophilidae > Himalopsyche > Himalopsyche tibetana. Next base: position 20,309,805 of record JAPJYX010000005.1, read on the forward strand.
CACTTTTTTCATGGAAACGTTAAAAAAATGTTTTTTTATCTTTTCTTATCGCCTACAATAAACTCTTATAATCTCTGAATAGTATTATTGTAAAAGCAACATTTTTCTTTAATGTTTTGTAATAGCTAATTTAATATAACGTAAAATCTTTATTTACCTGCCTAACAGCTATTGAAAGTTTTAACATTGTATACAACTTAAACAAAATGAATGCATGAGCATGTTTCATTCGTGATTAATGTGTTTATATTGTGTGCAAGGAATGTTTGCAATGAATGTGTTGTTTATGTTGAAACTGTATAGTGCCAACACGTTTTCAGTACACAAGTAGGTTTAAAATAGATTTAGACTTGTTAATTACTTTGAAGCGTTAGAATAATAATAAAAAAAATCTTATTGATCGATTTGACCGAGCGGTAAATCTTTCGGGTACGTTTCTAACCCACTAGATTTCGCGGCCAAGAATTTAAGGCAGCTAACGTCTGTTATGTTTTTATATGATCCCACCAGGGATTCTGTATCGGGAAAACCCGACAGTAAATTCCCAGGATATCGACGCTTTTTATCAGTCTCGATTGACAGGACATTTGAATAAAACAATTCGAGACATAGGATTTGTATAAAGTAGGTTTTATTCATTGAAAACGATTGTAGTTTGATAATCTTTATACATTGACAACTTTTGTACATTTCGAAAGGCAATAAAATAATTGATTGCATTGGATTTTATTTAATAGAACTCTATGCATCATATTTCAAAGGAAAAACTATCATGGGCAAAATCAAACGAATCTCTCGAAAATGTGTAATGAAATATATATATAAATATATACAATATTGTCATCTTTGCAGCTAATTTATTATTTTAAGATCATTTCACACGCTCTTCGTCTGAAGAGGATATGGCAATAAACATACTTTCAGTGTAATAAATTATTTGACACATTTTTGAATTCAATTGGATAAAAAGTAATTTATAATTTAAAATTCAGTTTCTCGTAACCATTGAGCTTATTCTTTATAGAGGAATTCATAGATACATTTCAAACATTTTTTTGTGCATATTCTAACTGTAATTTTAATTTTTAATTTAAATATAGGTAATATGATGCTGTTTGAATTTTATGGCATTCCTCACTGATATGATATACTATTATACATAATAAAGTTAAGAGGATTGAAATAACAAGCATATAGTCATGAATAATCTATAATAGATAATATTATATGACTGTTAGATGGGATAACCTTAAGCCGTATAAACAATTCATTACACAATTGTACACAATACATTTGTGTAATTTAATCATAAATTTTAAAATAATCGCTCATGCACTCAGTGTTGTCAACAACTCTACACTGATATGGGCGCGTAATTGTTTTACTACCATCTGAAATTTCACATAACCTCAAAAAATTCAACGTCTTGTTATCATTTTCGCTCTCTTTTTATTCAACACATCTAACCTAACCTAGGATTAACCGAAACGTCACTTCTACGTTGCCTAGCTCTTTTCGGTATACTAACATAAATACTTCTATCAATTCTACTCGAATTTTAATGACGTAACCTTCTACTAAAACTGCTAGGTAATATACATATAACATTGGCAAGATTTCACACTTCAACTGTGACATACAAAACAACAAAAATAATGAACGAACAGATGTAAGCATCCTGGTGGTTGAATTTTAAATCGATGTTACATTTAAATTTCGAATAGTGTAATATGCAGCTATGCGTCTTTAAACAACAAATAGAACTTCGTTAATACCACATAAAGTGTTGCCGTGTGAGATGAAACGTATCCAGCGAGAAATTAATCAATTATTCAGAGATAAGCGCCACTCAGGGAGTACTTCGCTTACATAAACGACATGTTGATGAGAGGGTGGTGCCTGTAGATAGGTGTCGCTCTGACATGCTTTTCGTTATAATAATATCACGGAATTACTGTATCAACTTGGTTGCTAATGTCAACACATTATAACAATTTCTCCTTTCGCCAACGTCAAATTCTTTACAACATGACAATGCAATTATTAAACCTGCCATTCAAATAGTTTTTTTGAAGCTTATAAAACAAAACATATACATATAAAATAACGGTATATTGATCCAAGAAAACTTATTGGCGAAATAACACAAAGAAAATTCCCGCCCACATTAACATTTTTTCAACCGTATCTTGTATCTAGTTAAATATATTACGTACCTACATGAATTAAATTTTTAATATTTAACCCACTACGATCCTAAGTGCGACTCACAAATTAATTTTTTCATGGATAAAAATTAAATTTGTATCCATGACCATATATTTCGTTTAAATATAGCATAGTTATTTTTGTTCAAAAAATGCGCATCATATAGAAAAATAACGGATGTATGCGAATGTATATATGATATTACTCGTCTGTTGATTTGAATCCTCTTTTAGTATTTCAATAGTTATTTTTATATTACACTACGATAAAACAACGCATGGAATATTTATGCTAATAAAAGCTGTAATTATTTTTGCATTAGTTGTTTCAATCGAATACATATTGTATATACTGTGTGAAAAGGCAAAGTGAAGTAGCTTTATAACAGTTTTTTCGATAATCACAATGTATACAACCAGATACACATTTTATTAAAATGATGTAGGCTACAAATGTCGAATAAGTTTCTAAATTCAGATTTTTAGTTTGAAAAAAGAAAGGCATGTATAAATTGCTATCTGGAAAAAGGACTTAAAAAAAGCTTTTTCTTCATCAATTAAATTAATATCAGAATAAGTCAATAAGACACCAGTTTATCAGTCTCCGTGCAATTCAAAAAAAATATTTAACACTAAGCAGTTTTTTGGCATTTATCAACAATTTGTGAAACTGTAATGAGTTCAATTTGGAAATATTTACATTCCTCAAATCTGCACATAGATAATCATTAGATTTACGCCAATCATTTTAATAACTTAAATTCACTTTAGATTTAATTTGAAAGATAATGAAGATACTGTACGGTCCTTTTTACAGATACATATAAATGTTTATGCCAATTTTATAAATTCGTCCTTTCTTTTCAAAGTTTTCATTATTATCATAATGCAAAATGATATTGTCAATCTTTCACCGAATTATGTATCTAAAATATTTTATTAGGTTATTTCTGTCAACCTTTACCCACATTTTTTGGAGCAACCTAATCTAAATGATGTGAATAGCTTAAAATAGAAACATAGTTTTCCTAGATTTTTTTACTAATCGCGATAAATAAACCAATACCTTTTATGAAACATACATTTTTATGATGCCTAAAACGTGATGGAATTAATTTTCCGCAATTCATATGATTATAAGTGGCAGTTGTTTGATTCACCGTAAGTAAACTTGTTAAGAAACTTGCTGTGTTATCAATTGCTTTCAAGTAATATCAATAGTCTACAAAATATGCCTAGCACATGCCACCATGACCGCTCTCACGACTACGTAGAGAAGGCGCGCACAACAATAAATAAACCTTATGTCCATAAGATAACAGTGGTTAAAGTGACAAGATAAGGAAAACTGATGGTCTACTCGATCGAGTGTTTTTTTTTCTTCAATGCTATGCATACAATAAGAAGTGTATCACTAGTAAATGTGTCTATTTAAAAATAGATGATTGAAAATAGGGAATCAATAATTCAATGAACTCGAAACCTGCGGCTCACAATTTGGGAAGTACTGTGGTAGAAGACGCTATACGAGGAGTAAACGTAGTTAAGCATCTGCTATATTCGTAGAAATAACGTAGTTCTGGTTCAATCAACATAATCTACCATTCGAGGAAAAATAAAATCATATCTTAGATAATAGAGCAAAAATTAATTTATATGTTGATAACTAACTATTCCGGCTTATGCCTTCTTCACACTAAGCTTAAACTTACAAATTACAGTATTATATTTAATAACTTCACTTAAGTGTTTCTTGGAACGATAACAAATATGAGGTTATTGAAAGCAAAATAGATTAAATTTAAGTGATTATTTGTTATCAGTTGTATTAACGTCTTGTAGGGGTTTAAATCATGTATTAATTAATCACCATTATGACATGATATCATATTGTGTCTCTTCTAAGCCAGTATTCATACATATATAGCCAGTGGTGTAGTGGGGCCAGGTCGGCGACCTGGCACCTGAAAATGAGCCAGGACGCCGCGCTGCCACCTTTTTGACGTGTGTACAATTGGTAAAACGTGTTTTTTTAAACTTCAGACGGACATAAAAAAACAAAAAAAAATAGGGAAGAAATTAATGACCGGCCTGGTACCTATTTATTTACCAGTTCACCACTGTATATAGCTGAATTAATGTAAGTTCAAACATAATTCTGACGTGGGCATAAGATCAAATAGCCGTCAACTATATATATATATCACTTTAAGGGTGTTCACTGTCAATACTTGGTGGAAAGGCATTATATTAATAAAAACAATAATCCTTTGTACTTCATTCCACTTTATTTAATATGTCAGGACCGGTTTCGCTCATTGCGAGCATTGTCAACTGACTCAGTTGACAATGCTCGCAATGAGCGAAACCGGTCCTGACATATTAAATAAAGTGGAATGAAGTACAAAGGATTATTGTTTTTATTAATATATATATATATATATTTTTTGGAAATTAAACACTATTATTTTTTCACCTTAATACAATTGAGTTCTACTAAGTAAAATCCAATTGAACTAACATATCTCAGATATTAACTGACGATTCTTGGTTGTATTAAACTATTAATAAAACATTTTTTTGGGTACAAAATCCACAAGTTTTAATAAATATCTGAACGGTTTCGCTCGTTACTTGATAAGGCTCGCGGTGAGCGAAAGCGATCCTGATCCTTATGATAGCTAAATGCTTGTTTGGAAAAACTATATTCTACGCATATGACTATATGACCTTTTTGTAATTTATCGCAGATAACGAGCATCAAAGTGACATAGCGTCATGACTCTATAAATGTGGATGTAAATATAGCGTAGAGTGTTGACGATATTGCGCAAACAGTGCGGTATCGTATAACCATGGCTTGCAATTTACTGTCAAATTTCAATCACCGGTAAATAGTTAACCTGTGATTTACCGGTAATTAAAAAAAATAGACTACAGTGGAACCCCAATTACGCAACCCCGAATTACGCGCCAAACAAAAATATTCGCCGCAAATCCCCAAATTGCGCGGTCGCATTCCACTGTCATTGCTGCTGTACACACAGCCGAGCGGTTGCCTGTGTGGTGCATACAGTCAAACGTTGGCGAGCACTATGCATTTTATCACCTAAAAACTAAATATTTCGTCCATATATTTTTTCATTTATTCTTAGTTTTGGCAGTTTTGCTTTTTCGCGAAAAAAAACGTAGTCCCTAATTTTGTATGAGTTTCACTCCCTCAATTACGCGACTCCCAATCACGCGGTCCCGAAATTCTGTATTATGTATGTGGCTATTTTTTACTCTTAACTGGGTCCTAGATTGAAAAAGAAATCAATACAAGTATTTCTAAGATAAATAATGTCATATTAATACATAAATATGCATTTTATGTTTTTAATGAAATAAATGTGGAAATGAGTGATTAAATTACCACTTATATTGTGGGAAATTAATAATAGTAATTAGTTTAGTCGTTAATATGACTTTATCTGTCATTAATTCGCGTAGCATAATTTTCGTTGATTACCGATAAATTTTCCGATTTACCAATAATCTAGCCCTACGTATAGCCTCAGCAGCGCTTACGCCTACAGCATTGATTGTATTAGATATTTCGCAATCTTTACTTCGTTCGACGTGGCGTGTATGTACTTTAAAAATAATGCTAAAAATGATCTTAAGACCGTTACGGACGGAAAAGCTTTATTAGGGTTGAAACTTTTAACAACAATATATAATGTTATGTTCATCAATTTTCGATTATAATTAACATATCAATGGTATACTGGCAGAAGGCGTTCAGTCGAAATTCGGCAGTTTTTAGTTAGGAATGCAGATAAATTATTAGTCAACACGTTATATGTACACTTTCGATGGTTTCGGCGGTAACTTTGTGGAAAATCATTTTAATAGAAAATTTAATTACAGTTAAAATTTAGTTTTAAAATTTACTTACTTACATTACTTAAGCAAACTTTGCGATAGTAAGTCTGAAGATGCCTTTGAAAGAGGCGAAACACGTATCACAGTTAGTAACACAATACGTGGAATAATCAAAGATAATTTAAATTTTCTATTAACACGTTATACCTTCTGAAAAAATAGGCTCAAACAATATTATATGTAATTTTAGGTAATTTGATGATGTCAAGTCAATAAATAACTAAAGCTTTTTAATATTTTGATTGAATTTGTAAATCTGTATCCTATTTCGTGAAGTGGTTAGAATGATAAATAATAATTATAGTGCATAAATTGAGATGTTTAAATTTCATGATTATGAAAAATCTTCCATTCACAAATTCAAAAATTCTGCCAGAATAACGACGTTATACACTGGAATATGGACGAAGTTTTCTGCATGATTTAATATTCTTGGAAACCTCATCAACAAATGAAAATTTTGAACCAATCGAAGTTCTACAACCGTCAATACGTCATAATATTATAATATGCTCAACTCAACGCGACCCTTAAGTTTTCTGAAAAAAAAATTACACAGTATATTTATTCAGTCCATGGTGGTGCCGACATTGCCAGATGTTATCCTCACAGACAAACAATAAACACGTTACATTATTCATGACGTGAATAATAAACCAGCATTCAATTAAAACTTGGAACGAATTCGTCAATATTTTAATGAATTTACAAAATATTATGTAAAGCAGTCGATTTTATCGATGTCTTCGTTTCTTAGTTCTCCAACTAGTAATTGGTAGTCTTGAGATATGGCTGACCAAAGTTTTGACACATCTAATCTGAATTGTAAAAAGTGATAATTGTTATTTGTCTCATCTTTTTAATGAATTATTTAGCTCCTAATCTCAATTCAATTCAATTCAATTCAATTCAAATTTAATATAAAATAAAATAACTTAGATTATTTCACGTATTGTGTTACAAACTGTGACACGTCTTTCGCCTCTTTCAGATGTTATTTTATATCTTATATTAAAATTAACTTCCACAAAGTTACCGTCGAATCCATCTAAAGTATTAAAATGAATACTTTTTTATAATCCATGTCCGCTTCCAATGTGGAGCATGTGGCCTTCTAATGAAGGTAAAGAAGAAACTGAGTAAAAAGCAATTTTCATAGAAAATTGTATGTTCCTGGAAAAGATTCCAGGATTAGGAGGGCGTATTCTTCACATTGAGAGCGGTCATGGAATAAAAAAAAAAACAAATTTATGGTTTTTGACTTCAGGATGGGCACATGTAATCTTTATGACTCGCCCCATATAAAAATTAACGATTACCGGTTTGGAATACGATATTCAGTATAAACCCTTCGTATGAATAGAAAAAATAGTTTTATACTGTCGTTGGAAAAATGTTAAAATGACAATCACAATAATTATGTAAAATACGGTCATATAAATTATTTTACCATTGTCCATGATTTTAATGTATTTTTTTATATTTTTTTGTCATGAGTCGTACGTTTTATGCTGTGCATTTGATTGTGTATTGATATACCGATTTGGTTGAGAAATATTAGTGACGATTCAACATTATTCATTGTGTTTTTATTTAAGTATGGCTCCAATAAGGTCATTGAATTTGGAACACTGATAATAAAACCCACCAAATTGACCAATATCGATTGCTAACACATGAGTTTATTGAAAACAATATTGTTTATTTTATATTATTGTAAATTTTTTACGATTTTTTTTAAATACAATAAATTTTAAATACGTGACATACAAATGGAAGATTTAAAAAGTTGAACGATTCAAATGTTTATACATTCAAGTGCACTGTTGAACATAAGAATATAATACATAGTTTTTATCGTGTATACATAATAATAACAATACGTTAAAAAGTTATTGCTGACGATATGGGTTAATTTTGCTATTAACTTTATATTAACGACGTTCAATCTTAACCGGTTTAAGCAATCGCATAAGGAGTTATAATATTTGTAGGTCTTTGAAATTACATTTGACCATCGTTAAAAGCAATACGAAAGGTCATAACACAGAAATCCTTACTGATTTTAAAAGGGTGGGTATTATCAGATCTCGCGTTATTCTAAGATCTAAATTATTTCGAATGTTGAAAAAATTCATTATTATTTAACGATAGTTAATGATATTTACTGTCATGTAAATAATATATCAAGGGTGAATTGGGAAGGTTAACTAATTCGTTAAAAAATAATTAAATGTTAAAAATTCACGAAAAGATTGTGATAAAATACAACATAAAATATAAATTATACGATCATTTAATTTTTTTTCCCAAAGCGATTGAAATTATTTAGGATGCAAAAAAAATACAATTCTTTCGGTGGAGGTTTTCTTCAAAGTTTTTTTTTATGTATTCAAACATTTAAATCGTATGTATTTGTTATTAGATGAATTTAAATCCTACTACATGTAATATATATTTAATATATCTGTGTACTTCTGGCATTTTAGGGTTTAATTGCGAATTAAGATTTAAAAAAACTTAACATGTCTAATATTCAAGGCGTGAACAATGCTCTAGCAAACCATAAAGTGACAGTCACGAGTGTAAATGAATAATGACATGTAACATAAAACTGACATGGATTATTTACTATACAATGATGAATTGAAAACGTACCAGATGTTTGAAAAATTATACGTATAAATAATGATTTGTGTGATAAGTTACTAACAATACTCACTTCTGGACACCCTGACCCTTAGAGCTCTGTAAAGGGACGTGATAGACATTTCACATAAATTCACAACACCCTTAGACGAAACGCAAAATAAAATCCTTCAGACACCAGCTGTTAATGGCCATACAGAAAACCGGGAGCCCCATAGTTTTCACTAACACAGATTGCAAACCCTTTCAATTTTTTCACATATATCTCAACAGAACGGATTCACGGATATAAGATGTTAACTGGGTTGTGTGTGTGATTTGTTTTAATAGACACAAATTCTCAATACACGTTTACTTCTTGAAAGGCATAATGCAAACCGCTGTGCGAAAAGTACTGCGCTTTGGATACCTTCCGCTTTCCCCTGGACCCTTCCACCCCGCTCCCCAAAGGAAAAAAAACCCAGATTAAGGAGACATTGAAATAACTAAGCCTTAGGGCGGTTTTCACATATATTTATTCGCTCACGGTATGTAGGTTATTTGTACGCACTGATACATCTCGATTTTAAGGGGTAAATGTTTTGTTTTTCGATTTGGCATCACGGTCGGCGAGGCACGATTGACAAGAAGCGCCGAAGTGTCAGTCGGCGCAGGCGCTGGGCTACGTTATGGCCGATGTGGCGTACGCTCCCGAAGCGTTTTTCCGACGCCGGAAATTCACGAGCGTATTGCATCCGCGCAAGGTTAATTGGTCCATTTTCATAAGTAACGGGATTTTACGGAAAAGCCACCCTTCCTACGTGTTTACTACATTAATACGACTGTTTATTTATTATATAACGAGGAACTACTTCCACAAAATAAGAACTGTATTTTTAATATTGATTATATTTAAATGATGTACAAAGCTGCCAGAGTATTTAAATTTATTTCATCCAAAGTATATATTTTATTTATTTTGTAGTCAACGTACGATGCTTTACGTTTCCATGAGATTCGAGGTTACAATTCCCAGTTAGAAATTTACATATATTGACTTTTAAATTTCCATTTGAATTCTTTTCCCAGGGTTATTGTATATGATACTTTCAATCTTTTCTTCTCTGCGTTTCTGCAATAGGTAAAAACACATTCCAAAATAATATTTTTTTTATCCATGCCCGCTCCCATAGTAGAGCATGTGGCCTCCTAATGGAGGTATCTCAACAGAAGTTTTACTACGGGAACTGTTTCTTACTCAGTCGCTCAACCTCACTTTTTTCAATGTGAGTAGTAGGGAAAGAAGGATAAGGCTAGAACAGGACTAGTGGTTAACTAATCGCTATTGCTGCACCCAGTTATTAAAGGATCAGAAGGATAGGAGAAGGGGAAATAATGTGAATTGACAACCCAAACATCCAGTCTTCGATCATAACTGTGAATTGAATAATTCTCAAATTCATTGTGATCTTACCAGGAATCGAACCCAGACCTGCGTGATTGGTAGAGCAAGCTCGAACCAACTGAGCCACAGCAGGCGACTTAATTCCAAAACATACCTTACATTAAATTAGATCGAAAGTGGATAAATTGATTATTAAAAAATGAATCTTGATGGTTAATATTTAGCGTTTACAGTTTGAACTGACAGAACTGTCAGTTCAAGTTCATCCGTGCGCTTGAATGCCTGAAGATGCCGAAAGGTGAAACCCGGGTCGTTAGTGACAAAATCTGTGAGAATGTACATAGTTTGAACGATTCAAATTTAATATTGAAATTCCACCAAGCACCTTCAGTCGAAATCTTAAATTATACCAGTATTTCGTTATTTTCTAAAAAAAAAACTAAAGCCTAATGTTCTATTCTTAATTTCTTTGAAAAATATCGGTTGAGCAACTCTGTTAACATCCAGTTTTTACAGAAAAACTTCTGTTAACATAAACTCCATTAGAGTCTATATGCTCCACATTGGGAGTTTTTTTCATGGGTAAAAATTATAAAAATCAACAATGCCAAAATCTGTCTCTCCCCGGCTGCAGAACAAGTCTTCTAGATTCAGCATTTTTTGATAACCCACCATTATTTTTTTGCATTAATTGCAAAAATTTACCACGAAGGTTCCACAGATACAAACTATGTTAATTAGTGGCGTGAATGTGCGTTAAACAATTGAGAAGTGCTGGATCCAAAGTGATGTTTTTAAAAAAGAAAATTTATGATATCCCCCCCCCTACCTTTGCTTCAATTGAAATTTACAACCGCGATAACGTTTATAACTTCTCGGTACGTTTTGTTTCATACAATATGATGTTATCGTTATTTAGCGGTTATTGCCAGCATCGAACATTCGAGTATCAATTATATTATTAAATTGAATTTTATATAGTGGCTTTAAATTAAATACAATGTTAAAACGTATGTATTCTATGAAACGATTTTCTCTCATATCATGTAAAACATATTCTTAACACAAATATGAAAAAGTGTACGTCCAATTGTGATATTTTAATTATTACGAGTTTTGCTCATTTTGCTGATAAATCTCACGATCCCGATCCATTTCTCAAAAAATATTTAAAGATATGCATTCAAACCACAATAGCCAAAGCGTTGCCACTGTATGCTAGGCTGACTAAAGATGGTCACATGGTGTGCATTAGAGATTCCAACTATTCGTTATTTTCAACTATCCGGATATCGAATAGTAAAACTGAAATTATCCGGATAGTTTCAGCAAGTATGAAAATAGCAAAACATTACTACATATATAAATTTATGTAGTAAAATAATGCATTGAAAACGAGTTCATTTGTAATATAAGTAATTTATTTAGATTTTAAAAATTCATATTTTTAAAATAAGTGAGCATTAAATGTATCATATTTTAAATTTGATCTTAATTTAGTTTTAATTTGTCCTGCTGTTGAAAATACTCGTTCCGTTGCTGTTGATGTTGGTTTTATTGTTAGAAGTGTTTTAAACAACACGTCCAACTTTTCCGTCCTTTTTTTAAATTGATCTAAGTATTTAAAATCTTTTTTCAGATTATTTGTATTGTCATTTGTATTGTCGTCAGTTTCCGCGAGAGATAAAATAGAATTACGTATTTCATGCTGCAAGTTGCATTTATTATCTTTTCTCATAAAATGAGTCCATACTTTTGAGCGTCTTGACATGGCTAAAATTGTATACAAAATTATTAAAATTTTAATATGTAGACAGTGGTCTCGATTGCTTGGTTTTCAGTGATGAATGACGATGTTTCACGATCAACTGATCCTGACTAAATCCTTTCCCACTTTTGTAATGCCTTAGATAGAGACAATACACATCTCAATACTATTCCATCATATTAAAATATTGAAATTTTGCAGCTGTATTAGATTACTGCAACGGCATTTCTTCAATAAACGAAATTTCGGCATTAAAGGTTTTTTTTTTGCCTCGAGTCCGAGCCGATTCGTCGAACATTTAAGTATTGAGATAACAATATAAAATATTCATAATACCCGAGTTTGGGGAAGGTAATAAAAAACACTACTCCTAAATAATGGTTTCTCCCAGATAGTATATACCCCAGTATTCATATCATCTTTCGTCGATTTTGTAAAATATTTCATTAAAAATTATAACGAATACTATCCTAAATACTATCCCGAATACTATGCATAAAAAATAATTTAAATAAATGACACACATACATTTTATAAGTAGGGCCAATTTATCAATTTTCTAATTGATATAAATTCTCCTGATACTAAACATGTGTAGCATATTTTTTAAATTGCATAACTGCATACCAGATAGTCTTATGCTAGTTAATAGTGCATTGCGTGTTTGTAATAAGTTATTCAATGAAATGTATTTTTTCCGACATCAAAAAGTACAGCCGATTGAAAAAAAGAATTTGGAGAAATAACACTAAATTGAATGTTATTTAAATGACTTCACTTGCACTGCCAACAATTTTTTGCAGCTGAAAATAATAACTGAAATTAATATCGATATAAATAATAATAGACTTTTCATTGGCAAATATTGAAAAGAAGTCGTAAACTTTTTATTTAGTCTATGGACCGCAACAAATGTTATAATGGGCCGCATGCAACCTGCAGGTCGCGGATTGTGCATCACTGATATAAAAATAAATGTTTGAAAATGGTATGTTACCATAATATGATCCGTTTTCAATAATAGTACGATGTGGAATAATATTTCTTTCAAGGTTGCATCCCTGCAAGTCCGGTATTCCAAATTCAAAATATGCTGATCCATAATATCGCGTAGTAAGAAGACCAACGGGTCACCTTGTACCAAAGAAAAGGGCAAAGGAAAGATGAGGAGGGGAAGGGCCGCTGCTCGGCATTGACTTTTCCCGCGCGTGTTTCGCGCCAACTTGTTGAGAAAAAACAAAACACTAGCGCCGAACGTCGCTCGGAGGGAAAATAATACACCTGTGAACTTGAACTCGAATGTTCGAATTTCAAATAATGTATGTAAGTGGAATTTCACCGTTTGTGCATAGCGGAAACGTTTTATATGACTACTAATCAAAACAGAATACATACATGGTAAATGGGAACAAATTGAAAGGTACGTAAATATAAAATAAGAATAGTATGAATTGGTATTTTTTACAAAATTTTAAATAATTGTTGTTGCGTTAAAAAAGTGATAATGGATTTCTAATGACATAATTACCCATGATCTGCGGCGAATCTGTATATTAAGAAATCCTTATTTTTTTAGCATAGCTGCAGTTCACGCTCGTCTTCCGATTATTAAAGTGCATAATAAAATGTCTGGTTTTTATAGTACCAAAATAATGAAACTGAATGTCAAGTGGAAAATGAAGTTAACAGCTACGGACACAACCGGCAGTGGATATAAACCTTTCAATTCTCGAGTGAATTTCGAATATATTATACATAGCTCCAAAGGCAATCTTCAGGTGAATTTTAATTTTCATGTATTTAAATGAAAGAAATGCCAAACAGGTGAAATAAAACTATCATACTATTGTTTATTGACACAGTACGCCATTTTTTTTTTACATTTAACTATTTATGTTTACACAAGTAATAATTTGTCACTGAAGCCATCTACCGACATATATATTGTATTATCTTTTATAATGTAAGATTGTAAGGTATTTTCAAGTGGTTTTCTCACCACAGCCCGTTATGTGTATGCATCAGCTGTTTTACAGCCGTCTTCCATAACGCAAAGACGATCAATAAAAGAAACAAATTTACTTCTCATGGCCTGATACATAGATTCATTTGTAAGAAATTCGCTATTGCTCTTTAAAACAGTGATATACAGTATCCTGTGTATCTATATACCGAGAATCCGCCGTGGCGGTGGAGTTAAATCTACTCCGCGTTGAATCTAAAGAAAAAACAAGTATATTTTCCCCATAAGATTTTGCAAAATTATCGAATACCCGAAAGATGGTTTTGGTTGAGATCAGCTCGGCGTGGCACATTCATATCGGGTCTATTTGACACAGACCGTAGCATACAGCTATATTTTTAAAAAATTGTTTGTAAACCGGAAAATCGGAAAAACATTAGAAAAATATATAAGTATCAAATCTTTGCTGTTTCTCACAGGGCAGGCGCAATAACGGCACCATCGCAGGGCCGGCCCACGAAAAGCTCATCGTAATTTTTATGGACAATATCCGCTAATTGACGACTAGTCGATTCTAATTGATATTATTTACAGCTAACCTTATGCGGCATTTCAACATAAAGGTACCTCACCCCAACAACATTGATCTATGCCGTCTTGTATAATGCCTGGTATTACAATGTTCTTCCAACCAGCAGGATGTTAACGCCCCGGACGAGCGTAGGGATGTAATATTGAAATTTTGAAAAAAAAAATATTTGACATAACAGCTTACGCCAATGCGTCAAATATTTTCAAATTGAAAGATCATACGAGATATACTCGATGAGAATTTTTGAAAGTCACATGAGATTAACTCAAGGAGAATTGATATCAAATTAAAATTGAAAAAAAATCCAATTTGACTTTGATCTTACCGGGAATCGAACCCAGACCCACCTGATCGGTAAAGCAAGCTCTAACCAACTAGACCACAGCGGGCGACAGTAAAATGGATGCAGTAAAATCATCATTGCATTATATAGGTCAGGGATGGCAAACCTATGGCACGTTTGAGAATTTGGATGGCACACGAACGATTTCCATGTTCATTTTTTTTTTATTTTTATGTTTAAAAAATTAAGATTTTGACTAAATAATCCGTGAATTATTAATTTATTTCGTTTTATTAATTTTCAAATGTTTCACGAGATAAACGACAATCGTTTAAAAAATATTTGTTTCTATTTTTTACTGCTTGGGCACGCTACATCTTCAAGAAATAATAGTTGAAGATTGTTGGCACTCGGACCCAAAAAGGTTCGCCATCCCTGATATAGGTCATATAGGCAGAAGCAAAGTAATTGATAGGTGACAAAAGAATTCTGGACGAGCCGCGTGCTAGCCATATGATTCAGTTAGAGAGCGGATATATAGTCAAGATAAAGTATTTATACTTGCATTGTAAAAACATTACATTTTTTTTTATATAAATACATGTTCAGGCTCCGTTAAAGTTTATGGCGTCCCTGGTCAGTTACATTTAAAATGTGACTATTTATATAAATACATGTTCAGGCTCCGTTAAAGGTTATGGCGTCCCTGGTCAGTTACATTTAAAATGTGACTATTTATCAAAATCTGTATTGATAATTGATGATAATTGTATACAGCGTTGAATAAAATATAAATATTCCCAAAAAAATGAACTGAAACGGAATATGTAGTTATTTATTTTGGCAATGAAAAAAGAAAGCCAACTGTTATAACGGGCGGAAAAGTTCAAGGACAAGATGTTAGCGAAAGGTGAGTTGGGGCTCGGATCAATAGAAATAATCTTGCATCGAAAAGGGCTACCTACCGACGACGGTAATATATCGCCACAAAAATGCTATCAAAACTTTTTGTTGTCTATTGCCCTCCAAGATATAATCAATTATTATTACTTCCAAGTGCTAATTTCCATATATGTAGGTCGTATAAATAAAAATAAAATAATATTCTAAGCTTATTAAGTGAGCTTTGAAATATATTGCCTGTTCGTAAAAGTCAGTTTATTTTTTTTATTACTTTGACATAATTTATTTATGTATACGGCCTGCGTGTCACCGTTTTGAAGTATGTATAGTAAAACCCCCGATTAACACGGTAGATAGGTTCCGTGCAAATCGTAAACGTTTAATCGGGGTTCAGTACTCATACGAAATTTTTGATAATGTTTAAATTTTGTAATCATGCAAAACAAAAAAAAAACAAGAATTTTATGTGACAGATGTATTAAAAATCACTACCTTCGCGACATTCAAATATGCATATGTTTATTGTTTTTGTGCAATAAACTTCATCTTTTCACTTTGACTAGAGTACTAAACCCGACAACTTACATTAATTCAATCAATTAATATAGGTTGTACTTCTTCAATGCATGTGTGCATTTCTTTTTTTAAGTTAAAATATTTTTTATTTATAAATAGTTCTCATTTGCTTTTTTTTTTACTTTAAAGAATTAATCTTATTATTTATTATCCTTTTTATAATAAGTTACAATTATAAATTTTGTAATATATTACAAAAATCGTGATATCGCCATTTTAGAATTAAAATAAAAGCAAAATATTATTAGATACTACGTAAAAAAATATTATATGAGTCTTTTGGTATTAAAAGCAGAACTGTTCCATACATGATGTATGGAACAGTTCAGCTTTTGATACCAAACGACTCATATTACTTCTCTGGTGAATAAATTCACAGTTTTGAAAACAGTGGCTTCATTAGATATTGATTTATGCATTTCCAATAAGCCTTTATAAAAAATGCATTCTGCTATTAAAGAGTGGAATAATAACGAAAACAACTCCACTGATCGATACGTTTCAGTGGACTCTTTAGTTGAGGTGAAGGTCGCATTAACGAAGAGATTTTATTCAAGGTATAATGTTAAAAATTGGGTTATTTTGCTATAGATACTTGTTTGTGATTCACAAGAGGTCACCTTGCCTTCATTTATTTTTCGATAGTATCTACAGTATCATGGATCTAAAAAAAGTATTTGACTGAAACATTCAAATTGCTTTTAAATGAAAAATGCGCCACCAAGTAAAATACTTACTATCGATACATTAAAATACTTCGAAACATAATTTAATATGATGAAAAAGGAATTTCAGAAAATGCAACACGAAACTATTATGTCTCCAATATATCGATATATAATTTTAATAATGGAACATAATTATTTTACCTAATTTTTGTTCAACTTTAGTAATTGTATTTTTTGCCCGTGATAATTATTCGTAAGGAGTTTTTAAAAATATCGTTTTTTTTCACATACGCATAAGTTCTTCAATATTGCAATTCAGTCGTTTTAATGATACTATATGGAAAAGATTACCAGGTGACAGACAGTATCACCTAATGAAATTCAATTTCACTCAACGCTTACGCTCACACACTATGTCTGCGCACTGACAAAGTGATTGTGTGTGCGTTAGATATAGGCAGGTAGCCAGATAAATCGATACAAATATTATTATATCGACTGTGGAAAGGAAAAAGGACGTAACCCACACATATAAAATTTTACAGGAGGCGCAAAAAACATGTTTTAATGATTTTGGGCCATATGCAAATTATGAATTATACACAACCTTGAAGTGCAAGGAGACTTCTAAACTGGTGTTTAATTGACATAACCTAATATTAATTAAAGAAATTGTCTAGGTTAAACCTTTATTTCAGTCTTCTTTCTTGGTTTTAACTTTTTACAAGGTCATCTTTTTCAAACTTAAAAGCTTAATTTAGATACCAATTCGGCATTTTCAGCTTCCATCCTTTTGATAGAACGTGTGTCAAGTTGTATACATTGTGACTATCGAAAGTTCATTTAGAAAAACTGAGGGTTACGTCATTTTTCCTTTCCACAGTCGATATATAAAGGCTTTTATTTTTTTTAAAAATGCATAAATTTGACATCTGAAATTTTTAATCTTTGTGGTATCAAAAAAGAACATGTTTCGTTCGGCTATCATTTAGAGTTTATAGTTTATAAATAGTGTAAAGAGTTTTAAGTGGCACAAAAAAAAGACTGGTTACACTCAGGGCGACTTTTCTCTGACGACTACTCAAAAAATAAATATTATATATGAAACACTATACATTCGATATGACCCTTCTGAAAAATTGAATCTTTTAAATTATAAGAAATTTCACTGTTCGTGACACGTTCATTTGAGATATATTTCTGCGTGAGAAGCTTTTCAAATGACTTTCTCATATTGTGCCTGTCTGTTTTTTCCACTCGAGTGGTTATCGTGCCGTTTGCAAACAAAAGTAAACAATTTGTATCGTTGTTTATTTGCTTGAGGATACAATTAATGATACAATATATGAATCGTGTCACTGATGTATTAATTACTACTACACCATCGTCTCTCAAGTCGGGTTTCGCGAGGAATATCAAGGGATTTCGCGAAACTATATATTTATAAACTATTATTAATCTATATATATAAAACAAAGTCGGGTTATTTACACCACGTATAACTCAAGAAGGTCTTGGCTGATTTTTATGATCTTTGATTTATTAAATTCGTATCCGCCTAGAATAGCAGAATAAGCATTAAAACATCGAAAAAATATCACGGGAAAGAAATTATTGAGAAAATAAATATCCTTATACAGTTTTCAAATGACGAACAGCTTGAAATAATGAAAATGTCGTTGTATGCCGATTCATCCACTAGATGGCAATGTTTCGAAAATTCATTTGTTTCTGCTTCTTTTGCATACGATTGACTTTTAAATGACAATTGCTGAAGAAATTGTTTCTAAATCTCCAAGTCAGATACGCACATTATTTTCTATCATTATTTTGACATGCTTTCCATCGATTCCCCGTGATCTGTGGAGCAAGTACAATGATGACATGTCCGAATACATTTTATATCGAATTCGTGTCAGTTCAGGGAATCCCGATCTCGAGATGAATGAAGAGATACATAGCCAGGCTTTGCTTTTGATCGAAAACATGTGTTACCTTATGTGCGGCAGTTTGTTAGTCAAGTTAGGAATGCCAACGCCAGATCGTGGAATGAACGACGCTTTCAATCGAGAATCGGAACGTGAACGTGAATATGATCGAGATGCATTGAACCAATCAGTTTGAACGAATCTACCACTGTCGAACCCTCAACAGAAGGAATTGTACGATACGTTAATGAAGGCATGGTGGAAATGGTGGCTTATTTTTCCTCAATGCGCCCAGTGTGGCTGGGAAGATATTCCTCATGTCATTGATTATGGCCACTGTTCGTGCGAGATATAAAATTTCTGTAGCCTTACCCTTCTTTCCCTACTACTCACTTTGAAACAGTGAGGTTGAGCGACTGAGTAACAAACAGTTCTCGTAGAAAAACTTTTGTCGAGATACCTTCATTAGGAGGTCAGATGCTCCACATTGGGAGCGGACATGGATAAAAATAAATAAATATATTAGGGGTACCCAAAATAAATCTATTTTTTGCATGCCTTGTTTGAGATCAGTTTGTCTCCGGACACCGTGAAGTGAACATCTGTGTGTTTTTTTTCTATAGTACTATTTCTCTGCTTTTTCTTTTTGCTTTTTACATATGTTTTTTTTATTAGGGGTAAAATAAGCTAGCCTTAAGCAACAAAGGAACATTTACGACACTCCATGCTCCTTTTTTTATCAAGGCTGGAATGCAAAAAAAACGGCCGAACATCTCATTGAAATTTATGGAGCGGTAATAACACCTAACAGATGTCAGTTTTGGTTTCGGCGATTTAAATCGGGCGATAGAAGCTTGAAAGATGTGCCGAAATCGGGAAGACCCTTGAAATTCGACGATGACATGCTGAAGGCCATAGTGGAATCTGATCCTCGTCTAAGTATCGAGGAATTATCACAAAGACTTAATATTCCGTGGTCCACAGTGCTAAGACACATAAAAACAATAGGAAAAGTTAACAGAATGGGAATCGAAAAGAAGTGCTTCTTCTTCACGACAACGCATGCCCACACAAGGCATTGATGACCCGTGAAAAACTTTCTGAACTGAATATTGAAGTTTTAAATCATCCTCCATATTTACCAGATCTCGCGCCATCTGATTATTATCTGTTTAGGTTTAGTGTGAAAGATGTAGAAAACCATTTAAATTTGTTTTTTGCAACAAAGCCTTCCAGCTTTTTTAAAAGGGGGATTAAAAAGTTGCCTGAAAGATGGCAAACAGTCCTCGATAATAATGGCGATAATATTTTATAATTACTATGTGCCTGTAAAAATATATCAATAAAATTTTATTGTATTTGAAAAAAATAAATTTCTTTCGGGGACCCCTAATATATAAACCCTAAAATATTTTCCTCCGAATTATACTTAATTTAACAGAATGACTGTATTTATTTGAGGCTTGTGAAATGTGACAAAATCTACCGTTACCTTCTTTTAAAAAAAAACTTAATTTTCAACATATATTATTTGGCTATGAAAATATTTTTTTAGTCATGCAATAACAATATTTAAGATAATAAAACTTAACGCAAACTATTGCGGTGTTCCGCAGCTAAATATAATTGGAAAACACTGCGCGAAACAATGTCACAGTAATCAGAACGGATAATTACTTGAAGTATCGATGTCATTTACGATGCCGGCTGAAGAAACTCTTGGTTAATATGTCAAACAAAATGACTCAGCATAGATCTTGTAATGTTCAATTTACCAATATAATAAGACGATTCTTAGAATAGTTGATTACTTCTACAAAAACACTCAGGTTTCGTGACGAAAAGTAGAAAAAAGTAAGCCCCTACTGAATTAGAATCTACCGTGATTCATTCATATAATATGTATGTACATAAACATTTTTTACACGGTAAATACGTTCCACAAAAAACCGTGTGTAAAAAGTAATAAAATTCATAGAAAAATTGACGATTGGTTCCCTGAATTTGAAAAACGAAATTTGTGTAAAAAAGGGTAATAATGAACTCAATACGTAAATTACACAAAATATTATACACACGTATTTAAGCTGAAAAAACGTAATACAATTTCATCACTTGTATTGCTAGAAGTTTCTGACACGTCTAATGTATTGGAATCTAATGAAGTTTTTTGTTTGTCATTACTGTCTTGTGTTGTTGAATTTCTTGGTATTATTAAGCAATACGTAATCCGCTTCTGTGAGTAGTGTTAGAACAAACATTAGAACTATTCTGTTCTCGCGTTGGAGTGAAACCGAAATAACTAATTACACATTTTTTTGTGTAACTAAATTCTTTCTTCACATAAATATAAATAAATATTCTAAGCAAGTCAAGTATTTTAATATATTTAGAGGTGCTTTTTTCCGTCAGTGGATTCTACGACTTGAATTATTTATTTGAAAGGGTCTTCTTTCGGGTAATAAAAATAGACACGCTGTTTCACGTCTTGGGTATTGCACATAGTAAAAAGTCTTATGGTATATGGCGGTAGAAAAATATCTACGTAGTTAACTGTAGTGTGGTAGGTATTAGTTTGTCGATTCGCACTTCGGGGTTAATAAACAACTTTACATTAGATGGAAGGCCTCATTCAAAAAATGTGTTAAGGGTAAGATTTATGGTCTAAAGAGACACCTATAATTAAGACAAACTATTAAATTGCTCATATACAAAAAATCGTTTAATAGCTTTTATTGAACATTCATACCTCATTAAATTTTGGAATATTATCTGTGAAATGGAGAATTAAAAATATTTATTCGATTTTGCTTACGCTTGGTATTTTTTTTAAAAATAAATAGTGCGTTTTGGTTGAGATGCGATTTTGTATTGAAACAAATAGGAGATCCCTGCTTAAGCACGCCGCTGGCTCCCTATTCATTGTTTACAGATAAACTTTATTGCAATATGATAATAAAGAATGCTTAACTCAACTGGGATGATTTCAAAATATTATCAAGCTAGATTCTATCAATTAAACGATTTTTTGTGTGTAAGTAACTTAATAATTTATTTTAAATATACGTGTCTCTGTAGACCGTGACACTTAACCCATAAGGAAAGTCGTTGTTTCAAAACAAAAACAAAAAAATGATAAACGCTGTCTAATAATAACATATTATTTGTGATAAAAAAAATGTTCATGTTGTCCACAAAGCAAATTTTATAATGTGACTAATTATCTTTTTTCGTCAATTTCCACTCCCAATATGAAGTATATGGCCTCCTAGTGGAACTAAGACAACTGTTTGTTACTCAGTCGCTCAATCTCTCTGTTTCAAAGAGAGTAGTAAGGATATAAGGATACGTCTAGTAATTAAAGGAATGGAAAGGGTGGGAGGGAATTTTTAGAGATCACGAAAGTAGAGGACTTAAAGTTGCCATAGATCACTAGATTACACGCCACGAGATATCAATTCGTGTGAATATGAATAAATTGATTCACAATAATCACAATACAGAAATTCTGGGACACATGACTGCATTAGTCCGGAACCAGAGTCACCAGTTGAACACCACTACTCTTCAATATGTATACAATACATTTCAAATATCGGCAAGCATTTTGCAAAATAACAATGCAAACAGGTTAATGACCACCATCATAATAAAAATGGTAATTAAACCTTATCATTAGATAAAACAATTAGAAACGCTGCAATATTAAAAATGCAATACGACACCGATGTAAGTATCAACATGCTTTATTTCTTTTTGTTATCAATTGACGAGAAAATGTTGCCAAATTATAATTTATTTGTAAAACGATGTGAAACGATTTTTTACGCGAAAACGTTTTAGTGTACTCCTTTTTTTCCCGAATGTTACATATATCATAGAGAAAAGTTTTCGTTATATTTTTTATCTATTTTAACGTAAAAATACCTTATCAAACTGCGGTGTATAGAAGTTGTGTATTATTCTATACTAAATTAGAAACACGTATAGCTAATGGTAATTTTGCAGTTTAGGAATTCTTTATTTATTATTTACTATGACAACGAATACAATTATAAAAATGTTGAGATATTTTAGTTCGTTATTTTATAGATCGAATTGTCATTTACTTAGTAGACCATTGTAATCAGGTGAAAAAATATCAAAGTATTTTAGTTCTACAAATATTATTTTATATTTAGCCGATAGCTATTTCGTTATTTTTCTTTATTCCATTAATTATCACAGTTCTATCGTAACACTTAGGAGTATTTTGGAGCCAAATATTTTGATAATTTTAAGATTCGCACTTATATCGATCATTCATATATTATAATATAATTACAATACACATTGAAAATAGATGCGGTGAATGAAAAAATATCTAATTATACTAGACAGATAAATAATATTATGGTAACAAATTAAAAATATATAAATATTAAGGGTGAATGAAACGGTCTATGGCGACATCTATTTATAAGAAAACATGTTAAGTAACTTATTTGTACACATTCGTGCTGTTGATAAAATATATGTTTAGATTCTACATTTTTTAATTGACATTGACATTGACAATCAATTCATTTTTTTGACAGACATTCATAGCTAATTAAAATTAGAAATGGTTACTGTTAAATGTCAAAAAATAGTGATTAATCTATTACTTATCGTTAGTGCTGGCTATATTTGAATAAAATAAATAGTGCTTTTTGGTTGAGATGTATTCATTTATTTAAAAAAATAATAAGAGATCACTGCTTAAGCACCCCACTGGTTCCTTATTCATATTTTACAGTTAGTGCAATAGAATAATAAAGCAAATTTTACCCAGCTGGGATGTCTGTAAAATCCTATTTAACATAACTTTTTTTTAAATTATAGATGTGGCTGTAGACTGTTTCACTTACTTTTACGAACAAAACAATTTATTGATTACAAAAAAATATATATAAGCGACATTTTATTTAAGACATAACATAGTATACAAATGATAAATGATTTAATTACAAAGCATAATAGATATATAGGAAAATGAAGGTTTATGTAAGACCAAATAATTTGTCACTTTAATTAAATTGATAATTGGATTCGGAAACAGTTTTTACAACAACAAAAAAATTACCATTCAAGCGACGTCTTCTAAACTGGAACCACCCTTCGGAACGATTCATCAATTCCATTGCTAAAAACCACACACAAGCCACCGAATTTTATTCAATCACTCTTAATTATTTACGATTGGATCATCCATTTTCGGGGCGAATATCTACTTCACACCGAGCGAAACATTTTTACATATTTATTAATGAAACTCAGCATCATTGATTTAATTTGACGAGACGGTAATTCTGTTCATCCTATTATGCGGGTGTCATTCAATAATACGTTTTGTGACGTTTGCAAAGGAAGACCTTCAAGTTTTTATGAAACAATACATGAATTACCGTGTTTTCGACCAATAGATAAGTAAAAAAAATACACTCAAACCTCGCATCACACGCTTTGATTATAGCACAGATGGTTTATTAGGACATATGTAGGTTTACGAAAATAAATATGAAATAAAAATAATATATATGTAGGCATAATCTTAACATCTTTGAATCAGGTCATTGATTTTTTTTAAGAAAATAATTCTTTGGTGGGAAGATCTTTAGAGCTCAAGAGAGAATTATTTAAAGAAACATACACGCTTAAAGTAGGCAAACGATTATAATGGAATTTTAAAAAAATGAACACCAAAATATGAGTTTCCGGTGATAAAAACAATCAACCGATTTTGAAACAAAGTCGAAAAATGAGAGTGATAAGGTATGCGTTTTTATATAGTATGTTCTGTATCGTTTATTGAAAAAAAAATAAAGGATATAATAAAACTTTGGTTTTTTTTGGAACACACTATTTTGCATAAACTTCGAATCGCGTATAACACGACATTTTTGTGGAATCATATACCTAACCATTTTCTATGAGGCTCGAGTTTATATCTATATTTATTACTAGTAAGTGAATTATCAAGAATGAATGAGAAGCATCTTTTTCAGAGATAAAAATCTTTAACTTTAAACGCCCAGCGGTCCCGTACGGGCCCAGTGATTATGGTACATTTCGCTATCGGATTACACTGATTTATGATAATAGTATTCAAAATATGAATATTAGCTAACATAAATGATGACTTTGAGATACCGATCCATAATTTTATTTTCAGTTTCGATATATATTTTGAATATTTTGTCATATTGAGTAATATAAACATCTGCGTTACAAGGTCGACTCTTGGAATATGCGTTGTGTTAGGCGGACCGTAATAAATCAGCTTTATTAACACCATACAACATATTTCAATGGGGATACAGATTTCTTTCCATACCTAAAAAAATCTCTATTTTTTGTAATTTTATGGTTTAAATAAGTTTAAGTTTTGTCCTAATTTTTATCGTTTTAATTCTTTAACTTGAATGTATAATAATATAAAATGTGAAAAATTGTAAATACAGTAGAACCTCGATTATCCGGATTTTCTTTTTACAAATTTGCTAATTTTATCGTGGCGAATTGACTCCACCGTTGTTTACATATGTGATGAGTGCATACCATTTTGTTCGTCGTTTTGCGTTGTTTGTAATCGAAGAAATCTTCCGGTTGAATATTACCATCAGAAAAAAACCAAGATGAATGGTGAAATTTTTAAACGATGATATGAAAAACAGATCATTCCAAAAGTAAAAAATATCAAAAGTAAAAAATATCAATACTGCATAGATAAAAGAGGAAAAAAAATATTATTACTAGATAATGCATCATCTCGCCTATCAATAGAATGTTTAAACCAGATCGATGAAATTTTTACGTTAAAATTTCTGAGAGTTGGAATTTCTTAGATTTGTCAACAGTGAGAAAATCACAGAACAATTCTTGAAAAGACTACAGTAGAACCTCGATTATCCGGAATAATTGGGGATGAAGGTAGTCCGGATAAGGAAAAACGGAATGATGTGAAAATAAATAAGAACATATTTGTCTCACCAAGATCAAGAAGACAACGAAGAGATATGCAAAGAAAGAGATATTGGTCCTGCTCATTCTAAGGATTTACAGTGCTTAGATGTCGCCATGAAGTGGCTTGAGAGCCAAGTAGAACGTATCTCAAGATAACTTATGTGTCTTAAAAGAATTCGCGATTTGGCAGCTTCAAAAAGAACAGCTAGCTTATTTAAGCAAAAACTAAGAAATGAATTTCTCGATAAAAAATAATTGAATACTAAAGCTTTATGTTAATCTGCCTTTCCTAAATCCTACATGCCTTTCCGTCTAAATTATGATTTTTTCGATTATCCGGATTTTTCCTTATCCGGACTACCTTCATCCCAAATTAGTCCGGATAATCGAGGTTCTACTGTAAAGCTTTTATTTAATTATAAAAAAATCTTTTATTTTGCTAACGCTTTTTATTTTACCCACATAGGTTGACTAGTTTTAGATATATTTTTTTTTAAAAGCTACTGGTCGTGCCAATAGTTCGCAAAAAGTCCACGGGCGTTTAAAGGTTAATCAGAATGAATGTACATAATACGATTTCATTTTTAAAATAATATAGATATCAAAATTTATATATTTTCTCATATCTGATAATAGCGTTTAATGAAATTACAAAAAATCTATAAATCGACTAAAAATCAATGCATTAGTTACTATTCGAGGTTTGACATATTGGCCCAGATGCTATCGAGCGAATATTCGCGAATGACAAAAACCATACAGCGTAACCACTCGCCTACGAACCCGATAATTAATTAATTAATCGTTAGGGCATTCATTGATTAGCTGAAAAATTATTACAATATTTTAAAAACTTTAAACAGCAAAGTTCGACCAAATCATAAGAATTAGTTACAAAGATCAGAAAACAAAAAAAGTTTAAAAAGAAAACGAATGACAACCGACTTTTCGACATCAAACAAGGTTGATAAAAATAGTCAAAGGCTGAATTGATGAAATAATTTAGTTTGGCAGATATATGCGACGATAAGAAAAAGACTAACTTACAGTGGATATTGTGGATTGACGACAAATTTTAATATTGATGATCTTTATGTCGTTACACTACGGATTACGCTTTGTAAGAAAAGTGTGAAGCTGTAGCGGGTGGTGGTGGGTACAACATTGAGTACCATAGAGAATTAAAAAAAATAGGTTTTACTGTTGGTTTTTAAAAATATAATCTGTTCTTAAATTTTACTTTATATTTATTAAAAATATTTGGCATTAAAGCTAATTTCCTAATATTTTGAAGTTGAAAGATCATACGAGATAAGATTGATGACAATTTTTTGTAAGTCACTCAAGATCAACTCGAGGTGAATTGACATCACAAACACTCACGTCTTAGGTCTCAAATTTAAATTGAAAAAATCTAAATTTGACATTGACCTTACCGGTTTTCTTTATTGAATTGAGCCCAAACCCTTCTGGTAGATAAAGCAAGCTCTAACCAACTACAGCACAGCGGTCGACGACGTATGTTTAATCACCGCAGAAACGATATATGTACTTAAATATATAAAAAAAGGTAGCCAATTAAAAATATTGTTATTAAAGTTATATGCCAACCGCAATCGTTAAAATCAAAACCACTAATTCTGTGGATTAATTATAAGATAAAAAATGTTTGTTAATATTATGATGCTAAATGGGAAAAAATGTCATCACAGGGGTCAAATGAATTAAATCACCGGATACAAAAATGGAACAAGAACGTATGTATCTTTAAAATAATGAAAAACATGATTCTCAAGATTCGTGACAATATTATAAAGGTGTTCTGAAGCTTTATTAATCACGAGTTTGACATTGAAATAACCAAAAAAATTCAATTCGTAAAAAAACAATGAAGATATTTTAACACAAACGTAACGTAAATTACACAATTTATAACGTATATGAAACACGAGTAGCATATGAAAATGTAATTTGAATAAAAAAACAAATAAAATTAAGGAGTCACTTTAATTGTTACGAAACAAGCGCGCACTTTGAATCGTAAATATAACGTATCTGTCAAACGGCGGAGAGCATTAAAAATGGCCGCGATTAAAATAGTTTTTCATCATCGCGTTAAATATCTCCGTATGTTTAAATATACCTACGGCACACAGATGAACGGAGGAAACTTGTTGTGCAGTCACTGGCAACACAGTTATGTGTTTAAAATAAGAACGAGAAAATCTTGCGATGACAGTTTTTCTTATGAATCACGTGAAGTGGTCGGTAGCTCTGTGGCCGAGAGAGGTCCCAAGTGCGCTATTGAATTATGAAGCCGTACATAATCCTAAACCGAGGATTACCCATCACAACGTGGATACTTGCGATATAAAAAAAATACCCGGTGGTTGCGAATACATTTCATAGCTGACGACATATTAATATTCACATCTGATTTGCAGCATACAGCAATAAGATAACAGATTGAAACAAGATGTCACGATGAGAGTCGCGAGAAACAAATGTATTCCCAAGCCCGTTGATGTGTGTTGTATCTCTTTCATTTTTCTGTGTCCACTTTAAATGTTTCCACTTTTTTTTTGCATCGTAATCCCTGGCACATATCCTCGTGGAAAAACAGATTTGTGTATACAATGGATAATAAATGATAACATAAACAATGAAAAAGACTCTTAGCCAAAAATTTGAAAAAAACACAGTGAAAAAAAACACTGAGATTGATTTATTTCCATTGTTTTTATACAATAATAAAAATTAACAATATCTAAACAGCGGTGCATGCGGTGCGCATAAACATGCTAAAATAATAAACTTTACGATACTCCTGTACGAGATAAGATTTGGACGTGACCGCAGTGGGGTGTTTTAGGATGTCTACAAGAATTGATACAATAATATAAAATATAACCAATTAGTTCGATTTTACAATGTCCTGCGATTAGCGGAATTCTGGTAGGCATTTTAAATTAATAAATAGCTTGGTTTAATATTGTATTGGTCATCTAATAAAAATACTTAGAAAACTACCACGGCTACTTTAAAATTTCTAAAATAGAGCAACTTTTATATAACTACATATTGACATTTATTAGACAAAACTGTATTGTTATATAACCAATACAGTTTAAGCAGTCAATAACATGTCGATAAAGCTTCGATACAAACACTAAAAATTCTTGGCTGAGTTTTATGAAATTAAGTATTAAACAAATACTATTAGGGTCAAATTTGGCATTCTGGTTCCCAGTTAGACAATATACAAAAATACAAGCAGGAGACAAAGAATGAAGATGCACTGAGTGGTGGCCATATTTCGTACGCCTATTAACGTATAGGCGTATCTAGATTTTTTTCTATTATGAGATATCACAGTTTTGCCTAGAATGTAGATACATATTTTGGCACAAGGATTGCTGAAAATAAAGTAAATTTACCAAAAAAATAGCTTTATTTTCAACAATCCTTTTCCCCAAATATATTTCAATAAAACTTTGATATTACATAACTGCGAAAATCTACTTGAATACGCCCGTACGTTATCAAGCATGCCGTTTTTACAGAAAACAAATATCGCAAAAAAAAATAAAAATGAAGCAGCCTTTCATATGTAGTTTAAGTAGCCGAGTGATAAAAGCTTTTGCACTTTTGACTCATTCTGTTGTTGATTTTTCAACCGATGTTTGGAGATACATTTATTTCTATGATGCACTGGTTCTTTTCTTCTCCCCGACCTCGTCCATCTATTCATATCCTATCTAAAGTGAGCAGTTGAGCGAATAGCAAGCGTAAGGAATACACGTCAATTAATCGCGCATAACTGCGCCCCGGTGTAAAGACTGTTATTGATCTAAAATCAGACTAATAAATAAGCACCTTCCTTTGCAGAACTTAAATCCTCTTTGATTCTAATATTGAACGATCTACCTGTTTGACCAATATATTTGGCGTTACAGGAATCACAGTTAAGTAAATAAATACCGATTTGGTTCAAAAAATTAACTTAACTTAACGTGATGATTTTTTAATTATATGTCAAGAGGTGTTAAACATTTTAATTTTGTGTAATTATAGAATCACTTTCACTGTAATTTGTAAATTCTTTTTAATGTCAATTGTTGTTTAAACCTTTTCATTTCAATTTATTTTTGTATAAATAGCACTGTTAAATTATATTTCTTATCAGTTGAAAATGCTCGCAATGAGCGAAACCGGTCCTAACCTTTTAAATAAAGTACAAAGGAATATTGTGTTTTTATTAATATAATGCCTTTCCACCAAGTATCGAAAGTGTACATACATAAATATGACTTTATTCCTCCTTGTTTTTGAAGATTTTTTTATTAACAGTGTCAATAACTATAAATTTTAAGTTTATTTTACTAAAATGTTTTGCCACACATGTGGAAAAAGTAAATACTTAAAAATTAGAAAATAAAAAAAAGATCGAAGAACTTGACTTATGTGATTCTTCTCACTATACATCATACCGATTAAATTAAAAAACATGTAGTGTTAATTTAAGATTTCGACTGAAGGTGCTTGGTGGAATTTCAATATTAAATTTGAATCGTTCAAACTATGTACATTCTCACAGATTTTGTCACTAACGACCCGGGTTTCGCCTTTCGGCATCTTGAGGCATTCAAGTGCACGGATGAACTTGAACTGACGTTTAGTAAATGAAAGTTTCGTGTTTATATAATAAATAAATGCATCACTGAGTCCAAAGCCATTGCTGGCGAAAAGGATGAGCTCATGGGAATGCCAACAGATTTGAGTAGTAAGTAGTTTCAAGAATTATATTATTTGTTTGTCGGCAAAGGTTTTATGATTATATGATTTTATGATTATATAGGGTATAGAAGTGGAGATGCGGGAAAGTTCAATATTTCATTTAAAATCGGAAGACGTTGCAGCTGTGCTCTATTGATTTCTAAAATTTCTTGGAAAAAGAGCTTATGACTGTCCGTATTTGGGTGTAACATTTTTATCCCTTGTTCCTGATTGAACACGTGTCCTTTTTCAATCTAAAGGCTGCCATATGTTCTAAAACTCAGATGTTCAGTGTTCTTTCTGTTTTGCCGATATAAAACTTTGTACAACAAGAGCATTGCAATCTATAAATCCCGGATTTATTTAAGTAATGTATTTTATCTTTATTATTAACTAATAATTTGCCTAAAGAGTTTTTACAGTAAAAAGCAGGTCTAACACTATCAGCTAGCTGTTTTTTAATTTTAAGACTTGTATTTCCTAAATAAATGATTCTACGCCAATACCTAGTATGATCTATGTCCTTTGACACTATACCTTTAAATAACATTTTTTCTGCAAGTTTAGTTTGTTTTTTTGATAAAAGATTGTCTATAAGAGACATATCGTATCCATTGTTTATGGCGATTTGTTTGATGATTTTCAATTCGATATTAAAGTTTATTTCGTTTAAAGGAACACTCACAATTCTATGTATTTCTGAATGAAAAGCGGCTAGTTTATAAGAAAATGGGTGCATTGAATTTTTATGTATCACGGTATCCGAGAAAGTGGGCTTCCGAAATATTTTAAGCTCGTGAGAATGATTTTCAATGTTAATATTTTGGTCAAGAAAGTTAATATTTTTGCCTCCGACTTCTAGAGTGAATTTAATATTTTTATCTAATGAATTTATAAAGTTATGAGAGTTAGTTATTTGTCTATCTGTTCCATTAAACAGGCAAATAATATCGTCTACATATCGGAACCAATAGACTATATGTTTGGCTTCTGTTATGTTTCTAAAATTTTTATCTTCTAAATAGTTCATATAAAACTCAGCTAACAACGGTGTTAGGCAGTTTCCCATTGCAAGGCCTTCTGTTTGTTTATAATACATGTAGTGTTTATTATAAATTCAATATTGAAAACTCAAAATTTTCTGCCCATTAAAAAATCAATCCACAATTAGTATTTACGTTTATTTTAAAACTAAAGTACTTTTTACCATGTCTGTTTTTTTTAATTCGATGACACACCGCCAACTTCCATTTCAATTAGTTTTAAAAAAATACCGCCATACCGTTTATTTAATTTTAAATAAGTGAGTGTCTATTAAAATGAAAACAAAAACAGTTTTGGTATTAAATTTCGGTAATAAAATTCAATTATATCATTGTCATTGAAATGGTGAAAATTTAATCAATGATAATTGATTTCATAAGCGAGAGTGTTTTTGTAGTCAAGCATATTTTTATCGTCCTCATTCGTTCTACATCACTTAATGAAAAAATAATGATTGTCACTTGATTATGGTAATTTGCGACGATGTGCCATCAGCAACAAAATGTCCCTGATAATCAATTTCGGATATGTCCTTTCGTAAAGTATCCCTACGTATGAAAAGGTTATAAAATATATTTAAAATTATGTAGCACAAACTTAAGAAGTAAATGGCGCAGCGGTTAGCGTTGCCAGATCTCACGGGTTCGAGTCCCATCCAGTACGAACAGCATTTTTTCGATTGATTTATCGATATCGGTCCGAAGACATGGGTATTTGTGATGGTTAAAAATTCTCTCCCACCCTTTTCGATCCTTTTATAACTGGGAGTAGCGAGAGCGATTAGTCAACCACTAGTCTTGTCCTGATCTTATCCTTCTATGCCTACTTACTCTCTTTAAAAAAGAGAGGTCTAACAAATGAGTAACAAAACAGTTCTCGTAGAAAACTACTGTTAAGATACCTCCATTAGACGGCCACATGGTCCAAATTTGGGGTAGACGTGGTTAAAAATCGACACTAATAACAGAGTTGAATAATTTAATAATAATTCAATTAAATATTCCACGTTAAAATTATTTTTCGCGAATTCACAAAAAATTTGAGGTTGCATAACAACAAAGACATCATAACAATAAATAAATAAACCATAAAAGTAGAATATTTATGAAATTAATACGATTAAAAAAAAACGTTCATTACTTTATGCATAGTTCTAAATTATAAAAAAAGGATTTAATACGAGGTTGTGTTTGAACAACAAAGATAAGTAGCATCTTTTTAATAAATCAATATCCTTAGATTATATATTTATGCATGAAAAACTGTGTAATTTTGTTAATGTGGCAATCCGAAAAATCATTCTGTGTACTTACGGTAAAAATGTTGTATTATTTATATTCATAAACGTAAAAATGTCAAATGGTCAACCGATCTAATCTTTTGGATAATCCTATTAAAATTGAACATACAGCCGCGCTATTTGAACAAAAGTGTCGAAATGATGGTAGAATTAATGCGATTATAATATTATATGTTTGTTGTATTTTACGTCTATTGAAGCGAATTTCATCGGTCAATATTTTCTAATAGCATTGGAAGGGTGTCAAGTTACATTGACTATTAAAATGGCATTGAGAAATTGGAGTATGTATGTAGTTGACTATTCAAGGGACAATATCACGTGGTCTCAAAATGTAAAAACGCTATATCAAATCGTTTGTATACTGCCAAAAAACATTATAAGATAGTTTGTTTTGAGATAATCGACTTATTTTAATATCATGAAGCAACCTGAAATGTAGCGTAGTCGTCGAAAATGGTTCCCGGTAAATTGCTCGAATGGAAATTGCTCGAATAACAAGATAATCAATTTGCTTCCGTTTGTTCTGCCTTAGCCCTAGTCTTCTATGTTTTCTGTAAATATATAGAAACAGTTTGAGTAACTTATTAATAAGCAGTTCTCGTAGAAACACTTCTGTTGAGATAAACTCCATTCATAGATCATATGTTCCGCATTTGGAGCGAACACGGTTAAAATAAATACTTACGAAAATTATTTTTATATTTCACTTTCTAAACAAGTGTCGCACAAGATAAAAATGAAATTCGTAGAAAAAGTCGTGAAAAATCGTTTAAATAACCAAGCAATTCGAATAATTTGTAATTCGAGCAATTTACCGGCTCCCGTCGAAAATATGACAAATACATGAACATTGACCAAAATGTTTATAATTCAACAACATTTAGTAGTCTAATCCAGGGTTTTTCAGCGGGGGGCACATTACAGTTAAGGGGGGTCACAGGGATATTTTCCGAAATTCGTAAATTGTTGTGTTTTAGAATAAGGAATGTCTGAGAAGAGATAAAAAAAAAGGTGTCACAGCGGTCATTTTGGGAAATCCGTAAATTCCTAGGATTATGGATCCGAAATTCTCGGAAGAGCTAAAATATATTTATATATGAGGGAGAACAATATCTAATATAATGACACTCCAAATCTGCTGCATAATTATCATTCAAATTTGATTTCAAACTCTTTCAGTAACATTTTTACATATTATGGATACTATGTGTATAAACAATGTTATAATACAACAAAGATGTTAGGGAAAAGTTTTCTAGCGTAGTGATAACTTTGTCGAGCGTTATACTTATATGAGCAACGCTGGACATTTGGCCTCTCCAGGCTTGTCTTTTTCCGCTGTTTATAAAAAATCCTTAGGGTTAAACTCTTGAACGTAGTGCAAGCACTGTGTGAGATAAATCGTGATATACAGCAGTGCTTCCCATATTGGGGGCCACCGCAGAAGATGTTTTGTAATGAGGAGGGCCGCGGATTATTTTTTTCAGATTTAGGGGGCCGTAGAATGAAAAATTTTGGAAAGCATGATATACAGGAAAACCTAGCATCCTTAATCAATCTTTAACTAAAACATTTGACGGATGTTAAAAAAAATAAAGTAACTTAAGTTCATTTTATTTAAACATCGGTTCGCTTCCTTTTTTTAAAGTTTCATGTTCAAATGACAACAAATCCCAGCTGATGAATAGTCAAAATAACGCGAATAATTCTGTTAACAATTGTCTTGCACTATCACCTAATTCATATCTAGACCGAAACACTTTCAGAGCACATCATTTTATTCACAGTTTTCAGATACATTTTAACACGTAGATAAGATATTATTTAACCTTCAATTTCCTGTTTTCATTTTGTCATAGATTTTCCAGCGCACTTTTTTGTTAACTATTGTTCACTGCTGGCAGCCTCTTGAAATCGTAATGCTTTTATTTCTTGGTATATGAAAATCCAGTCAATTAATTTGACGATATACAGAAGCAAACACACAACGGCGTAGGTGAAAATCAGTATCTGCACCAACATTATGCCAGATTGGACTGATTGTATATAATATTATTGTAGATGTATTTTATTGATATTGCTCAGGAACATTTATTTATGAGAATTTTTAATAGATCTCATAATCGTCAATCTAAACCAAGTTTTTAATACATTATTATAGTTATTTAACAAGTCGGTTTAATTATAATGAAGGTTGTATATTATATTAATATCATGTTTCATAAATTTGATTTATTGTAAACTAAAAACTAATAAAAATTATAATTTACTGTTCAATATAATTGTATTTAATAAAATAGGTAAACGGATTTTTCAAAAAACTTTTTGACACGAAAATATATTGTTATTGAATTTGTTTATAGGTGGACTTTGAATATTTTGCGTTTAACTATTGACAGGTAATTATTTTAGGTTATTTTGCGATTTAAAAGGTTTCTTTCAGTGAATACTGTATAGTAAAGAACCGTACGCGACAATTTGAAAGCTTCTACTGACAGAAACCATACAGAATGCTCACACAACGACCGATAATCCGGAAAACTTAATAAGTAATAATATTTACTTGAAACAAGTATTGAATTTCTAAGAATGGTTGTTAACTAATTCGACTATTGTTGACAATACTTGTTTGCTAGAAGAAACTAATATGTATTTATACCATATTTCAAATGAGATCACAGTCAGTATTCGTTAAGGGTTTTTTTTATTAAATTATACCCTCCAAAATAAGCTTTTGGATGTCAGATTTTGTATTTGGACTGTATTCAGCTTATGTTGATACAGGTAAATATGAATTATAAGATAAATACTAAGTCTGTAATAAGGTGAAAAATAAAAAAGTATTTTAGTAAATATTATTTCTATATAGCTGATTTCTTCTAAGCTTTTTTGGCTTATGCCTTCATCAGAACTATCAATATATAATGTAATATTTAAATAACTAAAATACTTTTTCTCGTTATTACAATGGAGTTCTACCAATTAAATGCAAATTGAATCGATATCATAAAGTCTGTGCCTACACTAGCAAAACAGTCACCAGGAAGACGAGAGCCCGCACTGCAGCCTTTAGATTGTTTCTATAATGTTTAAAACAATAAATTTAGAGCAGAATGTGAGATGATCGGCAAAATGGTATTTTGAAAGCATCACAATCGAGCTAACTTATGCGAAGCATCTGCGAGAAAATCTGGCACAGAATCAAACCGATTTTCTATTCACGAAATTACCACACTGCGGTCCAGAAAGTCTTTTTAGGCATTTGAATAAATCTGATAATCTTAACTCAATTAATTAGTATTTGTGGTTATACAATAAATTGTAACATTGGTTTTACAGCGACAATAGGAGAACTTCTCAAGTCGCAATCACCCTAAAGTAGCATCTACAGTAGAACCTTAATATAAGAGATCAATCCAGGTGTTCATTACAATCGAATATATTTTAAAGAAGTGCTATTTTTTAAGAAAAAAAACAGCACGAAAAAAGGTCAGTGAAGTTTCTATAAATGAATTAAAATATTATGTGATTTAAAACAACTACTGTATGAAACTTTAATTCAAGACCAGAATAACTTATTGTTTGTATAAATTTATATATAATATTTTTTATTTTGTAAACTTTCTTTTATCATTGTTAAAATAAATATGTATGTAGAATGAAGGACTTTACAGTCACAGCGGTTTTATCTGTTATTTACTTTAGATAATTCAATTATTATCTCAATAATATGTCAATTGAATGCAGTTATAAAATTAGTGAATGGAACTTTTACTATGGCATATAATTTTAAGGATTAGCTACGATTCCTTTATAATTGAAGTAAGACGACTAAACTAGGTCCTCCGATCGCGGGATAACGTCTTAGTACTAATCCCGGGAGTATCGCTAAAAAAAGGTTTCACGCTTTTCACTAACTGTGAAATCTATCAAATCATTTTAATGTGATATAGTAGTTATAACCTATTTCGTTCACCAAATTCGGTGTAAATCAAAAATGAATATATTAAGTAAACACATTTTTTTGTATTTCATCGGATAAATTAACCTATTTCAGTACCTTTGTCATAGTCAACTAAATCATTTCAAAATTTGCACTAGCGTCGTTGTTCTGCCGGAGAAGCGATATGTACTTTTTCTATACGAAGTTGGATGTATTTTTTCAGTACGCCGTGCAGGCAGACTCATTGAAATGCCTTTATTATCTTTTATGTGAAAGTGTTAACAAACAAATCGAGTAGAGAAATAAGTGTCGATTACGATAGTTAATATATTTTTTAAACTAACTACAACTTCGATATAAATGGGCAATAATAGTTCTAACACAATTAAACAAATATGCTAAAACAATTAAAAAGAAATGTTTTTTTCAATCGATTTAACGATTTCTGTTCAAAAGTATGGGTGTTTGTGATGTCTTTTGTTGTTTGTGAGGTTTTATCTATAAATCCCTTTCAATTATTTTTCACCCTTATTGGTCTGTGCTAGCATGGACCATATAGCCTACCAATGGAGTTTTTTCTTCGAAAACTGATTGTTACTCAATTTTTCAACATCTCTTTTTTTCAAAGAGGATGAAGATAGAAAGGATAGACGTAGGACAGGACTATTGGTTAGTTAATCTATGCATTCGAACAGAAATCGATAAATCGATTAAGCAATGTTGTTTATACTGCAATTTGAAACCGTGAAATCCGTCTTAGAAGCCATCGAAGTAGTTCACTGCACTGCGGACCCGAGTGTAAACAACAATGTACATTTTTTTAAGATGAAAATGCTGGTGGTAAGTGGAACCGGTACTGATCATATTAAATAAATGTGGAATTAGTACAAAAGATTTTTTTTAATATGACTTTCCGCCGAGTTTTAACAGTGAACATCTTATAGGTGATAAATATATTATTTTAACATAACCAACTCATACTTTGATGTCGTAAAATTTGAAATGAAATTCCGCTATTTTTTGGTGTCATGAAATATGAAGTACCTATTTTCGGCGGATTGCTGCTAGTTCTCTCGTGACCATTCGAGCGCTGTGTTTCTAGGGGAGGTCGGACGGGCAGCGGCGCTGGGGCATCTAGCGTCTTCAGGCGTCGTAGCTCTAGCTCGGCGCGTCGCGGTGGGCGCACTGGGGGAGGGGTCCCCGGCATACTGCTTTACAGTCCCTCACCGGGAAACCATCATGGCTGGGATCCTCAGTCCTTCTCCAAAACTGGTGGTACGTCAAGGCACATATATATCAGGCACGAGTTCCGCAGATCACAACGCATATACGTCATTCTTTGTGCGATTATTGATAATAGTTATAGTTTTTTTTT
Organism: Himalopsyche tibetana; assembly: GCA_030503985.1. Lineage (NCBI taxonomy): Eukaryota > Metazoa > Arthropoda > Insecta > Trichoptera > Rhyacophilidae > Himalopsyche > Himalopsyche tibetana. The sequence continues at coordinate 20,348,078 of JAPJYX010000005.1, forward strand.
TACAACATTTTATATAATAGGTTTATTTTTAAGTTATTTACAGTAGGTTAAATAAAAAGCGCATGTGAGGATTTATTTACATTATGATATCATGATTTAGTTGTTATTTATAACACTTTCACGAAAAAGCACCATTATAAAGCAGTTTTGTTAACACTACACATTTTGTTAATTTGCACTATCTAATTGAAATATTTTTCGTTTGATGTTGAGGAGAGCGATGAAAAGATGACATGAAGCATTTTTTTAGTCAACAAATCAGACATATTTAGTATTTTCGCTTTTCTATAAAGGAAGGTCACCCTATAATATAAACAGTGTTTATTACAGTTTATAAAACAATAATAATAAAGCAAACTTGGAATAATAGCATAGAAGCAAAGCTTTTTCAAATAGTTTTCCGTTTTTTCTACAGCATTACTACAGCATTATTACATTTGTTAAAGTTGTAAAATAACGTATAATTTATCCAACCCGAAGCCTTTTTATAGTTTCAAATCTTCATAATAACAACAAATGTGATGTCAGGTGTATATGAATACTACTTTTAAGTAAGTCGAAGAATAATCAAAAGTATAGTATATATCTTAAAAGTAATTACGAACAAGAAACGAAAGAATGTTAATACACATAGTTGTCCGCTATTTCTTATTCAATATTGATAATTTGAATTGACATGCTTATGGAAAAAGTCGTATATATTAAATAATAATTATCCCAGTGGTAGACTGAATCTGAAAACGGATCGCCTTTTTTACCCTTAATATAAATCCCATATTGTATTTTTTTTGTATAGAAACATCAATGCCAGTTTATTTCGCATCGCATTTGCCGTATAAGATTGTTCTACTGACGATATAAAAATGAGGTACGCATTTTTTTGGACGACAAAGTGTAAACCAAGTTATTGCACCGGCAAGAATGATTGATATTGACCACCAAAAAAGTTTCCTTCTGTGACACGCCCTCGCAACTATTTTACATCGTCGACCTAAGTGCTAAACTGTCCACATATGTTTATCCTACTCTAATAATATAACCAAATAATTATTTAACTTGCGCGTAATAAATACTCAAGATTAAGTCGAATTTCTCCCTTGCAACATTAAAGCGTCTCTTTGAATCGTTCCGCCCGAGAACCGCATTATTATTTATGTTTTTCGCCCTTGGTAACGTTTTTTTTAATCAGTCCTTCTAGAGTTTTCCACACCAACTACAAAACGAGTGTTTCATTTTTTTTTCATAAATAACACCAGAAAATTAAAAAAAAACATTACTAGTGTCCTGCAGACAGTTTGACTACTTTTACTTCAATCATAATTATTTAGTCATTCCTCTAATCAACGTAATTAAATAAACGATTTCCCAATAATAAGGCATAGTAACTGATTGTTTCATACAAATAATATGCTTAGTGATAGTGTTGTTTATTCAATTAATGTTCCATACACAAATATGGAAAACAATTGATGATAATAAATGCATGACGCACCTAAATCACAAAGGAAATCAAAGGCACAGTATTTGATTATTGATATAGAACAGCAGTCGACAACCTACTATCTGCGGTTTATTGAATTACCCACTATAACATTTTGAGTTATCCGTAAAGAAAATATATTTTTTACTGTATTTATTGATTTGGCATTTACTTGGTAGAACTCTATTATAATAGTGTAAAAAGATCAACGTATTTTACTGTATAACTAAAATACGAGAACTACGAACTGTAGAACTAAAATACGTTGATATTTTAACACTATTATATTTTTTACGTTTAAATAAAATTTGAATCGTTCAAATTATGTACATTCACACAAATTTTGCCACTCACGACCCGGGTTTCGCTTTTAGGCATTTTCAGGCGTTCAAGTGGACGGATAAACTTGAACTGACGCTTAGTAAATGACTGTTTCGTAATTAAAATGTTCAGTTCTACGGACAAATATATTAAAAATATATTTGCCGGCACCTTGAAAATGTAGAACGCGATCACATGAATCCAATATATTTATGTTGGGCGTCATAACCACAAAAATATCCACGCTTAAAAAAAATACATTCGCTCTATCAGTATTACGTACAATATATTGATATACCAGTAATCGGCAGAAAAGCTTAAGCGACAATTAATACATTTTACTGAAGGTTTTTTTTAATTCCTCTCATAATAACTTCGCAAAACTTATCTACATCTTACCTGGGCAAAGTCACTGCGAACGCGATTGGAACGCGGTTTAAAGAGAATCAAAACTGATCGCGGCGTGCCTTTTGTCACGTGGACACAATAGCGGCGGAGACCATTTGATATTTTCGTGCCGCACCGAGTCGCTTTGATTTCGTCCACGTAAGACGTATGTATATTAATTAATCAAATTAGTAATCGTATTAAAGGAATTCTTTTTTCGAACTGATTAAGAGAGTAATTAAAAAAAACCTTTTTTTCTCTGTTCGACTATGTTTTAATATATGTCTGCTTCCAATGTGGACCATATTGTCTTCTAATGGAGTTATCTCAACAGATGAAACTCAAAATTTCTACGACAGCTGCTTGCTACTTAGATGATCAACCTGTCTCATTTTCTAAGAGTGTGATAGACAAATATGGACTAATATCTCTCACTACTCCCCGTTATTGTAGGATGGGAATTGTGGAAAGGAATTATCAGGTATCGTAAACACCCATACCTTCGAACATAAATCGATAAATCTGGTTTGGATCCGTTACGGACAACGGCACCACGAATAAATTATACCTTGATTTATCGAATCTAGATTTAAATAATACGTATCGATGTAAACTATTGTTTCTATCGGCTAAATGTGTATATTCGTAGAATAGTTCTTAAAGAAATATGAATTACGTAAAAGTAATTTTATATTCAACTCACGATTGTAAATATAAAAATTATTTCATTTCACTTATCTAAAATTAAATTCTTAATAAGTATATATTATGGAAAGCTAAGTGGGTTTCTTTTCGTCGACCTTGTTGCGCTAATAAATAATCAAAAACTATGTTACACACGACACTATTTAAAAAGAAACCTACATATTAATATGCGAATAATATTATATAAACGCTCACGTAGAAGAGGCAGCGTTTAACTATTTTGGAATGAAATGCCGTTCGTCACAATTAATAGCTACAAAATGACGTGAATGAAATTTAAAAAAAACACGCAGAAGAGGTTTTTCATAAATAAAAAAAAACAAACAAACCACACGTTTACTGCACGCTTGGCAACATTAAAATTTTTCCAGCGGTCAGCCCGCACTGCGACGCGATTATTTGGAAAAGTTTTAGGTAAGATAAGAACCAAAGTATGATTTGTCAACTGTTTTATTTGTTAAATCCGTTAATAAAGAATTTCAAAATTATTTAGCCATTTATATTGGGCCGAAGATACTAATTGAAAAGGAGAGACAGAGTGTATTGGTAGTTATCTATTAAATGCAAAAATATCACCATTTTCCTTAATTTCTTTGTTTTTAAATAATAAAGTAACCTTATTTAAAAGCCACATTATAAACAGGTAATATTTAACTTATGATTTCATAAAATAATAATACATCATTGAAAGGCTCATAAATTATGGAACTTGTCATAGCTCTTAAGAGATTTAAAATATTTCAATCCATCGCGAACAAATTTATTAAAATATGTGATGCCTTTTTGCCAAATTTTCAATATCGAAATTTCGGTATTTTTGAATTTTCGAAACCGGTTTTCGGTATTGCATAAAAACACTATGAAAAGCGCGATCTCTAATCTAATGATATTAAAACCAGGACTGTGGAATCGGAGTCGGGTGTTATTTTTCCGAAGGGGGAGTTAAGAGTCGGAAAAATCGGAGAAAATAATTTAAAAATATTGAAAAATTATTAGTCTATACATCATATTGATTGGTGAAATGTTCTAGAATTATTCTAGTAACTAGAATGGTATACAGATATGTAAGTTAAATGGAAACGACTGAAAAAATCAATTCGGAGTCCAAGTCGTATTTTTTACTCAACTCCAAAGCCCCGATAAAACATGCATTGATAGCAAAACTTATATATTGTAATTCCCTTTAATGTAAAGATTTACAAAAATATACTCTTTGAGTTTGCCCAGGGCTGTCCTAAATCGAAAATTTTACGCTGGGGTGTAAATGAAAGTAATTTTAAATGTGTGTATATCCAATCACCGTCTTCTTTTATACTGCCTTTATATGATGACTAGATTAAAAAGAAACATTAAACTTGTTATTCCCTAGAACACTGCACAGCTGAAAGCAGGAGAAAGGGGACCGGAAACATCCCACTGAATACTACACAATTCTTGGAACGTCACTTAATTTATATTTAAAAAATACGACATTTACTGAAAATGTTTTAACTAATAAGGTGGTGGTGTAAAAGGCGATTGACAATCAATTAAGGGTTGGCTTCTTTTAACCTTTAAGTTCAGACAGTGATGCGTTATATTATTCATGGGGGAATTCTTAAATGCCAAGCCAACAAGCTTCGGAGAATCTAGGACACAACACCACGGGGTTAAAAACGATTTCCGAACAACCACGTCAATACTACAGGAAATGATTTATGGGTAGAGAATATGCAATAGCGATGGAAGCTTCGTATATTTTATGTATTACATAATATTGTACATATATTACCGAGAGAATAAAAGTATTTTTAAAAGCTTCTGATGAATACATACACCGAAACAGCTATTAATTATATAAAAAAATGTATGCGTAGAACTAAAACACTTTTGTTAATTTTTCACCTTATCAAATTGTTTCATAAATATGTTTTTTATAATTATAATTTAATAACTTTATAATTTGTGTATTTTTCCGTCGATTTTTTTTTTTTGATTAATTTTACAATGAAAAATAAAATAATTTTCAGTAGATTTTTAATATTGAACTCGATGTATGTGTTTACAAGTTTGAAAACTCTAATTAATTTATCAACATACAGTTTTGGTGGCTGACATTTTATTTTATCGTCCCATTTCTGACAGTACAGTCTACAAAATATAAACGTTCACTTAAATTTATTTATTGTAAAAAATATCAGTATTCAAGTAGATATTTCTGACACTGTCTTAACATCTGTTTTAATGATGATTTCACAGACCCGTAAATTTGACAGTGTTGAAACTCTATGGGTTTCAATGCAGTATATTTCAGGTCCCAGATGCATGTGTTTTTAAATATTAATAGCACAATTAATCCAAAAATAACTTTAAAAAAATGAATGTATTTTTTGAGGGTAGTTTAAGTTTTATAGCGGTAGATTTGAACGATATTTGTCAATAAATTATAATTTTACTGGTAATTTTTTCAACTGCGCTACAATTAAAATGTAATTAACTAATTCGCATGCTCATAATAAACGTTCAAATAGTATGTAAAACTGTATCGTAACTGGTAGAATAGTCCTGCATAAGACGGTAAATTGATGTCACTGCAAAATTAATTTAGGCAATGTTTTCTATCCATATTCATTATAACTACGATGAATTTGGTCGCATATAAATCAGAGCATTTTTTCTCAATTTAATAAAACAACTTTATTTAATTATATGTTTCATACTCTGAAGATGTAATAAAAACGTCGTCAGAAAATTGCTCAATTTGGTGCTTTATGCTTTCATGACGAAGGACGTCACAGAAATAAAATATAGAGAAGAAAAGCTCAACCTTGAAGCTTTTTTCTTTGGGAATCAGTAAGTTAATATATAGACGAGCTTTTCATGGAAATACAAACAGACGAGCTGCTTATTATTTAATTAAAAGGCTGTATTGTAGGCGCGGACTTTCGATATAGTGTGAGTGCTACGCTTAAATTATTCAAAGCATTGACTTAGGTCACGGACTAAATAAATATAATCATAATTTCTTTGAAAATAATAATTATTCTTTTCCTTATAAGGAAAATAGTAATTAATGTTTAAATTTAAAAAATATTAATTTTGGATTATTAATATCATTTTGTCGGCAAAAATTATTATATTTTAATTACTGTGAGATGGGGGTGAATACTCGAGTTACAGAAAGGGCATCGTAAACATATGTTTTAACATCGTAGCAACAATAGAATAAGAAAAACGTTTATATACATTAGGGTTTTTACTTTTTCATTTTCTTTTCAAGCAAAGATTCATATTATTTATTTTTTTATTGCAATCCAATGACGAATGCCGAAATTTTACATAGTAAATTTTTGTAAAGGGTTTGAATGGATAGAAATTTTACTGCATTGATTGTCAGCCGATTTATTTGTTCGCACCAAAAGAAACAGATATTTTTGATTATTATATCTTTTCCCGCACACCCTAGGGAGAGAATGAAAGAAGGAGCAATTGACGAACTGCTTGACTCACTAATCCAATATTTTAATCATCGTCTATTTACGAAAGGATAAGGTGGAGTGGCTGATTTACAACCAGCTCGTATTTGTCCCACTCACTTGAAATGTTCCGTTGGTTTTCCATAGTAGTCCATCTAAGGTAGAAAAATAATAATTATCAAAATACTTCATTCTACATTCGCATTACTATAGTTAGTATGTTGATTATTTGTGGTAGTTGCCCAGATCGTACAACGCCTATAGAGTGACCCTGCTACATAGCGGTTAACCAAATAAAGATCGACTTGGTTATACTGTGTAACATAGAGTGTAGAGAGTAGGGATTCTGTGTCGAGACGTCCCGGGACAAAAGTCCCGGGACTTTTAAGGTTTTTTGCTGTCTTAAGTCCCGGGACATTTAACAACCAAGTCCCGGGACATTTTTAATTTTGAAAAAACCATTCTTATAAATAAAAATTGGATGCAAGCAATCGCTAATGTGACCTAAAAAGTTAATTTTAAAGTTACATTGGTGTCTATCCGCGGGATCAGTTTTGAAAAAAATGCATTATATTTAGGCTAAGGATTAAAGGCCGGGGTTTTAACAAAATTAAGTATGCATATATAACAGGAATCTTATAAAAGAAACAGCTGTTTGGATTTATAATTGTTGAAGTTTAAAATAACATCTATTTATATATTGTAATACAAAACAACCATTTTTAATGGGTAGAGAGAGACATGCAGAAATACAAAAAAAACTTAAACACGTGTTCGCTTACCTATTTTTGCAGCATGGGATAATCGCACAGAATTCCAAGAATTAATGGAACCAATAGTTATTTCTAGAAAATTATGTTATAAATCAAGGCGGCTTAGAAATTTTTATTACCAACCGTTCTGGTAGGACTAATTGATTTTCGAAAAGAATACACGAAAGATTTTGACAAATGCTCCAAAACAATATTTTTGAAATATGGAGATAATTTACTACAACGTCTTTTCTCCGTGGAAAAAGATATCAAGGTATCTGAAAAAAATATCGATGATGAGAGAAATATTGCAGAGCTGTCACTGGATTACAAAAAAACAAAAGATTTCTCCATTAAAAACTAATCGAATTTAATATTTTAAAATCAACTGGAGAACGGAAACAAAGATTATTTTTTATATATAACATTAAAGCAACATCGACTTACAATGAAGATGAGCAACAACGTTTATTACAAAAATAAGAAATCGGCTGTCTGATTCGTCATTAAATTCATTATTATTTTTAAAAGCATATTTTGATAAGCAAGAATAAAATATTAACTTTTGTGTAAATATTACATCCTATGTATGATTTGAGGTTGTGACTTTATTATTGAATTAATTTAATATTTTTATTATTAATAAATAAAAGTGTTCAAAAGATGTATTTTTTTAATTAACGCATACTTTAGCCGCCCTTTTAAAGTACGCATGAAAAAAAAAATACGTATAACTGCGTAAAAAACGCTAAAAAAATAGTTTAATTGAAAATAAATATTAAAAAACGTTTGGGAGAAAGATATCTTCATTTATGTTATTAGAAATTTGTTGAAATCAATTCATAATCGTATTAAAAATATAACTGTAACAAAAACAAATTAAAAATATTATAATTAAGTGTTCATACCTGATGTTGTTTTATTTACAAATGTTTTTCACTATTCTACAAAGTTACCAATGTCTCAATAGGACAAAAAAGTATAAAAGCTGTATTGTGATTTGTGAAGTAACGGTCATAATTTTACCCAATTAATTGTTATTTTTTCAATACATGAACCGTTATCATCCCCTTTTAGTACATAAGTACATACAAATATTTAATTTTAATAAATTTATAATTTTATTAAAGGGGAAATAAAAGTCCCAAGTCCCGGGAAGTCCCGGGACTTTGACTTTATCACGTCTCGTGTCCCGGGACTTTGAAAAACCCGAGACTTCAGAATCCCTAGTAGAGAGAGTAGTTTATTACGACGCTACGCGGCACAAGATGGACATTTTGATTGCATTCCAGTCGCCATGACGGCAAGAATATGGCGGGAATACAAAATAAAGATGGTCAACTATCGATATTCGGGCCTTCATAATACTTTTACAATGCAATTCGGATGCACAACTTTCATTTCGACTGTGGAAACGCCAAAGAAAGTAATCCAAACCTAACAAGTTTTACAGGAGGCACAAAAAACGTTTTTAGGTGATTTTGAGCCAAAGGCAAATTATGAACGAATCATTGAGTTACGAAAATCATTCAAGATGCTTTTTAATGAAAATGTGCACGCTATATTTTTCTTTAGTTTAAGGCGGATACGAGCTTCAATTTCCATCTTACCTGTTGATGAAATCTTTTGCAAAAAACCAGTTTGAGAACATAGTTACAAACAAATATTTGATGCACGTTATCTGCATACAAACTAAATGGTCATATGTATTACATTTGCTAACACATATGCAGACAATACCAAAAAATGTACATTTAATATTCGGTATGTATATTGCACAGCAGTTTTGCGTAATTTACTCTAAACTTGAAAAGGTTTCCAGAGTGCTTTTTGTGACTGAATGATTCAAATAAACACAATCTGTTAGTGTACGAAGACGAATAAACTGATGTCTAATTGACTTGATCTAACAAATTGTTTAAGAAACCTTCTTTTAAGTTTTTTTCCTTGGTCGCAATATTCACAGAAGAAAGTTAAATTTAAAATATTCTTGAATTGGGTGACATATTACAAGGCCTCTTGTATTAGTGACTATAGAAATATTTATTATACAAACATAATTCATCACTTTTAGGGTATTCACTGTGAATATTTGGTGGAAAGGCAATATATTAAAAAAAAAAAATACTCATTTATGTATCAATGTTTATTTAATCATATCAGGACCGGTTTCGCTCACGACGAGAATTGCCAACTGAAAGTTCATTATCAGTTGATATCGTTTGATAATGCTCGTCGTGAGTGAAACCGGTCCTGATCCTATTAAATACAAGTGGAATTAGTAAAAATGAGTAATTTATTTTTGAAACGTAATGCGGTTTGGATGATAATACTGATAAATAATATTGAAAAGTCTCGCTAGTAAGGACCATGTTTTGTTTCATAAAAAAATATCGTAAAAAAGTTTTGCTAACCCTTATTCAATCAACATACTAAATATACATGTCGGAGAATTGTACTGTGGCGCCGGAAGGTGGTAAATTAGTACTCAGCTGAAATGAAGATTGCATTTTCATATTGCGATAGAAATGATGACACGATTTGAAAGGGTTATTTACGGAGTAGTAGTGTATCGACGTAACTTATTAAGAATATAAAATAATTTAAAAAGTTTCTAATAATTTTGATTATTGAATGAATTCTTCAATAAATGTAAGCAGACTTTCGTAATTCTATCAACCACTTGAAACCACAGCCTACCGCACTTCACATCGTTAACTTATTGATTTCTTACAACGCCACTGCTGCGTTGGTTCGTTTATCGCATCGATGTGTATAACCTTACTTAAACATTTATTTCATTGACTCCAAATAATTCAAAGTGGCTAATTTTTTTGCAGAATGGTTTCTACATTAGTATCGAGATTTGTATGCATTGAATGTTTATAGTATAAATTTTATACTGATAAACATATTATGAGAGTGCACCAAAACAGTTGTTGTAAAATAGACGTTTATCTTTTATCTATAAATTAACACGAATAAATATTATAATTAATTGTAATATTTTTTATAGCCTGCTTCTTTTCCACCTCTAATTACTATACTAACAATTTTCGCACAAATGATTATACACTTTTAAATTACAAAATGAGCGATTTTTAAAAAATCTACAAATGCAATCAGAGGCAATCCAATGCTGAACAAATAGTTGTGGAGCTTGGGATCGAACATGCCCAAGTCTACTTTTAGAATAAAATATATATTACTATAATACTGGAGTACTGATTCAAAAGATAAGGTTTTTTAGCGTCAGCTTTGATTAGCGTCACGATAAACCTAACATTATAATCAAAATTGTCAGAAAAGTGTATCTGGTCGTTTTAAATCACAAGCTTCTCAATTGATCTCTTCATTTTTCAACTAATATCCGCCAGAATAATTTAAAAAGTAACAATTATTTTCAAAATAAATCAAACGAATGATGTCTACGCCAATTGGTAGTTGAGATTTTCGCGAAGTTAATCAAATCGTATCCTCATGTGTCCCAATCATTACACCAGTACATGCCACTCAATTAACCCTTCATGACCGTAACACGGTGTTATTTATCGCCCGCCGATCTTCGTAAGTATGTCACCTATATAAACCAGAGTGCCTCAGCTTCAGGGATTGCAAAACTGGACGAATATATCAATAGTTTAATATTAATTCATATTTAATACCAGTGTTCAAAAATCTGAATCACGGACACAAATGTTGACTTTCATAAATACAGTCGAACGCTGGGTTAGATCAGTAACTTAGTTTGAAAATTCGCCAAGACAAGAATAATTCTAATAATGTTTAATTGTAAGTAAAAGTCACGGTCTACAAATTCTCCATTTGACAGATGGAATTTCAAAATTTAATTAGGTATTAATGTCCAATGAAAGCTGAAAAAATGTAATTATTGACGTATTTGATTTTGCTAACGTTTAATAATATTTTAAAAAATAAATAGTGCGTTTTGGTTGACATGCGATTTTTATTGAAAAAAATAGGAGGTCGCCGAGGAATACCGAAATATCGGGATCTCGATTTCAGTTATACCGGGTATTTCAATCCCTACTTAGCTTATTCTGAATAATATTTGCAATTCGGTGCGCTCTTATTAAATTCTCACATTACTTCACTTCTTGAACTGGGCCGATGTAGTCCCACGTCGAGTAGACTACAGAAGTGACAGAATATGACAGGTCTCAGTGCTAAATACAAAAATCCAATTATATTTAAAAAGGACCGGTTTCCTTCATGACTATTTTTGTGTTTGTTTTTTAAATATAAGTACGAGTTGAATAGGAATTGGTAAGATAGTTACTAACTGCAGTTACAATATTAAATTATTAATTGTATTATTGCAGCGGTTTTATGACTGTTGAAATGTGTGTGTAATAATGTTATGCTGACATATTTAAAAACCGACTTTTGAAAAAAACCTGTTTTAGAATTCCAATTTATCGTAAAACTCGGTTTTCGAAGTTTAAAAAAGGGGTATTCCAGTAAAAATAGTGAAAAAAATCACATTTTTTTTAAACTTAGTTTATCAGAAATAATATTACGAAAAGATACTAAAATTTACAGTAATTTTAATTTAATTTCACCACTTACTCTGAGAAAGATACTAATATTCGATTAAATAATAAAAAAATGTATTATATTATATCCTCAACAATGAGGAAAATGTGAATCCTTTTGCACGGTTGTTTTATTCTCAAGATCATTTATATGCCAGTTTATTTGAACAAACATAATAAAAATGTTATTACTATCAATACACTGTTAATGTTATTACTATCAATACAATACACAAGCGCAAAAGTTTGAGCGAGAACAGGAAAGAAGCAGCTCGTTGGACAAGAAGAGATGGATTTTTAGAGATATAAATGATGAATAAGGTACTTAAAGTTCTGACTTAAGAAAACACACATAAACCTATACTAAGTAGCCTAGAATGATGCCTTTTTTGTTGAGATCTTTCATCTGGAAATATACCAAAGGATACTGATTATATGGGAATGTCTGGAGATAGACATAGACAGAGAAGAATTACATTTCTGCAACGATTGCGCTTTAATAATTTTGGAGAGTCATAAGAACAGCCGATCAAATCATAAGACAATTTCTAAGCAAAAACTGTATTTCCTTTCAGTACAGTTCAAAGCAGAGCAACAAAGTCATGAGTGGATCCTGACAATTATTTTAATGCGCTTTACATTACATCGTACACGGCAGCGGTCGGGAAAGTGTGGTCCGTGAGAAAATTTTGGTGGTCCGCAGATAAATCTGACATTATTTATGAACTTTTATGATTAAAATTGTGAATTTAGTGGTCCGTGAGCCCAAAAAGTTTGCCGACCGATGGTACGCCCTGTACGGATCCTAGCAGGAAGTAACTGGTGCAGAATTTATTTAACTATGAATATAGAGGCATTCCTAATGTTCTAGCATTACATAAGCCAATGTAGTGAAATCACTAGAAACAATACCATTATTGAAAACTCCATTTTCTCTTACAAAAATTCGTTTTCAAATATTGAAGTAACCAACGGATCGTAGGCAATCTGTTATTTCTTTGATAATTAAAAATATTACGTTAAATATAATATTATAAATTCGTAGCGTTTTGTTTCCTTCTGTAGTCATCTAAAACTTTGTTGTTTCACTGTTTGCGCTAAGTTATTTTTGCTTCGCGGTCACTGAATCACTGTTTAAAATTATATCCAGTAAACCGTTTAAGATAAATTTACGGAACTAATATCATTCCATTTAATATTCAAGAATAAAATTGTATATACCGGTGGATAAAAAGTCTAAGCACAGAATCTTTGATGTAGGTCATTAATATATAACAGATATCTCGTATACACCCATCAATTGGAGTTAACCGTCGTCCATCCTTAATTTCAAAAGGCTGAGAAAAACATATAAATTAGATTTTCAGGGAAAAAATAAATATTATGTATGGACTCGCTTTGAAACACGCTTCTTTTGTACTACTAACCATCTATGTTATATACAAGTATTACTACAGCTAAGCATCTAAATCTTGGAACATTTTTCTGATTTCGGGATTTCAGGATTCATATTTTTCAATCCTGTGTTCTCGAATTGATAATTTGTCGTAATTTCATTTTTATATATAAAATAATTATATAAATATAAATTATCAAGCTTTACACCCAAACTAAAGATATTTAAAAAAATATGAGATTTCAATCTTGTTTAATTATTAGCACGAGGTGTAAGCCCGTTTCCCTCAACGGGAGGATTTTATCGTATTATAAAAAATCAGAAATGTATCGACATGAACAATCAAATGCATATTTACTAATCAAATAAATCTGAATGACAGAGAACTTTACTAATTCTCCAGATGGAACTTGTTTTAAGGAACATATATGATTTTTAAATTGATTATACATAGTTAACCTTATTTTATTATATACACTGAAACTATGCTTTTGCCAACAACTATACCACGTTGAAAGCACTGGTTCTCGTCTGATCACCAAAATTCAGGAGGTAATGCCGAATTCTTTTTTTGACGCTTTCTTTCAGTCTTAATGTTGATAATTATGACTATTAAATAAAACTTGTATTTGCATGCACTTTTTTAGATCTTGAACACTTAATAAAAATCCATTATACTAAAAAAATACACTACACGAAAAATATATTATTCAGCGTAAAACAAATATATTGAATACAAAATAAATGATGTCATTTTGAATAAATAGTTTATAAAAAAATTAATACTTGATACGCATCTTGACATAATATTTACATGCTTAGCTGTCATATAATGATGAACAAATGAAAACAAAATCGAACAATCGATTATTCAGTTATCAGCGGAGCACGTTGCCGCTTACTCATTTCGATTTTTTTTAAACAGTCATGGAATCTATCATAATTACATTTTACGAAGCTACACACATTATCCGCTATTCATATATAGAATATTGGTTGCAATTGAAATGATTTTTTGATATATTTTATTGTATAGTTGCAGATTGCATTTGCTGGGAGCTATCTCAATCATACATAAAATTGAAAATTGAAGTAAAAAGCGAATGCATCAGTTATGATTATGTTTAAAGAAGATTAATGAATCCCAAAAAAAACATTCTACATTGACTTCAAAATCACAAACATGACATTGATGAGGTATTCTTAACACCGATAGAGATATTAACGGGTTAAAATAAACATTGGCAGCGATTGTAAATCAACTCAAATTGACCTTCAATATTTTCATTGCGAAAAAATATATTCGGCCATAAAAAAGCTTTTTCTTTCAACGTACGCATTCGTCTAATAAATCAAAGAGAAATAAATGCTTCGAAAATATTTCACACGTGTTGATGTATTATTATAATTAGGACGATGGTCGCAGTTGACTCAACGGTGTGGCCAACTGACAAATAAATAAATCAAGCGACTTTCGGGATGACATTAATTTAACGCGAAATCAAAATAAAAAAACAATTTCTTTGGTTTAACTACGAACATGACTAATGATGAGTAATGTTCATAAGGAAAGCCTCCATTCAATTTTAGAATAAAATAATTAACTCGAAAGCGATAACTGATTGAAGCTGTTAGTTACTTTACAATTAATTGATTGACACAATAGATATTATATGAATCAATTGTGTTTAATATTTAAAAATGAAAACGCGTGTTCTATAATTTACAACCTACCAACCAACCATATTCATACCACCATTTATTTTTCGACAGTTCAAACACTAACACGTATGAAATGTGTACTAGCCAAGTTTGGTGATAAAGGGGAAACCACTGGACATTTTCCTGATTTTTAAGCGGCATATTTTTGACAAACATAGAAAATTGAGAAGCATGGAATCATAGACAGGTAATCGAGAAATGCAATAAAATTGAAATAAAAAGAGTGGACATTTGTTGTTTTTATATCGAGACCTCCAATTATTCTAGGATGCAACTGGCGCCATATATTATTCAACAAATAAAAAGCTAGAAGAAAATTATTTATAAAGAGTACATACCTTGATGAACTGAGATGCAAATACAATACAATAAATTTACTATTCTTCTTATAAAATAAATGTAACTTTTAAGGAAGTTGAATTTTTTTCGAGCCAAGAAAGTACAAATTTTATAAAATTGATATGACTTATCTGTATCTACGATGTATGTGTTTAATTACAGTATCAATTGATTCCGTATTTATTAATTAAATGTTGTATATATATATATATATTAAAATGGTGTTGTATGAATATGAAATATATTGCATACATAAAATCCAAGCATTGAGCACTGTGTTATGAAAAGTATGAAGGATTCAACAGTATGTTCGAGAAGAAAAGCGTTTGCAGCAAAAATAAACAATGAATGATTGAAATCTCATAGGCTGTGAGTGCATATTTATGACGAATGAAAAAATTGGACATCTGCCATGAAAAACTTGTCAAGTTTGTAAACTAGTCGCTGTTCACAAAACATAAATTAAATAATACAAAGATTTAATTCATACTTATTATTAGAAGCTAGAAAATACAATACCGTCTTATCAACTACACTTTTAACGAGAAAAGCTCAACCAAGTGACAAGGACTGTTTTTGGATCGAGCGGATACTGAATTTCGTTCAGTAACTTATCCTACACACAGCGAAATATGGCCATACTCTTTTACCTATGAAAGAGTAGTTGATAAAATTATTGTAATTATATATTAATTAAGAAAACGGCCATCACAATACAAACCCTTTTTTAGGACAGCGATCAACCAAAAATACCTTCACGATTGATGCACTGGCCACTGTAAGACAGTGATGCGTAAAGGGTACCTTGAGTGTCACTTGTGACCCTACAAATGTTTAACGGTGTGACTTTTGAAAAAAAAATTCTTATGATAAGTACTTTTATGAATTTGATTAGAATTATTATAGTTGATAGAAACAGAAATATTTTTTTTGCCACGAGCAAATAATATTTACATTGCCATTGTTATGAAGCAAGCCGATCTAAGTGTCTGAGTTTCGAGCTCAATCCGACAGGTCATCCGCATCCTAAAAAAATAGATTTTAGTAAATATTTACTTTTTTTCGAGTTTTGAAGAACTATAGATTCGTTAATTGTGTCATTATTTTTCCGGATATATATTTAAACATTATATTTACTTTACTTATAAACGAAATGGCGAAGCAACACTGTGTGATTATTTAACGGTTTTCTTAAAAATATATATATAATATGTATATTTATTTATTTTCCTTTCATTAATTCCATTACATATTCCAAATAATATTTATCTTAACATATGTACCGCCATCTATGTTGCCTTCTAGCAACTACCAGGGAAATCGACATTTATTTCGGATACATTACTAATAGGGAAGATGTAAAAGCGACAGTCGAAATTTTTTAACAACTTACGATATACCTAACGCTTATGTAATGAGATTCTCAAATTAATAAATCCTCCAAATGTGAACATTTAATAATTAAATCAATCCGCTTCTTTAAATAGGCCCTATAAACTGAATACATTTTAAATAATAAAACTACTTAAGCCAGAAATACTATAAATAAAATCAGCGGCGATCAACCAAACTTCAACATTAACGGGCAATTTCTAGCGTATTGAAAAAAAATGACACAATTTGAAGTTTACACACTTTGGGAGTTACATCCCCTCACCGACTTTCAAATTGCAATACCGGTAGAAGTATAGATATATTTTTATAATTAACATAAGTGTGAAGAGTATACCTGTCAATTTATGTAGTAAATTACCTGTCTTTAAATAATAAAAAAATACAAATCAAAATTGTAGAAGAATCAGCCGGTCACAGATCAAAGTAATAAAATGAGAAATGAATGCACATCTTGTATGAACAAGTTTTGAAATTAAACGTGGTTATTGTGGGTTATGACTTGGTGCCAATTGCAGATGATTCATTACAATGGTACCTAAACATTGAATGAATTTGTTGGCACCGATACTGACCGCTCTATTATTACAGATTTTGGTGTTCAAATAATATCTGAACGAGAAAATTTTATTAACATGACGTTTGGTTGATATTCGGAATTCAAAAATGTGCTAAAATCATTATGGAATATGACACAAAAGAATTTTATTGAAAAGCATGAATAATGGTATTGCCAAAAGAGCCCCGGTGTAAAAGTGCTAAAATCAAAATTATAAACGCTACATTTAAAGAAGTAATTTTATTCGTAAGAATTATTATTGTATTGAAATTGTAGGTATAAACAACAAATATACCATATTTCTCATAGTAATTAACACAAAAAATGTAGTAATTATACGCGAAAGATAATGGGTGTTTTGGATTTGATTATACGTATAGTCGATTTTTTATACGGTACTTATCTAACTTCTTTTATGATACAACGAAAAGTTTCTCATTTGATACAATTAATTCAACTGTTCATAAATTCACGCCTTTTGACAGTTTTTTACTGTCATTTCGAATATCAATTTTTTTCTGTCAGCTATAAGGACAAATTAAAAATAATGTTAACAAAACAAAACATAACATTGACATTAACTGTCAGAATAAACAAACAGTTTTTCATTAGTTACGAAAGTACAAACAAACTAACATAATAACTTATTAAAAGTCGTTTTGTGAAAGAAAACAGCAATTAAACTCTTGTTTTTTTTTACAACTAGAGGTTTTATTGATCGATTGGTATGCAATCAGTTGTGTGGGAATGTATGTTTATGAAATATTATCTGACCTTATTCGATTGTTACACATAAAAGTGGTCAATTAAACATATACATATTTGTAGATTTTTTATGCACAGCAAAATGTCGCAAATCAAACTATGCGACATGAAATTCTGTTTTATTACTGTTGATAATTCTAAACGTTTCTAGAAATATACATATCGCACATAAGTAAATATTTTCACTAGTCAAAAATGGAAACTTACATGTGCTAAAATAATATTCATAATTTTAGCTTATTTATTTATATAAGTTTTTTTTTTAAATATACCCTAAGTCGAGGGTTTTCTACATATAACTGAATAGATTATTTTTTTCACTATTAATAGAAATACATAAACAACACGAATTTGCTCTTTGAAGAAACGTGATGGGAAAAAGATTTTTTTTTGTTTAAATTGAAACATTTTGAGTTACAGGTTACAACTTACAACCCTATTTTGTCGGAAGTGTGATATATATAATGAAGTATCATATTGTAATTATGCAACAAGTCGCCATTAATACAAAATTAGTTGACAATCCGGCGAAATGAGCGAAACCGGTTGACCTTTAAAATAAAGTGGGAAAAAAATATTAATGTAATGCCTTTCCACCAAGTATTGACAGTGAACACGTTAAAAGTGGCAAACTTAAATTTGATAACGATGTTAATCCACGTGTTCCGCCTCTTTAAGAAGCATCATCAGATTGAACATCGCAATGTTTTGCGAGTAAACTTAAAATTGATTAAAATTATTAAGTTATTAATAAATTACAAAGTAAAAGTCGGAATTCTAGCGTGATAAAAATTATTAAATTTTTTTGAAAACCCATTTTCCCGAAACACGAAATTTCGCTTATCGTGCCATACCCAAAAAGTATCCCCCGCGATCATCGGTTAACGATTCGCACTATTTTTAAAATATTAGGTAAAGTCAAAAGAAATGTCATTTTTTATTTGGAGAAAAAAAATATTTTAACGAAAGCTGTGCAATATTAAATAATTTCCTTTATTATTTATAATCACCCTCCACAGATCAGGTAGCTTTGTAATGCTTATTTCGTGAAATTCGGCCGGTTTTAAATTGAAATAAGAGTCCAAATGATTTTTTACTTGTTCCACAGAAGTAATATTTTTTTCCTGAAGAGAGTGTTCCGAAGATTTGAAAAGATGATTTTCTGAAGGTGCAATTCACTACGAATTATTAAAACCTGGCCAAACTGTCACAGCAGAGCTATATACTGAGCACAGTTAGATAGGTCAAATAAAAAAAATGCATTTCTTTTGACTTTACCTATTATATATATAGTGTTGTGTATATTATGATATAAGAATGGCATTTAGCAGTTTAAGGTTGGGCAGATAGTGTCACAATTACCTTTATCTTTGACAGGGTATATATATGAAACACGCCATTTTAAACTTTTATCTAGGAACGCAATTTAAAACAAATTAAAGTATTTATTACAAGCGTATTTACAATTTAGTTTTGTAGTTCGTTACTAATATTAAGAAAATATATAATAATACTACTACTAGCATGCTTTCGTGCATGTGAACTGAAGGAAGCGAACACGTTTACTATCTCTTGAAAAAATATCCGGAACGTTTCTTTTCCAGATAACTATTAAGTTTGTATTTTCTTTGTGTTCATCTATTGCAGGGGTTACCAAACCGTTAGCAGTTCTATAAAGTAAGCGTGTGGCGCTTTCGCTTCACTTATATTAACTGTATAAATAAACCAACACAATATTGACTTCCATTTCAGTTAAAAATCATAAACAGAGTATATTGAGAAGCCAACTAACGATAAAAAAATAGTAACAAGATAAAAATAAAAACTACAAGAACATATTATAGATATGAGTGTAATTTATAGTATTTAAAAATACATAAATTTATAAAATATTTTCGGCGCCATCTTAAATAATAATTACTATAATTTTTGATCACATTTACATGCATATTTAAGATTTATTTCGTTTAGTTAATTTAAGTATTGCATAAGACAACACAAAATGCCGCTTTGTGAATAACGTTTTCGTAAAATAATAAATCATTATTTACTGCAATATTATAATTATGTCAATGCCAATTTTACTATCGTCAGCTTTTATCAAATCTTGTTTTGCTACTGGAACAAATGTGACAGACATATTGTTTTATCACTTTTAGGGTGTTCATTGTCAATACTTGGTGGAAAGGCATTATATTAGTAAAAACACAATATTTCTTTGTACTTCATTCCACTTTATTAATTAGGTCAGGACCGGTTTCGCTCATTGCGAGCATTTGAGCGAAACCGGTCCTGATCTAATTAATAAAGTGGAATGAAGTACAAAGAAATATTTGGTTTTTACCGATATTGTTTTATGTTTCGAATAATACAATGCTGCGAAATAATCACTAATATTATTTATTTAATTAATGGATTGGTTCTAGTATATTAACCAAGTCAATATATCAATATTATTCAGACGTATTGAATTTTAAATAACAAAAAAATATTTATACCAAGTTGTATACAGATAAATATTTCAATAATAAGTAGCGACTATACCTTAATGAAGACAGTTTAAAATGTATTGGAAAGATGCACGGAAAATTCACATACCTACGTCATGGAAATAATTTTGACAGATGCGAGTTCATTATAAAAAGCTTCTTTCTCTTGCGAGCGAAGATGTTAGTTAACTTAAATTATTAGTTTGGGAAAGCCTATTATTATATCAATGACGAAAACCATGTTTTGACACAATTTACAATTTGATTTATTAAATATTACAACGACACTTCTAGGAACTTTATAGCAGATCATGTGTTTACGTAATCATTAGTTAAGTTGAAAAATTGCAACGTATAATTTAAAACATGTTTTTGTTAATCCAGCGGTAATTCCAATGGGGGATCCAAAAAATATAGCGAGGGATGAGCATTGAGTTTGAAAATATTGATCCTAAATAATAAAATGAAAATTTAATTTAAATATAAATAAATAATTTATTGGGTATTGATTTTATTTAAATTTAATTAAACACACACATAACTTAATATTATATCAATTATTACTAATACAGATATAGAGAAAAATTGCCATCATTGATTGCCTTTAATTATTTTTCTCAGGTGGTGGCTATGATCATCATGACTATCCCCTGGATCCGCCAATGGGTGTTCAATCAGCATAATAATAGCAACGATAATGTAGGGAATTATATTTATTATAATTTTGGATATATTATGGACCGTTTTACTCGTGTTGGACAACTGCCCGCTGCACAAGGGTCTCGCTTTCCAAGATCCAAAAGGTCATATATGAATGATGCTGTCTGGATTGACACTTTTGATGATTGTATCGACCAAAATAATCGAATCGACAAAAAAAATAGTATTTCGCATCCAAAAACTTTAACAAAAATGAAATTTTTGAGAATATATTCAATTTCACAATGAAAAAACATAATTTAGCAAAATTTTGCGTCAGAAAAATAATTATGAAATCATGTTTTTCATCTTGAAGCAATGTGAATATTTTTTTTTTTGTTGATACTTTTATACATGAAATATTTCTTATTTAACATCAAACAAAGCAAATGTAACAATTGATTTAAAATTATGCTTTTTAATAATTACAATTTTTAAACAATAAAATACGAATATGTAAGTTTGTATGCAATAATATTAACTATAGAGTTTTTTCATCACTTTTTGACCATGACAAAATTAATCATGTAGGGACTAACTACATCGTTGTAATTCATTTATTAATACATATTATAGGAGTTTAAAACAGATACTAAGAAAGCTAGGATTATTTTTCATAAATGTTCTATAATACAAAACAATCAATTGTAAAAATAATTGGCAGACCCCCATTCCACACACGATTAAAGTCATAATAGTTCTCATACAATTAGTTTTCTGTTCAATCAAAGTTACTTACGGTGGGAAGACAACAACTATTTTACCACGTTATAAATTCGCTAAAAAGATGTTTTGGCTTTGTTGCCAGAAATGTTTAACTACTGTACTCGTAAAATTAATGTTTTAATTTTTTAAACTTTGGAATACATCGGAATTCAAGTAGGCGAATCAAAATACATAATTTGATTATATAATCGACTTGAAATTTTACCATCGCCATCGTGCGTTTAATTTTACAGAATAAAAAAATACTTAAAGAGTTTAATCATTATTTATTTGATCATTAGGTTCGTGCGCGTTTAGCGTATAACGTGGCTTTCGAATTGGCATAATTAATAATAAACAGTACGCATGTTCAAAAAGAAAATCTTTAAGCGTTCGAAAAAGATAACAGTCATCGAAAAGACGTTTTAATGTAAGTAGATTGATATTCTGGCGCAGGATTGAAAATGAGTCAAAAATCATATTGGTAGTTGACATTTTGATGAAAACTTTTTCAAATGAAAATGCATATTTAAGTAAAATAATTTATCGACGGTCTTCGATTTTCGTACGTTATAAAATAAACTAGTTTTTTACATATTTTTAAAACATAGGTTTTATCAACATTATGAAATTAAGATTAATAATAATAATAAATTAAGTCAGATACAAAAAATAAAAAAAATAATATGAAGAAACTGATGATAAGTGAAAACATCGCCAAGACTTAAATAGTCAAAAATATAACAAACTCAGGTGGATAAAAATAATGAAATTTTTCAAACTGATTACTTTGAGCTGTAAAATACATTTACTAGTAGGGAACAAAAAAAAATGATAATTATAGAATTGATCATTTATATTTTGACACTTTTCAAGAACTTTGTGATTTGACTTTGATAAAACGGTGGTGATTATTGAAACTTTCAGTACAATTATATTTAGCCTACATGCTAAGTATCCAAAACTTGTATGTATATTTGTGTTCGCTTTAATACAATACTAAGTGAAGTTTGAGAAGTATGGTCCGAAAACAAAAGAATTTAATTTAAAGTCAACTTACATAATTCACTTGCCACTTTGAAAGTGAAATTTTGCATCAAGTTTTGGCCATGTAATTTTTTAGTTTTGTTAAAAGTTATAACATTTGGAAACTTTGGAGACATAAATTTGTGTGTTGACGCCAAAATGTTAGAAAAATTTCATCATGAAATACTCTAGTTAAAGTCAAAGTTAAAATTTACGCGGTGTGAAATAATCTGTATTCAATTAAGCAATATTATTTTTTTTGATTTATACCTATATATATATATTTATATATCATTTTTAAAACCATTTCCACTCATAAAATAGATATATTTAAACCTGTCGTGAAATAAAAACACAAGAAAGCGATTTCGCCTAGAACGGATTTTAAGTCGTTGAGTATACCTCTCTCGTCATAGATAATAATGAATTTGGCTAAGATTTGTTGTAAATCTTAACTATCTAGAAAACATATTTTCGTGGTTTAAATTACTACGTGCAAGCATTGAATTAATTACATATTGCGTGCTTTATACAGCTAAGTTCTATAAATTAACAATATATTTGGACACACCTCCTCGACGCTAGTATACATATTAATAATTTTACATGTATTGTTTCCGACTGCAATACAGATTACAGACAAACTTATTATCGTGAAAGTAAATGGACTTTTCGTTTGGTTAATAATTATTCAGATTTGATCATCTTATCTTAATCTTCGATCATGAAAAATGCTTTATGTTAAAAAAGAATTTTCCATTATGTATAAATTCAAATGTCTAAATTTAGCATTACAAATTTAACCCAACAGATGTCAACGCTTCGTTTGTATCAACAGCGTAGTCTTACAAGTCACAACAATAAGAATTCTTGTTTATCGATGGATTTAAATTTATATATTAATGCATAATACTATAATGAACGTTTTATTTTATGACCCAACGGGAAAAATTGCAAATAAAACATTCGACCTTTTTCTTTTTTCATGTATACTAAGTATATACTCTTATTATATAATTCTAGTTACGTATCTTATCGTACTTCTCTATCAAATTTGGTATGGCAAAACTTCGTTCGACACACAATTCGAATGTACATATATAATTAATATTAAAACAGTCTAACCAAATCTGAAGTGTTTTCATAGTGGAAAATACATAGTTAAAAAATATTCTCACACTTTATGATGCTTTTAAAAATATTAATTAAGATATAAACATATTTTTTAAGTGTTCAAATATACGTTATTTATTTAAATATTGTCAATTTTCATATCTGAACTAATGCGTTATAATAAATGATTGTAGATTAACTTGAAAATTATAATTGTTGAATGTCAGATTTAATTATTTGTAACCATGAAAGACTTAAAGTTGAAACCTACATTGTTAATTTGCAAATAAACTTACTAACATAAGTCAACTGTAACATTATTGCACTTGTTTATTGGTTTTCTGTTTCAATTTAAATACAATATATATTATTTTGATAAATGTTGCCATGAGTAGGTCAGCATTGTTTTATTTCAACGCACGATAAGTGTATACAAAAATAATTACAGTTATGTACACTAATGAAGAAAACTGTGTTTTATATACTTACTTATTTACAATTTTATTTGAACGTTAACGGATATTCGATATTGCGATGCCAAAACAAACAGTAAATAAAAGGCAATGACAAATGGATGCAGATCACACATCAATCAAACGGCGACAAAGATTGACAGACGAAAAGTTGCAAAAGGCGCGGGAAAACGCAAAACAGGAAACAAAATGACGGAATGAAAAAAGCGGGAACCGGTGAAGTCCCGAGAACTCGTCGCGGCGTACTGGCGCGACTCGACGCCACTCTAGCGATGAACGAATCGACGCTACGGACTGAAACCCGCTAGGCAAAAGCGCCGGCGTCGAAGCTTTGCAATATATTTCACAAAGTTTCTGGCGAACACTATGCACGATGCAATTTTGTCTTAATTTTATCTTCTTTAGCAAAATAAGGATAGTTTTTTTTTCTCACTGTTCTTTCCAAGTTCAAATTAAAAAGTTTCCCGCGTTACACAAAAGTTGTCATCAGTTGTTAATTAAAAAACACACACGAACACTAAGTTCTGCCTATATAATAAACTAATAAATTACAGTATTTTACAAAATAAAGCAAACGACAAGATAATTTTTATAATATGAATGATTTATTTTTTCCTTGGCGAGAAATGCAACAAAAACTTTCAAGTATTTTTTAACCATATTCGCTCCCTACTCGGAACATATCACTACCGAACAATACCTGCAAGATTCTCTGTATACCGTCGGTCGCTTGCCTCCTCCCAAGTCATCTCTGTATAAGTATAAATTTTCAAACAAAAAGATGATTTAATTACTGTGCCATTATAGAAAAAAAGGTATATTTAAAAAAATATATTATTTGATGACATAACCTAAGATGAGCGAGCCTAAAAAAATTTACCTTGCCAGAAGAGCAAAGACAGGTCGAGGAAAATGAGTTAATTTTATCATTCTATCTACAAGTATTCAACGAAAAATAATTCATAATCCGATACGGTCCTGTCGGTCACAAAAATAATTTTATAATATGCATGAAATGACGAAATATGTAGGTTACCTTTTTGACCAAAAATAATATGTATCACATTATTGATTCAATGTTGGTTGGTTTTGGTTGTTTTATGGAAACTTAACGATACATTATTTTTATGATCATTAATAACTTTCGACGTGTTTTCAAAAGGGAAAAACGTAAAAATGTTACCGGAATTGTCAGAAAATGACTGTCGATACAAATTAAAAAGATGTTCCATTATTTCTTTCAACGAATAAATGAAAAACCTTAGGCAGAACTAGGGTATCCAATCCCGAAGCCTTTTTCCAATGCCGGGATTTCGGGATTGATTAATTTTCAATTGGGATTTATTTGCTCACCGAGGAATTTGAAATCTTCAATTCGCTATACCTTTTCCCCGGATTACCTCCAAACCTCGTTTTTTTTTTTAGCTCACCGAGGAATATGAAATTCTCGATTTGGTATACTTTTTCCCAGATTGTCACAAAACTTCGTTTTTTTTTATTTTCGTGTAAATTTTCGAGATTTGCTAAAAATTTATCAATCCCGAAATCCCGGGATCGCAGCCGTATTAATCCCGGGATTTCGGGATCAGAAAATTGAACGGGATCCCGAATCCCGGGATTGGATGCCCTAGGCAGAACCTCGAGTTGCTGTATTTTTTAATTTAATTTGATTATATTTTAACGCGTTAATCATACATTGGGTAATACAAATTCACCTTAGATCAAAATAGTGTGCGATAAAGTAAAATGTTGGTGTAGTAAACAGTACTACAGAAGAAATCAAATATAATTTAGGCGCCCAATATCAATCACGCCCAATTCATGTTTTTGTCGATGCAGTGTTTACAATCCATAACGGTAGGGAACTTTAATCAGGGCTTCGAAACGCTATTTTTTTCGTTCCGGTAAAAATAGCGGTTTTTAACGGTTTTTGGTTCAACTCGAATCCAAAATCCCAGGAATTTTACCGATTCGCCCAAAATTTCTCCGTGACTCGTTTTTTTTAGCTTACCGAGGAATTTGAAAATCTCAAAACCCTATACTAGCGTGAACCGAGAAAAAGGCCGATATTTTTTCAGTTCGGTTTCGGTTTTCGTTCTGGCAAAAATAACGGTTTTCGGTTTCGTTCCGGTTCGAAGCCCTGATTAAAATGCCTTTTTTAAAATCCATATCCGCTCCCAAGGGAGGTATCTCAACATAAGTTTTTATACGAGAACTGTTTGCTACTCAGTCGCTTAACCTCTCTTTTCTTCTCCAAAGAGAGTAGTATGGATATAGTGATAAGGCTACGACAGGACTAGTGGTTAACTAATCACTCTCGCTACACTCAATTATTTAAGTATCGGAAAGGGTGGGAGGCAATTTTCGGACATCACAAATACCCATGCCTTCGAACAGATGTCGATAAATCGATCGAAAAAATCTTTATTGCCTACAGCTAAATATATGTTTAGTTTTCAAAATATTACTACATATGTATGTAAATAATCTTTCAATAATAATTTAACTATCAAAAGTCGCCAAGTCAAAGACATTTTGTTTGTCATACCGTCCGAGTCACTGGAAGCCAATCAGATGGCTGGATTCGTCATTTAGTATTTTGTATGGAATGTAACCGCTTAACGTTAAGTAAGTTAAAGTTTAGTGTCGGGATTTTCTGCAGTTAACTCGCATTAAAATTTCGGTAAAAAGTAGTGAAACAAATTTTTGGCTCGGCCGTGTTTGATACTGGACGCCGAATATGTAAGAGCGATGAATAAAAAAAACCTAAAAACCTGCCAGACAGTTAAATATTTTTAATGAGTTTTGCCTTTACGCGGTGAATTTATTGCGGATAAACGTTAATTAGAGATAGCTGCGAATAAAAACCATAAAAATATAAAATACAAAGCCAGGTAATAAATATTGTATCATAATTAACTTTCAGGAAAAACTAATAAAACATTTTATTCAGTTATAAAAATTCCACCATTTTTAATTTTCTAATAATTTCAATAGGTTTGTGATTGTTACCGAATACAATGCCATAATATATATTTGGTGTGGTGATGATTTTTCGCTCAGTTACACAACACAGTTATTAATTATAAAAGTTATATTTAACTGAATGATTCACATTGACGGTAACATTCACTATTCGTGCGCCCACTGCGACTCATTCAGTATTTTTTTTTTAATATTCAAATAAACACGCTTGTAATAATACTAAACACATTTCAATGTTTTTTCCTACACGAGACGAAACTTCCATTTTTGCAAATATTATCAATAAGTATATACTTTTAAGGTAAATGTTTAGAAATCAAATTTTCATTAGAGGGATCTATTAAACCAGCGATTTTCAAACTGGGATGCGCGTCTCTTTGGCGAGGCATAGACTATTGCCAAGGGAGGCGAGAAAAATCAACAATGAAAAATATTTACATAACATATTATATATATACAAAAAAATAAACAGTTACATCGTAACGCAGCAGTTTTTATCATTCATGAAAAAAATCGGACAGAACTTTTATTACAAATTAAAAAAGATTATATGAGGGTATTACTTACGGCTTATTCCAAAGTTGTTGAAACATGAACCATGAATGTAATTTAATAGATAAAAATAATTTTTGAAAGTATTTTTAGAAGTTAGTGTGAAACATGACTTGACAACATCCAAAATATCTTTCCAAAGTAATGTAAGAATACTTTTAAAATGTACATTGTTTTACAAAATGAAATTCAAGTTTCATTTTTAAACCATTTTTGAATAAGCCGTGTTTGCAAGTTCTCTCGTATAACAGTTAAAGAATGAAAACAATCAAAAAAATGATATACATACATATAAAATTACAATTGACAACATGTAATTGATTTTTCAGCTATTATCATAATTTCGCTGTGAACTTGCAACAAGCTCGCAAAGCACCAGTACTCCGCGGTGCACCAGTTAAGAACCACTGTCGTAACGTAACACCAAAACATTATTGAAGTAATATGCATGTATTAAGCATTTTTTTGACATTTGTTTACAGCTTATACATAATAAAACATTTTATTCGGAGCGGAGCAAAAAAGTTAAAACTATGGGAATCAAATTTACAAAAAAATGAGTTGAACATTTATTTGCAATGAAAAACATTCAGTCAATATTGAAGCAGACAAAAATCTTTTGCTTGAATACTTGAGTGTTTTATTTATTCAAATGATATCAAATATCTTGATTTCTCAACGTGTGCGTGGCAAGATGATGAATTTGGGCTGACAAACATTGAAAAAGAAAAAAGTAACCAAATATCGAGCCAGGTTAGTCGTAAAAAAAGTGTTACAAGTGACACTCTCCTCATTACCCACAAGATTTGATTAACTTTGTGCTAACGACCACACCCATCGAAATAACAATTTAATATAAAAAAAATATATAAAATTATTCTGTCGATTGTGTTTATTTTTCATTAAAAACGTGTCTATTATAGTATAAAATAAATGGTGGGGAGACGTGAATTTTTTTTTTTGAAAGGGTGGCGTTTTTACATAAATTTTAAAAACCACTGCTTTAAAGGGAAAAAATATTGATTGACATTAAAACACCATGGAAATCAAACGCGCAGCAAAATTTTAAATGTGAAATGAAATTTATTTTAGATCCCCACCAAAATCTTCGGAATTTATTTCTCCTGTCACAATTTTCTGATAAGCAACTTATTTCCTATGCATTTTGGTTCATTAACCATTCATCTTCAAATGTGTAGCCTACGCGAATTTCAACGAATGGTATTTAAAATGAACTGGTTTATTTTAAATACCATTTTTCCAGAGAAGATACCGGTAGAACGATGGAGATAAAAAAAAAATACGAAAGCTTATTCACTAATCGCTTTCTTTAAGCATCGTTTTCTTAATTTGGTATGATGACAACAAAGACATCCTCGCTTTGAATAAAAATGTAACGGCCATACATCGATTAAAAATCAATTTATGAAGGTGTTTATTTGAGGATTTGAACCATTGAAAAAGCAACCGAGTAAGACCGAAACTTTAATACGAAAGTAGTAAATTACTTGATAAACATAAAAATATCAAAAATGCATTCATTTCCAACTATGAAATTTAAATGTGGTTTTAATGCATAATGGAAATGGATACCGTCGTTAATTTTCTACGAGCACTTATCTTAACTTTAGTCAGTTTGGAGTTTTTTTTTGATTTAATGAATTCAGAATTTCAATGCACACGTATTCCGCTAACTCGTATACAAAAAAAATATATTTTATGCTTTATTAACCTAATACAAAAACGCCGGGAAAATATAATTTGACAAATGGTTGTGTTATGTTAAGCATGAAGAAGAGGACGGCATGGATGGAAACATCTTTGCTTCATTCCTTATTAACTTCCTCGAAGATATTAAGGACAAAATCAAAAACCATTCCTGTAGAGTTGAATAGCGATAGAAAGCGATAGCGATCGCGGTAGAATAAAGTACATGTATGTGTTTGCTGAAAACTTGTACTTTTTGAGGTACGAGGGTGTAGGAAATTGCCGACGATATGATATTCGACCGGTTTTTAGTTGAAAGTATTTTTGTTTTAAATAAATAATAATGATTTATACGTATATTGGCGAATATGAAAAATCAGTTACCATATTCGTCAAGATTCAAGATTTTACATCAATTAATTTACACCGCAGTTGTACGCTTTGAAAAATCGCAATACATATCTAATGGCCAGAAGATTTCTTTAGCATACGGTTTGTAATTATTCATTTTATATCGATGAGTGATGACATAGTGCCATCATTAACTGGTTATTCATGCGCCAACAGTTTTTTTGTGTTTATAATACCAAAAATAAACGAACCTGCAAATTTTTGATCGCAGATTGCATATTAAAATGTATTTTTATCGCAAACACATAACGATATACACAACTTGAAGTCGCTTTACTAAAACGTGATGTAATCAGAGGCGCATACAAAAAATTAAGAAATTAGGCGTTGAAAATCACATTTAAAAAACTGTATATTTACTATACTATATGTACTAACAAAGTACGCCTATGTTGTCCTGCGGTTATAAGTTCATTTTGGAGATAAAATATCAATCCATGGTAAGATCAAACTAATTGAAACAATTATCATTTTGTCGAAAAACTAACGGATACGAATTAGTGTTTTTTTTTTCATTTAAAATACGTCCATGTCTTAGGTGATATTTTTTAATCCTCGTCGAGTTTATACCTTGATTCATTTTTAAAATATTAGACAAATTACCAATGTGTTGAAATAAATTGTAAATTATACTAGATTTGCTACTCGACTCAGCTCCTTCATTCACTTCATTTACTCTCAAAGAAATGATGAGTTGAAAATATTCACTTTCAAATATTGTTTTTGATAGATTTTAGACAACATACAAATACAAAAATTAATACGCAAACATATAATTACCATTTAAAATATGATATTTACCTATAATTTTACTTTGACCAGAAATGGGTCGTGTTTGATACCTACATCAAAAGATTTGTTTCTTTAAAGTCACTCGATTTGAAAATACACTACCAACAACTAACTATACGAGACCTCTTAAGCGATCCTCTGATATTAGAGATGAGCACTTGATGCTTGGCTACATTCAACAGTTCCTGATGTATGTGTAAATGAAATTTTAAAAGGCACTTCACAACGATATTATTGGCATTTACTTTGTGAAACTCAATATCACGCGTGAATGAACAAAACAGCAACTCTTGACATGATTGCATTCATTCCGTCAACGTCGTTGGCTTTCCGTGACGGATCTCACGGGTCCCAGTAAGAACAGAATTTTTTTTATCAGTTTCTGTTCAAAGGCATGGGTGTTTGTTATGTCTATAAATTGACAAACACCCACCCGCCTTTCCAATTCTTAAAATAAACGGGGCGTAGCGAAAGCGATTTGTTAGCCATTAGCTCTGTCTTAGCTTTATTTTTATAAGTATCTCTACTTTTTTGCAAAAAAAGGTTAAACAAACTGAATTACAAACAGTTCTCGTAAAAAATCGGTTGAGATACCTCCACTAAGAGCCCATATGCTCCATATTTGGAGCGGACATGCATTTAAAAAAATAGATAATTCTTGTGAAACTAAATATGTATAGTGTTTTTTTTACATTAACCAATAAATGTTTTAAAACGATAAAGCAAAAACACGGTCGATTGACATTTTCAAAGATATACGTTTAAAAAGAGTGTTTTAGTTAATAATAAAGTTTATTTTTAAAATGGTTGTTTGCTAACCGTCTGGGATCGGGCAGGTAATGGCGGCGATACGTTTCATTATGGAAACTCGTTAAATATATAGGCTCACTATCAGCATATGTGTTTGACAAGCAATCACTGGGTAAAGTCTACAAGCTTACTTACCAAGGGATGAATCAATTACCTTCCAAGGACTTTTTGTCATTGTTATTGCAAGCCGAATACATCAAAAAATACTTTTAAGATATATTAAAAGTTGTTAAATCATTGGATTTACAATTATTTGAATTCGTTTTCATTTATTTTTAAAATATATACAATAAATTATAGATATATTGCAATGTGACGAATGATATAAAAAACTTAAAATTTTGCAGAAAGTTTCAACAATATTTACTTAAAAACATAGAAAAAAAACTCGTCTAAGCTTACTCACGGTCAAGTAGAATATGGCAATATCCGATGTAGCACTACTAAAACATTTTTAAAACTTTCCCCAGTGTACTACGCTTCAAACTACCTAAATTTCACAAAAATAATACAAAAGTGGACGACAGGTATTACAAGTTTATGACCCCTGCTACATAGTATTAATGTTGTGTCGTTATATATATAAAAAATGGATGTATCAACTTATTAAAATTCATTAAATATTTTTGTTTTATTTCATAATTTGGTCTAACCCTAACCGTCGACTCTAAAACAGATTATTTTACCCCAGAGCTAGAAAAGGTTGCCCAATTTATGACATAAAACGTATACAATGATTTCTTCCATAGCACCTATTTGTTAACAAAAAATATTTTCTTTAATCAAAGTTAGTTTTCAATTACGTAAACCATTTATCTTGTGGTTGAAGTCGCAGTTTTTATTGTACGCTGGAATTATGTTTTTACTGTAATTTTGCATGTGACGACAATCCTGATTGCATTTTAGTCGCTTAACCTCTCTCTTCGAAGAGAATAAAGAAAGAAGGAATGAAGAGCAGTAAGCTAGTAGTCCATTCAACGTCTTGTTTTAGGGATCGGGTAAGTAGTAGATAGAGTAGTATGAAAACATTAAAGACATCTATAGTCTTTGGATACAGATCAATTTATGAAATGGGCCCCGTGGGAATTTGAGCCCGCGGACACCGTAATCGATTATGACGAAAGACCAAGAGCTTTGACCATTCGGTTGCTGAACCGAGAATATAATAATATTATTAGTTATGTGATATTACAATCTTAGCCACATAGAAAAATCTTATATATTGTTTAGCTCTTAAAACGACATTTAGAATTAAATCCAGTTAAATGTAATGTATACAATGAAATGTATTTAGATATAAATCTAAATTTGATTTGAATTCCTCGTTAATGTTTCAATTATAATAAAAAATATTTTTCTTGCCATGACAAATTATAATTGATTATGTGCCAAATATTTCTAAATTTTAAATCATATGAAAAAAAATCAAAGAGAGCTTTTTTAAGTCACTCGAAATCAGCTTTCGAATGGAAATGAAATGACCAACGTCCAAGATGTCAAATTTAAATAAATAAAATTTTAATTAACTTTGACAAGATTTGATCTTAGATTCATATAACTGACAGGAAAACGGGTAAAGCTAGACCACTTCGTCCCACAGGCTGACGATTTTTATATTGGAAAGCAGCAAAAAAAATCGTATTTTCTTCGAATACGATTGCATTGACGTGTAGAGAAATGTTAGAAAGCAACGTATATAATATCATAAATATAAATGTTTCATATGATTATTCGTAACAGTGGTAATGTTTATGTAAGGGTGAGTAGTGGACAGCAAAATAATCCATCGGTCACGCGATGTGTCAGTGTAAATTTTTAATAATGAAAATATTCTTCACGCGATATGGGCTGACGCACCTCTAGACAGATTGGGCACCAGACCCATTAGCATGTACATATATTGGCCAATGAAACACAATATCAAAGCTGTCAATAAACAAATTTGCTTATATTGAAAAATAAAAGAATCATTTATGATTCACCTAATTTATGTCTCTCTGAAACGCAGTTTTTTTTGTAATATAAGGCCAAGAAATATGAAATCCTTTAAATTTGAATCGTTCAAACTATGTACATTCTCACAGATTTTGAACGATTCAAATTTAATATTAAAATTCCACCAAGCACCTTCAGTCGAAATCTTAAATGAAATTCTTTATTGAAATGACAACTTATACATTTTCATGTTATCGTGTGTATTTTATTTTTTTATCCATGTTCGCTCTCAATGTGGAGCATATGGCCTCCTAATGAAGGTATCTCAACCTCACTTTTTTTCAAAGTGAGTAGTAGGGAAAGAAGGATAAGGTTAGAACAAGACTAGTGGTTGACTTATCACTATTCCTACACCCAGTTATTAAAGGATCAGAAGGATGAGACAAGAGGAAATAATGTGAATTGACATCACAAATACCCAGTCTTTGATCACAACTTTGGATTTTTAAAAATTACTCAAATTCACTGTGATCTGACCGGGAATCGAACCCAAACCTGCGATACTTACAGCGAATTTTCTCAATGGTAAAACAAATTTTATCATATGATTAAGATTTACATATTTATGAGAACTATGAATTATGCAATACACAGAATAAAATCTCGTGTTAAAACAACACTTTTTAATGCTTTATCGTTCAAATTAAAATCAAACGGTGTCGAGTCCGGAAAATAAATAAATAAAAACATTCACTAGAAATCGACTTAAAAAACAGTATTTCACCACTCAAAACAAATGCTAAATTGAAATCAGCATGAAATCACATCTAGTATTAAGCCTCATTTATACCAACCGAGTACGCCGGCCGATTATTCGGCCAAGTGACAATATTGGCTGAGTAAGCGTCGACATGCATATGTAGTTTTTTTTGTTCATAATATAAATATCCAATTTGGGTTTCTTTTTTTGTCATAAGTGTGAAATGTTGTAAATCGAGGACTACTATCTGTATTCTGATTCGACGACTCACCAACTCATATAATTAATATTACGCAAATTAGGTTAGCTCATAATGTGTTATGGCTAATGAAGAATGGATCATAAAAGAAAATCTTCCTTTAGTGCCATAAATCAATGACAGAGTTGCGAGGCGCGGCACTCTGAGAATGAAACGACAAATAGCTTTTTGCAATGAATTTTACAAATAACTTTTTTTGAATAATTACTCCACTCTAAAAAATTACATTTGTCAGTGGTTTATGGTATTTAGGGTTGTCAGGCGTCCTGGTTAAATATAATTACATAACATGTTTCTATATTCTATTTAGGATACGTCTTACGAAGCTTGATACGGATTTGCATTACTAAAAAACATGATTAACGTACTAATTTAGATATTTTAATTATTTTTCTAAATCAATCGACATATCAAAAATAATTCCTATTATAGATCGCTAGAGTAGAAATTTAACCAAAAACAGCACAGAAGACGATATATTATTTTTGAAACACAAAGACAATAATATTTTAATGATGTAGATAAAAATGGCTAAGAAATTGAAGCCGTTTTCACTTTACATCGATATTGTACTTATGTTTTTTTATGAACACTGCTACTTTCACCTAATTGTAATAAAAATCTACCAATTACCCGTTAAGTTAATAAGAGTTGTCTTATACCAAAATGTGTCGATAATTTTAAGAAGCGAAGCATACTATGGTCTTAATCAAGGGTAGTCAAAATGGCTTTAACGAACGATTTGTTTGACTCAGTTTTAAATTCGATTCCAATAATAGTTATCACTGTAAACAAATACTTTATTAATTCAAAAGTTTACAATATTTTTTTGGTTGCATCTCACATCTGTAAACATCTTTAGTATACAACTGAGTTAGACATCAAGTGCAATACATTATGCGAATTGCAATAGATTTGAATTGACCCAGATTTTTAATATTGTAAATAAAAAAAATGAGAGAAATCTTATTAATTAATTACTTAATTAATTAATATATTCCTAAAAAAGCCTTCGGCCCATTTTCAATTATGTTAGATAATAAAAAATACAGTGGTTTTGAACTAAAATTATTATATTTGTAGCTGAATTGTGTTAAGTGAATTAAATAGCAAAGTGCATCGTTTCGCTACAAACAAGCTTGTTAGCAAAATACTTCATTAAATTTGGGCAACGTAGCACTAAAGTGGGTCATAAAGGATGTATAAACAAAATGCATACAGTAAATGATAATGTAAAATAATATGTTAGAATCAATGACCATTATAATGTAACATTTGCATGATGACATTGCACAACTTATTTAACGTCAGGGCAAAATTATGTACATATTCAAAATTATTGATCACGGACCGTAGAGGGTGTAAGGTTTACGTAAAATGTGTTTTTTTCGGATAAGTAACACTTTTTCCAGCGAACCATGACGAATATGAAACGTACGGCTGAAAATTTACAAGGTAAGTATGATATGTCTAGCAATGCCATAGGGATTGGGAGACAGACTTTTATTGGTCAAACGGTATATTCAATACGTATGTTTGTAGTATCAATTTTTAAAACGACTACACTGGATAAAACAAAGTAGAGACTATGGAAGAGTCGAGTAACTAAGAGTTATAATTAGGGCTTCCAATCCCGGGATCCTGGATACGTAATCCCGAGATCGTGACCGTACCAATCCCGGGATTGAGCATTTAAAAAAAACGATTTTGGGAAAATCGGCAAAATCCTATGATTTTGAAATTGGATTTCTCGGATTTTCTAATCGCAGCCCAAGTTTTGTCAGTTCTAAATCTCAATTTATATACGATTTCGCGTTGAGTGTTCAATCCCGGGATTGAAAAATAGTCAATCCCGAGATCCCGGAATTGCAAAAAGGTTCCGGGATTGGATACCCAAATTATAATGTAGAGAAAGAATTCCTAACCCAAGCAGTTGATAAAATAAAACTTGCGATATGTACGAGTGTAGAGAATCTGGAATAACCTCTTTCCAAATTATACCACAAATCTTGGAATATTTTTCCGAGTCGAAATGAAAATCTACCCCGTTAAAATCGAGTGGTTGGCGTCGTTGTTCGAATTCCGTCACAGACAGTTTCATATATTGTTTTTTTTATCAATTTATGCATTACTGTTCAAATGCATACGTGATGTCTGAAATTATTAATCTGATCCTGAAAACAAGGAGTACCGAGAGCGATTACTAGACCGCTTATATGCCCTAGCCCTATATTCTAATTTCTGCTCTCTCTTTAAAATCAGTTTTCGTAGAAAAAAAGCTTCAATGTCAATCTTGACATTGACTTGAATATTATCTCTTCAAGCCTAAATATAAAATGTCAATTTACCGAATTGAAAATGTGTGCAAATTCTTCGAAGAATTAAGCGTCCAATTGTTGTAAGAAAAAGCTTAATTTGCAGGAATTGTCTTAACAAAAGCCTTTTAAATATCGTCAGTGCGGAACTGAACACAAAATGTCAGGCTTAACAGTCGACGCTTTCACTGCACACGAGCCAAACTGTTCCCCAGAGATAAAAATACTAAAGGTCGTTGTTATAACTTATACACACCCGATAACAAATCCAAGTTAGTGATTCTTTGCACGACCAAAGTCCATTTTAAAATGATTGTTTTTTTATTTGTTTACCCGAAAAAAATGTTGATTTTTTTAAATCCATGTCCGCTTCCAGTGTGGAGCATATGGCCTCCTAATGGAGGTATTTTAAAAGAAGTTTTTTCTACGAGAACTGTTTGTTACTCAGTCGCTCAACCTCACTATTTTCAATGTGAGGAGTAGGGAAAGAAGGATAAGTCTAGAACAGGACTAGTGGTTGGCTAATCGCTACTGCTACACCCAATTATTAAAGGATCAGAAGGATGTTAGGAGAGGAAATGTCGTGAATTGACATCACAAATACATCTTTGAATTTAATAATTCTCAAATTCACTGTGACCTGACCGTAAATCGAACCCAAACTTGCGTGATCGGTAGAGCAAGCTCCAACCAACTAGACCACAGCAGACGAAAAAATATTACTGTGGTTTTAAAACATAACTATTCTACAATAAGTCACGTGAATTATTCGACTGGGATGTCTCAAAAAAAAATAATACTAGAGCTAACCAAACTGACGTACAAAACTTATTAGATCCAGAAAGAAAGATAAATTCTGGCACTTGTGCATATTTCAGATAACAGTACTTACTTGTAATGCAACATCTGTCATATTATTCGTTGGTCACTTGTGGTAATTTACTTTCAATTCGCCTTCAATTGAAAGTTGGCAACTAAATAGAATGCAATCATTCTTTCTATCTTGCGTCATCCGTATTGGATCACCGATGACTTAAACATTTAGTCACTTACGAAGGTTGAGTGACCAATAAAAGCACACCCGTGCTGCTCTCTGTTTTGCCTATTAATCATCAATGACTTTTTTAAATATGTACCAGATTTTTGGGAGTTTCGAATATTTTTTTGCAGTAGGTATTTTACTTTGAACAGATTACACAATCATGTACGCTGAATCCAGTGTCGATCCATCTTCTGTAGAAAATTCAATAGTGTGGCCGAATAATTTACTTCAATACTCAATACAGCAAAAGTGACGTCTTCTTAATAAAATCAATCGCTAATTACTAGATCGATAGAAATAATACCAATAATCCATGTTGCGGAGTTAGTTGAATTGACCATCACTATTTTGATATTTCTTCTTTAAATATTCATTAAATATAATTCGTTTTTTTTCCTAGACGGTCATGACTAAGTTCTCGGAATTAATTAATTTTATTAACCACTCGCCAGTCCAATTGATTTCAGAAAATATTCCAAAAATTATCACATATTTTTTATTATGCTCGAACACAAAACACTTGCATATTTAGTGAAAGAATGGTTTTTTTTATGGAGTTATCTCGTGGTGTCCGTTTGGTGAACTTCAATAACCGAGTATACTCGGGCGTAACCGGGAAGTGGCTATTTATAGAAACATATAAGTGAAAAAAATCTTTTTAAGAAGTACCGTGATGTCAAAATGGTAGTTAATTATATGTTATGATTATTGTGGAACTAAAAACATTGCAATTTTTACCATACATGTTTTAAAGGGGTCCTCTTATAGAGAAATAGAGAGAGAATAAGAGACCAAGTAATTCCAACAGTACGGTTATTTAATATTTTTGTGAATATTGTTGAACTAAAAACGTTGCCATTTTTACCACGTATAATGGTAAAAGAGTTTCTCTGACAAAGTATAGAGATTAAGTTAATCCCAAATTAATCAATAAACAGTGTTGCTTAGGGATATATTTAATATGATATTAAAATAATGCATTATGTGTTATTGATTTTTTATAGTAGATTTCCTCTTCAAAATTCAATTTTGACCCGAACGTTACTGAATGATTTGTATGTACAGCCAACGATATAGTTTATTCCAAAATGGCGAAATTAATGTATGGAAATTTTGTAAAAAGTACAATCATTTTTTAGTTAGGTAAACAGGTTCCATATGGTCAACCCAAACTGAAAGGTCCGCAAAGGCAATGTTCGGAAGCGCCGTGTGGAAAATTCGGCCTAGAAACAGGCACCGTAATGACCAGGAAATGTCAGTAAAACATAACGGGCAGTAAGTATGCGCAACGGTTTGTCAAGGCACCATCTCATAATGCAATCAAAAATACAGCGGAGAAAGGTCATGGCTGCGAAAAAATAGTTCGAACAAACGTGCAAAGACCGAATGAAATAATTATATGAAAAGGGGTCAATGAAATTTGATATTGAATTCGACTCTGCGGCGATAGATGCCGCTAGATAGGTCAGCGTACTAAAATCGGTTGCCAATTTTATTTTATCAAACATTTACTAGCGTAACGTATGATTGAAATGCGGATAAAAATAATGAAATTAAACATTAAGCGAGTCAAATGATTCGGTGAGTAAATTGTGATTATTCACATTCGATATGAAATTAAAAGTATGTATACCAATTTATTGAAAAGTCTGAAGATCCTTAAGTATGTATACGACAATTTAAGCAGAAATGAAATTTATAAAAATATATTGATTTAGTGAATTGCCATTTATTTGGCAGAACTTCATTATAATAAGGTCAAAATAGTGCTGTATTTTATTTTTTATAATACATGTCACTTTTTCTTGAAAAAACAAAATAAATTTATTACATTTAACATTTTATTTTTCTTTCAAAAATAAAACACTCTTTTGTACTAATTCAATAAATCAGGACCGGGGTCTCGCTATAAATAATTATCAATCAGTGGATATTGATCGTCATTAACGAAACTGGTCCTAATCATAACATTTAGTGGAATTAGTAGAAAGTGTTTTATTTTTTTAATATAATGCTTTTCCACTAATTGACAGTGGACACCTTGGAAATTACTTTTTATTTTTCAACGTAATATTATGTATATATCATTGTTTCTAAATATGACCTTTCTTGGTCAACGTTAACATGAAACTACTTTAGAAGAACTCCTAACCCAACCTATGTGCTAGGACATCCAATCCCGGATCGTTTTTGTAATCCCGAGATTTCGGGATTGACAATTTTTCATTAAACATTCACCATAAAATCGTTTAGAAAATCCGTATACCGGGATTGAGAAATCTTTGTTAGGCGATTTTGAAATTCTGGGAATATCAAAAACCCAGTAATTTACGGAATTCCCAAAACGAAACGACGCGAGACCTTTTTTAACTCTTCTAAGATTTCCGATTTAAAAAACCCAGGAGTTTCTTTAGCTCTCGCGCGAAAAATTCACGTTCACATTACACATTTCCGACTTTATATAATAAAAAATATTGAAGTATTGAAAGTGTTTTATTACTACAATTTAATATAATAAAACTAATAATTTAAATTACTGATAAACGATTTAATCTTAAATGGATATTATCTGTAAGTACATTTGTAAGACTATGCAGATTAAACACAAGATATGCAATTTATTTTTTTCGTTCCACAATAACTTTATTGACAGTATTACAATCATAATAAGTACTCTAAAAAATAACACTTATGCAATACACGACTGGCAAACTATCAATAATGATTTGACAGATCGTGCTGTTAAAAAGATATAAATAACCAGAATATATTTCAAAATACAACACGTCACACTTTACTGTATAAAACATAATTACCTATAAAGCCAAATTGATTTAATATTCTCCAGAGAACGCAATCGCAATAATGATAACATCGGCTTTGTCTGCGGGGACATAGCACGTCAGGCAGGTCGTCTTCGTCACACCAGGAGGCGGTTCATCCATCAGGTTGAAAGGTGGGACGCCCGCTGCGAATGTCCCCCTGTTTCATTTGGAAAAAGCTCTTAGCCGGAAATGGCCGATCGCTTTTCCGTTTCCAATTAGGCCTGTATCGCTGACCGAGTCTACTCAATAATTTTCAACGATTGTTTCCTGAGGCATACAAAAACAGATGCTTAGACAGTCCCAAATTGTTCGTTAATAAGCTAATTAAAAAAATATGAACGTGTTTAATTCTTTGAAGTGTAAAAATAAAGACTAAAACAGTTTGTAAATTATTTTTCTAACAAGTAATACATATTATCAATACACTTTAATTATAATATCTTTAACATGATAACATGAAGTATAAATTCATTTTTTAGCATCAAAACAATACAATAACTACATTCAAATTATAACATTAGAAGACTGATGAAAATTATTTTCATTTGCATATAAAATAGTTATTTTACTAAAAAAATATTGTTGAACAACGTTAAAGCTCTTTAAAATCAAGCGGTTGTATTTACACACTTGAACTTGATCGGGAAAATCTTGTGGCAGAACTGGTTGATACGTTTTATTAAACTACGAAAAAGTCTACGATTCAGCACAAAAGCATGTTCAACGGCAGCCATACACAACACTTTTTCGTATAGGCTAATTATTTTTGCTACGTTGCGTGGGTCGCAACATATTAATAGTAATACGTAAATATACTTGAGAGATGCTTGTTTTCTAAAGATAACACTGTTAAATTGTATTTCTTATCAGTTGATAATGCTGGTCATGAGGATGATAAAAGTGAAGTAATACAAAGGAATATTGTGAGTTTTTTTTATAAATATAATGTTTTTCCACCAAGTATTGACAGTGAACAACCTAAAAGTGATATGTCAAAATGTATTTTTAAATCATACGCATGTGCAGCTTTACCCTTATAAACCAAACTGGACAAAGACAACAAACAGACAAAATACATTAAGTACATAGTTAATTCATACAGTAAGTAATAAGATATTCATTCGTTTTTGTAATGTTTTGAAAACAGTGACATATATCATATCTGAAATAGTATGTGTTGATGAAGATTGTTTTGGACCACACATAAACTCTGAATGGGATGCAGGATGCGTAAAGCTGATCTAGACTATCAGCACTCTTAGGGCATTGATAAAAAAATAATGAAGGTCTACGATATATATATCAATTCCTTCAGAGTATATGAAAGCAATCGAACAACGTTACGTTTATGGTCAGATTTATGCGAATACGATTGAGCCTTCGCGGGGAACAAATGAAATCAAATTGATTGAAACGGTCTATCACGGCAGGTAAATTGAAAAGAATCTATGGCTTTCTCTAGATACCTCAATAGTAACGGGTATAGAAAATAGTGAGAAAGGAAAACTTAAAGGTTACCAATAGCAACACTCGTCAAAAATACAATAACGGTATTCAATACGTTTTTTTTTATATTACTACTGCCGCTGCCGGCAGCACCCTTAAAGCGTAGTTTTTATTTTACAAAACGTTAAATTTTCAAGTTCAAATTGTAATTTTAATAAATACATATTTTATAAACGTGCATTGAAAAACTATTCATCAGTAGCTGTCTGTCTCTTCTTAACAAACTAAATACAAGGACATTCAATATATAAAAATACGAAAAGTGTTTGATTGCTGATTTAGATCAATTCATAAAATACAATTGAAAGAATCTGACCACAAATTGTATGACTGCCCAGTTCCCTATAACGTACATAGTATTCCTATAGCTTCGTCCCAATCTCTAAACTAGAGGGGTCGACTGTATGTTGATATAAATAATTATCAAACTTAATAAAGCAAATATGACATGTTAACATCTTAATAATATATCTAGCTGTCGAGTCATTAAGCTTAACTCGATAATAAAATTGTCGTATACACGTTTCTCATACAATATAAAAATACATGTATATCATAATTTCTTGTTCCGTGTTTCCACAATGTTCTACACTCAGAACGACTCAATTTGTCTGTTTCCCGCGCAAAGAATCAAAAAAGGTAAATGGCGCTGGTTTGAATTGATAATGACCGAGAAGCCACGGGCTAGGCGCTAAAAGCCACTTCCGGCGGAGTGACGTCACGGCGTCGGCGGGTGATTGCCGCGCCCAAGCGCCCGTTTCCGGAACTTATGTCACTATTTAAACCCCGGATAAGTTTTTTCATAATTATTAAAAAGAATGTACTTTGATATAAATGTTATAGTGTTACTCGCATTAAATATGGCTTTGTTGAAATAAATTCGACTTCGAAAATGATTGTAAATAATCACATGTCTCTCATGAAAGAGTTTTTTTTTTAAATAATTATATAATCTACTGTAAAACAAAGTCGTCTCCTCGGAATTGTAAAACATATACACAATATGACAAAAATTCCATTATTTTAGTATGTAAAAGGTAAGTTTTTAAAATAGCGATTATTTTCGATGGATTCGACGGTTACTTAGTGAAACTTCATTTTAATATAAAATAACTTCAATTATCGTGGAATAATTAATAATAAATAATAAAGTTATTTTATTTCGTGAATATTTT
The DNA here is from genome assembly GCA_030503985.1 of Himalopsyche tibetana. Lineage (NCBI taxonomy): Eukaryota > Metazoa > Arthropoda > Insecta > Trichoptera > Rhyacophilidae > Himalopsyche > Himalopsyche tibetana. Next base: position 20,391,486 of record JAPJYX010000005.1, read on the forward strand.
ATGGTCGGTAAAAAAACCGCTTATATGCTTAAACCTAACATTAAGTAATCAAGTAACCAACAGTAGGCAATGCGATTTTAAATAATTACAATATAAGACGATATTTTTACTATGCAGTAGTCAAAGATTTCCTGACGCCATGGGGGTGTCAAAAGTACCCGAAATCACGTGACATCATTTGTTAATATAAACCCAAAAAAGCCGAGGGTAAACTGTGGGTTTGTACTTTTCCATAATACAGCTACTCAATGCGTGAAAGTTTTCATTTATTATTTTATTGAAAGCACACATTTATTATTTTATGTAACGACATGACTTTGAAGCGACCTTTGTTATTCATATTTTATTACAACTATCACGGAGCTTTTTAGAAAGAATTAAGTATCCCACAGAGCCAATATTTAACAATAATGGTACCGTACAATTTTATATTATATTTTTTAAACGAATACCTAGCTCCGCCTTGTCTTTTGTCTAACTCACGCCCGCCATCGCAGCCGCCCGCAGTGGTATAGTTTCTAGAAATTTACCAACTAGATTCTAGCACTACTGACCAGACGGGTCTGGGTTCAATTCCTGTTAAGGTCAATGTCAAATTTAGATTTTTTCATTTTAAATTTGCGATCTAAGATACGAGTGTTTGCGATGTCAATTGTTACTAATTGATCTCGCGTTACTTACAAGAAATTCTCATCGAGTTTATCTCGCATGATCTTTTTTTTCAACTTAAAATAGTTAGTGCATTCATTGTCCGAGTGTCTGTCAACATACGGCACGGCACAAACAACTTTACAAATAAATTTTCCGTAATCTAGTATACATATAACTAAAATAATAAGATGCATAAAAGATTAAAATAACTTTTTTTTTCAACTAAATCCGCTTCTTATGTGAAACATATGGACTTCAAATCCAAACAAAGGTTTTCGATGGTTTCGGCGGTAACTCTGTGGAAGTTCATTTTAATAGAAAATTTAAATTAACTTTGATTATTCCACGTATCGTGTTACTAACTGTGACACGTGTTTCGCCTCTTTCAGAGGTATCTTCAGACTTACTTTACTTAAGCAAACTTTGCGATAGTGTGTCTATCAAATAAATTTCAATAAAAAAACCCTATGGATAAGAACTTTCCATTGTTCAAGTCTTTCGAGCTTTTACGTTTTCTTTTTCGCAAGTTAGTGTTATCAAACGTTCTTTTGTTAGAAGTCACAGTGCAAGATAAAACTATTCCAATGTATAAAGTGTAAGCTTTCGGAGAACGACCACGGTGAGCTAGAAACCTCGCGGATAAGTGAAAATATGACTCGCTTGAATGCACAAGATAATAAAATGAAATGTCAGTGCATTTTGCAAAAACATTTTGCGACACAGGTATAATATAGACCAGTGGTCGTAACCTTTTGAGAGCCTGGGTAAAAAAAATATTTTTTTCGAAAAATAAATTTGGTTAGTGGGTAAAAGTTAAAAATATTTTTTTACCATTTATTCTTTTAAAAAATCATTTTAGAAAATAATATATGTATAAAACATAATATATTTGCATGACATATATGTGTAAATACAAAACACACATATAATATTGTTATTGGCGTCCTTGGTCTTATCAAATAAGTAATTTAATTAAAAAATATTACCATAATTTCTTGGCGGGTAACTCAAAATGTCGAAGTGGGTAATTTAATAACCCGCGGGTAGTAGGTTGCCGACCACTGATATAGACAGTTTAAGTATAATGCAACACGGGTATAAAAGTTTAGCGATATTAATTGCTGAATCTAATATAGTGTGATTTTGTTTCACCTTCTGAAATTTGATTACAATTGGGCCCTCGAATGGTGAAGTCAACCAACTAAAAAGATGGTGAAACATTTTCTTGGAATTAAGTCTTCTTTTGGAAGTACATACAGTCAAGTCTTTATTTGGTGTTTTGGTGGATTGTATATTTTTATTTTACGGAGATAATACGATTGCAATGTGTATTAACTGAGATTATTTCACTTTTACGATACTTTAAGACGTGTAGAATATTATAACGTATACAACCTAGTTTTTCTCTAAAATACCACATGGCTCACTTCACCTCTAATGGGCCCAATTTTATATTAAAATGATTACAAAAGCAGTTAACTGACTGTCTAACACTAAAAATAAGAAATATTGTTTGACCCGTTGCCTATTTATGCTCTATAACTGTTAATTAATACACGTAGAGTATTACCAGTGACGAATTAAGCACTCTCGAGGACCTAGGCCTGTTTTTTAGTTAGTCAAGTTATTTTGATCCTTAGATTTAGAGACCTCACCTCAAACATGGTTTTCCGCTAACGCTTGTTACAAGTAATGTTTATATTTTGTAATTTAACCTGATGTTCTGAATCACAGTCTAATAATCCCAAAATGAAATCTTATCACCTTGCTTGCGTAATTTTATATTAAAGTGTGGTTTCCTAAAAAAGTAAAAAATATGTTCATATTCATTATTCTCTGGCAATATCCCGACTTGCGTCACAAAACATTGTCCTGTATACTGTAGAGCAGTGGTTCTCAAAGTGATTTCTGTGGACCCCCTGGGGTCCGTGAAAAAATAACAATCATTTGGGGGTGTTTGGACAGTGTCAGGGGGTCCGCGGAAGAATAAATATTTTTAAAAATCCTGACTTTTGACCTGAGCTTTTTTATTATCAAAATTTAAAATAAATAAAGTGGTAACGATTTTTATGTCCTTTGTAAAATATATTGATAGTACATAAGAAAACAAGTTATGACAATCATCTCCCGTGCAATCTAATTGCAGTTGTCTTAAATCAGGTTTACGGGAACGTCCAAACAACAATTTAGTTCTGATTTATACATCATGAATTTAACGAAATTTTCCTTTTTTTTAAAAAAAATCAATTAAGGTTAATTTACAGGTCCATAAATATCAGTAATCATGGATCTGTAGTAGGGTATCCAATCCCGAAGTTTTTTTGTGATCCCGGGATTTCGGGATTGATTAATTTTCAATCCCGGGGTCCCTCCCGGGTTCCCGTGATTGGGCACTCAACATGAAATCGTGTATAATTTGAGAAAAGTTTTGGTGTCGGAATTGTTCATTATTTCATTTCCAATTCCAAAAACCCAGGAATTTGCCGATTTGCCGAAAATGTCAGCGTGGCTAAGATAGGATAAGATATGATAGAGTTTGAGCTACTGACTAACAAACAGTTCTCGCAGAAAAACATCTGTTAAGATACCTCCATTAGGAGGACATCTGCAGCTCCACATTGGAAGCAGGCATGAAAAAGAAATACCATTCAAGTCATTAACATTAGTATTTTACTTGGGTGTCAGGTTTTTGCTATGAAAGGGGTCCACGAGCATAATAAGTTTGAGAATCACTGCTGTAGAGTGTACTTACACATACATAACATGAATAAGGAAATAAATTACCATTATTGATTAAACTTTTTTATTATATTACGGCATGATCCTGATAAGGATCGATAACAGAAAGCAAATGTAAATTTTAATTCAATGTCTTCCTGTCGTGGGTACAATTATTTGTTGCTTTGTGTAAAACGGTGTAAGGCGGCAGCCACTTTTAGTTTACATGATAAAGGTACAATGTTAATTTCCATTTCAAATACAATACTAGGGTATTCGGAATAATCGAAAAAAATATATAATTAACAGAGAAATAAAGTAATTAAATATCAATACTTCTTGCTAAATATATATATATTATATTAATCCATGTCCGCTTCCAATGTGGATCAAATAGCCTCCTAGTAATGGAGGTATCTCAACAGAAGATCTGTTCTACGAAAATGGTCTGTTGCTCAGTCGTTCAACACCTCCTTTTCGAAGAGATTAGTAGGGATACAAGGATAGGGCAAGACTGGACTAGTGGTTGACTAATCGCTCTCGCTACGCCGCTATATTAAAGAGTGGGATTACATTTTTGGACATCACACTTGTGCCTTCGAACAGAAATCGATTGAAAAAAACTGTTTTTACTGGGACTCAAACCCAGTGACGTTCATAGACTATGTGCCGCCCCTAGGCAGACCCATAAAATAGTGCCAATTTTTTCTTTATTTCTCATCATTCTAGAAATACATATCGACTGTGGAAAGGAAAAAGGACGTAACCCACACATATAAAAATTTTACAGGAGGCGCTAAAAACGTGTTTTGATGATTTTGTGACATATGCAAATTATGAATTATACACAACCTTGAAGTGCACGGAGACTTCTAAACTGGTGCTTAATTGACATAATCTAATATTACTTAAAGAAATTGTCTAGGAAAAACCTTTATTTCAGTCTTTTTTCTTGGTTTTAATGTTTAACAAGGTCATATTTTTCAACCTTTAAAGCTAAATTTAGATACTAATTCGGCATTTACAGCTTGCATTCTTTTGATAGAACGTGTATCAAGGTTGATACATTGTGATTATCGAAAAAAAGCTGATTTTAAAAAACTGTGGGTTACGTCTTTTTTCCTTTCCAGTCGATATACAAATATAGCAGTTCGAATCCTCTACTCACCTACGTACCCAAACAAATCTTTTGTCACTTATTCCGTTTTGCTTTCAAATAATTCATAATATATTTGTACCTTATTGACTATGATCCTCACGAATAAATATGATCCAAAAGCTCATATTATTGTTCAATAGTTATGAAAAAATAGCTGTTACCATCACTACACATCATAAAAAATAATGTACATTTAAAATGCACTAACATTATGTGAGTGTCAATTCTTGATTTGGTATTTTATTTATCAAAGACATTGAGGCATATTTATTCTAAATCAAACGTGTGTTAAAAATATTTAGTCGTTTAAAAAATCTGTGATCATTTGCCGCTCCCTAAGACTTGCCGCCCCTATGCAACTGCCTACTCGCCTATGCTTTCGGGACGTCCCTGCTCAAACCTGTGAGATCCGTCACGGAAGCCAACGACGTTGACCGCTATCAGTTCATTGTGAACTGTTCCAAATGTTATCAACGGTAATAACAATAATATTTACGATGTGGGTACATGGTTAGACAATTTTTTTATGACATTACAGTGAAACCCCGATTCTACGTTTTCTAAGAGACCAAAATAAAACGAAGAATAATGCGGGAAACCGATAATACGGGAAATCTTCAAGTAATATCAAAACATGTCTAATTTTCTAATTCTTCTTCTTCTTCTAATTAACTAATTTATTTATTTCTTTCACTTTTTTATTAAAGAATACATACATTTACTATTTAATTGACTAATACATACTAATTTGCCTATTTGTAGTTTGGCACTTAAATTTTGACAGACACTCGCGTACTTTTCTAGCATATTTTTTTTCATTGTCGACTCGTTTTTTTTCCTAGATTATTTTGAACGCCTTGAATTGTTTTCAGTTTTTTAGCTAGTTTTAGTTTTCTTCATTAAGGCATTTAAGTTTAGACTTTTGAATAAGAAAAATTCGCGCAACCAGATGCTATGTAAGACTATGTAATGAACGAAAAGAGAAATATTCAACGAAAACGGTCAATCGGGATAACATTTGTGATTGGACCAAAATATTCAAACGATAGATCGAGGAAAACGGTATATCGGGGAACGATTAATGCAGGATTATTTTACATTGTTTTTATGTGTGTTTGGCCGGGACTATGAAAAATAAAAGATCCATGCGAGAAAACGAAGAATGCGAGAACGGTAGATCGGGGTTCCACTGTATTTTATAAATTGTATATCTATACTAAACTGAATTTTCGCAAGGTGTGCGAAAAATTCTTGCGCAGACTGTATATACGCACATATATATATATATAGATTTAATTTAAAATTACTTTTAGTCAAAAATTTAATTATTTATATTCATTTAAAGTCAGTTTTTCCTTGGACACATAAATTAAGTCACTCACAAACCATTTCATTGCGGTATCTACGCAATAAAAAAACTTTAGAATGTGTAGTAACAATATTCCTGCCCAGGAAATCTCTTCTTCGTCTCTATTTTGCTCAGATGGGGCAGATATTTTCGTAATTATGTCATCATTATTCATAAAAGGGGAATCCACGATAGTTCACATTGAAATCTATCCACTCGGCGACATTTTCTTCATCACATTATATGCATATTAAATAATGTGCTGCTGCTTTCGCTATATCTCGTGTATCACTGTCTACTATTGTATAATACATAACTGGAAATTACTAACGGTCTCCACAATTCTCATCCACGACTTTTTCACAGTTGATACATCTAAAAATCCCAATCCGGATAACCGAGTTCCAATTTAAGGCATGGTAAGTCGTTTAATTTTAAATCGTCCCCATTCAAACTACGGTGAAAAACTGATTTTAAATGCTTTACGTATGTAAATCAATATGTTCCTAACTTCCATAAACTACGATGATGAAAGGACTTTTTCCCCTCAATGAAAGGCCAGCTTCAACGGCGGTTCTGCTGATGTATTTCCTAAATAAGTGAATATTTTCAGAGATATCTCGTTGATCTTCAAATATACATTCTTTGATGAATTTGTGTTTTATAATAACTAATTTTGTATTTTTGTTGTATGTTTACTATGTGTACTACGTTTGAATTGTCAAATAGAACAGTGCTTCCCAACCTTTTTAGTTCCACGGCCCCCTAAATCTAAAAAAAATAATCCGCGGCCTTTCTTAATTGTCTCCGTAACTCGTTTTTTTTAGCTCACAGACGAATTCGAAATCCTCAATTTGCTTTACTTTTTCCCCGAATTGTCTCCTAACTCGTTTTTTTTTTAACTCACTGGCGAATTCGAAGTCCTCGATTTGCTATATTTTTCCCCGCAATCCAAATTTCTCAATCCCGCATTCCCGCGGCGGCCCCTAAAGAAATTCCGCGGCCCCCAATATGGGAAGCACCGATTTGACAGACTTAAATATATAGATATTCGTACTTTCTACTGAATTTCGCGGCCCCCGCGAGAAATCCTAGGGCCCCCAGGTTGGGAAGCACTGAAATAGATGGTTCATTGGCGTCAACTGCCAGGCTGTGGATTGCTCTTTTATGTGAATTTACCGTATTTTCTTGATTTTAAGATCCATTCTTTTCTTATTTGCGTGTTTCTGAAATCCAGGTGTATTTTACAATTGATGGTTTCTTTCAACTGCTGTAAAAAATGCAGCCACCGTAAAGATTTTCGGAAGTAGTCAATGGCAGAATGGGTGTCAGCATTTTAATAATGTAACTACTTTAATAGATATGAAGACAATTAATGTTTTTTATTGTACTTTTATTACATCGTTACTGGTGGTAAAAAAATAAGGGGGCATCTTACAATCAAGGAAATATAGTAAATGCTTGGGTATAATCAAGACAATATATACTGCCTTTTTTCGATTAGAATGGTTATAAATCACGTAAATGTACATCGAAATATGTTGCCAGTTGCCACAGCTATGACTACTTTCCTACCAATCATTATTCAAACCCAACACAAATCCACAGACAATAAATTAGGTCATAAGTCTAAAAGATAATAGAGGTATTTCGGCATTATTTGTCCTTCGGCGTTGATTTATTTTCCGGTATCAGAAATAAATCGGTCGGATTCCCCGCGACGGGTAAAGTAAAAAAGAAAGCGTAGCTAATTCGTCCGAAATCATTAGTGAGTTTATTTTTCATTGGCTGTCACGCCAGACCGGGGAGCGGTCACTCATTTGAAAAAAAGGCTTTCACGCAGAGACACGGCGAAGAGTTGGGTGCGCCCTTAAGTGAATTGAATTTTTAGGTTGGTATCTCTACACAACGGACTCAAAATCGCCGACATGATACAATGAGATAAAAATAATTGAGGCCGATTTTAATTTTCATTAGTGGCGAAATTATATGCGATAGTAATTTGCTAATATTATTTTTAAAAAACACGCAAAAATTATATTGATTAGTTTAATTATCATACCATTAGATTTTAATATGTAGATCACAGTGTTTGCATAATCATCTTTATATTACATCGACAAAAACAAAAATATGAACCTAAAAATAAGCTAACCGCTTAAGACAAGACACTGTAAGATATGGAGAAAAATACTTGGTAAGATTACATAATTACTAATGTAATGGTTAAATTAACATAGTATTGACGTGTGCCATGAAAACGATAAAAACCTGAATTTCATTTGATTAACACGTGTGTTCCACCAGTGATGAATTATGGTAACCAACTGAGTATCAGAAAACAGTATATCGAGTTTCGAGAAGAGATGCTGGTGTTAAATTTTGTGGGTAAATTGGTATGGTGTATTTATTTGAAATTTTAACATAAAGGAACGAACAAGCAAGTTTCCTTTTTCAAAAATAATTATTGAAATATGTTGGAGCCGATTGGGACACGTGCTGTTGATGCCATGCATGTCGGTTCCGATATTATAGACCAGTGCTTCCCATATTGGGACCCGCGGAATTTCTTTGGAGGCCGCCGCAGAACATATTTTTTTTATTGAGGGCCGCGGATTATTTTTTTCAGATTTAGGGGGCCGTGGAATGAAAAAGGTTGGGAAGCACTGCTGTAGACGACCGGCGGGTACTATCATTAATATGTACTCGGAAAAACTAAAGGATGTTGGCTAGACATAGGAGAAAGGAGACGAATTAGTTATAGGAATATGACAATTTCAAAAGAATAAACAGAGATCATTTGGAAATGTTTCCTTATTGTATGTATATACATATTTTCGTTCTTCTCGATAAAAAAATAAATTTAATACATATATGACTTATATTAACTCCAGAATAAGAGCGTATATGTCAGAGACCTGAACACTTACCTTCAAAGACTCTTCAGAAGCTACAAGCGTATCATATGTTTTCGTATCAAAGCGAAACTATTATAGCTTTTATAACTTCAATTCATAATAATTAAATGTTAGATATTTAAAAAATTGTTGGTCAAAATAGGCAGTTTTGTTAAATATGGCATGCAAACAAAATGATTGTTGGAACGGAATATTGTATTTATTGAGATTTTAAAATATAATGTATGAATTGAAAGCCGATATTGAAGCGGTCAATCAAATATTTTTATTATTTTAACCATATTAAATAAAAATAGGTACATCATTGGCGTAGCTTGAAATTTAGGGCCCTCGTGCAAACATCACGCAAGGCCTCTCTCCCTCTTTCTAAATTATGGCCTCTCTTTTCACTGGGTCCTCATAATTTTTTTTTTAATGCATGAACCCAATACAATATCTGGTCACTTTAAACAAAAGGGTTATTATATGTACACAGTACGGGTCGAAATCAAGGTTAAGAAATCGTTAAAAACATGGAATACAACAAGTGAACTCTTGTTCCATCGTTTATGGTAGTGGGCCAAGGATGATTCATATATCAAAAATGTAACACAATACCACGTTTTTGCAGTGCAAAATAATATATAAATGTACATATGACGAGCCATTTTTTGATAAATTAATGTGTTATATTGAGTGTGTAGAAATTTGGGCCCCCGTTTTCGCTGAGCCCTCATGCATTGCATGACTGCTATGAGGTGGCTACGTCGCTTGGATACGTCTAGGGCTTCCAACTAACCGGTTTTCGGTTTTTTTTTCTGGCAATAAAACCGGCTAACCGGTTTAAACCGAAATATAATGTATTTTGATTAGGTAGGTATGCAAAAAAAAAATGTGGAAAATTTAAAATATTTGTCCTAAATTCTCAAATTTTAATGAAAAATCGATATTAATCTTATAGATAGAACACAGAAGGTATAAACATATATATATAAATATATCAAATGTGGACAAATATTTTCTGATAAAATATGTCAAATAAAAAAATAGAACTTGATAATAAAACAGAGTAAGATCTTTAAATAAATGCATTTATTTTTTAACCATATCGACTAGACACGACATCCAATGCTTAGAGAAAATTATAGTAGAATACAATAATATTAGCTTATGTTATGTCTCCACTCCCACTTTGAAGTATATAGACTCAAACAATTATTTGTTAACGAGAACTGCTTGTTACTCAGTTGTTGTTGTTGTTGCAAATTGTTTCCGCTTCTACGCAGTAAATTCATTGTAAAGGATTTTTCTTTTTGAAAAACAAAATGAAAAATAAGAAAACGGGTATTTTAGATAAAACGCGGTTAACCGAGTGAAATAAACCGGTTTTCGGTTTTTTTTCAAAACATGCGATAAACCGGTTTCGGTTTAAACCGGTTTGGAAGCCCTAGATACGTCCCATACGTACATATTTCTATAGAGTGGGTATGTGACATTCAATTGGATTTATCAAAATACCCGCCCTACTTTACCGGTACCTACGTTTATAGCAAAATTAATACCGTTAACATTCTGGCAATACATATCAGTTTCGAGTTAATCTATATGTTAAATGTAATAAAATATGATAGTATCACGCCTGCATTCTAGTAGTAATATAAATATTTTTTTAAATATTCAATTTCACTAACATGTATTATTTGTGCACCTCGGAATGTTTGGTTAATATGCTTTAGAACATCCTAATAGTTCCCTCTCCGGGAATTTATTTACCGGCAAGAATCTTGATTGCAGATAGAAAGATATAAAAAAAGTCAACATCAGAATCATGGAAACCGATAATTCATGTGAATTTCAAAATATTTTCACGAAAATTGATGACCATATTGAAAAATTTTTGCTGCAAGAAGATTGAATTGACATGTTATGTTGACTTTTTCATGCTGATATTACATTCGTACTTTGCGTAAATTTTCGTTTTCCCTGATTCTCATGTATGATAAATTCGCATTTTTCCACAGAGCTGCATTGTTACTAGCGTAGGGTTGCCAGATTTCTTGCAAGTCAAACCGGGACAGTTGTCCGATTTGCTGACTTTCGAATCCAAAAACCCAGAAATTTGCCGATTTGCCCAAAATACCAACGTGACTCGTTTTTTTAGCTCTTCCAAGACTTTCAAATCCAAAAAACCCAAATAATCAGCGTGAGTCGTAAACCGGGACATTTGGGCGTACCGAGAGGTTTGTTCGAGACACCGGGACACAAGACTCAAAACCGGTGACAGTCCCGGTTAATGGGGACGGATGGCAACCCTATACTAGCGGCATTCTATAAAGCTGATAAAAATGTTAAAACTGATGGTAATTGTGTGTTAAAGCTAGTCATGGTTATTTCGGCGAAAAACTTCACAAACTAAGCTAAAAACAACGCCACGATTAAAAATTATTTTTTGAGGGCTTGATAATCGCATTAAAATCACACATGAATGTGAAGAACACTGATAAATTAAGAGAAATACGAAATATTTCGCATAATATATCATCAGTGTTCTTCGTAATAATGTGTAGTGTTAATGCGATTATCAAAGCTTTAATAAAACATTTTAAATCGTGGCGTTGTTTATACTATATACTATAAACTTTATAGCTTAGTTTAAGAAGTTTTTCGCCGAAATAATTCCACGACTAGCTTTAACACACAATTACCAAATTGATAATAAACCAAATAAATTAGCATTTTAAGAGTTGTGCTACTTTTAAAAAAATAAAAGTGGTCAACACAACTGTAAGTTGTTTTCCAAACACGAGAAACAATCTACGACACCGCTAAAACTTTGATACTTTGTACTGTCATTAAATTTAGACTTGGGGCAATCAAGTTCTACATTTACTAACCGTCAATATAAAAATAAATTAGTATGAATGCAAAATACATCCCATTTTCCAACCTGTTACACCGCAAACCTGTCATGCGCACACTACACAAAAAATAACGTTTAAAATAATATTTTTAAAACTTACTTTCGCCTCTCAATCTTTCATATCCTCCACTATATTTGGTGGAAATGCGACGCTTCGCTGAAATAAATGTTGACGAATTACAGAACTTTGCAAACAATTTATTTGTCATTTGGGATAGGTTAAACTTATTTGACTTTTAACACGTCAAAACTGGCATCCAAAGTTATATTGGTAAAGTTATTGGTAGTATTGTCTCTGATATTAGTCTATGACTAGTATTGCCCACAACAATTTAACTTTAACCCTTTAGCTGCCGAAAGCTGATTTAATTGGCTTTTGCTTACTAGCCAGGATTGCCTAGTACGTCGGCTCGCATTCGTAAAATAATAAATGTGTGCGATACATTTTGATCAATTTGTGTTACGCATTGAGGAATTTACGACGTATTCTCAGGGGTTTTAAACATTTAAAAAATACGATATAATTTTTTATCTTTATTATAAAAACACGAAAAACCAAATTCCAAAAAAGAATATTTACATATATTACAAAAATAAAAATTAAATCGAACAAATAAAATGGAAGTTTTTTTTTAATTGAATTTTAATTTGAACAGTATTGTAAATATAAAGATAGACAATCAAAATCAACACCCTTTTCCCACTTTACACATATAGTACGTAAACATTTTCTAAGTTGACCAGAACTACAAACCACACATCTTTTTTTCCAATCGATCTGGTTATTTTCTTATAGCAATAGGCAATTCACGGCTATCATTTTTTCGAATTAGACTCGTTATTTTTTCAGTATCATCCACTCTTTTTCAATTGCTTTTATAATGCTTGATATATATTTATATCTTCTTTATATATAATATATGAATTGAGGACCATCCTAGGTAATACATTAAATGCCACCCTTTTCCAATACTTCGACGGATCCAATGGATCTTCTTTCATCTAAATATATGCAATTCATCATATCATAAATATCCACTCCTCCCATATATTTATTATAATTATATACAACTGAGGCCGTATCAAATCACTTGCATTCGAATTTGAATCGGAATCATAATCACCAGAACTTAATTCCATTTCACTGTCAAGTTCTATTGTGAAGGATTAACAATTTTATAATCAACGTTACTGAAATAATATGATGAAGACAAAAATCTACTCATTATTTTGCAAAGAAATGTGCATTTTTTCATGTATATATATATATATATATATGTATCAATGTTTAGTAGCACTGCAATGTGAAGAAATCTATAAATAACTCGTTACATAAAAAACAGAACAAAATGCGTCTAAATTTTTGGTGACAAGTCAAAAAGGCGTGCGACAACTTCAAATTTTACCGGCTGAAAATATCTTTGACAGTTTCAAATCAATTGAAAAAAATATAAAAACTTGTTCTAAATATTTATAATTAGATAAAAAAAAACCACATGTATAATCAATCATACGTATATGTATAAAATAAATGATATAAAATAATGTAATGGACAACGACCTATTTCATATTTCTTTTGTATTAAAATAAATTATAGGTGTAGAAAATAATATTGTTTTTGTATGGATATTTCATTATTAAAATATATTTTTGCACTCCCTTTGGTGCAGGCAGTGGTGAACGAAGGGGTCCTGCCACCCCCAATATGTTCTCGAATTTTGTTTTTAAATCTCTTCTACTATTTTTTAACTATGAACTAAAAGTTTTGACTAAAGGTAGCTTATTGAATTAGTTTTTTAAAATGCCAGTGGGCTACGCCACTGGGTGCAGGTGTTTATTTTTGCACTTGAGAGGTAGGACTAAATATACATATATTCAACAAATGGCAAACACACTGGTTAAAAATTAATGAACACTTTTTATCGAATTATTTTTTATATCAGAATCGAGGCAATTCTGGCAAGTTCATCAAAAAAGTCGCGGAAGCCAAAGGGTTAATAATGTATTTAAAATTGTACCTTTACCAGAGACAATAGACCTTTATCAAAATTTACATAAAAACCATGATAAGGTTGAGTGAATTTCTTTTCGCCTGAGGGCCGAGTATCATAAAAATTATCAGTATATTTTTTTCCTTTCATTATGCTTACAGTTTGTGACATCAGTTCACAATTTTCAAACGTCAACCCCGCTTACTTTTGAACGTTGGCCGGGCTGCTAATTTTACTGTAGTAATTTCAATCATTAATAAATTTCATATTATATTTTTGTTAATTTCAAATTTCTATTACTAGAAAACTTACCCACCCTTAAGATTATTAAAGACTTGAGAAGCTTATTGCGGATCAGTGGTTTCTATAAAAAAAAATGATGAGTGCAATTTAATTATGCTCACTTAAGATTAGAGAGAGTAGAAAAACTAACTACATTTTTACAATAGCAAGAGATTCTGTACAAGCGATACTCAACCTGCGGACCATTAAGATTTTATGTGAGGCTAAAAACAATCACAGTCAACAGAAGCTTCTTCAAAAATCTGGTATTATTTACAAAAAAAATCTTGGACAAATGGGTATTTTGGATAAATTTGTATTGTATGTATGTATGTTATGACACTATATTTTGTATAGTATGAGGTATATTGCCGTATTAGTATTAATCTGGTGCAGCCCATGTAATGTAGTAAAAACTGGAATGCGTACCAGACGAAAAAAGGTTGAGTATCGCTGTTCTAGTCTGAATTTTTTTTAAAATAAAGATAGCTTTTGTGCAATTCTAACTTCGTTTATTTTTAAAAGGTTTGAAATATGCCAGTGAGGCCCAACACCTAAAGAATTCAGAGATTGTTGCATATTAACCCAATGAGAAGTCCTAATGTATAGTTTTATATAAGTAATCTATTATCATACATAAAAATAGGACTTAACAGGATTTAGCCACTTGTTCTACTGGTAACGGAATAGGTAACTGGGAGGTCCCAGGCGCACCAATAACGTACTTAGCCCAACATATTAAAAAAGCAAAATTTTAATGGTATAGTACAGGCATGGGGAACCTGCAGCCTTCTGTAAATTGATGAAAATTTGTAAATTCCTGATATATTCTGACTGCAAATTCCTGTTTCCGGACAAAGATTCTCTAGTCAATGTTTACTGCGGCCTTATGTCAAATCAGAAAAATGAATGCGGCCTTTAGAGAAGAAAAGGTTCCCTACCCCTGGTATAGTATAACAGTGATCCACCATAAAATAATGCTTGAGCTCTCTCCAGTAATATTGTAGTTTAGAATTACAATCTTTTCATGATACACCGAAGCTTTCAACCTTTTTGTTTTAAAGGCCACACTAACTGTTCACCAACTAGAATGGCTAAGAACTAGTACACCATTTCAAAATTCTATTACTTAGGGTGGTAATACACGAGCAGCACTTTGTTTTCGCTGTTAGCGACAAACGAGTAGCTGACTACTGCTGCTGTACTAGGCAACAAACGAGCTGCCAAGTACCAGAGCTCATGTTTCTGTGACTAGCAGCAATCATGTCAGTGTAATACGTGGCTTGGAGTCGTCCACCTTCAGAAAAAAAATCGACAGAAAGAAGCGGTAGGGGTTGTTGTCTACACATGCTGCCTGTATATGTTAGACGCGGCTACAAATCCGCCGCAACGTTTCAGCGAAAATCGGCGACACACTGACTGCACCGGCCATTTGTTGCCAACAGAGGTAATCAAATGTTGCTTGTGTATTTCCACCCATGCATACCAGTATATAGCTTACGAATGGGAAATTTTGTCTTAACAGCTTAACGACCGCACGTTTTTTTTATAGAATTTCACCTGGCGGCCGGGCAATTTTGCGGTAAATTCGCAAAAATTGTAATTTTACTAAATTCACTATAATTTGTAAACCAATTGAGATATCTTTACCAAATTTAATTTTCTTAGCTTCCAGATACTTCGCCTATACGCATATATGAGTCCGCCGGCCAGCAACCTTTGATTTTCAAAGACTCAAATACGTGTCCGCGGTCGTTAAGCTGTTAATATTGAATGATGGTTTTTCTCTTTCATGATTTTATTTAATGTCTTAATATTAGACCATAGTCTCTGTAACTAAACTAGACCAGTGGAATCCTGATACAACACACAATCAATAGTATTTGAATGCAGTTTTTTTAAATGTATAAAGAGGAAAACACAGCAAATTCATATCATAAGTTCAAGTGTAATCTTTGTTGTTGTTTTCATGTATGGAGGGGCTATTTCATTTAGCCTGCTAGTTCGGTTTCAATTTAAATACAAAACACAATCGAAAGTATTTGAACACAATTTGGCTGTTTAATCTTCTGTGGGAAAGGAAAGAGTTTTTTTTCTGCAAAGCAAAGTCGACAATTATTACTTTATGATTAAAATTTCAAATGTATTTATTGATATTTTTTTTTGATTGATAAAACGACTAATAAATTAAAACATTTTAAATTTAAGCTGCATCGTAAAATATAAAGAGCAGTACGCCACAGCAAATTCAAATCATCATATCATATAAGTTGATATGCATTTGTATCCTTTTTTGTTGTTTACATGTATTGAGGGGATATTAAATTTTAGCCCGCCCAGTATATTTTAACAATTGGTTTTAGTTGCTTCGATTGACATCGAGTAACCTGTAAATTATTCTTTGTTGATGTTTTCATGTATGTAATATTTTATTTTAAGCCCAGCTCAGTTTCAATCATAAGAAATCTAAACCAATACTTATAAATGCATTTTGAGGGAGTATTGTGTATAAGCATTTGTTTTACTAGTGACATCTAAACTTACTTTCGCATAATTGTTAGTCAGTCAGTTTTATTATATTCTTTTCATAAATCAATCCCTAAATATGGGTGAGATAACTCGGAGACTTATTTTCATATAAAAATGAAAAGCCACTGATTTTGCAATTCATGCCATCACCCGTTACTGCAATTGATGGATTAAAAAACAGTTGTTTCGGTAGATTCGACAATGTTTATCCTATATATTTATTAAGTATGACCATACTTATAACCTTATTCACAGAATTAAGCTCCGTTTGCTTGACAAAATTCAACAGCAATGTCTGCCGATCCGTTAATACGTTGTTTTCACAAATTAAAGTGATTTTTTAAACAAAAATTCCAAAATTGTAAAACATGCAGCAATATAACTCAAAGTACTGGTTAAAAAAGTATATTCTCTCATAGAATAGCTTTTTAAGAAATATTTCTCACTAGTGTAAAAGTTATGATGATTTGATCCTTTTATAACCGAAAAATAATCTTGCGGTACTTGCGGTATTACCATGGTGTGATAAATAACTAGAAAAAAAAATTGATATAAATGAATGAACTTTACTTTTACATTATTAAAATATTAATAAAGAGAGTGAAAAATCATCTCGCAGTACTTGTGTGAAAACTGCGAGATGATTTTTCGCTCTGCAGTCATAAAAGGGTTAAATAAGACCACACATGTATCAAGTACTTTGGCCATATTCACACCATTGCGAATGTGTTATGAAAAGTTACTAAAAAAAACTGAAAGTGAAATATATTTTTGTGGAGTACAAAAAGATTTGATAAATCGCCGTTTTGGGTAAACATGGTTCCATCTGCATTTTTTTTCACAAAATGAATTTTTAATGCAGTTTTATTTGCATTCAAATCAAGATTATATCTGCATTTAAAAAAAATCTTAAAATTCAAATTAAATACATCAATATTCAAAAAAGAAAAATGTTCAATCTGAAAAACATACGAATTATAGAGCACTTAAGTTCCACCTGCATGCATAATTAAAAAATTAGAGTGTAGAAAATCAGTTTTAGAAACGTTTTACTCTTCCATTGGCGTACGTAGATGCATAAATGTGTTTCCTAAGGATATCCCAGGTGCGAATGAAACAAATGTCGTAACGTACGTAAGAGAAGGAGACATAATATTGTTGTCGAGTGTTGAGTTGGTTAAATCCTCAAATAGATTGTTTATAAAATTTAAAAATGGCCAGAGCCAACACGAATTAGTGCACCAAGATTCTATCTGCAGATTTCTTTCAGCCATTTAAGAACATTTGAGAGCACCGATGTTGTACCTGCAGTGTCGTCTCTTCTTAATATCCTGATATAATTACATTGAAATAAATTTAATATGTAAGATATACATTTTATTTTGATTATGTTTATACTTCTATATAATTAAGTTTCAATCTAAAATATCGTTTCTACAAAAAGTTACATCTTCTGAAATCTTAAATTGCTTCTCCTGCAGTTTTAGTTTTTTCAGATAAAACCTTGTTTACCCAAGGCGATAAAATATGTAAGTATTTCAAAATGCTCGTACTATTCTGGATTTCTTTCTTCTTCAAATCCATTTCTTTCGGATGGAAATCTACTGTATCTGCGAATATAAAATTTTGGTAAACAAAATTTTTTAGAAGTTTAAGTCAGCAGTGCTATTCCCACATGCGTACACTTAATATGAATGATCTGAAATACTCAACACAATCACGTTAAATATACAGACTGTCCGACACAATCACCTGGTTAGTGTTTCAGACCATCCAAAATATGTGTATGCACGCAGGAATAGCACCACAGATCTTCAAATATGCAGTATTAACAACCTTTTACTGCTGGTAATTTGCTATCTTTGCATTCTTACGTTCAATTGAATTTGATGTTTTCAAATTGGTCTCACTTTGCACACTGCTCACTATCCATGATAAGAAGTACAGTCAATACAAAGTAATTTTATTTTTGTTTCTTGTCTTATAAATTTATATAAACATTGTACAAAAATATTATAGGTACACATTACAATGCAAGAAAACATAAAATTTATAACAAACATGAAAAATAGAGGGAATGTTTATTTTTTATCAATGCCAAAACCAATTAACAATGTTCAATGAAAGATCAACAGAAACTGTAGCAATAGTTGCGTACAAATAAATATTTTGTTCTTTTGAATACATTATTACTTTCCATATAAGAAGATATTTTATAGAATTCTTGCAATAATTATTCTATTCTAAGACTATCATGTCGAGAGTTACTGTACATGCATACGGTCTACATTTGAGTTAACTCAGGTGTAACTAACAAACACAAAAACATTCTTTTTTAATGGCTTCTGAAATTCGCTCAAAGATGTTTTATACATAAAATCACATTTTGCTTATTACTATACAGTTAAATAAACTATTATGACTCGGGTAATGTTTGAAATTCAACGTCAGGACTGCCGTAAAGCAACTCTTGGCTAAAGTGACGGTGAATGAATAAGTGGTTCCATATCATCACTATCTGAATGATCCAATTCATTTTTGGCTGGAAAAAAACACAAACACATGCGTTAACAATTCATACAATAACACAAAAAATAAACCTTGCACCAAAATATAGACTTGTATGTATTCTGTCAGTATTGATTAAAAATGTTTTGGGTATTTCGATTGAAAATGCAAAATACTGTTTGTTTACTTGTTTAACCTTAACAATTGGGCTGCACACGTTTTTTATTTAAAAATATAATAAGATATCCCTTAACACAACGTCATTCGCAAGGATACTTAGCATTTATGAATGCAAAGGCATACTAAACATACATTCAAATTAATCAAACGAGTAAATAAAAAAAGAGACTATATTGTTTATATTGAATAGAAGGATAGGACTAGCAGAGGACTAGTGGTTAGCTAATTGCTCTCTACACACCAGTTTTAGGATATTTTTATTTGTAAGACATTACATACATCCATGCCTTTGGACAGAAATACATAAATCAATTGAAAATCGATTTATATAAAAAAAAATCTGAGCTGGGACTCGAATCCGCGAACTATGTAACAGAAGCCTACAAGGTTGACCGCTCAACCAAGCAGCCACTAACATTATTATGTTTTGTTTAAATTGGTTTCAAAATTAACTCAATTTGTTACCCGACTTCAATTTAATACAAAATTGAATTTTTTGGTCTGATTTTATAAGAATTGCAATCCAGGGTTTGGGCCTTGAATTGTTATTATTGATATACAATTCATTTATTTCTTTTGAAAGTTGGTAACGCTGACAAAATAATACTTGTTATTCAAGTTAACTTTTGGTTTCCCTGATTCTAATGTATAAATTATTTAACCATTTCAATTATATTAAGTTTCGTTGCGAGTACCAATCTGTTTAGGGGTTTTTATAATGCATGCTAAAGAAGGGTGTGTACAGGATTACGATTTAAGGTAAAATATGAAATATTACTTACTGATTTATAAAAATACTGACAGAATATAGATGTTCAAATTATACAAGTTCAGCAGGTATGTCGACTTCAATAACACACATTAATGTATATACATAGGTATAAAATTCACATGCATTTATTTATAGCAGTCTATGGCAGTTACTTGCAATAAAACCAAACTTGTGAAACATACAGAATAAAGTGAAGGCTGCATAACTAAACAGCAAAATGATAATGTTTATTGTATGTAATCATGTAAGAAACATCCACTTTTTTATGAAATATAACTCCAGAGCCCACAGTGAAGTTAAATCCATAGACAATAGCCAGCATAACACACGGGCGCTTTCACACGTGATTAGGTTGTGTATGATTTAAAACGAGTGTGTAAAAAAATGTTATTTCAATTTCACACACCACCCAATGTGCTTTAGAGCAGTTTCTCAACCTTTTCAGGCGCGTGGCCCATTTTGAGTTTCATGTTTTTCCGTGGCACCCATACCCGTTGTTAAAAAATCAATTATATAAATATGTATTATTTTATTCCAATGTTGATGGTCCACAAAACATTTTTTTGTAATCCACGAATGTAAAAAGGTTAAGAAACATTGGTTTAGAGCAGACATGGGGAACCTGCGACCTTTTGGCTACTCTGATGCGGCCTTCTGGCCAATTCTATAAAACTGTAAATGTATGTACATATTCTGACTGTAAATTCCTGTTTCCGACCAAACATTTCCTAGTCAATTTTTACTGCGGCCCTATGTCAAATCAGAAAAATAAATGCGGCCTTTAGAGAAGAAAAGGTTCCCCACCCCTGGTTTAGATCAAGAAAGAGCTCTCAACCCACTTTGTCACACAATTGCTTTCTTGTTTTAAAAAGTATACATCACCCAACCACAAGTGAATACCCATGTGTTAAGCCGGGTAATGAAAAATTATTAAAAAAACTCGACTTAAATGTAAAAATAGAATGATACAAATATGTCAAAATGGATTTTTATAATCTTTAAAATGTTGATCTGTGTCATAAACCAAAAAAGCTGACGATTTGTATCTTTATATAGAATGAATTTATTCACATCTTGTAAATGAAATCAAACTGTTATTTTACTTTTTTTATTTTTTCTATACTAGAAATGAATTTCCACAAAGTTACTGATGAATCCACGGAGGATATCATACATCATTTAGCTTAATTTGACTTGTGATTTGTATTTAACCCTTTTAATCCCAGACCATTTTCTCTAGAATACCCTATAAAATATCTGGCTATATCCAGATGTGAAAAATTTGCTCTATAATATAAGCCATTTAAACGTGTTCGAAAAACTGGGATTCATTGCATATATTCACGGGGTCGATATATCAGCCCCGTGGGATTACATGGGTTAAGAATGAATTTAACTATTTTTTAAAGCAAAAACATAGAATACCATAAGATACAAACATAAAATATCTATATATAGGGATATTGATGGACATGTTTACAGATAGTCAAGACAGTAGAAAATTTCTATAGGGTTAACTATATAAACATGTTAAATAAACATTTTGTTGTCAATAAAATCTTTTATAATCCCGTTATCTATTGGATACTAAACCATTCACCAGGAAAGTAGAGCCGAAATACATGTCAAATTGAAAGCAAGCACTCGATACTATCCATGCAATTATTGTTAGTCTGCATGCAGATATTTCTTGTAATATGTTATTATTAAAACTCTGAAAGCATTTTATTTTATATTTTGAATTCCAATATAATTACAGTTATAAAACTAGTAAACGTCATCGTCAGTCATCACATATCAAGTACATCATTTTCCCAAATCGTTCAGTAACATGTTACACAAAAATAATTTTAGAAACAGCTTTTCTGGTTACCTTATAACAATTCATTTAATCGCTCTTGTGTAGTTGATTTTTTTTAACTGAATGATATAGCCAATTCTTTTTGTCCCAATTCAATACCAGTTGGAAAATTTAGTTTAGTTTACAATTTTACCGAAAATAAAACCTAGAAAACCATTAATCGGTGTGAATTGTATGTTTTGCATTTTTTTTATTTGCTCAAAATGAATAAAGAACTGTATAATTATATAATATTAGTAGATTTTTTTTATATTTAGAAAAAAATAAAACGACTGGTGGGTGTAGATAAAGTACAGGTTGCACAAAATTGACTTAAATTTTTCTTATGTTTGTACTTTTATTACATGTAAATCTTATGTGGAGACTATAATTATGAAGCTACATTAACTTCAAGTTGATCAGATTAATGACAATGTTCTTAAAAACAATAAATAAGTGGTTTGAGCATGTTCACATCCAAGACTTTTTTTGTGCTGTATTAACCTTTAGAGGAGTGAATAGATCTATACTAACCTTACTTTACTGGCTTATTTTAAAGTGATAATTGTGTAATTCATAATTAAAGCATATAATATATGCTCACACAGAGACACATATGTCAAGTCTGTACTCCTTTACAGAAAAATGGCGCCGACGTATATACATACTCCTCTAAAGATTAAGATAAAACATCTAGCAATGACCAACATACCGAAGGCTCTAAAATTCTGTATTTGATCATGGAAATATATTCTGAGTTAGAAGAGCACCCATTGTCGAGATAAAGGAAGATCATGCGGCAGATTTTATTTTTCACATGATGTATATCAATTTCAAGAATAAATACTCATTATGGATACAACTATCCAGGGCTGGCTCGTGACGTAACTAACAATTCCGTTCATCTTATTTTGCGAATATTGTTTGCATTGCTTTGTTTGCTATATATATATATACAGAAGTTATCTTTCCTAGGATATAACTATGCAATAAAATTGTTTTGTTTATTCATTTATGTAGCCAATAAATATTACTTGTGATAATATTCCACGAATGAATCTATATAAAATTTCTCCCCGAACAGTCAGATAATAAATATTATAACGGAATTTCCAGAGCGAGGATATCAATGTGCAAACTTTTGTTGATCTTTTATGTTTGTTTGAACTCACTGATGGCTACACGAAGTTGCTATAGTGAAGAGAATAATACAAATTGCGGATATAAAGAAAAAATATCAAAAAAGAGTTTGTACGACATTTTGTAATATAAATAAGTAATTATATGTAGATTGCAACCGTTTTTAAAATAGATGAAATGAATACACCTGTCGTAATAAGGGGAAAAGGTTTGAAATAACAATGTCATACAAATATCTCTGATATGCCGAAGAAACAAAAATATGATTTTTCATGATTGTACATTGTTCTGCGCCAAGTCAGCCCAGTGTAATGATATCAAAGCGGCATGAACTAAGTGGCCTAACAGAATGAATCCATAAAGATGTATGAAAAAATAAAAAGCTTCGATAAACTTCAAAATGTTTACTTAAGTTCAGCTTGGCAAGAAAATAGCATAAATTATTATTTAACAGAATAAAATACACATGAATGAAAAGGATAATTTTTAAATCAATGACATTTTAGCATTTATTTAGAAACCAAAAATGTAACAGTATTGAACATTGAAAGTGTTGAAAATTAAAAATGGATCAGTATTGTATCAACTGAAACGGGATTCATCATTTTCATTCAATTTTAAAGAAAACAGAAATAATACATTATACTTATCTTGGTAAGATATAACGCGCATTATAAATATACTTTTATAAATTAACTATATCAACTCAAATCAATAATTTGACAGAAAAATACTAGCAATTAAGGTAGATAAAAAATTATGTAACATAAAATTCATGGTGGATCAATTTTATAAAAATAACTCGTCTCCGATACAACTCAAATCAAACTTTTAGAAATAAACAATGCACTATTAATATGTTGAAAAGTTATATGAAGATATATTTGGTTTTTAACACTTTTTTATTTTTAAATTAGTACCTAAACTTCATATAAAAAAATACAACTAAATTATTTATATATTGGAATATGAAAAAGAAAATCAAAGCACAAAAATAACCATTAATATAAATAATACATCAACCTTACATTGCTAAAAGAAATAAAATATTTATATACAGTGAAATATATTTACACTATTTGAAAATATATTTGAAATGTATGAAAAAAGGGCTTCGGGAGTTTTACATCCTCAGCTAGTTATCTTAAAGATAATCTTTGAATGGCCCTAGTATCCACCATGTAAGTACAAAGTAGTAAGCACAGTTTATTTTATTTGTTGTTATTATGTTATGTAAATAATGAAATATAAAGAATGTTTCCAGAGTGTTACAAATTGACCCTTAGGGTCAAAGAAACGTAACTCAATGTGTGGCGTTTTTAAGTTACATGTAGTACTGGATGTAAAATAACATATTATATAAAGTGACAAAGAGACATATCAATAGGAGCAGAGGATGCA
Source organism: Himalopsyche tibetana (assembly GCA_030503985.1). Classification (NCBI taxonomy): domain Eukaryota; kingdom Metazoa; phylum Arthropoda; class Insecta; order Trichoptera; family Rhyacophilidae; genus Himalopsyche; species Himalopsyche tibetana. The sequence continues at coordinate 20,415,823 of JAPJYX010000005.1, forward strand.
AATATATTTCAATAAGCATCTTTTGAAAACACATTAACAAAATATACAAATAAATCAGGAAGGCAAAGCATCACTCGTTAAAATAATGAAAACATAATTTAAATAATGTGCACCTGTTTAAAAATGAGTAACAGATTATCGATGAAACCTGTTTTTGGTTCTCCTGAAAAGTAGAGAAAAATGAGATACGTTTCTTTGGCCCTAGGGGTATAAAACATCAAAATACATTAAACTATCAAGATAAGAGTGTGAATTTATTTTTGTTAGTAAAAGCAAAACTGTATTATTTATAGCAATGTGGAAACAATTGAAGCATTTCAACAAAACTCAAGTGTAAATTGTACCATTATTATTTTTGAGTACATCAAAATTCATAAGGTATGTAAACAAATCAACAAATTTTACTAAGACTTGTTGAACCTCTATTGATCGTCTAAACTTTTAAATTAAAAGGTGATTCCTATTTATAGCAGGGGTTATAAAATAATTCCGACATAGTTCCGGCAATGTTCATTCAGAATTACTAATATTGTGTACTTATTTACCAATTTTTATTTTAAATATTTGTGTGCTGAATGAATGCATGTTAATCTAGTTATATGATTTAAATTCAAAATGATATTTTTTTTTACCTAAAATGTAACGTGAATTATTTTTCCGACGTAAACAATTTTTGACATGTAAGATTTATAAATCTTTTTGGATTTAGGAAATCTTTTATATTATATATCAACCTATTCAATCTATACTGAAAGAGGTGAAACTAATGTTGATGATAAAATACAATGTACACACAATTTAATTGAAACATTGAGCAAATTTTCTATAATAAATAGCAAGCTATGAGCTTTATGAATACAACTACTTATATTGCAGCCAATTTCACCGTCCTGTTGTCAATACCCACCATTATACAAATTATGAAGTTATTCTCTAGATTGCAATACATATTCAAAAGACGGACAATACTTTTTTATAGTTAACGATGTTTGAGTGTAAACAAATAAATGGTGGCCCAACTAAAAGCTTGAAACGCATGTCTTACACTAATTGAAAATACAGTTGACTTAAAAAACAAAACTAGAAATGTTGTAAAAGATTATTAATGAATAGTCAACATTTATGATCAATGATAAATGACCATGCCATTTTTCTTATTATATGATATAACATACAGCACAACACTGATCTTGCACACAATGCACAGACAGAAAGCGTTGTTGAGTGAATATATTATCAGTTTGAGATAATTCTTTCATTGTTATGAAAACAAGAAAAAATATTTAACAGTACAAAATTTTCAAAAATAAACTCAAAGGATTGTTATGATATTATTGATATGAATACCACCTGCGAGTTTTAATTTTTATACATAATTCATTTTTATTGCCAAGACAACTTTTCATAGTGTATCTCTTTTTTCCAACCTTTAGTCGAGCCACTGGTTGGCTTATAGCTTTACAAACCGATCAACAACATCTTCGGTGTGTTAGCTGCTTGGTAAAAAAAATTGCAAGCGACAGCGGTAGAAAAATTGCTATCAACTTCCATTTTCTATCGGCAGGAATTCCAAAATGACTATGCGTTTCCGTCAATACAATAAGTTCTTGTTATTCGTTAGTAAAACATTCACACAATCAAGAAATAGTTTTATAGTACACTATCTAAATCTAGTCTACTTGAGCAAAGGTTAGTTTTGATTATGTTTCCTAGCTCTTGTTCTGCTGCGAGGATTCGTACCATTTTTTTCTAGAGCCGAAGAAGACATAACAGTTTGGCTTGTGTTGTTTTTCAAAGTCGGCGGTGGGTAAGGTATATGAAACAATCTTATTTTTAGATAATCACATATTTCTATACATATCTGGCTGCAGTATCGTGTCAGATCGACAGTCACCCATATCTGAAACAAACGAAACATCAGACTTTTATCAAATATAAATTTCAAATAATCATTAATTTCTTTGTGGGGCATTCATGGCTAATTAAATGTTGAAATAGTAACTGTCAAATGGAGAATCGTTAACTCTTAAAGGAGTGTGGACGTACATGTACGTCGGCGCCATTTTTCTGTAAAGGAGTACAGACCAACGTTCCCTCTAAGCCGAAGGTTAAGATGCGCGGAAATTTCAAAGGCTGCGCGGACCGATCAAATATCAATTGAGCATCTGTCTTGTAGTGCGCGCCAACCCGGAATGAGTGCGCGGGGACTTCTCAACTGGTGCGCGGCCGCGCACGCGCGCAGCTTAGAGGGAACGTTGGTACAGACGTACTTTTAACTCAACCCAGTAGTATCTGTCTGTGAGCATATACATATATACTTTAAGTTTGAATTACATATATTCATAAGAAAAAAGTCACACAATTGTCATGTTAAAAAACCCAGTAAAGTAAGGTCAGTAAAGATCTATTCACTCCTCTACAACAGTAATTTTCAAACTTTTTCATGTAACGCCCCCCCCGAACAATAAACATGTTCTGCAGCACCCCCCCAGTTTGAGAAGCACTGCTCTAAAGGTTAAATGGAAAAAAAGGAAAGATGATGTAAATCTTACTTATAGTTAGTGCTGACTATATTTGAAAAATTAATGAATAGTGATTTTTTGTAAAAATAGGAGGTCACCACTGGCTCCTATTTCATTTTTTACAGATAACTGTTAGTGGAAAAGAATAATAAGGAATGCTTTACTCAACTGAAAGGTTTTGAAAATCCCATTTTAACTAGATTTTATCAATTAAGCGAATGTTTGTAAATAACTCACTTAACAATTTGTCTTAATTATAGATTCGCTGTAAACCGTTGCACACACCCTTAAGAAACTTTATGTATGGGAATACGAGCCCATGGACACCGCAAACGATTCCAGCGACATTGACGAGTAGGTTACAGGTCTAGGTAAAGGTTTGAAAACATATTGGTAAAGGGTTGCCAAGTAGAACTAAATGTGGAACTGACTGACTATTATTAGATAAGGAGTCAGGTCAATAACTGATTAATATTTCATAATAAAACTCTTTATGTATCCAACAATCAAGTATTTTTCTATTTCAAGCAGATTCTTGGAATTAGATTTTTTTATCCATATCAGTTCTCAACGTGGAGCATATGGCCTCCTAATGGAGGTATCTCAACCGAAATTTTTCTATGAGAGCATTTGTTACTCAGTCGCTCAAACTCTCTTTTGCAAAAAAAGAGTGTAGTGGGGATAGAAGGATAAGGCTAGGACAGGACTAGTAGTTGACTAATCGCTCTCGATACGCCTAGTTATTGAAGGATCGGAAGGGTGGGGAGAGACTTTTTAGACATCACAAACACCCATGCGTTTGAAACCAAATCGATAGAAAAAATGCTGTTCGTACTGGGACTTGGACCCTTGAGAGCCAACAACGCTAACCGCTGCACCATAGGACCCGACTAATTTTATAGACATTATAAAAAATTAGTAAATAACTATCAACAAGTGATACTTACTAAGCATAACCAAAGAACAAAGTACTCAGGAAGTGCATTGTTGAAATACTGATTCAAAAATAGCATGGCAGGTCCTAATAGAGACCAGTCAAAATACTCCATTTCACTTTTAGTCATGTGTGAAACCTAAAAGTGAAAAAACATGATTAAAATCATACCCAACATCTAATACACTGTTCAAAAGCAAGACAATAATAGTAAGAGGGTATGATATCAATGGACACTTTATATCTCGCAGCAACATATATTTGATACCACCATTTGTTCCACCGGGTCACAGAATTTCTAATGTCTGGCTTTACCAAGTGAACCTTGAGAATTTAAGAGCCCATTGAAAATATTCAAATTATATGTGGTCTATGTTTCCTCTTTTTATGATATCATTTTAAAACCATGTGTAGCTTTCATATAAATTTGAAAACTTTTTGAATATAATTTTAATAACAGACAGTGCAATATTTAGTCAAAATAATCAATATATGGCTAGTAGCTGTAAAGCATAAACTCACATATAAGTGTCATGAATGGTAGTTATAACTGTGAAAATAAATATGACAGGAAAACGATATGTCACAGGTTTCGAAAACAATTTGTGGCGTTGTGAAGATGACATTTTTCAAAAGGAATTGATAATTTCAACTGTGGATTGCGTGACGGCCATGTCAGATACATTAAAATGACAATATCTCTTACGTGACACTATTGGCTTTGTTTAAAAGTCAAATTATAATTGTCAATCTGTAGTTTTAACTTAAAAATGTTTTTTTTTTGAAAGTATGAAAATCACTAGGCAAGGTGTGAAGTTTTTAATTTTTTCGCATACTGCATCAGAATATATATATATATTTTTTTTACATATTTAAAGACAGAAATACAATCACTTACCACCAACCGATTGGTGACCTTAGCAGCGACCATGCCAAAAGCTATTATATAGAGACACGGGTGATTTTCATACACCTGAGACTCGCTCTTTTGGAATATTATAAAAGCTGGTATGATCACCATCGAAAACGGTATCACAGGCGATAAAACGCTTGTTCCCTGAAACACACAACTTCAATTAGTAAAATTAAACAGTGCTAAAAATATATTATTCGTACTTCATTTGAAAAAAGTGTACCACCGCAAGCAAAGTAACAAACTAATACGCAAAATATACATTTAAAATTTGTTTGAAAAAAATTGAAATTTAATAAACCATTACTCACTGACATGCCATGATCATGGAATCTAATCTAATTTTAAAAAATCGCTAATATTGAAATAATGTGACAATATAACCAGGCAAATGACAAAATACCGCGATTATTCTAAGCGAAATAAATTTAAATTATTCTGTTCTCGCTGACTGATGTTTTTGGTTCTGAAAATTCATTTTATTATTAAGTAAAAATTTACATATTTTTACAATAGTAACTATTTGTCTTTGGGGTATGAATGTTTATATTTTCTGGAAGTATAGAAACACGATGCAGAAAGTTAGTGTAACAGGTTAGTATGTTAAATAAGCCCCAAAAGTAGGAAGAGAGGGTTATTATTGTAGATTAGTACAATGTCAGGTTTATTATGAAAGTTCAATTTGATATTTCTCCAAACCATCGTAATACCGGATAAAAATAATATCAAGATTTAATCACTCGGCAATAATTCTTCATCACTGAATTTGAGGTATTGAGTAACAGAATTGAAACCAAAAAACTTTTATGGCGAAATATTTAAAAGCATCAAATGTTGACAAATTCTTCAAACAGATTTTTATTAGAACATTACAAATTTTTTAGTCAGATGTTAAATTTAAAGTTACACTACAATTTTACCATTTGTTCCAATTCATATATTTAAAAAAATATCTTCAATTAATTTATAGCTGCTTAGTATATATAGCATCACATTATGCATGGACAAACAAAAATGAAACTTTCAGAATCAACGAACGATGATGATAAAGACTTGACAAACATACTCGAAAACCATGTCCGTAATAATCATGGTGCGTCAGATAGAATCACAATCAATCGAGACGAGTATTACAAAATTTTTTTTTTTGTAGAAAGTTACCTTTATTTTTTAAGAATGGTGTTCGGTATGATTTGTAAAGCCTCGGGTTGATTAGATGGAAAATGATAAAAAAAAATGTAAAAAGCCAATAACACAATTGCTAAATACTGTAATGTATTAAATAGACATAGATCTTACGGCGACAGTTGAGCCATTCTTTCCAACACCACCAGTAAAGATGACAACTGCGTAGCTAACCCCCAAATAAATGGACACAAATACGCTGATGTAGTATGGAATGATATAGACTTTCAGGTTAATTATAGGCAACTGTTCAACAGCCCGTGTGACAGATATTAGGTTATTGTATTTGTGGCCATTTACAGAAACGACATTGTTCGATCGATGTTTTTGTTAACAGGATACCCCGAGCATGCATGTTCGTTTGGAGAATGGTGAACGGTGGAATATTTTTTATGGCAATCGTCATCCGCCGCCAGTCGGAGAAGGAAACATCAAACGGCATTACAGCATTACAGCAGCAGACAAGGCAGCACACACAGCGCCCAAAACAATAAGAAATTATGCATGCATTGATATACAGTATATTACTGATAATTTACGACTAGCTTTCAAAAAAGAAATCCAATCAGTGTGACATTACCCGCTGGCATTTCAATCAATCAATAAACCCACGATATTAAATTTATTACGTATGCTGTAAGCATCTGAGTACCGTTTCGACAATAACGATGGGAAAAAATATATAGCACATTACGAAGACTATATATACAGTACTATCATTCACACGTTATTTTGGTGAGTCAAAATACATAGTTACATTTTAAATACTTTATGAAAACTGGCATCATTTCAAATCAAATTCGAATTGTCCAGGTTTCGATCATTCTCAGATGATTCATTGTTACCATCGCAAAACCATGTAAATGACGGTGACTAAATTGAAAAGTGGAACATTAAAATGCCCTCTACGCTAATATGAGAATTGTATCAACGCATTTTGTAAATATGTCAGAATATACTCTATATATATATATATATATATGTATATATAATAAATAGTTGACAGTAATGTTGCGCAAAAGCTGGACCCTAATGAGATTTCTTTTTTTATCATTTTAATATACAGCATATAGGTTTGGTTAATAAAAATAGGGAAATGTTAAAATAATACATTGATAATAACTAATTCAATTTGAATTTAGACAAGGTTCCAAAGCTAGGCTAATATGAAAATTTATAACCAATCAATAATCTTAAAATGGGAATATAACATAAATACACAGACCATCTTTGTTTTTATTAAACTAAAATAATTTTCGGCAAATTAAATCATGTGAAAAGTTCTCTTCGATTAATGAAGGGGGGATAGTCATCCGCAGAATTTGCAGAAACATAAATAACTCCACAACAGAAGCTCTCGATTATAATTATTATATATTCTGTTTTTCAGTTTTGAAGAAGAAATATGAAATAATTAAGACTAAATCTTGAAGGATGTCTCACCAAAAACCTGTAATCGACACCGAATAACACATGATTAAGGGGGGGGGCACACCTGTACCCCTTAAGATCTTGGAAATTGTGAAAACTTCTACCTGCTAAAAGATGACATATTTTCCTATGAGTATATGGATATGAATAAATGATGCGATTCATAAAAAGATAATAATACACCATTTTGATATTTATAGTAAGGAGATGAATGATAAACCTCGCATTATAAATAATATGACCAAAATATATAGACCCCAATTTAAGTTCAACAATTAAGAGGGCAACATTATTGAATGAAAAAAATCTACCTGGCTGAATTTAATTTGCATGAATTTGGAATGAATCTTATCTTTATTAAGACTGTTTGTTACCTTACAGCGGATATAACAATGCAGTGATTTTTATCGATTGACCTAATTTTACTGCTAAGTTAAGTGTGTAAGCTAAAATTAATAATAAAAAAATAATGACCAGATTAAAGCTGCAATAACAACAAAAAAAACTTCATAATTTAAAAATACACAGTTTAGGAACTCAATCAGATATTAAGTATCTAAATGAAAGTTTATAAGCAGTAAATTACAAGGGAGATACGGCGTGATTATTTATGATTAAAACTTTAATTTCAAAACAATTACTAGTATCATTCTCAAGGGTTATTAAAAACTGCAGTTGTTTCGAAACAGGAGTCTTAAAGGTGGGTGACAATGTTTTGATTTCAATACAGTGACATATATTAATGAAAAATGTTGAATGATTTTTTTACAATCAATTTAACTGTTCGTAATAATTCTAGTGAGCTAGATATTGTCGGTATTCTACCAGAAAACTTTAAATAAAAAAATGGGTGTTTTGAATGCAGATTGGTAGATTTAAACACGCTTTATAGTCTGAAAAACAAGCTGATTCATATAACATTTTTTCCTTCAATATATAAAGAAGTAGTAATACAAACCAAATATATTTTGTTTGCAGTTATTAGTGACAGAAATCTATATATATCTTAACACTTTTTAGCTGTACAGATTTCTTATTTCTTCAGCTACCCAAAGATTATTAGACGACCAAACGTTTATAAGCTTTAAAAATTTTGGTCAATTTATTTGTCTACCACCTCGCTACATGATATTTGAAAAAGTCGATTATCTCAAAACAAGGTTTTTTGACTGAACGTTTTCTGGCACAATATCGATCATATTATCCATTGCACGAATTCATTAAAAATTAAGCAACAAGTTTTCTAGTAGGAAGATAGATATCACTGTATCAAAATCAAAACTTTTTCACCCAACCTTGACCATAAATCATTATTTCATGGCATCTTCACAGAGATAATAATTTCAATAAGGTTGGTTCTGGGTTTGTCTTTCCTAATTCAAAAACAAACTGAGTTTGATATAATTAAAAATGGTTAAAAAAAACTATGATCTACATCCATGATTCACTAATCTTCACTTAGAATTATTATGTTGAAACTAAACAGTCCTTGCAAATATTGTTAGAAGCCATGATGATACTATTAAAATTGTGTAATATAATAAATTAGTAATTTATTTAATATATCTAAGATGTTATTAGTTAATCGAGAGTTGAAATAATTAACCTATCGAGAGAATGTTTTCAAATGTGGATCGAAAAAAAAACACCCATACACCATCCGAGGCAAAACCATGCCTTCGCCTTTGCACGCTTTCATCTGAAACCTCTATCTGTACACAATACATCTCAATAATATTGTTTAAAACCAATAAAAACAACTTCAAATTCTGATATTGGGCAATGGATTGCAAAATAGATTGACATTCAGCATTGAATTTTGGGAGCTTAATTTTAGAAACAGATTACAATTGAAACTCTTCAGAAAAAATACTATATGTATTATTGTATGAAGATTGCTGGTTTAAAAATTGCAGCAGCCGTAAGAAAGGGATTACCATAAATAATGTGGCATGTATATATTTTCACCGCCTCACATGTTTATCCAAATTTTGTCATATGCGAAGCCCACTAAGAATTCAGTAAACTTATATTGATGTCTGTAAAGAATAGTAACCACTGAATTCATATATGGAATTTATGTGCGTATTTAATGCCAATGTACACTGGACTCCCTTTTTACACTGTTTCGAAATAGCACAGTGCTAGATCCCTTACATGTACTTACTACTCAGTAGTATACGCAGAGGTATATTCCTGTAAATCTGACAATTCGGAAAGAAATATTACACTGTCTCTGGATATCTCAAGTGATAAAAGCGATGTCGTACCAAATGTGCGTAAACGAGTTCATCAATTGTCTGATAGTGAATAATCTTTGTTACCTATGTTTTAAGTAAATTAAAATACAATAACCAATAATGAATTTGATTTTTACACAAGGAAACCTACCTACCATTATTTTTAGTATACTTTTTTACACTTTTGGTATTCCGTAGAACGTATCCACTATGTAAAAGGGAGTCGTGTTTACCATCTTTTACTATTATTTCTATTCTATTGCTGGCTTCCGTGACATATTTCATGGGTTCGAGTCCCATGGCAAACAATTTTTTTTTCAATTTCTTTTAGGTGTTTGTGATGTCTAAACATTCCCTCCCCCCTTTCTATTCTAAAATAACGGGGCGTAGCGATCTGTTGAGATACCTCCATTAGGATGCCACATGCTACGCATTGAGAGCAGACATGAATTAAATATATCGACTGTGGAAAGGAAAAAGGACGTAACCCTCAATTTTCCAAAACAGCTTTTTTTCGATAATCACAATGTATACAACTTGACACACATTCTATCAGAAGGATGGAAGTTGAAAATGCCGAATAAGTATATAAATTTAGCTTTTAAGTTTGAAAAAGATGACCTTGTAAAAAATTAAAACCAAGAAAAAACACTGAAATAAAGGTTTTTCTGAGACGATTTGTTTAATTAATATTAGGTTATGTCAATTAAACACCAGCTAAGAAGTATCCGTGCTCTTCAAGGTTGTTTATAATTCATAATTTGCATACGTCACAAAATTATCAAAACACGTTTTTAGCGCCTCCTGTAAAATTTGATATGTGCGGGTTACGTCCTTTTTCCTTTCCACAGTCGATATATAAGTCGCCCATTTCCAAAATTCAGAAGTTTTCAATTTGAAGCTATTTATATCAGTATAGAAATATTTATTGAGATTTTTATCAATTGATGACATATTTCTGCACATATGCACAGACAAAAGTGTCAAACGAAAAAACACTGCATTGGATACAAATGACCAAATCGAACATAAACTTAAGTCCACATAAACAACAGATCAAGTCACAGATGAAAGGAGGCTCGAAGTAAATCATAGATTGTTTTTGTAAGGCATGACCGACACACAGAGAGCAACGGGACAAAAAGTGCATTTCACGGTCGGGGTGTTGTCAAATGGTCTTACGGCGACTGTCGACCCGTTTTTCCCTATTCCTCCCTCTTGGAACGACTGACAGAAGGTTACAAAGACTTGGAGGTAGCCGCAAAAAAACACGGAACTCGCCACCTGCAACCATGGGATGTCGAATCCGGGTATCTGTGAATATAAGGCAAGACGGTTTTCCCGTGTTAAAAATGTGTTTGGCTCGATAGCGCACAGATCACGATGACTGAAATAAAATGTCGGTGCTCCGCTGTCCTCTTAAAACGCCGTCAAACAAAAAAAAACTTTCATATAATTCGTCAAGTTCTGATAATGGGATTTTTATGTAACTTACATCATGATATACAGTAAAATGAACAAAAAAAAAACTTATTAGTGACTTTTATGTATGAACGTAGAAAAAAATTTATACACATAAATTTTTTTTAAAAATATAAGGATGTATTTTAATTTCTAGAAAGATATTAAATAGAACAGATAAATTGTCAAGTAAAAATAAAAATTAGTAATATTTCTTGACAAAATTTAATAATTATAAATAAAGAAGCAATTATTTGGTGACCGAACGATCTTCATACAAAGTATTTATAGAAATGCTAACAAATCATAAAAGTATCCAATTTTCATGACATCAAAAGTTTATCCTGTTTAATTTCAAAATATTTGACGCATTGGCTGTAATGCCTGATATTTTTTCAGATCGGGGAGAAGTTAGTATGCGGGGAAAGCATCACCTCCAATGCGACAGGGTTAACAAAGACAAAGATGTTTGTGTATGCAAAACTAATGTGAATACGATATAAAAGGACATCACAACGCACGTAATTCATATGTAACATAGTTAAAACAAACTCTTGTCTGATCATGAGAATGAGCTATTACTGCATGCAATGATTGAAAAGATTATTTATTTATTCATGATCTGCACCTCTCAAGATGATAATTATGCATTCCATAGGTTAGAGCGATAAGTTTCGACTAGAGTAACAACCAATATCCCAATTTATATGCGGCGCCTTCAGACTTACGGCCACGGTGGATCCATTTTTCCCGATGCCCCCGCCGAGGATAACACCGAAAATGTTGAAGAGGGAGTACGACGCGCATACCACAGTCATCACACCTAACATATGACGAAGCTCTATCCAAGAGGTTAACTATGTGCGTGCGGATGATTCAAAAACATTTCTTTAAGTTTTATGTATCAGGGGAAAATTTTGAACATTCAAATGAGAAAATAAATATGGTGCGATATGTAAAATAAAATCTCAAAGAAAAATTAAATAAAAATTTTACCACAGTGACACGTATTCAAAAATAAAACACTTTATGGATATAGCAAAAATATACATGAGATACCCAAGTGCAATCAGAGATAAACACAATATATGTACATATTGACTGCGGAAGAGTGAAAGGTTATATCCCATATATTCTAAATATTAAAACTTCTTAGACCATATATACTTTCTATGTGGAGCGTATAGCCGGTATGCGAAAATTATGAGTTTTCGTTCAGGGATTCGAACCCAAAAGCACAAACGAGTAGGACGAAAGTGTAACTCGGCTACGGCAACAGACAACAATATAATGATCATTTTTCTTATCTACCGGATTTCTTCATGAAAATAAAATCTGTAACAATTTCAAAATATGAGAATATACAATTTTCAAAGAAATTGAAAACCTACCGTAACAGTATTAACAAAAAATGATAAATCAAAGATAAACCTTTTCTTTTACATTAGTTGAAAAAAAAATTGATGGCGACTATTCCTAGCAAAAAAATTATAAAGTACGAGAATAAGGCTTTCTATTCTCAATATTTTTTTTGTCTATTGATATACAGAAGGAAGTAGTGCAGTAGGAAGTTGAGAAATCAAATATGCCCTTTAGAATTATTACGTTAATTAAATAATAAAGCAAAAGTAACCCATTAAAACTTTTGTTTATGTTTTTTGATTGGTATATGAAGGCTTGAATTTTTACTCTGTCTTATTCAAATCACGATTACTAACCATATTCAATATCAATCCATGGGAGAATCGTTCTACAATAAATAAGAACAAACTATAATAAGATAAAAATAATACTTATGTTTTAATGGCACAGTGGTCAACGTCATTGGCTTCCATGCTGACCTCATGAGTTTGAATCCCAGAATGAACACATTTTTTTTATCGATTTCCGTTTGAAGGCATGGATGTTTGCGATGTCTAAAACATCCCCCACACTATTCCAAACCTAAACTGGCGGAGTGTAGTGAGAGTGATTAACCAACCACTAGTCTTCTCTAAGACCTATCTTTTCTATCCCTAATCTCTTAGACAAAAAGGGAGGTTCTTCTGAGATACCTCCATTAGGAGACCATATGCTTCACATTGAGAGCAGACATTGGTAAAAAAATAATTATGAATACTGTTGACAACAATTTCATACTTTTTGTGGAACATAAAACCAGTGGCGCTGTGCTCTGGTAATGAACGTTAAAAATACTTCCTAGTCTAATTTTAAAAAAATGTGTAAAAGTATTTAAATTATATAATTTTCTCATATCCAAATCAATTACTTTTTTGAAATATAAACAATATTGTGTGCTTCTTGTAAAAACTTAACGAGGACTGGAGTAGAGTGAGAACAGCGAAGATACGCTAATTGTATTACTATCGGCAAGATATATAATTACAACACGAAAATAGCGTCAAAAGTTTCACATATATATAAGTAATCTCATATTTTAACAATAATTCTATATTGGCAAACATTTTGCAGCCAAAAAAGTGTCCAACGAATGAACCGAGCAAACAATATACTTCAAATGAGTTATCAAGTTTTTATACACACCGAAGTAAGCCATATGTTAGATCCAAATATTGCTGAAATCAGATGTATTCCTATGATCGTGAACTGGGCCTCTGTGACGTCAACTTTGCCGAACTTGAGTGTCCCGGACACGTAAGTTTGCCAATGGGCGCAGTAAAACAGTGTCATCGCGCAAAAACACTGAAAGCAAACAAATATACATTCATACCAAATTAAACAGTAACATTTTATTAGAATTGTCAATTCAAATGAAATTACTACAATGGTCTACTGGTCACCTGTGTAGCCATTTATCTACTATACTCTCAACAACAAAAAAACAATTACAATCAGGACTATTTATTAACAAGCCAAGCTGGAAGAGGTTGGCAGCAAAGTGACATGGCCAGTTAAGAAGTAACTGGTCCAGAAATTAGGAATCAAAACTTTGATTATCTCCATTCACCACTTCACGTTCGGAAAAAGTTTATAATTTTGCCATCTTTTGGAAGAAATTTCCCATCGCTTCTATCACTATACTGCCCGCCGCAATCAATATTTTTAGGCAACACTGATTCAAATAATGAAAAAGATATGTTAGTTGATGTAACAAAATTAACCGGGTAAAACATTTATGATTTGCCAACAGTTAATATGTATGTAAAGATTGTACCGGACGTCCATCGGGTACTATTTATAGAATGTACTCAGCCGAACTGAGAGATTCTGGCATGTCATGGGAGAAAGCAAAGCAATTGCTGGGAGACAGGGAAACATGGAGGTGCCGCGTGGCAGCTATAAGCTCCATATATGGAGCGAATATGGTCAAAGAAAAAGAATGATTGGTAAATCATTTTCTTTCATTGCCCAATAACTAAATGTTAACAATAAATGTTACGTATGAGTCGCCTGGTATCAAAAGCGAGATGTATGGAACAGTTCTGCTTTTGATACTAGACGACTCATAGGATAAATACCGCATACAATAACTTTGCCACATTATCTACGTAGTTGTCCAGAAGGAAATGTGAGGTTGAAATTGCATAACAAGCTAATGTATTATTAAATTTGAATCGTTCAAACTATGTACATTCTCACAAATTTTGTCACTAACGACCCGGGTTTCGCCTTTTGGCATATTCAGGCATTCAAGTGCACGGATGAACTTGAACTGACGCTTAGCAAATGAAAGTTTCGTGTTTATATAAGATATAAATGCATCACTGAGTCCAAAGCCATTGCTGGCGAAAAGGATGAGCCCATGGGAATGCCAACAGATTTGAGTAGTGAGCAGTTTCAAGAATTATATAATTTGTTTGTCGGCAAAGGTTTTATGATTATATAGGGTATAGAAGTGGAGATGTGGGAAAATTTGATATTTCATTTAAAATCGGAAGACTTTGCAGCTGTGCTTTGTTGATTTCTAAAATTTCTTGGAAAAAGAGCTTATGACTGTCCGTATTTGGGTGTAACATTTTTATCCCTTGTTCCTGATTGAACACGTGTCCTTCCGAAATTAAGTGATTAGCAAAAGTAGACGTGTCCTTTTTCAATCTAAAGGCTGCCATATGTTCTAAAACTCGGATGTTCAGTGTCCTTTCTGTTTTGCCGATATAAAACTTTGTACAACAAGAGCATTGCAATCTATAAATCCCGGATTTATTTAAGTAATGTATTTTATCTTTATTATTAACTAATAATTTGCCTAAAGAGTTTTTACAGTAAAAAGCAGGTCTAACACTATCAGCTAGCTGTTTTTTAATTTTAAGACTTGTATTTCCTAAAAAAATGATTCTACGCCAATACCTAGTATGATCTATGTCCTTTGACACTATACCTTTAAATAACATTTTTTCTGCAAGTTTAGTTTGTTTTTTTGATAAAAGATTGTCTATAAGAGACTAAGATATGCTAAGCGTCAGTTCAAGTTCATCCGTGCACTTGAATGCCTGAAGATGCCGAAAGGCGAAACCCGGGTCGTTAGTGACAAAATTTGTGAGAATGTACATAGTTTGAACGATTCAAATTTAATAATGAAATTCCACCAAGCAACTTCAGTCGAAATCTTAAACTAATGTATTATATTTTTCATGTGGTTATTTATCGGACACGTTGCAGAACTAAATACCTTCAATTGATAATACTCATTTTTTTTCAACATAACTAATCTAATCTTCTTTGATTTTTATTATTTTAGAAGTTTCTGATACTTTTTTTACACTTGTAACTGGCCACATTTTTAACTATTTAGTGCTTTTTCTATTTTTTTTATCAAGTTGTCTAACTATGATTTCGTTAACTATACCCTGCTGTACACATTTGCAAAATTTATGCGCACAATCAACATCCGAAATTTATTATATTAAAAATCAAAATATAGCAAAGATTTAATACATATAATGAAGATATCTTATAGTCTATTATTCTTTATCCACAGGAGATTTTTGTCATTCACCGTGCAACGGTCCCGTGAGGGTCCAAGGAGTATGGTTCATTCCGCGATCGGATTACATTGGTTTACAATAACAGTATAAAAAATATAGATTTCGATTACATAGGTAATACTTTCAACATATCGAATCATAATTGTATTTTGGATTTCAATAAATATTTACGTGTAAATTACTCGTTTAAAATGAATATGTTTACAATGCATTTGAAGGTTGACTACTCAAGTTATTTTTTTTCACACCATACAATAGGCAACGGAGATACTGGCGAGCGCCCAAATATTTTGTTTTTAACCGCCCAAGTATTATCGACGGGACACGGATCATTGCTTCGATTTATTGAATTTAAAAAATAAATTTACTGACGTATATATTACTGTAAATATTTTCAATATAAAGTAATTGTTAATAAATTGGAAACCATCTTATTTTTTACAATGTTTTTTATTTTGTCTTGATATATGTATTTAGAGGTTTTGAGATATAGTTATTTTTGAAAGAGACCAATTTCAACAGATATTGCGAAAAAATGCTTGGGCAGTAAACTACTCCTTTTGCACACAATTAACGGCTCCTTTACATTTAAATGATTGAATCGAGTGTTTTTTTTTTTTTAAGTAAAGGAGTAATAGATAGCAATTAAAAAATAATAATAATGCTAAAACATTTCAATAAGTACAAACCAGACTGATTTAATTGATACTGAGAAAAAAATCAAACATTTCCTTGCTAAGGAAAATATGATTTTAAATTTTAAATGATATATATCTCCATTGATTAAAACGATTTTTTATTATTGAAATTATTAATTTTTTAGATTAATACAATTTGCATGCATGACGTGTAGGTATGAAATACATTTTCAATGTTGAATTTTAATTTAATTACAACAGCCACACCAGTAATTTTTTTTAAAAAATTTAGATTTATATTGGAAAGGATGGATTTACAAAGGTAAAAGACGGCTGATGACTGGTTCTAACCCATTTTACTGTTATCAACTGTTACACATAGCCTGTCATTAAGTAAGTCTGAATAGTGAGAATGATACACATCAGGAATTTTAATATAGTTGGGACATAATGTAACAACGGACCTAGTGATTCTTATCTGATTTATGACACTTCAACTTTAGTCATGAGCGAATTGTGGTGTGATTTTTATGCATTATCTTTGAAAATATATTTTTTACTTATTTCTATCAAGGCTGGAATCGCCTGCACGACGAGCCGTATCACTTTTCCTGCGTGTTGATTTGGTAGGTAAATAGCTTTGTTAAATAAATAATAAGTCACCTGAAAGAACATCCATGTGGGAAATTGTCCTAAGCGCACGGCCGTGCAAGCGGAGAGCGCCACAAATACTGTGGATATGGAATCACATCCGTGGTCAAATAATTCACCTAAGGGTGAGCTGGTGCCCGTTCTACGAGCCTGCTTCCCGTCTATCGCGTCTAAGCTTTGATATATGAAGAGTCCTAATGCGCACAGTGCGTACGACCATCTTGGAGCATCTGATTTGGCATCAGGACTAAATCTGTAATCAAAGAAAACACGATATGAAGAAAAATTATCGGTACAAATGAATATGTGGCAGAAAAAAATGTTTTGCACTGCGTCTATTTATTTAATTACCGCAGACAGAGAAATAACTATTTTCATCGAATCCAGTCAAGGTGAATTTAGAAGTTAAGTTACTCAATAGCAAAAATGGGTGTTCAATGACCGTACAGCAAATGGCAAAACTCAATTGGTAAGAAGCTTATAACATAATTAAAAGAGATGACTGAAAGGAAAGAAATGTAATGGTGTTATGGAATGATCACACATTAGATGAATATTTTTTAACTCATTTAGCGTCAGGGTACCCATCAATCGGTGCACTGATACTCGCCTCTTTGAAATGTACAGTAATACCCCGCTTTACGCGAGGGATACGTTCCGAAAAAAATCGCGTTAACTGAAATTCGCGTATATCGAGGTTTATGATTAAACATAGTCAAAATTTAATACAAAAAAATACAAATCATTTTAATCAATCACTTTAATTCTAAGAACACTTTATGCAATACATACTCTTATTTTTTACGGAAAAATACATCTATTGTCTTTTGGGTAGCGTTTTGTTTACGTTCTTGTAAAATACGTTCATAACACCCAACACTGTTTTTAATTGTTTGACACACGGTCAAGACACGGTCATCATTATTGTCTATACTTTGTATTTCCCCTGAAGATAAAACTTTCTCTTCTACCTGTTCTTCCTCATCGTAGATAGGATTATTCCGTAACTCGATCAAATCTTCATTGCTGATAGGATCGTCGTGCGTTGCTACAAGTTCTACGAGATCTTCTACCGTGACATCTTCAAGTTCAGACCCCTCAATCATTGCAGCAATGTCTTCAAGCACTTGTCTCTACATCTGGCCAAAGATTACGCCACACCCTATTCATACAACTCATTTTAACTTCCTTCCAAGCCTCTTCTATGTTGTGAATAGACTTCATAATGTTGTATGACTTCCACCACTCTCGCATAGACTGTCTTCCTTCCCCGTCAGTTTCATGAATTAGTTGGCTAAAAGTGCGGCGATGGTAATAAGCTTTGAAGTTTGCTATTGCTCCCTGGTCCATAGGTTGTAATATTGACGTACTGTTTGGTGGAAGGAACTTTACGTACACTTTTAAGTCTCTGGGCGTAAGTCTGCGAGGCATTTGAGCGCGAAATTTGAAATTCGCGTTATAGTGAAACCGCGCTTAACGGGGTCGCGCTAAGCGGGGTATTACTGTATATGGTCTTGATCATTTTCCAACTATTAAGTTGTTGAAGATACCGAAATATAAATTTGAATAATACGGTGAAATTATTAATGCTCTGAGTGACAATTTTTCACGAAGATTTGGCAACTTTTGAAAATTCGTGATATGTACGTGATCCATAGTATTGATAGTGTACCAACGGAGCTACAACATGAGAACTGAAAATTTTACAACACTCTAAACCAGCCATACTCAACCTGCGGCCCAGTAAGCTCTTATGTGTGGCCCAAAATAATTATAGTCACCAAATATTTTACATGCAGAAACCGCAGTACTGGCGTGCCGGCTCGACTAGTGACTGTATTTTACGTCAAATCAGTTGCTAGTCGCGACGCCACTGTGCATCATTCATCCATACATATGTATGCAGTATAGTATGTGCTATATTTACAGTTTACTATACATATGTTGCTCACGTAGAGAAGCAAAAATTGAAATGCGGCCCGGAGGGAAAAAAGGTTGAGTATAGCTGCTCTAGATTCAGACAAGTTCAACCAACTTATAGATTTTGCTCAAAAAATGTTCATTATTTACAGTAGATGGAGGATGAATGGAATCATCAGTAGATCTTTACAGGCTGGTGATAATTAAAACACTTTTGAACATACATGTTTTTGTTTTTTTTATGAAATATATTTATTTTTATATAAACTGCATTCCTCGTCAGTATGAAAACTAAGCTCCCTCTGGATTACATAAAAAATCAATTGTCATTAATTCAATGAATGATTAAATTTTTAGAGATATTGGCTTAATCGCTTGAGAATTGCTGTACAATTATTATGTAATAATTTATACAGGTTTTCACGTTACTCAGGTATCAATCAAGAAATATATGCACTTATATTTGCTGCATATCTCATTAAAATGAAAGCTTAGCTCTCTCTTTTCATATGATTTCCGCAAATATTGCTCAACGATTTTAAGTGCTTTCAAGTGGAAAGAATAGGTGAGCGGATAAATAATGTAAAGAAATTTATACACAGAAATACATTATAAGTTCTGAGTATAAAATGCACCAACAACTTCAATGAAAAGCATAATAATATTTCAGAAGCTAGGATATTGAATTATGGAAATTCAATTTATCATAAAAATAATTAGTCACGCTTTGATCATTTACTGTCAATGAAACACTGATGTAAGCAATTTTAAAATCCACCGATTTTAAATTGGTGGATTAGAGTCATTTTTTTAAAATCTGTTTATATTCCATTAATTGAATTCTTTTTTTGAAAATTTGTCATTACTGTAAAACAAAATTTAGGCATTATTAATTGATTTGGCATTTACTTGGTAGAACTCCATTTATAACAGATTAAAAACTGTAGAACTAAAATACTTTGTTATTTTTAATCTGTTAAAATTTAGGCAGTTTGATTCCTGGTTTATTTTTCATTTGTACTGTTTATCGAAAAGGTTTTTATTTAACAAAGTCACATTAACCTTTTGACCGCGGCTCGGATCCAAATCGGTTCAGATTGGGCTGCTATAGCAGTCATCCGCGGTCAAAGAGTTAAAACACAATTAAACCTATTATTGAAATACTTTTTGATATCTTCAGACTTCTCATTATTGAAAATGGAACTTCCACAAGTAACAGCTGAATCTGTTGAAAATACCATTACATCCCATGTAAATTAAAACTTTCTATTAGATAAATATCATTAGAATAATAAACATTGTGCAGTGATGATAAAATGAGTGTTAGCAGTTCATCGGCCCATAAAAGAAAACAATCATAAAAAAATTGTCATTCAAAATAAATAATCAAATTAGGTTAACCAAATTAGAAATCTCACAACTGTCTTCTTGGTTATTTTGTTTGTGGTAAATTATGTATGGAATTTCGCTCAGTAATATGATGAGAAAATGTCTTTGTTGTATTCATTGAAGACGTCAATGCAAAAACATGTTAACTAGCAAAAACGACTTGGAGATATTTAAACATTTGCAAATTGATCTGTATTTCAATAACAAATTTGTGGTTAAGAAATGAGAAGAATTATTTCAAACGCTATTTTTAATTCTTTTAGCTCAAATAGTTTTCATCTTCAAACTCATTTATTTTCATGGATTGGCTCATTTGCAGGCCAAAATAAGAACTGCTACATTATTATATTATGACAGTTTCTACCGCGCTAAAAGTTAATACCGCGTATCTCTTTCGCAGGACGAGCCATGGAAAGAGGTTAACATTTTAAAAGTGATAAGTACGCCGAATGCTTGCGTCAAAAGGACGAAGCAACATTATTTCATCGACGATGCCTAGTGGAATGACATCCAAAAGATATAACCTTATTAAAATGAAGTAAGCCGTGGGCCTTTTATCAATTAAAAAAAAAATCACTTAAAATATTTTTTTATTACCTCGTTAACATGTTTGTGTTCTATGGCAGTGTTTCCCAACCTGTGGTCTGCAGGTTTTTTGCGGGGGTCCGCGAAAATTTTCATTCTTTCAAAATTCTTTGTGATAAAATATGAACAAATTTCGGGGGTCCGCAGATTATTGTTTTCAGATTTAGAGGTCTGTGGCATGAAAAAGGTTGGGAAGCACTGTTTTATGGTTTCATCACAGATACGTAAAGCAAGAACGTAAGGTTAACTACACATTCAAAATATTCATGAGTAATAAAATACCACTTGGCTCACTTCACTTCTCAGGGGCTCAGATTAATAAATTAGATTTCTGAGGCCTGTCTGAATTGACATTTACTTGTTATGTAGTTTACCATTACATGGTTCACGATAGTAACAAGGTAAGCATATCAAAGTATGTGGTTCTAGAAAAAGTAAAGAATATTATTGGTGCTTATTTCAGCTTCACACCATCATCAGAGTTACTACATAATATAACTAGTTGTGACCATAGCATGAAACTAAGACAACTATCAACAATATCTTATAATTATTGCAAAACTAAATACTTTGAAACCTTTAATATCTATTTGCGATTTAATTTAATATTCACATAAATCTTGAGTGAAAACTGAAAAGTATAAAAAGTTGTGTTTTAATGGGTATTACAATAACTATATACAAAGGTGCTCAACTATGGCTATATTCATTGATCAGAAATAAAATTATTATTAGTACTGTAAAATCTATTTTGTTCACGCTTCATGGTTGGATAGTTTTCTATATTATTATGACAACAAATTCTTATACTTGATCAAACAGATTCCATAAAGAAATATTGGAGAGAAAGTTTTGTTTTTTATCATTCCGGTCGATTCTGGCTGTTTGTTTTAATAATTTCAGCTCCACTTCCTGAAATAATACGACGGTTGCAATGAAATTTAAAATATATTGTTTGAAGACCAATAACTTGAAAGATATCTGTAATGATATGATACAGAGTTGAGTTAATTAATGCAGTGGTTTCCAAGCTTTTTGTCATTGCGCCTCCATTTCGAGAAAAAAATATCTTCGCACCTTCCCATCCTTTATTTCATATAGTAATAAGGACGCGTTTCAAAGGGTAAATAAATATTTTTGGCTGTTCGCGCCTCCCTTTGCAATAGTTCATGCCTCCCAGGTTGGCAATCGCTGAATTAATGAATGTACTATTTTTTTATAGATATGCTTTTGATGCACTTTTTTATAAAAAAAAATAATCATGGTTTTTTGGACAACTCGGACAAACATCCCAAAAAGATTTTTTTAAATAAATACACGGATTAATTAATGGCATGGAAGTCAAAGTGTTCGAAATGATGAAAAAGAAGACATTGAGGGGTTGCAAGAATCCGATTCAAGTGATCCAGGGTTTGAAAATATGATATTATTTATACCACCAGTTTATCAGAAAAGGATGTACAAATGATCATAAACTATGTTTTTTTTATTTAATTAAAATACCTATAACTCATTGTTTGCATTGAAAGAATCTTTTTAGGGTTCTCAATCATTTTAATGGATGGATTTATAATGGATGGCTTTTTATGATTATAAGAAGTAGGAAACACACGAGTACCTGTGTTACTTGTAGGCAGAAAATGGAATTATTCATCTATAATCATCTATTCATTACCACATAGGTAAATAACAGTTTTTATAGCTAAAATTAAACGTCGGAACTTATTTATTTCTTCACCTCTGATATAGGTCAATCTTATAGTATGCCATTAAAAATGCTGTCAGGAATACACTGACAAAAAATAATTTGTTTATCTTTCAAACTTCTGGAAATCAATGATTACAATATTTATTGGAATTCGTAGTCTGTCTGATCTATTTGTGGTGAGACACAAAATATATTTCACGAAAGTTTTCACTTAGTAAAAAAAAAACTTACTATTGAATCAAAGAGTCATTTTTTTTCATACTATAGATTTAACTATATCGTTAACAGCGAATGAATGTTTACGCTTTTATTAATAAAAAGCTTTTCTTTAGAAACGGATTTGATCAACCAAATAAAAAAAAATCACAATGAATACATTACACACAAAGTCGAGAAATTTCATATCAGTGCCCGATGATATTTGTGTATTTTTCTGATCTTAGATAATAGAAATACTGAAACTCTATTTTATTGACAAACAGGATTACTAATAATACATAAAGCATGAATTTTGTACAAAACAATCTATAATACGTTGTGAAATGTGCAAGTACCTTTGTGTGTAGTTATAATTTAGATTGAGCAAAAGCAGTCATGCTTTTAAGCAGAGTATTAAAAAAATAGTATAACTGTATTCACCTGGCCACCTCGATTAACTGTTATAAAAATCATGAAACCTTTCTCATTATAAATAACAATAATTATGTATTAATAAGCTAACTGACCTAAATTGTACAAGTTTTCGAAGAATGACATTTAGTTATAAAATATAAAATAAATGAATGGTTACTCACCCTATTAATATTAGAGTTGTTACAATATTTATTACTAAACCTACAATAGTTATTAAATTTGGAGCTAGCCATAAAGGCACCTGGGAAACTAGCCAGGTCCACCAAGGCTGCAGCACAGAATCTAAGAGGCTGACACTAGTACAGGAATACTTATGATCACCTAGTCTTTTTAGCTGACTGACTGTCAAAAGCCGCTCCTTATAAAACTGCATTTTGAATCTATTTACACTTTATACGCGTACCATTGATAGATTGAATCGCGCGGCACGAGATATTTAAAATAAAATTCGCACTCAGTCAAAACGTTGAGAATGTGTCACTCAGGTTCCAAAAAATAATATGGTGTGATCGCGCAACGTAAGCGGTTCGTAGTGAGAAAAATTCGTACTAATTTCACTCACAAAACCGCTGCGTTGGCAACTTTACATTTAATATAGCTTTAAAGCAATGCCAACAGATGCTCTCTTATTTGAAAAAGCGCGGGTACCCCACAGAGCATTTGCAGTATAGGAAACTAAGCATACCTACATATTTGATGAAGATTTAGAAAAAAAATATTTAAAATAGTTTTGTCTTCAACTGTTAAATCTATAATTTATGCGAAATGTCAATATTATTCCATATTGTCAATTATAACGAAATTATACGTGCATAAATAAATAACGACTTGTTATATAGAAAAATATATTTTATATAGTTCACTTGATAATAATACATATTATGGATATGACATTTTTTTTAACCATGTCCGCTCCCAATGTGGAGCATATGGACTCCTAATGGAGTTTATCTAAACATAAGTATTTCTGCAAGAACTGCTTGTTACTCAGTTGCTCAACCTCTCTTTTTCCAAAGAGAGTAGGGATAGAAAGATAGGGCTAGGACAGGATTAGTGGTAAGCTAATTGCTCTCGATAAGCCCCGTTCATATGATAGGATGGGTGAGTGGGGAGGAATTGAAGACATCACATACATCCATGCCTTTGAACAGAAATTCATAAATCGATTGAAAAATCAATTTATAAAACTGTCCGTACCGGGATTTGAACCCGGGCCTTCCGTAGCCGAAGCCAACAACGTTGACCACTCGACCACACAGGCGGCAATATGACATTACCAATGGCTAAAGGTTTTTTTACCCAGGGCGGTTCTTGATTTTGGCATACTCTCCAACTCTATTCATTTTCAGTCAAAAAATAATTTTAAAATAACAACAGTGGTGGACTGATTTTTTTTAACCATTAACTATTACGAACTAAAAGATTTTTTTATTTCTAAAAATTAAAATTTATTTAAAACTTAATGTACAATATAATATGAAATAAATTAAAGGCGGGCAAAAATATTTATCTAACACTTAATGTACAATATAATATCAAATAAATTAAAGTCGAGCGAAAATATGTATCTCAAGCTTAATGAACAATATAATATCAAATAAATTTAAGCTGGACAAAAATATTAATCTACAACTGATTGTACAGTATAATATAAAATAAATTTAAGGTAGGTGAAAATGTTTATCTTAAACTTAAAATACAATATTATATCAAATAAATTTAAGGTGGACAAAAAAACTTTTCTTAAACTTTATTTCTTCTTCTTCTTTGGCCATGTTCGCTCCCTATGTGGAGCATATGGCCGCCACGCGGCACCTCCATGTTTCCCTGTCTCCCGCCAATAGCTTTGCTTCCTCCCATGACATGCCAGCATCCCTCAGTTCCGCCGAGTACATCCTATGGATAGTACCCAACGGACGTCCAGGACGTCGGAATCCCACCGGTCGAAAGAAGAGGCAGGCAGGATTGAGGCTTTCTGGAGGCATCTCCATAACCACTGACGTGACGGAACGCTGTCTTGTACGCTCCCTTATCTCTGAATTCCTCACAAAATCAAACCACCTCACCCCCATTATCCGACGAAAGCATCTGTTCTCGAAGCTCAGTATACGGTTTTTCTGAGTCTTCGTCAGCATTATTTACTGCATTCATCAACTTTATTTACAATATAATATCAAATAAATTTAAGCAGAGCAAAAATATTTTCTAAAAATTTGTGTACAATATAATACCAAATAAGTTGAATCTGGGCGAAAATGTGTTTCTAAAACTTATTGTACAATATAATATCAAATAAATTTAAGCCAGGCGAAAATATACATCTTAAACCTAATGTACAATATACAATTTAAAATAACTCAGATTATTCCACGTATTGTGCTACAAACTGTGACACGTGTTGCGCCTCTTTCAGGGGCATCTTCAGACAATACTAATTTCACAAAGCTTGTTTAAGTACGTTACAGTAAGTTTAAGTAAGTTACAATATAAATAAATATTTTCTCCGCGCGCTTTTACTTTTAGTCATATGAGACGATTATTCCGAAATTAATAACTCTAATCTACGTCGACTACCTGCGATAGTAGAATGTGAGAGATGGTTTGTTTCCCAATTCTCTGGAGAGTCAACGATCCGACTTACTGTGCTAAAAAGTGTCATGTGGTCAGGATGTTGCTCAGACGATGGAATAATTTTGAGGGAATAGATATCGGAATTATTTTGATCTTTTTAGTACACTTAAATAAAAGCTTATTTTTTAAAATATTTTTATTATAATTTATTTTAAAATAACATTACCAATTCGTACCTACTCAAATGTGAAATAAAAATAATATTTTAAATGGAAATGAATCCGACACTTCTTGATACAGAACTTTAGCAAAAATGCAGACTATATAATATTATTATGTATTATATAGTCTTTAGTTTTACCGAAAACAGGATCCCGTTATTCCTGGTGTTTTTAAATTCCGAAATACCTGTTTGGAAAATGTAAAAATACCGATATTTCTGTAATGAAAATCAGCCATCATCAAAATTTAAGCGGCCAGAAATCATCACAATTTTTTAAACTATTTTGAATCTGATAAGAGCTGCACCCAATAGTGATAGCTTCTAGAATTGATGAACCTTTCGATGGTGTAAAAATATTTTAAGTAACCATAAGCTATTTGCAAAAATCACCCGTTTATTTTTTTGTAATACCGATAGGTATTGGTTTTTGAGAAACCGGTATTTAATATGAAATACCGGTATTGATATATTTGTCAGGTATTGCATAACCATAATCCAGTATATGCGATTCGCAACTTCCCAGTCTTCTAGTAATATTTCCATTCGAACAAATTTATACATCCAGTGATAGATACTCTTCAAAATAATAATTTGACTTGTAGAATCGAAGAAATAATGATTTTCTGCTAAAATATTAGGTAAAGCAAGCACTTGTACGTATGATCCGGTAAAAATGGCTGATGGTGATTGTAATGTTGCTGACAATTTTTGGTGAAGTGAAAAGTATACTTATACGAGGCCAAAGTGAGAATTCCCCATTCTTGAGAATGTGAAGCTAAATTTTCTTGATTATTTTTTGAGAAATCGTGGACATGAATTGTTTGTTCTCCCAAGGTGTAGATCCAGCCTGCCAACGGGGATGCCACTGGGGAGAGCTTTAACGGGTTTTAAGAATATTGCTTCGGATATCGACATATTCCACGTGGACGTGGGTGAGATCCGACGAATGCTATTTTGTATGTATTAAAATAGATTTTTTCGGAGCTTATCAGTTGATTTCCTTGTACATTTTTTTAAAATATAGAATTGTATTCTATTTTTTCTTAATTTTAAATGTTTTAAATTTATAATTTGTCAATCTTTTGCAATGTTAAATAAATAAATTAAAAAAAACTTTTATTACAGTATTACACATGCTATTGAAAATTAAACAAACGTATTGAAAGAGACCATGGCTCATTTAAAATATTGAATAAACGATGGATTCTTTGGATGGATTTTTTCTTATTAATGCCCGCTCCCAATGTGAATCATGTGGCCTCCTAATGGAAGTATGTCAGCAGAAGTTTTTTTTTCTATGAAAACTCTATTACTCAATTGCTCAACCTCTCTTTTTCAAAGATAGTAGTAAGGGTAGGTACACTTCGTTATTTTAAGAGGGGAGTTCAATGATCAGACATCACACATACTCATTCATGCCTTCGAACATAAATCTATTGAAAAATGCTGATCGTACTGGGACTCGAACCCGCGAGATCCGTCACATTTGACAATCTTATTACGATACTATATAAGAATCCCAAGATACTTTTTAGATAGAAGAAATACGTGTCACATTTAGCTAGACAACAAATTGGAAAACCAAAGTTATCAATTTTAAATAAATATTAAAAATATATCGTTTATCCATTTTGAATAATTTTACAACATTACTTTTGTGTCTCGGTCGATTCGGGTACAAATCACGAGCTATAATAATGGCAGAATGATGCAAAATTACTGAAATAATGATACTGATTTTTAGGCGAGTCTATGATCATTTTCCAATAATGCTTTCCCTATTAACTGTCACTGAACTTTGGTTAGGCCACTTCCATCTAGAATCCAGATAGACACAAATCGTGCCTTGCAGAGTGAGCAGGTATTGATCGCCTTTTAAATACCTGTCTGAAATAGCATTTTGATAACCATGCAGCTATGCTCAATTTAAATATTTCCATGTGAAGTAGCAATTCGGATAGAAAAATGCTTCGGTCATAATATAGTGTCGCGTGTAAAACATCGAAAGGCCGAGCCATGTTTTGTGTTGCTCATTTGCTCAGTGTACCGTGGTTCTCGATAGGTAGAGTACGCGTTCCTTTTCGCGCCCGCTGCAGACGGCGAAAAATCGGCGGAAAATTCTAATCAACAGGTTTCTTTTTTCACATTTTACCACAATTATTTTATAACATATTAATTCAAACAGCTAAATCTTACAACTAACGAATATTTATGTCAAATAAACGGGAAATTTAGTTTCAACAAGAGTGATAGTGAATTGTTTACATTGTTTTATATTACAATTATTCGATCAAGTATAATGTGATGTTCCAATGATAACCTAAACTAAACAGTGTTCAATGTTTATTCAACTGGCAACACATTTCTGAGCGCAAAATTGGTTTCAAAAATCGAATAACTTTGAAATTATAATTAAAACACGAAGACGCTTGTTTACATTTTCACAAGTATTATTATCTGTATGTTTGCCATTGTTGACGGACCAAGAAAAACGTGATCAACCGGCATGATGCAAAATACCAAAGTGTGCGCGTAATTCTTAGCTCCTACACGAATTATCACAGGAATAATTGACGCCGAAATAATTGCCTTAGTAAATACGTACTTAATTATTTAATGCTCATGTTTATCAGTAATAACGAACATACTAATGAGTGTGTGAATGTAAAGTTAAAAGTGCCTTACAGTTAGCAATAATATACTACAAAGATTTTATTCTGGATGGCAAGATCTCCTAAAAAAATGCAGGCACACGCTAAGACCAAGGTTGGATCCATGGAACTCAACCGCCTTAAAGAACATATGGGGAAATCTCACGGTAAGTGGATACAATAATTCTGATAGAAAATGAAAATATGAACACATGTACATGTGTAGAAATTAGAATATAAATAATATTTATTAAACTTTGCTAGTTTTAAAAGTTAACAAGAAAAACATTAATACCGATTTTTTGACATAGATTTAATGTTAACTAATGCTTTTAATACTAAGTTGTTTCTTATCATTGATCTCGTACATGATAAACGTTTTGTTGGATTAAACATTACATACAGTAAATAATATTTCAAGCAGATCTGTTTCACAGAATAAAGTAAATTATTGAAATACAGGTTCCATTGTAAAAAAAATAGTCATGGGGTCATAAAATAAAAAAATTATTGCTACGTATCAGAATGTTATTGAAACATATTTTTTTTTAAATAGTGCATAAATTTATATATTTTCATTGTTTATATTTTGCACCGTGATATCATAAAATCGTGTAAAACAAAGCCAAACATTTAACACGGATATTAAATGACACACACTTTACTGTGGTTATTCGTGCGAAAACCTTTGCTTGGACACTGACTAGCAACTATGTATTAATTGTACAGCAATCAAGTGTTATTGTTTTTCTTGTTTACAATACGGGAAAACAGCTGATATGTACTTCCAGCGCTATCAATACGAAAGTTTCGATGTATGTAGATCGTAGAAACATGCGCTATATTTTGAAAAAAGTTTTGAGTGAGTATACAATTAATGCAGAAAACTGCTTTCTATAATATTATTATCAGAATAATGAGTATTTTTTTTATAAATACGAGATTGGACATTAAAATTAGTCCCTTATGTTTACTCACTTCTGCTGTAATCTTTATAATACAATATAAAAGTAGGCGTTTATTATGGTATATATAATTTATATATATGTATATACTGTACTTAAATAGTACACATATGGTTGTGAAATTCTAGTAAAAAAATTGATCAGGTCTGTTAATGTAATTATGATATCTTACATCTCACTCCTAACCTTCCTCATAGATAGATTAAACTTTATATTTCATTTTTCTGCTATATAAATCTTATTTTTTGTGTCTTCAAGTGTAATAATCTATATGATTTACTCGGTATCAGATTTGTCAAAAACAGATCTTTGCTAAGAAGCAATATTATATAGTTACTATTAAATAGATGCATTTTTTTCTCAGATAACAATATCTGTAGTACATCACTTAAGATATAATCTCATTTTGCAAATTATTGTATCTTCCGTGGAACCCTGGGGTTAAGAGTTAGCTCAAATTGTTGACCCTGTGAGATTCATGATATTTGATAAAAAAAAATGTACAAGTTTTTTTTCGATTTTTACAGATGCTACGCTATATTTTACAAGATAGAATTATGAAAAATATTTTATGATTCCATTACAAAATTGAGCGGAGAAACGTTGCCGTATTAAAAACAGGAACCTGGTGGAACAGGTGCCTATTTTATATTTGAAATCAAATTAAAATTTAACAATAAAAGACATAAATAATATTAATATTAATTTAAAGCGACTCTAGATGTATTGTGACATAACTTCATAACAAAAGGAAATTATATACAATTTATTATAACAGAAAAAAGTGAAATAATCAAATGTTTCACAAAATTATTTCATTATCATTTTATAAGACAGCGCCTTGAATAAACTCGTGGCCAAGATTTATTAATACGAGAGTGAGAGTTAAAATACAATTTAATTTTAATTGAATTAGAAAATAAGTGTTTTGAATACCTCTAAATACTCAGAATTGGTTTATGTTTTTTTTCTTTATGACCTTTAGCAAAACGAAAAAAAAATGTAACATTTAAGTATCTCTCTTGTACACTAATTCGTTTCAATAACACTCTTTCAATCAGTGCGTAAAACTCGTACAAAAAACATGCGTATAAAATCGCAACATTGGTCTGCTTAACAAGCATATTAAATAAAAGACTTCACAAAAAGTCGCCATTTTTTTAACACTGTCCCCGCATATCTCCTTTGTCAATAAATTATTTAACACCCTCCATGTCGTAAAATGTAACCTTACGTAAATTTTTAATATATATAAGACTAATCTTTTTATTTATATGATATAATTGATATGATTGAAGATGTCGTGAGTAATATAGCGCAGCATATTACTAAACTTATTTACTTTGCTTTTCATTATTTTAATAACATATATATATAAAAAAACACGTCACTTATATCAAGACACTTGAAGACACCCATTTCACTAGGCACTTGACATAGATCTCAGTGGCGGTTCTAGGTACTGGGCTAGGTGGGCTAAGCCCGATCTGCATTTTTCACCCAAACCTTTAGATGGCTGAATAAAAATGAACAGCAATTCGGCCGCTGAGCAAAATAAATACATTTATAAGCGTAACTAACCTTTCCCAAATGAATATAATATCTTTGTTTAGTTTTCCTCTGTCAATATAAGACAATGCCATGTCTACCTACAATAATATTCTCGATTGTGTTTTGTATTACAATTTTAAACTGAGCCACCATAAAAAAAACAATAACCCTATAAACATAGAGAACAGGCAACGTGACGTCAGTCTGGCAATACCTACGTATTAACGACTCAGGGGCTAGAGCTTTCTAGCCCGCAATCACAGATAATAACCTGCAATATTTCTTTACACTGGAGCGAAATCATGCACGATTAGATTTTTTTTGTATTTGTATGTACGGAAACGTCATCAAATGCACACGACTGTGTTTCAAATTAACAAGCTTCTATCATTCGTTGGGGGCTAAATTGAATCTGCCCATACACAAATACCAATATCGTTGTATTGTATGAAAGTGACAGGTATTGAATCTCAGTGACAGCTCTGTATTGCTTTTTGTACTCGTTATTTCACTTTAAAAGAGACGAATTTAAGGTTACGTATTATTATTCTATTATTTATTAGTTAAATTAGCATTGATTTTATTATACAATAATTTATGCATTGCAGTAGTGTCGTAGTATTTGTTAATTTGCTTGTAGATTAATGTTTAAGGTGAAGTGGAAACATGCACAATTTCGTAAATAGTATACAATGCTATGCTTTTCTCTAGCCCACCCAAGATTTTAGGTCAGGAACCGCCACTGATAGATCTGTTTTAATTAAATGATAATTCACTAAGTGAACCTATCCTGTTTTCTACGTATTATCGATATTCTTTGCAAAATTTCTATGTTCTAACACTAACTCCTCGTAACTGACATTTGAAAAGTTTTCACTGCGGAACAAAAAATAAAACAGGATATTATTTTTAAATAAACCAAGAATTTTGGGCTTTAAAAATAACGTAACTTACTGCCGAGTGATAATTGTTTCATATATTTTTCATAACTAAATATACCAAATCGAGTTGATAGACTATCGATATGTTATTTCATTTCTGTGATGAAACGCAATATCTACGCAAATCTTTACGCAAACCGGTTTGTTGATATCTTTTTTCAAGACCGGCTTTAAAAATGATACAGTAA
Source organism: Himalopsyche tibetana (assembly GCA_030503985.1). NCBI lineage: Eukaryota > Metazoa > Arthropoda > Insecta > Trichoptera > Rhyacophilidae > Himalopsyche > Himalopsyche tibetana. The sequence goes on from JAPJYX010000005.1 coordinate 20,448,069, forward strand.
CTGTACCAACTGTTTGTCTGTGATCATATTTACTAGTCATTCAAAATGTCTACTGAAATCTTAAACTGCTGTGGGACAATGAAATTATACACGTCACACTTTAGCGGCCAGTTGTAAATAGGGATTGAAATAATAATTGAATATTATCGAAACCGGGATCTCAGCTTTCCGGTTGTTTTTTTCCTGTATCGGATTACCAGCTTAAAAAAATCAAAATATCGGTATTTCGGGGCTACTATATGCTAAAAAGTAAAACACAGTAGCAGTTTTCATAGTCCTAAAACGTTGGCAAATCAATTAAACGGGGTTTTTTTTATACTATAGATAAAAATGTAATGTTATTATAAAATTTAATTATTATTGTAATGTTATGTTAATATCTTCCTATTTTAATATTCTTTGCATGTTTTTGTGAAATCCGTTTAAAAACTGTCGTGTTTGCTATGCAGAACTATCTCAAATGCTGCTTTGCTACAAACTCAATTTTCATTCTTCAAAAATATTCGCGCAAGAGCCTTCCTTATACTTAAAAATTAGCTTACTATACTTATTATATGTGGAATTGCCAGCCCTACACAATGACAATATTTTCGATAAAAAATGGGGACTGTCGACTTTGTTTCGAGAGCCCTCAATTACATATATGTATTAATAAAAACACAATAATCCTTTGTACTTCATTCCACTTTATTTAATATATCAGGATCGGTTCCGCTCATTACGAGCATTGTCTCATTGTGTCATTGCAACTGAAATCAGTTGACAGTGCTCGCAATGAGCGAAACCGGTCCTGACATATTAAATAATGTGGAATGAAGTACAAAGGATTATTGTGTTTTTATTAATATAACGCCTTTCCACCAAGTATTGACAGTGAACACCCTAAAAGTGAACATATATGTATAATGAGAGTCCATACAACTATGTATTGCTGATTGTGAGAGGGCCTTTTCTGAAGCCGGACTTATTTTCGCGAATAATCTACTCAAGATTGACAGAATGCAACTTTGATGAATTAAATTTTTTGATAACATAATTTTGTTCATAAAAATATTTGAATTAGTTATTTATTAAAATCAGCTTTTAATGCTTATGGTCTAGTTTTTTTTAAAAAATATTGGTTCCGATTTATTCGTCTGGTATAACGATCCCAAACGGTCGTAATTATTATATTTTTCGTCATTTTATTAAATTTGTGCAATACCGGTATCAATATATTCTTCCGGTTTTGCAATCCCTAGTAGTAACTGTATCTTCAACTTGTACGGCGTAGTAAAAACTTATTTTGACTGCTTACATGTGCGCATGCCAGACCTGTGAGCCTATAGTTATCTGTAGCCCGTTCACGTACTTTCATTGCATAATTGAAACCTGCACTGAGAACTTTACATTGAATAACATTGTCTGGTTTTGGTGAAAAACGTTTTGTTTTTTGAGTTAATTTAATCAAAATTTTAGCTTTTTTAACCAACGCTCAAACGGCACATGAACGATATTGGTGTTCACGACATTGATTGCCAATTTGATGGTTGGTGGCGGTGGGAAAATATGCATTTTATTGCATGTACCATCTCTGGCATGCGTACTATAGATTTACAATGCCTGATCCAACTAGGACAGGGATGGCGAACCTTTTAGCACCGCGTGCCAAAATCTTCAAATATTATTTCTCGGTTGTGTGATGTGCCCAGGCAGTAAATATTTTTTAACAAAATAGAAAAAATTAAAAATGATTTTTTTAAAAGTGTATCTTGAGAAACATTTGATAATTAATAAAACGGAATAAGTTTATAATTCATGGATTATTAACTATAAAAATATTTTTTTTGATCTTGCAAATCGTTCGCGTGCCATCCAAATTCTCAAACGTGCCACCTCGAGCACGCGTGCCGTAGGTTCGCCATCCCTAAACAAGAACATAGTTTTAACCTTTTTGGGCCCGTGGCCCCTTTTGAGTGTAATATTTTTTCCGTGACCCCCATACCTGTTTTGTAATGTCGAAGTTTTATAATTATTTTTAAGGATTTCCCAAAACGAAAAGACTTTTTTTAGGTCTTCAAAGAATTTCAAATCCAAAAACCCAGAAATTTACTGATTTCTCAAAATGAACACGAATCTCAGACATTCCAATTTCTAAAACACTACAATTTACAGATTTCGTAAAATTTGCCCGTGACCCCCCAAAACTGTACTGTGGTTCCCCTAAAAAAAATCTGTGCCCTCCCCCATTAAGAAACCCTGGACTAGACTATATCACAAATTAATAAACATTCAAATATTATTAAAAACACAATGTAAAAATAATTCAAAGGTTGCAATGGAAAATAAATCATTAAAATGTGAATCTCAAAACTATAATAGATTCGCATGTATTCATTTAATAACGTCAACTGTGCTAAAGTTATATTTAAGTTTAATATTTATTTCTTAAAAAAACAATACACATGGTACACATACAGTGTAAATGGGAGTGGCTTTTTTAGGTTTTGTATGCAGAGCAGCAAAGTCCCTCTGGGCGGACCTTGGCCTCGCCTGTCTCTCCAATACTTGTGGCCCTCCTGCTATCGTTTAATTTCGTAGAAACCTTTTTTTTCCATCCAGCGAGCACTTGGACGGGTTCTGGTCTACAGTAAAGTTATCATAAAAGATGTCTGAATATGTGAATCTGTTATGTGACATGCAAATGTAGTAATACCCTACCTATTATCACACACTTGTGCATATCGGTGGTATGAGAATAAATAAGACTCAGTATTCATTGATTGTATTCTTGTTTTTTAAGTCTTTGGCAATATCGTATGGATTTGAGTTAGTGCTCTGAATGTTATTCCAAACAATTAATACCCAATGAATATTCGTAGATTGTTTGATTTTGAATGTGCACATTTTAGTATGTATTCAAATAATAGGAATTATATTTGAATCGTTCAAATTTTGTAAACTCAAACATTTTTTGTCAATAACGACTCAGGTTTCTCTTTTTGGCATCTTCATGTCTTTCATGAAGATGCCAAACCTTTCCATCAACTGAATTTATGTATCACTTAATTAAAAGCTATTTATGGCGACATGGTTGGACGCCTGAAGATGTCGAAAGGCGATACCCGGATAAATTAAGACCAATATGATAAAAATTATCACCGAAACTGTATTAAAATTTAGAACGGAAAAATACGAACCACTATAAAAAGCATACATCTGAGAATGTTGTTTCCCCTATATTTATGCTACAAAAACATGTAATGATATTTACCAGGGCTCTGGAGTCGTGTAAAAAAAAGACGACTCCGACTCCGACTCCAGCCTTAAAATAATTAACGACTCCTACTCTGACTCCGAGGATTTTTTTAAATAATTTCATTTTAACTTATATATATGTATACCATCAGATCATCTTTAGTCAGCCATGCATGAAATGTCAACACTTTGGAATATTTTGTTTGAATACACATCATTAAATATATTTTTCATAAAAAAATCCAGCCATTTATTTTTTACGACCCCGACTCCACAGCCCTGATTTATACAAATATATTTTCAAAAAGCATTAGCTTCGTTATACATAAAACGTGATGACGTTTGAAATATTACACACATATTAAAAAATACACTTTTCCAATCATTCAATTTTTCAAATGCGGTTGAGGAATGCAGCTTCATCATCGTCAAATTAAAAAGACATTTTTTATTTAACTTCTCCGTATTGAAGTGAAGGACTTGGCCTCATTTTACGAATTGATTTTGCCAACCAATTAAACTTGCACATTTCGCGCGCCAGGTTAAATTGAAAGAGTAAATTCGTTTTAGAAACATATTACATATACCAATTTAAGTATCGCATAGCTCATCTACTTATGATAATTTTCTAATTGTGGACATTATACCAACACTGAAATTTTTGCATGGCACACATTATATAGTATCCCTTATGCACTAAACTCCTTTTTTACTTCAAATAAAAAAATACTCCGACTCCAAAGATTTTTTCAATCATTTCATTTTAACTATGTTATGTTTACAATCAGATCATCTTTAGTCAGCCTAACAAGCAATGGCAACACTATGGACTATTCTGGCTTGAATACACATCATTAGTATTATGTTTTAAATAGCCGCAGTAAAGAAAACGTTGACCCCCCTCCCCCATTTTTTTCGACAGTCGAACATATAATAGGTTGATTTTTGATCAACGTGAATATTTTGATCAAGTCAAATGGCCGCAGGTTCCCAAGTTGTAAGATTTTTCGATTCTGACTCCGGACAAAACCCCGATTGCACGACTCCCGACTCCGATTCCACAGCCCTTATTTTTACACGAACTATTTGGTCTAATACGATTCCAGAGACAAAAAACACAATAAATTCAACAACACAAAACAGTAATAGCAAACACAAAGCTTCATTAGATACCATTATGATGGCACATTAGACGTGTCAGAAATTTCTTAATGAATCGATTTATACCCATTACGTAACAAAAGTGTCCATACATAATCAAGTAGCAATGAAACTATTATTTGTCCTTAATTAAAATACATATTATGAATAATTGTATGTGTCATTTTCTTATTGGGTCTTCGTTGTTACCTTTTTTACACGACGTTTTAATTCGGAACCAATCTTCAATTTTATACTCTGTTGTGTGTGGAACGTATCTAACGGGTAAAAATGAGTTAAGGGTAGTTAAAAGTATACTGCCGAGAAAATTGTCTGAACTGGTGAAGATTTTAGAATCTCGCCAATTTACCTTATGATGCTCTGCTGACTCCTGTAAGTATATGGCTGCCAGATTTCATGACATCAAAACCGGGACATTGTTGATACTTTCCCACAGAGCCCATGGCACTAATTTCGGTGATTGGACGAGAACCTCCTATGGCTACTATAGTCCCTAGTGCTTCCCAAACTTTTTATGCCACGACCCCTTAAAATCTGAAAACCTGCTCGCCCCAGTTTGGGAATCACTGATATAAACCATCTGAAATTGCATTTGACAATTTGTTTACATAGCTTTATTTTTTAAATATTTTACTTGGATTATTTAAACTTTTCAAAAGATTAATAACTAGTATTCAAGCTGGCTTTAAAAATATGATTTTACACGTGTTTTTGTATATTTATTTGTTTTTTTGCAATTTAATAACTGCGAGGATTCAGTATAACTGAATAATGCTAGTTTGACTGAATCCGGGATTTCGAGCTGTCCCAAAAGGTCTCTTCGGGACGCCGGGACAAGGGTATCGAAACTGGGACAAACCCAAAATACCGGGACGCCTGGCAGCCCTATGTAGGTAGGACTTGTTGGTTAGTCGGTTTTTGTATAAGCCTTACCTGTAAGTAATAATTTAAAAAGGGTTAATCTTCTGAGTAGTTATAAATTATATAATATTATATGTAAGCATATATCCGCCTGTGTGGTTGAGTGGTCAACGTCGATGGCTTCGGTTACGGAGGTCCCGGGTTCGAATCCAGGTAAGGACAGTTTTTATAAATTGATTTTTCAATCGATTTATGAATTTCTGTTCGAATGCATGGATGTATATGATGTCTTGAATTCCCCCTTCCCACCCATCCTATCCTACGAACGGGGTGTATCGAGAACGATTAGCTAACCACTAATCCTGTCCTAGACCTATCCTTCTATTCCTACTCTCTTTGGAAAAAGAGAGGTTGAGCAACTGAGTAACAAGCAGTTCTCGTAGAAACACATCTGTTGAGATAAACTCCATTAGAAATCCATATGCTCCACATTGGGAGCGGACATAATTAAAGAGAAAAAAAGCATATATCCGGTTCTATATATAAAATATAGTTTCGTATTTAGAACATATCAACAGATAATATTAAAATATAATTGATTTTTAGTCACGTTTATAGGGACAAAGTGATATAGTAGTAGAATTTTTTTATCAATCACTCTGTGGTACTTTTTCAATAAGTGAACAACCTTTGAGGAACGTTATGCTCTCGAACATACAATCATTTATATAATATGTCGTTGAATATATTTATTTATCTCTGAAATACGTATCTTTTATCTCAAGTCTCACCATCACCAGCTTTTATTTTTTCGTAAAAAAGGGGTTTTCCATTTCTACTTCAAACAAAAATTCACGAGAAATATTTTTAACTTATTGTTTCTTTACTATCAAATAAGACAGGTATAAACAGAACATTATATAAAGTGCAAATTGTTATGTAAGAAATCGATTTCCATCTGGGTTATGCACGACGTAAAGTTTAATTTTAACGTATAGTCAAGGGGTCAACGTCGTTGGTTTTGATTGCGTTGTTCAAATCTCAATCGATGTATGGGCTTAGTTTTCAACGTTCGAAGGCATGGATGTCTGCGATTTCCAAAATACCCCCTCATCCATTTGGTCACGTAGCGAAAGCGATTAGCTGACATAAGCCACAGGGTCCTGTCCCAGCCCTATCTGTATATCTACATAAAAGGGGGTAAAACTGGTTACGCAGGGGAGGGCTGGAGGGGGCTAGGAGGTTCTCGCGCGAGACCTTTGTTAAATTTTACTAAGGCCGGCGAGCCCCTTTTTAATTTAAGAGAAAACAATCCTCTCAGATCAAATTAGTATATAACTGAAATTTCTGACTTATATATTGTCTACGACAGCTTCAGTATACACACAATTGTTACAGTAGTATACAAGTAACAATTGATTGCTTAAGTATTGCATATAATTGCACAGGAGTGATAAAAAAATCCACTCCTTCCCCAGAACACCAAAAATTGCTTTGAGATAAAGCGAGCTCCTTGTTAACATATTGACAGCCCACCGCTGTAGGTTAGGTGAATAAGTAAAACGCATATGTCGCAAAATAGCTCATTAGCTGGAGTCAAGATGATTTCACATTGACAACGGATATGACGGAAAATAATGTGTTATTATGGCTCTCTCTTACTAACATTTTGACAAATAAAACATTACAATCGAGCCTTTGACCATTTTAATAAGATTTCTCGTTTTTTTCTCATTTATGTCCGCTTCTTATGCGGAGCATATAAATGGCCTCATAATGGAGGTATCTCAATGGGTTTTTTTTCTACGACAACTGCTTTGTTTCTTAGTTGCTCAACCTCTTTATTTCGAATAGAGTAGGGTTTAAAAATAAAGGACAAAACAGGAATAATGGGTAGCTAATCACTCTCGCTACACCCCGTTATTTTGTTAGATAGCAGAAAAAATTTTAAAATCTCTTCGCCCAAGCCTTCAAACAGAAATCGATTGAAAAAAATGCTGCTCGTACTGCAACTTGAGCCAACAACGTTACCACTGCACCACGGACCTGGCAGATGCCTTGTTTATTGTCAATAAAAATAATTAAGTCAAATTGGAAAGAAACTGACTTACTTAACATAATTTTACACTCAATTAAATTATTTAATTGTTTTTTTTTATGGACGCGCAGCCTGCATGACTCTTTTGATATTAAACGATGTACCGTTTTACTTATAATTAATTAACAAGAACTGATTAAATATTTTAACAGCGTAAGCAAACATAAACCAGATGTGATGATAAAGAATATAACAAATTGGCCCATCAATCTAATAAGAGTAATCAACCATCACTCAGAAATTAAATTTCCAAAAACTTTTGCATTAATACAATTCACGACATATTGCAAAAAATAAAACATTGCTTTGTACTAATTCTAATTTTATTTAATATGATCAGTACCGGTTTCGCTCATGGTGAGCTTTTTAAGCTGATAAGAATGTGGTTATAATATTATAAATTATATTATTAAAAAAATCAAGAATTATATATATAATCGAATTTATTGTTAGTAACGACTTTAACTTAATTGTTCTTTGATGCGATTGCATATTGGTATCATTTATTTATTAATATTATTTATTATTTTAATTTTATACACTTTAGTGCCCATTATTCATATTTTCTATCGTTATCTGTTAATTCCTTTCATTTTTCTATAACCATTTGCTTGTTACACCATTAATAATTTTAATGTATTCAGTATAAAAAAGCTCTGTGTTAATGTATATTCTTGTCAGTTGTGTGTCGTATTTAATTTAAAAATATCGTAATGCTTTTTTTAAATATAAAGCCGTTTTCAATATGGTAAGATAGGTGATATGATATCAAAGTAAGCACTTTCATTTCAATAACTGATAAATCACAAGCGAGTGTATGAAAGTCAGTAGCCCAGATGATGAAAACACTCCAGGACCATGCGTATAAATAGATATTATTATGTATGTTATTATACAGTTATATTTGATGCGCCTACAATCAAAACTAGCATTATTCATGTTTTACATTTTTAAGTTAAGTGTACTAAGTGATTCCAAATGCATCAACTCATGTATCATAAAATAGTATTAAAAAATGGTTTAATTAAAGAGTCTTGTAATCACTGCCAAAGATTACTTTCAGTATTTAAGCTGACATTTTAAAATGAATACTAAGGGATGGTTAAAAACAACCAATCGGTATTTGTCATGGAGTAATACATGCATTTAAATAACGATATGAAACTAGGAGAAAAGTGTTTTTCGGATATTAGTTATTTTATTATCTCGCAAAATATAAAAAGATATAATAGATATGATATTTCTTGGGGAAGTTTTAAAAAATTTATATACTTTAAGCATGCATACATAATACATACCGAGTTGATATTATTAATTATGCTGCGCAATCAACACTTCTTATACCACACATAGCAGGGATGGCCATCACGAAGGAATTTTTGATCGATTGCGGACCTGTTAAATGGGTTTGTATTTCTCATAACGTTCAGTAATTTTATTAACTAGTTGCTTCTAAGAAAGGGTATGGCTACTCCTGTTAAGCAGCTTTTTAAATTTTCAGAAAAAAATTCTTCGTTCGCCAATACATCATATATGTGAAATAACATACAATGGAAATTTTGCTAACATAACAGTCACATTAATTTTAATAATCATTATTGAAGCAGTGATTCTTCTGAATGAACATCTTTTGGTAAGCAAAAACTCATTGCCTTAAAAAAAACAACCAAAAGTAGAGTAAATATTTCAATTCATAGGACAATCTGTTGGATGCATAAGTTCGTTCAAACAATGTTTGTACAACTAAATAGTTATATCACGTTATATGAAAAAACTACCTAGCGTGACGCGAGCTATTATTTTGCCTGACTCTCCCACGCCTTCGATAAAGTTAATCATTTCAGATATACTCCAGCAACTCTAGCATAGGTTTTAGAATGGATATGCAATATTCGTCAACGTCTCCATTATTTCAAATTTTGGTAGATTCAAGGACGTCAAAAGCCTTCTCGGTCACGCTAGATACGGTCGTGGTACTTTAGTGTCATCTAAAAGCAAAAACAATCTATTTGAAGCCAATGCAATGTATCAATCTCATACGGTAAATATTATGTTCATAATGAATAACTTAACAACACAGTACTCTATTTCAATACATTGAACGATTGTATTATTAAACATACACATTTAACCTTATATGCTATTAAAGTAAGACTCGTATTTTTCCGGTCAGAATTTATATTACATTGGTTAGAATTCATATTAAATGGTCATAATATATTGGTCAGTGTAAATAGTCACAATTTAAATGAAATTAAAAAAACCCTATCCTAACCTAACCAAAATGGTTATAAAATATTCTGACCATATTATATTTTTATTCTGACCAAAAATTGATTTAAATCCTGACCATTTAATTTATTTTCTTAAAATAAGGCGTAATAAGAGATACATATTTTGGTGATTATTATGTTTTTCGAATAAGTTTTCCTAAAGATTTATATTACATAGTTCTTTCAGACTTCATAAGTCTGTTTGTAAAAATTCAACGTAAAAACGCAAGAATCTCTAACCATTGAGAGAATGTTTTCAAGTCAGTTGTTTTTATAGCAATCATCAAAAAAAAAACTACTCTCCATATTTTAATTGTGATTGTGACCTTACAATTGTATCTATTTTCTATACAATATGATAACGTTTAAAATTGTATTGCCTAAGTGTATTCCACCGTTAAATAGACAATATTTAGTTAAACAATAACGCATCAATAAGTAAATATTTCCCCTGCAGTAGTATTTTCTTATAATATTGATTATTCGATAATAAATCGTCACCTTTCTGGCAGAATTAAGTAAGTAACTAAATTGATATCTTTGATATCAATTCTTTGTCTGGAATAACTCAAAAAAGCATTTATTTGTATAGGCAGTTGTCCCTGTCTATTTATTTAAAATTTATATTTGTATCATATTTTGATATAATAATTATTCAAGTAACAATATCGATGCTAGAGACTGTATTTTAAAAGATGAAAATTTTCATTTGTGGTTTACTCAGAACTGCCAATCTGTTACTTACCAATTTCTGTCAGAACAGTGACAAGGTACACTGTTATAAAAAGAAGTATCTTCAGTAAGACTATCAAGGAAAATTAAGTGTCGTCCATCATCGTATCACTTTGCACTTAATCAATATTATAACCTTCATTTTGTCCGTGTGTTGCGACCCACGGGCTGGCGGAGCATTTCGCTATTATTAGACGCGACAGTTCAAACATCGCAAGCAAATGTCAATCTCTATTAACCCACTAAAATCGGTAAAATGTAACTATTAACACATTAAGGACTGCGCATTGACCTGATTTCGGGTAAGCGCCCAACGAGCAACCTATTCGTAAGTCGTTGGCTAGCTGTTCTTGAAAATGCCGCTGAATTAATCGATAATGCTGTCATTCAATAGACGAAACAGTTTTTCAGCCACATGCATGCAGCGAAATTCTTATGTTTATATAACTGCATAATAATTATGAATTTCATTTTGTTTTTTTTATAATTGTGGAAATAAGTATTCGGAGATACAGTTATTGCAGTCTTATACTTAGTTTGAAGTAAATCATTACTGTTTTTCGTGCTTGTGAACTATCTGAAAAATTTCTTGTCGCGATAAATGAAATAAATTTTTCAAAATTGAGTCGTTTATCTTTTCAATACTCTCCGTTATTGATACATTTAGAGAAGAATTCTCTTGTATAATGGAATACTAGGATTAATACATTTTTATTCAACAGTTTGATTTTTTAATATTTTTTAAATTTTATACTATACAACGTTTTCTTAATTTAAAAGTATTTGTCAATAATAAATATTATTTTTCTATTTGCTCTTTAAAAATCGAAAGCTTTTTAACACGATGAATATGATTAGAAACATAACGTTTTAAAATATCAAATTGGATTTAGATCTACAGACACTTAATAACATGTGTATTTTCGTATTTCACTCATTATTTAACGCTTATAATAGTAAGAAGAACTGACGGTTAGTTTGTTGCTCAGCCTCAGATAGAGTATGGTACGACGTAAGAAAATTACCACTGAGAATTTTCTAATCGCTCTAGCACAAGGATTGTTTTTGATTTTGGTGGGAAGAAAATAAAAACACCACGAATTCCTTTATAATACATACTCTTTGATAGTATAAAACACTCGGCGTCGAGACCGAATTTTGTTGCGTCTCTGTAAATGTCAATGTATTGACGGTGAACAGATGAAATGTGAAAAATAACCATAACAACTTGTGATATCCTTATTGATTCAAGTGGCATTCAAAGAATAAAAATAACGTTGACTATACCGGAATGCAAAATTTTGATGACGAACAAATTAACACCATTTAAAATTCAACATCCGTATATTTGATTTCGGCAAATAGCAAAGTTTTTTTTCGTCTTTATGCTCTTGAAACGATCTGAAAAACGTGTTTGGCACGAAATATACTGCGTTGGTGAATATGAAAACAGGCACATATGTAGAATTAAATTATCCCCATTTTAATAAGGTGGCAAATATGATTTAAAAAATAATAAAATTCTAAATACATATTTATTGGATGAATTAATTAATTTATTGCCGATTAATGGGTGAGCCCAACACGAATAAACTATGTCTTCATAACCCGTAAGACGGTCTGTATAAATTCACCCTTGTCCACGTATTTGGAAAAATATTGCTAACAGTGCGATTTCTTTTGTAGTGAAGTGGAAGGGTAGCGATCGGGGTTAGTGATATTTTCGAAAGTGTGGTGTTCAGCCCTAAACAAGTTGCGTAAAGTTAGGAATAGGAAGTTTTTCAAGATGTTTATTGACAAGAAACTTTTAACCCACTTTTTGTAAGAAAATCTATCTGCATAAATTAACCGAGTCATTGTTTAAAAAAATCCCAAATAATGAGCCGTTTAAAATCAGATCAAAAGATTTAATTGATACAATAAAAAAAGTTACATATCAAACCCCTAGAACAACACTGCCGCAATATCAAATGTTTTGCTCTAAGTTCATCGCATTAGCAGTTTTTAACATTCTTTATTATGGCTAGAGTTATGGCAGTCTTTACATGTATTATCATAAATACTAACCAGTCAGTTGATTTGGCATTCACAACTAAAAAGCGGCATTTAGATTTGTGGCGGTGTTACGGATATTTATTTATTTAATTTCATTTACATGTACATTACAAAAGAATTATAAATTATTAATTTATTATTTTTGCAATTTAAAAAACAAGGTATAACAGAATATTTAAGAACCCAAGTAGTAGAAAAATAAATAAACATTTGAAATTAGCAAGGAAGTCAACTGAGTAAGCTCCGATAAAGTCTACTTAAAAAATAGTATTAATCGTAACTCACTCACGTCTACGTGGAATATTTCAACATCCGAAGCAATATTGTTTAAATCTGTCAAATATTTATTTTGAAGAGATAATTGTGTTTATTTTCATAACAAATCTCGGTAAATTCAAAAGTCGAAACGAAAGATTTTGGGGACGCTTCCAATAAAGTAATACAAACTTAAATAATAATATGCAATCCAGGTTTGTAAAAATTACACCTTACTATATCACTTTATGGGTCTACAATAACAGTATTGACTGTTAAAATCAGTAGAAAAAAACAACTGAAATCCTCGACCCCAGGACCCCGAAAAAAAAACCAAACTCATTTATCAATACAAGTTTTTGTTGAAATAAACTAAGACCATTTTATCGTAAAGCAACAGTGATTTAAATCATTGTATTAAATTAGTTGTTCATAAGTAAATTCAGCTTTCTTAAAACTGATTTAATTAAAATATGTTATATTCAATAAAAATCGATTTTTTGGATACATCAATCGGATAACAACCTGCCTTCACTTTAACTAATCTCAGTATTTTAATTGTCTTGTGAATTGAAAATACAAACTAGTCAAAGTTAAATAATATTAAATTATAATAAGTATTTCTTATGATCTTTGTCTATATGGATTATATTGGAGATAAATATAATGAAAATTGTGATAGAAAAAGAATTTTTGTAAAATCGTGAGAATTTTTTAAATTGTAATATTATTGAAGTTGATAATGTGTAGCATTTTCATTTAGGCCTCGTACATAAGCCAATACAATATCAAGGTCAATTAAATGTCTGAGTATTTTCTGTGATCCTGTTTGTGACATCAAAATGCAGATGATATCCATCCGTATTTAAATATATTACATATATTTATATAATTAAATCGTGTAGTGTATGTTACTTATTACAAAGGGGGTTGATTATCGTAATTAATTACCCCAGCCCTTATGCCGGTCATTGACTGCGTTCATCCGGGTCATCGTTTTGCCAACGTTGATTATTTACTTAGTAACCGTATCACTGTTACTTTGTTTTCTAACTCCAAAAAATAGCTCAATCAAATAAACTTTATTAAAATAAATTATTAATCTTACGTTCTTGCTATATCTATATATTAATAGTCGATAAGGTCCGTCCGTATGAGTGAAGGATGTCCTCGACCTTCCAGTCTCCACTTTATATATTAATAGTCGATAAAATAATCACTCGCTTTTCACTTTTCACAAATGTGTGCGTACTGATGTCCTCGAGACTTCTTCTTCTTCTACGAAATGTATTTTGTTTGCGTAAATTTTCAAATTAATAGATAATGAAATAAAATAAAATAAAATAAAATAAAATAAAATAAAATAAAATAAAATAAATTAAAATAAAATAAAATAAAATAAAATAGAACAAAATTAAATTAAATTAAATTAAACTAAATAAAATTAAAAACAATGCAACAAAAATCTCACGTTGCTGGGCAACGGGCTTACAGCTAGTTATTTTTTAATGCGACTTAAATAATCAATAAACCAAACATGGAGCATACAGATATTCAATCAAATTTATCTCATCAGCAGTTAATTTACGCGAATTGCTTGTTACTCAGTCAACATACCAGTGTATCGGCATTACAATACTAGAGTTAAATCATTCAATGACTGTTTGGCTTTGCTTTCAAGCTTTGGATGTATGGATCTATTTCTACAGTCAGTCTTGATTGTATTAAGATACAATCAAAATCAACAGATTCCAGCGTGTTTTATTCATCTTTTAATTCAAAGAAACTATTAAATAAGTTAGTTTTTTTAATACCAGTATTTAATATGAAATATCGAAAACGCGGTTTTTATATCTAAGTCTGGTATAACGATCCTAATTGGATCAATTTATCAATGTTTAGTTTATTCGTAATTAACCCTATGATAGTTTGTCTTATGATGCTTTTTAAAAAGCGAATTATGTGCTATAATCTATTGAATAAAAAATATATAAAACTACATTTTCTAATAACTATCTAACAGTCTGCTGAATTAGGCGCAAGTGGTCCACTATAAATGGTATCTTTATCTTTCAACAAATTATTTATACTTTACAAAAATGCCATAATTTTTAAAACTGTTCACATAACTATACCAAATTAAGTTTTTACGAAAAATAAGCATCCGTGAAAAAACCATTTTCGTTTCAAATGCCAAAGAAATAACATTCGCCTGCCATCTAGCATTCGTACTCTCCCAATTTTAACCATAGGAAATGATAATCATTTTTGCGCATGCGTTGATCAATTCGAACAGTACAACATGTGATTATTGTCTTTCATATTTTATAACGACCCAATAAATGACAGGGGTGGTAAATAACTTTAATTACACTCATATTCATTTTTATGAAAATGATTTTCACACTGTATGAGAAAACTTTTCATTCAGAGTTAGTTACGATTAATTGACATACTCGATATGAATAGTTCGCACTTTGATATTATCAATTCCCATTACAGCTGAAAAGCTGTATCTATACAATATTGACTGTTGAATTTTTCACGTGGCTCACTTGACTTTGGAATATTTTACAGGACATATTTCTACATAAAATAACGCAACTTATACCTGTATCTTTATGTTTGTCCGTTGAATGAATCTACTTATACGTTGGGGGCAAATATCACGAAAAATGACACTCAACATCTACGTCATGTTTCAGGAAATATGTCGGGGAAAAGTTTACGTGTTCACACCAGGACTTACGTCAGATGTCGCAGAAATATCACCCGTTGAGGTTATGTTGGTAAAACGAATATTATTTAATTTTATTGAATGCAATAAATGTGACTTAAGTTAAATTATGTTTATAAGCTCCCGACAGTAACGAAATACACTCATATTTATTTTATTTGTGAAGTGTCAATCAATCGAAAAGTAAATTTTTCATTTTTTTTTATCATTTTATCGATATATTGTACAACAAAGTTCAACAGTATTAGTAAAATTAAAGCACAATAATAAAAAAATATCATTCACTATAATTAATTAATAAATATATATTGATAGTTACTTAGGTATGGATGCGGATGACCTGTCGCAGAGAGCTTAAAACATAGTCTAAATTTAGAGAGGCTGGCTTCATTACAATGATTTTGTTCCTTAATGAATACGGGAAGGTAGATTGCCAATAAGGCGATGAGTATATTCTTGAAATATGATATTAGGGTAATTAAAATATATATATGTATGCTTAGGAATCTGGTCTGGAATCTAATATCTAAATATAGGTTACCCAATTTCAATTTCAATTTCTGATATTATATTTGTTACTATAATGGATTTGTTAAAAATGTATATTAAGATAATACGAAGACAGATATTGTAAGTTTAAAGGTAAAAGGTGTCAGTGTTGAGTTTTCTTATGCCTATATTTATATTTCTACAGTACGGCACTAATTCAAATATGACTGTGTTGTGTTGTCTTACACAGAAACGTGCTGTATTCTTGTTTTTATGTTCGGAATATGAAGAAAACGGCTTACGTGTGCAAATTTTACTTTCAGTGTTGCATAATGTCGACGATATCGTAAATTTTAATGATATAAGAAGAAAAGCAACTGTCTACTTTCTTCCATTAAAGTTATAACAAAGCAATTTTTCAAGCTAATAATAGACATTATGATATAATATCTTTGTTGGAATTGTTTCTGGTATATCTGGGTTGTTTTTTCCCTAACACATTGGCATACATCATTATATAAATGATTTATTTACTACAAATAAGTGAAATTATAATTTAAGATATCAACTGAAGATGCTTGGTGTAATTTCAATATCAAATTTGATATAAACTGTTCTTACTTCATATTATGGTTTTCAATAAATAACCTTTTGAATTTTTCGACAGTGTCGAGTCCAACGTTCCCTCTAAGCCGAAGGGTTAGCTGCGCGGAACGATCAAATATTAATTTAGCAACTGTCTTGTAGTGCCAACCCGGAATGAGTGCGCGGGGGCTTCTCAACTACTGCGCGGCCGCGCACGCGCGCAGCTTAGAGGGAACGTTGGTGTCGACTCGTGTAGTCTAGATTCGGAATAAGAAAAAGAGACGACGATCATAATACAAAAAATGGCAACAGAATGTTACAAATACATACATGAAAAGTCTAGATACAATAAAGTTTATAAGAGTAAAAGAATTTTACGTATCAAATAAGCAATTACTTAACTAGGTGACAACTGTTGAGCGCAATTTTATTGTAGAACAGGTTTTAATTGATACGTTTACCGGTTTTAGCAAGGTGCGTAATTGTTAAATAATTACTTTTTCTTTGGGCCGTCACTCCGATCGCAAGTAAGAGGCACAAGTTTTGCCTCTTACATCGGGAACAAGTTAAGACATATCCAGATTTTCAGATCAATAAACAAATATGTATTCAGTGACCCGAATAATACATACAGGTTGCACATCAAAATGTCAGACTTTTCTTGAATCGGTTATTTACATCACATATTGACAGTAAAAATTACGAATACATCGAATAAAACTTTCGCTATTTACTCAAATTTACGGCTTTCCACGAAAAAAACTAACACCTTCGACGAGAGGCCTTCTTTAGGTGCCATCGCATTGTATTATTAAGGACCTTGTTTATTTATCACAAAGATATATTATAATCGTATGCACCAACGTGCTAGTTAAAAAGACCTTCTTATTGAAAAGTCGATTCCCGCCAGTTTATCGTCGAATTTTTGATAACGTACACGAACACTGCAACCAGGGATTGCACTCGATGTTTTTTCAATATCGGCTGTTCAAAAAATAAATTACGGGATTCAAAAGTATTACGATTTCTGCAATAAAACAGACATTAAAATAAGTATTAGGTATAATATTCACAGAACCAAACTTTATTTCTTTTATTATAATGACATACATTGTAAACTAAGTGATCGGTTACTGCGCCGATAATAACAAATTAGTAACTTTCAAACGAATGTGATCGACATCCTAAATATTATTCAACATTTGAAGTATATTATTAACGTGATCTTAAATTTAGCTTTCGGTGAGATTTCATTTCACAGCAAATTTCAATGAGAAGTATCTTTAATACTGTGTAATAACTACTGGAATCAATCTGGTTCATGTTATGTTTAGTTAGAGATAAACAGATACTAAAAATAAGAAAAAAATGTACAACTTAAATTTTCTTTGATCATGACTGGTTTTTTTCATCGTGAAAATTTTCAACTGATCTTAGAAACTATTAATAAAAACACAATAATCCTTTGTACTTCATTCCACTTTATTTAATATGTCAGGACCGGTTTCGCTCATTGTGAGCATTGTCAACTGAGCGAAACCGGTCCTGACATATTAAATAAAGTGGAATGAAGTACAAAGGATTATTGTGTTTTTATTAATATAATGCCTTTCCATCAAGTATTGACAGTGAACACCCTAAAAGTGATCTTAGAAACAATATTATATACTATAGAAAATGTAAGAAATTAGTTACTTCCTTTCTAGTATTAACTAGTATTTGTCACACAAATACACTGTCAAGCGGTATAACCTGAGTGTATGAAATGCACACATTAAAAACAATATATCCTACTTGACAAATTCAGATAAATGTAAATATTAACACCTCTCTTTGTCCTCTCATTTGATGTATAAGTTTATGAAGAAACAACCAGTATCTAAATTCTAGCGTATCGAATGTAAAACTAGCAACAATAATTTTATCTACAATACCATCAGCATGAATCATTTTTTGTGATTAATTAGTATTCAAATTTTGAAATATCCACTTAAACGTGATTTCTAACGGAAACTAAGACAAATATTTTTTTATGTATAAATTATAGTTTTTTAGTTCACCATCCTCATATAAGATATATATATATTTTAGCTGACGTGATGATAATTTGACACTAATTTAAGGAAAAAATAATATTTTTTATCTGGTGGGAATCAAGGTGAGACAATAAATTCCGCAAATGCTTTGCCATTTATTGCAACATCAAATTTTGTGAATATGAAAATACACAATTTTATACTAATAATCCCGGCATTTCGTGACCAGACAGTGTGGTAAAATCGCGAGTTTGCATTCCCTAACTGCAACGTAGACAATGAAATGTAATATCGAACAGAGTTTGCTACTCTCGGGGCACATTAAATTGTTTGCCTTCAAATAATATAATTGTATATTAATAATAGCTGTTAAAATGTAAAAGGAAAACGCTCCTAATCAATTATTATTTTAAGTGTGTTCTACTTACAATAGATATCAATCAGTTAAATCAGTGTTCAACATTTTTGTTACTGCGCCTCCATTTGAAGAAAAAAATATCTTCGCGCCCACCCATCCTTCATTTCATAGTAGTAATAAAGACACGTTTTAAAGGGAAATGAAATATTTTGGACTGTTCGCGCCTCCCTTTGCAATAGCCCACGCCTCCCAGGTTGGAAATCGCTGAGTTAAATAATAAAGTGATTTTTTATTTATTACAAGCCAATGCAGTGACGTAGCTATTGCAGAAATATTGAGCCAATATGTAAAATTCATGCAAAACAAAATCGTCTCCCTTCGTGTTTTTATGATAAAAAATATTTCTCTATGATATATTTTTTATAAATGACGATACACATTCGTTATACGTTTGTTTAATTCTTCTACCGCAAAAAAACTGTTTAAATTGAGAAGTTTATTGTAAGCCCAAAGATTGGTGTCTATTTGTTGTATTTATCTCATTTTATTACTCATATTTCTAAATCTACAGCCGTGTATACCGAAAGATATGAAATTTGTAATTGTGCTTTTAAATTATGCGATTTCAAATCAACATAAAAATTTTGACTCAATACTCAAATGGATATTATTTATTTTCTAAATTGTGTTCCGCAATTATTATGACAATGTTGATCTAGCCGACATTAAAACTATGTTATCTATGTGTTTTTAAAAATATAGTACAACAAAATTGTTTATATATTTAATGGTTAGTACAAAAATTTACGTTATAAGTAAAAAGCAGGGCTGTGGAGTCGTGTAAAAAAAGACGCCTCCGACACCAGCCTTAAAATAATTAACGACTCCGACTCTGAGGAAATTTTATTACTTATATATATTATGTATACCATCAGATCATCTTTAGTCACCCAAGCATGAAATGTCAACAATTTGTACTATTTTGTTTGAATACACTTCATTAAAAATATTGTTCAAAAAAAAATCGAGCCGCTCATTTTTCACGATTCTGCGACTCTGACTTTAACTTCAACTCCGACTCCACAGCCCTGGTAAAAAGTAAAAACATGTCTGAAATTTATATTCTTGTGCTTGTACGTTTTATTCAAAAAATATGTTCATATATTGAGGTATCTCATTTATTTATTAATTTAAAAAAAACGGCTTAATTGATTTAAAAAACATAACCCTTTAAATCCAGACATTATTTGTATAATATCGCTGCAATGTTTTTGAAAACTTCAAATGTTTCTCCTACATCTGTTGAATCCTTACACACGGCTATATTTTACTGGGCATGAAATATATTATTTACACATCCGAGATCTTTAGCTTAATATATATATTGTCAATTTTAACTACGCCACTGGGCTTAAATTAAAACAAGTTTTTGTTTGGTACCTATATCTAGTTATATTGCACAATACGATCACTTGTATACGTCGTAACACTCGTATCCATATTCGTATTTAATTTTCAATACATACATGGGAACCTCTTTATTATATGATATTGTTGATGATTTTTTTACCACACGAACTTACAACGTGGACAATTTATTATACACAATGTGGCAACTTTAGAGAAGTTGAACTGAACTGAACAAGAACTGATTTTGAAGTTTCATATAAAAATCATTGATAAAATCAGTGATATATTCAGAATCACTTGCGCTGAATTAAGCTTGCTGGTTTTGCTGTCACAGAAAATGCATTCCGAACCAAGGAATCGCAATTGTCATTTTTCGGAAAATATTGAAAAAGAGTTTTTTTAAAGTGATGTGGGTGTTCGCCGAACACCCATTCATGTTCTGTGGAACATCAGTGTTCCGCGGAACATGGGTTGGAAAACCCTGAAGTAGATAATACTTTTTAAATACATGTTTTAAACTTTTATTTACTGGTTGAATGATGGTCACATCTATCTATCGCACATCAACAAAATACCTGTTTTTATTTTAAGATAATTAATATACATAATATAAAATATTTTTTTAAAAAAAATATATCGCATAAGTACAAATTCACGTTACTGACATATCACGTAAGTCAAGGACTTGTCAGATATATATATATTTTAAATTTGTATTGTATAGTAAATTTGTTTCTGCTTGAAACATGAAGGTCAAATTTAATATTTGCCGTAGGATGTTTAGAAAGGTGATTCTAAAAATCATACTCTATCCTTGAGTGCAAACATTGTAAATATAAAATTGATTATTTTGTTATTCCACTTGTCGTATAATTAAGTAAGCTCAACAGTAGAATACAGAGGTTATAAATTATGTTTTTTTAGATTGTTATTAAATTTCTACTGAATGAGTTCACACTGAATCTATCGAGTACTACACTTGTGAGCTTGGCAGGAGAATTGGCTTTAGAATATATCGTTAATTATTTTTTGTATTTAATATGTATACATATTTAAATTAGCTTACACCATTTTTATCCTTGAACTGAGTATAGCAGTAATGGTAAGCCACTACCTTTAGTCTTATCCTAGTGCAATACTTCATTTTTTCCCTCTGCAGAAAGATGGGTTGAGCTTCAAGTAACATGTATTGCCGATAGAACATTTTATAAAAATGCATTTTAATAAAACCAAGATTATGTTCATGGTATTGCCATGTTTAAAATTCAATACATCGGATGGGTTGAAGGGAATTAAAACATCACATACATCCATGTATTGAACCACATATCCATAAATTGTCAAAGAAACAATTTATAAAACTACCCTTACTGAGATTTGAGCTGCCTGAAGGAATCAATTTTTTAATGGCGGTATTTTATTTGATCGATTTTGATTTACTCGTCCGGTATAGAGATCCTAATTGCTCGTATTTTTTGCTTTATTTAAACTTATTTTGTAATACCGGTGTTAATATATCCGTCCGGTATTGCAATTCCTAACCACGCTGCTGCGTGCCCACTGCCCAGAAAACTGATGGCGGCAGTATAATTGAATTGCGCACTTGTCTTGTTATTAAAATTCATCCGTAGAATAAACGTGGTATGTTAAATACGTAACAGAGCAGTTTTTTTTATATTAATTCAAAGCAATTTTCACATTTTTTCATTGGCGTATAGTAAATTACTTGATTGCCTTTACAGATCATACTTTGATTTGTATAATAATTAATAAGATATTGCGGCGTTTGTTCATAATGTTAACGTGATGTGACTAAACACGTCACAGCACGTATAAAAACATATCAGCGTATTAAAACTGAATTATATGCAGCTTTAATAGCCAGCGAATACTTTCTCACCCATTTTCTTGAAATCAAATACAAAATTGTAACATAATTCCAGATATTTTGTATATTATCAGGTCCTTTATTGTCGTTATACTAAAAAGTAAAACGCATAATTCTTTTAGTATCGTCTTAAACTCTTCCTAGTTCATTTTCAAAAAAAAAATCATTCCAATCAAAAGTAATTCCATTTTCGAATTATTTACGGACAGCATAGGTTAAATGTTTTGCGTATTATGATATAATCTTACCAGAGTCTAGACAGATGGACAGTATATTTTGATCATTGAATAACTAGTTACCGGATATTCCAGCCCTAGTCGTCTCTTATATGTCATAAAATTAAATGTAGTTTTTCATAAAAGTCTTCCACTAGTACACATTTTTAATATGAGAAATTGTTAAACCTTGTCATATATTTAACCAAGTTTTTCGTGTAGTTTAGCTCCGGTAATCCTGTTATCCTATCTCATGAGTCGATATGCGTTCACAACCCATGTTTCCTTGTATTGGTCACCCCCTTAGTAAGTTTCTAATGACCTGTTACGCCTCTTGATCTAATAGAGACTAATCACATCACACTACTAATATAAAATTTCGCTAATTATTGATGCACTAAAAAGAAGTAGTATGTAAAAAAATAAACATTGTATTTATAGGTGTTTGCTTGTTTCATTTCACAAAATCCATTTCCTCAATTATGTTGAACTCTTATTTTTTATTCAAATTATAAATAAATATATATTGCACACAAAATCACACAATAATAGTAAAAAAACATTGAAGTTGTGTAGGTATTTTATGTGTGTATATATTATACATAATACTATTGAAGTATAGCCATCGGAGTCTTAAACACCTTCCGATTTAGTGTCCAATCAAATATATATCCTTCCTTCTATTCCTACTCTCTTTGGAAAAAGAGAGGTTGAGCAACTGATTAACAAGCAGTTCTCGTAGAAACACTTCTGTTGAGATAAACTCCATTAGAAGTCCATATGCTCCACATTGGGAGCGGACATGGTAAAAAAATAAATATATATTTACTCAAATTCGGAATTAGTTAAAATACTATCTTCTGCGCCATCAAGGACGTTTCAAGGATGGCGCTTAGATGGTTGTTACAACTGCTGCATTTTCGACAGCGATAATGAAACACCATCGATTATAGACGACCCCTCAATCCAAGAACACGAAATAGAAAAAATAACTATGCGTCTTATAATCGAGGAATTACGGTAAATTAATTTTGCACGATTCGAGTTTTCGCACTATAAAACTTTTCTTCAAAAGTATTATAATTCAAAGCATTAATTCAACTCTTTGCCGTATTAAATTATTTATTTTACACTAGCATAATACACCACCTCTGAGGCTTAAGCTGAAATTTAAATAAAAATGCTTGCTCTTAATTATGCGAGGCACCTTTCGCAGGCCTCACCCTGCTGTTTATATTATTTTATGTACTTAGAACAGCTTTGCTGTGCTTTTTTACGCAATGCTTGGACATTATTCATAATTCGTCTGCATGGTTTTAAGCACGCGATGTTTTCGCGAAAAGACATAAGCAGAAAACATAGTATTGTTTACGATACAGGGCTATCCCGCAAGGAATAAAAACGTTACTATTAAATTAACAATTTAGTATACACATTAAGAAATCAGTATGTTAACCTAATTAGGTTTTTTCAGACTTACGGTGCCGTCGGTCGACCGACTTCTTCTAAGCAATAAAAAATATTTTCCATCTCGATGGTTGAAGCAAAAATGAGACGACTGTATTTTTTTGTTATTAATTTCAGGATTTATGTATTTTTTAAAAAGATACTGTGGCTCAGCATCAATTTTTCGGATGTCTAATTTATAAATTAATTATGTAGCAATTTTTTGTACATGTTGTTTTTCATCTCAATTATGAAAAAATATTACATTTCCGAACTATATCTTCCAGATGTAAAACTTACATTGATCGATCAGAAGACTAATAAGTCAAATTCTGTCAAACATATTTGCAATCTAACAACGTTATTAATAACATCATTCGACAAGAACAACAAAGCATGTGTTCTAATTTATAAATCTCTTCAAAGGAAGGGCATTAATTGACATGTTGATATTTTTTATATTATTTATGTTTACCGTTAGGATAAATGCATACATATTTTGGTGAGTTGAACCTTGACGGAGAAACTGATTACCTATAGCGAAATTCTAAGAACCTTTGCAATTCGACTGGAAAATAAAATTTATACTGAAAAATAAATAATTATATTTACATACTTTATAAAGATATTTTTTACACACTTTGCAGAATAATATACGCTATTTATACGACAATAAACAAATGAATAATCAAGAGTTAAGCTTCACATAGATGAAAATCTGCCAAACATCCTTTAATCTCAGATTAAAATTTTATATTACAGATGGCGCATCGATCAAATAGAACAATTTGAATCACAAGATCGATGTTCATTTATTATCCAAATACTTCAAACAGAAACAAAAAATGGGGTGTATAATAAATTGTTACACATACCTCTAAAGAACGATTTTAAAATATACGATTTTGTAATAATACAATTGAGTCGAAAAGCCCTGCGTAGAAATTAAAACTGCCAAAGGAGATGTTTTTCGTTTTAATTTAAGCAGCTATGAATTAATCTTAAGAACGATTTTTCTTTAGTCGAAATCAGGTTAATGCTTTGCGGAATATTTCGAATTAGCATTAAAACTGATTATTGCAATGCATAGGTAACCATAAAACAGTGGAAATCGATATATGTATTCATAAGTAATTCTCCGAAGGACATGGCGTGCTAATAATAAGCTGTGTGTGAAGTGTCCGATCAACCTGTGGAGCCCTAATGAGTTTCTGCCCCAAAATTCTGGAAGTCAATAATAATGATACCTTTGTCTATGGCAATTGAATCCACTTTTAACTGGATTTGTAATGGTATAATCTGGTCGCAATATTGATTTTATATTTTATTGGGATGTGATAACGTAGGATGTTATTTTGAAATGTTGGTTTCATTGGTTAATTATTACTACTTAACTAGCAAAAATGCTAGTTACCTATTTATTGTTTGTTTATTATTGATTAAATAAAACTAACGAAAATACGTAAGCGGTAAGAAACATTTTTTCTTGCTATCGGATGACACCTAATTTTTTCGTGTATTATTAGTATGTTGAATATGCAGCCCGGAAAATTTATCGCCCACATTTCCCCACTACCAATTTACCGCAAAAACAATTTAAAGACTGCAAATTAACACCAGCATGTTTTACGACCTAGAAGACGAGATATACCAAATGGCAAAAAGTTATATTTTTAAGTTTCTGCCTTTAAGAATAATTAGCATATTAATAAATGGGATTCTATTAACTACAAAGGAATAGTATGGAAATAAAAAAAAAATGGAAATATATTATTTAAAAAGTAGTTTATGCATTTTAATAGTTACATGAAACACAAAAATAATAATAAAAAAAACCTTGATTCGAACAATAAGTAAGTATTCAAAATTCTTCTTCTTCTTGGCGCTACAGTCCAGGATAAGCCTAGCCCGCCTACATAAATATTTTTCACTTCACTCGATCCTCCGCCCTCTTACGCCAGTCGCTGATCTCCAGCACTCGCAGGTTAAATGACAACCCATCCACCCAGCGAAGTCTTCATCTTCTATCAGGGGTAGCAAATGTGAGACATTCTGTAGGTTTATTTTCATTCATGCGTGCTATATTTCCCATACGCCAGGACTGGTCTTATGAGGGTTTTGAAGAAACGAATTTTTGTATTTCGTGATAAACGGAGGGATTGAAATTGTTTATGCACTCCGTAAACGCTACTATTGCTGTTTACAACTCTCTTTTTTATGTCTTCACTTACGCTATTTTTGAAATTGAGGTATTCAGTAATATAAATACATAACAATATGTTTGGGCTATTTTAGATTAGTTAAAATGACCAATACATTTATATAATTTTAATATATTTCCTGGTGATAAATATGCTAACCTAACGATAATTTGTAGACCATAAATTATTTATACGATCAATTAACACAGCGGAAAACTGTTAGCGATTAATTACTGGCAGTGAATTGCGGACGATAAATTTTCATGTGAATATATTAACACAAAATTCATCGGAAATCCAAGTTACACATCCCGACACACATAATATATTATTGTTGGGGTTACGATTTTTTTTCTGTGAATAATTCCGTAGTGTGACGTTATTAAATATAATACATATAATGTTAGAGAGTTTATTGTTATTCGTTAACTACACAAAATATATGTTTTATGATTTTCGTGATTACCTATTTCGCTATACAGTGACTTAAATGAAATAACACGGACATCCGCAATTATTCCAGCAATATCCAAACTGTAGAAAGTAAAGAACAGAAAGTTTTGCGGTTATGATATTACACTTAAATGATGTTGTAGAAGATTGACCATAAATTGATAAATAATAGTGTCATAAAAAATCTTCAAATCGAGAAATAATAAGCGTGTAGTATTTTTGTGCATAATATTGTTTGACGATATTTTGCGGAAATAAGCATTTGGAGAAGAAGATTACGAACAAGACTATCAACCACATGCTATTTATAAAATGATATGTTTCCTGATCACATAGAATCTTGCCGCTTGCGCAATGAAATTTTCACGAAAATACAGTGATAGTGACATATAAATTCATAACTATACAATATAAATTAAAATTGATTAAAACCAAGATTCTTTAAGATACCGACGACCTACAACCTAAAAAAAAATAATTTACTGCAAAACCTTTCAGCATCAGCAAATTTAACTGGACACATTATTATTTTCATAGCAGCACAACCAAACTCTTCATTTTTAATTTTTACTTATCAAATAACAGTTAAAATCAAATAAACTGGCTTGATTGACACATTGTGTACGTTGAACTGTGGCACCAGTATAATTCAGTGAAAAAATAACCACAAACAAAAAAATACATAGTTATTAATTTGTATAATTGTAACTTTTATTAAAAAAATAAAGTAATTATATATTAATTTCAGATGTCAGCATTTATTCATTTAGTCTTTTACACATTAGTATTCTAAAACAATGAATGCTTAAAGCTCCATTGCAAACTACCAAGTCGTATTGTTAAACATTATTCAATATTCGTACACATTTTCAGAAACCAATTTAGTCCGAAAGTCGATGTCCGTCTGTATGTACAATACTTTCTATAACAGTATGGCATTTTTAACTAAAATATTATATTTAACAACACAAATAAAGCTCGGAGAAACACTGACACGGTAGTTCTGTGACGTCAACAAGTCAGAGTTTCCATAGACCCTGCTATGAAAGTGGCACACCCTTCCATGTTGTGGAAAATCCAGTCGTCGCTTAGACGCGGTATCAGTGACGAATCTGTGTTCTTTTGTTTCCATTTTTTTTTTAAATCCAATTTTTAAGATCCCTTTTTCCATCCAGAATTTTCGTTTATCGATATTTTATTCGTCATTTAAAATATAATATATTGTAATTTGCGGCTTCTGACAAAGATTTTTATTACGAGTTTGATATTGTTAATATTCTGTGGAATAAACCGTGCAAGAATGAATATAGCTATAGCGGCTGGCAGTGGTTACAAATTTTCGTTATATGTAATTCATTTCCTTTTTTAATAAAGAAAATCATTGTATTATTTATATCAAAATTATGTTTAATATGTAAAAATCTGAATAGTGGTAAAGTATTTCAAACAAATAATATTGATATTCGCCAACCTAAACGCTAAGCAGAATTATTATGAATGAGAAGGTTACAAGAGGTGAAAAAGATTATCTGACACCAGGGGTGGATTAAGCACGTGAAAGGACTGAGACGCTTACATACTCGGTATGTGTGCACTGCGCAGACCATACTTTGAATCACTAACAACGACATCCGTGTTTAAAATTTCCTTCAAGGTTGCACACACTGTTACGAAACAGAAAGTTAAAATGGTTATGAAAGAGCTCTTATGAATTACTGAAGTCTATTCGCTCTCCATGAACTCTTAGCATGTCTTTTTTGTAAATTTGCTTTAGGTGCAACAAAGTCGACGTGACGAACAGGGCTGACAGATCGTCTTGAGCATTTTCCCCCCGTTTGTTGCCTGTGTTGCATGTACATTTCAAGAGGACGTGAACATATCGAATTATATTGCCAAATTCTGACTATTGCCAGTTATGAATTGGAACAAGATTCTGGTTCAAATATCAGTCCTTGTTCTTTATTTAAAATATGTGTAATAAGTGTTTTTTTTAAATGTATTAATGCGTTATTTCAAAGAATTGACAGTGAACAACCTAAAAGTGATTGTATCTGCAAGATTGCCTGCCATGTCCGTTTACTGAATTAATAATATTCAATTTTGCTGAATTTTATATAACCAGTTTGTTTTGTAGCTACGAATATGAGAATCGGTCAGATCGATAGTTTCATTCCGCATAACTAAATTATTGACTTAAGTGGAATAATCGGATGCATTAAGCACAACCGTCGTATGATAATCTTAAAAAAAAAATCTTTGCAAAAAATTCTTTGTTATTCAATTGCTTATGTGGCAAAATAAATTCAACTTAATACTTCATCAAAATTAACTATAATATATTGATTTCAGTCCAATAATTTATGACGATACCCGAACAATGATGTACGGCACATTTTTGGATGTATTGAGTTGAGTATTGAAAATTGCTGTACGCCGCATTACGCACATTTTTGTAAAATCAGAACTAACTAATCAGAAACTCAATCCATTGGCGGAGCTACGCCCTGTGGTACAACAACCCCGAATAAAAATAACCTTTAACCCCTCATTTAGACCAACCGAGTACGTGGTCGAGCGATCGATTTAGCAACACTCGACTGTTCTGACAAGTGAAAACGTGAACGAAGGCGTGCTACAGATGATGGGGGTGTTTTTTCGGCCGAGAAAATAAAAACAGTTTCTATTCACTCGCCCACTTAAAATCACTCGTCGGATCGCTCAGTCAAATCCCGTGCGTCGCGTTCAGATTTTCTTGTATTCGGCCGACTTCACTCTGGTCTGAACGAGACTTAAGTGGCAAAATAATTGCCAAGTATGGTCCTTGCCACTACAAAATGTAACGGTTAATAATAGTCATAGATCGATGACATGTGCCGTATGTGGCTTCGCGTGGCTGACGCGACACACTACTTATTGTCACGTAAGCTGATCTGACCACGCTGACCACAACTCTTTAGACAATAATAGTAAAAGTGTTTCTGCATAAATATAATTATGCCAGTAAAGAACGTTTTACTAAAAAACCAGGATATCATTAAAAATGAACGCATTCATTATAATTGGATTGACGTCGAAAGTAATATGGAACAATTTTTGTCCTTTCTTTATTGACAGACCAGCATAATCCAGAATTCGAACGGTCCGAATCGGCATGTAACTGAATTGTTATGGGTTCGTCATAACTACGACTTGATTAAAAAATAACTATCAGTAAATCGTATAATTCTTGTGAAACTATGTAATTTGGTATGTATACATTATTCTGATGGAATTCTTTAAATTGATTGCGAAATCGATCGATCCAAAAGTAAACAAATTTACCTCATTTAGACCAGCCGTCTGCGCGGCTGGGAGAGTGAACTCGGCCGAATACGAAACAAACCCGACCCGACGAGTAATCCTAGTAAGCGAGTAATAGAAACCGTTTAAATTCCCTCGGTCGATGGAATATCTTCACCACCCCCACCACCTGTAGCACGTCCTCGCTCGTGTTTCAGCGTGTGTGACAGGCATTCGACGAGTGTTGTTGAATCGAACGCTCGGTTGTGGACTCGGTTGGTCTAAATGAGGCTACAACGCAATTGCAATCTGCAACATATAATACTGTCTTCCATGAGAGCGTGGATGTTATTTCATGTATGCTCGCTGACTTACCGATGAATAATTGGGGATATATGTTTTCTGTTTTTTTTAACTGGCGAAAATATAGAAAATAGTTTAGACCGAGCATAAGTAATTTCGTTTTATAAAATAAAAATAAATGTTGTTTAAAAAATAAAATATACATTTGTACTAATTACCTCTTTTATTTAATAATATCAGTACTGATTTCACTCATGACGAGCATTATTAATAAAATATACATTTGTACTAATCAGAACCGGCTTCGCTCATCATGAGCTGTGCAACTGATACTCGTCATAAGCGAAAACGGTCCTGATATGATTAAATAAAAGTGGGAACTAGTAAAAATGTATATATATATTTTAATATACCTTTACTGTATTGACAGTGAACACCCTAGAAATGAAATAAATGTGAGTTTTTCATACATACCTTATTACATCGTTATATAATATAATTTCCATTATTACTATTAACTGTCTCCCATCTTTCGGTTAACGTACCCTATTGAAACAAATACATTCCGATTTCGACGTAAATAATGTGTTCAGTCCAGTTTTCAACTCTTCGTTTTATTTCTTCTGAATAATCTTGTAATGATGGGTAAAAGTAAGATGGAGCAGGTGTCAGGAATATAGGGAGGATGGCTTAAAACATCTCTGTTGAGCTCCTGCTGTGTTGCGTCATCATTGCAAAATGATGCTGCGCGTTGTCGTGATGATTCGGGTTGTTCTTTTTTACGTGCCTAGTTTAATTTTTGCAACTTTTTACAATATCTCTTATCATTAATTGTTTGGTTAGGTTGCAGTATTTTCTTGATGATGTTCGGGCATGGGGTTAAATAATGAAATTTCTTCCAACTTGACCCACTGTCGTTTCCTTGTAGCATTATTGAGGAATATCCATTTTCAACATTGATGGCACCTCGAACGTGCACATTAAAAAATAGTTGCCATCGTTGCATTATGGCATTTTAAAATGCGTTATTTTTTCTGACATTTAAAAATTCACAAGGGCTCTGTTTAGTCCGACTATAAGTCTGGCTATGAATTAAAGAAGAAGCTCTATTTTATATAATACACGACATTATTAAATGATATATCACATTATTTTGACAGAGTTTGTGAATATGGTCAGTAGATTTTTAGGACTATTATCTAAAATGTTGAAAACGAAAACATTCATAATTATTCGACACGAAACGTTAAGTGTGTTTTTTGTTAGATAGAATAATTGTTTTATTTAATTGTGCGCAATCACAGACACGAGAACCGCGACCTTAATTTGGAGGTCTTTAGCCTTGCAATCATCGTCATAAGAACAGGCCGTTCACATTTTGCAACATTTCCATTTTGACAGCTGTTCAGCGAAGGTAATTTAACGCCGATTTAGAACAGAAAAAAATAGTCAAAACAAGCAGTTAGCAATAATTTCCATGAATATGAAATAATACGTCTGAAAAAAGTAATAAACTTAGTTATAAAAGGAAAATAAAATTACGCGTCATCAGAATAATTGTTATAGTTAATTAGAGATTCTAGCGATGGTGTGATTTCGAAACAAATTTTAATATAGCATATTAGTTATTATAGTTATTACTCAATACAATGCAATTTTTTATCCGATTTAATTTGAATTCAGCTAATAAAATTACACTTTTAATCTTAAACGAATAATCATCTCCAGTTTTT
Organism: Himalopsyche tibetana; assembly: GCA_030503985.1. Lineage (NCBI taxonomy): Eukaryota > Metazoa > Arthropoda > Insecta > Trichoptera > Rhyacophilidae > Himalopsyche > Himalopsyche tibetana. The sequence continues at coordinate 20,479,874 of JAPJYX010000005.1, forward strand.
TAGGTTTTGGAGTGATCGTGGGTGCAATTTTAATAGCTACTTATGCCACCAAAAAGCTTCATTGATTAATATATTTGAATGTTTACGTCAAAAGTCATAGGCTTTCTACAAATTTCTATGAGAGAATTTGAAAACAGCTCATGGAACCAGCGGTGGGCTGCCGAAATGTTATCAGGGGCTCGGTTAATCTCAGAGCTATTTGCGGTGATTCGGAGAAAGGGTGGATTTTTATCATTCTTATAGGATGTTTCCCAATAAATTAAAAACCAATCGAATGTTACTTAATATCCTTTATGTAAAAATATACTGCTATATGTACATACATATGTATTAAAATATCTTAAGATATCTTTCAGTATGCACTCGAAATAAATGTATTTTACGAGAAATTTCCAAATGCAAGTCTTTTGTTTCATAATACATAATATAAACCATCTACAGCAATTTCTGTTGGTCCGAGAATAAGGGGCTCGCCAGCTTTAGTAAAATTTGACAAGGGGCTCGCGCGAGCCCCTCTGAACCCACCCCTGCATGGAACCGCTAAAAGTGTTACAGACTCTAGTTTTTTTCGATCTGTTTGATATTCTAAAAGGTTTTTACAACTCAGCGCACACACATATCCACACTCTGTTCCTCTGTTTGCGAATATTGACCGGTGGCATTACAACCTGCAGTGTTTATATTCTACTAATATAGTAAAGCTAATTATCTTTCGACTTATGAAACAGTGAAATATCTATAATAAAATCAATAAACAATGAATAATATAAATATTTCACAAAACAATTAGTTAATAAGAATCAAAATCATTAATTTCTTAATTCATCCATCATTTCAGCGAAGTTCGTAAGGTAAGCCGTCGATTTGTTTTTTTATGTGTTGGGTTTTATTTTACCTGTTGGTGCTTGTGAACAACTTCTTAAAATTTAATTTGAGGTGTTAAGTATCATCAAAGCCAAAATAACAACCAATTACGATTTACATATTTATTGAAATCACAAATAAGGAAAATTGGAAAAAAAATAGCAAAGCAGCACTAAATAACGACATTGAAAAAATATGTAAATAAAATCTGCAGAATGGCTATTAGCCTTAAAATTTACTATCGAAATAGCACCGTGTAATACGTTTGATATGTTTATTAATTGTTTACTCAACTGTTTCTTTCTTTTATTGACAAGAGTTTTAAATCCGGAGACACTTGGTTTACCTTTTTAATATTTCTTAAGCTTTTAGTTTTCTTTCAAAAATATTTAAACCGAATATTAAATAACGAAAAAGATTTCGGGGAATGATTAGATAACGTAGGTAAGAAATATAATATACATATATTTAATATATATTAAATTGCAAACATAAACTGAAAATATATTAAACGAATTATTTAATTTGAGTCCATGAGAGGTCAAAATTGACTTTATAATTATAGTAACTTGAATTCCACGGCAAAATTTTCTCGCCGATAATCTGACCAACTGATAACAGGTGGATGGAAAATGTTGCGTAAGATAGCAGGGGTTTGGACTCGTTGCTATGCCTTAGTATGTAGGGAGGAATAAGAGTGGTCAAAAATTCACTCCAAATGTTTTTGCAAACGAATATTATTTAAAGAATTAGCTTTTGTTTATTATTTGATACGATAATTTCTTGAGTTCGAATAAATTATTTTTAATTCATATGTCTTAATTTCTTATTGGTCAACATTTTATTTTTGGAAATCGGTATTGAAAATTATCCGGTATCGAATTTTGGATGTGCAGAAACCATTACATGTTCATAAAATTTTCAAAATATCCAGCGCATGTATGTAAAAATTTAGAACTGTTGTATAATAGACCAATTATTATAGCAGTAAAAGTTATAAATGGTGTTTAATTATCGTAATGGGACTACAAACATATTTCAATGCTGGCCGATAATGCAAAAGTAAATAACATAAAGTTACCTAAAAACTATGAAACATTTATTTGTATTCAAGTGTTAATGATTCTTATTATTTTAAAACAGAAAAATGAATAGTTGACTGCGCCTTTGGTGAGAATAAGAAGAAGGTAAAATATATAAACTTTTCATTCTACAATAATATTATTATAATAATAGTTAAAGTATTATTTTATTACCGATGTTTTAAAGCAGGGTTTCCAAACCCGTTGTAATTGGTCGATTGTTGTTGGTACGCGAAAAAAAAATCAGTAATGGCGGACATAAAAATAAATAAATGATGATTTGAAAAAATAAATATGGTGGTACAATTTAGTGTAATCTACTATCAAGTTGTACAAGAGTCAAAAAAGGTTGGGGAACGCTTTTTTAAAAAATAAAATTCTAGACGAGTCATTTATTTATTATTTACAACACTTATACTACATAGCCCGTTGCATTGCTCTTTGCAGAGCTTAATTCCTTTAATTCGAAGCCTTTTAGCAGGGGTTCGCACCAATGTTCCCTCTAATTTCCGAAGGTTATGTGCGCAAAATAAATTAGCTGTGCAACTTTGAAAGGAAATTAAAATTTTTGTGCGCCACATAATTTATAATTGGTGTTAATTTTGTGCGCTCGGTGAGTTGTGTGCGCGCGCACACGCGCACAGCTTAGAGGGAACACTGGTTCGAACCGATATCTTTCTCGTTGTAATTTTCATTCTTGTTTATACAAAAAACATATAAATAACGGTTTTTCCTGTTTTCGGTTCAGTCCCGGTTTGAAACCAGGTTTGGTTTGCTATGCCAAGTACCTTAATGATAGCCCACTTGCAATCACTATCACTTCACATTATTTTCCAGTATTTTTAAAGTTACTATCAGTTTTTGATCAACTATAAATAATTAAATTTGAATCGTTCAAACTATGTACATTCTCACAAATTTTGTCATTAACGACCCGGGTTTCGCCTTTCGGCATCTTCAGGCATTCAAGTGCACGGATGAACTTGATATAAATAATATTTCGGAAGCCAACCTTCTCTGACACTGTAATCCATAAAAATTCAATGCACCCATTTTCTTATAAACTAGCCGCTTTTCATTCAGAAATACATAGACTTGTGAGTGTTCCTTTAAACGAAATGAACTTTAATATTGAATTGAAAATCATCAAACAAATCGCCATAAACAATGGATACGATATGTCTCTTATAGACAATCTTTTATCAAAAAAAAACAAGCTAAACTTGCAGAAAAAATGTTATTTAAAGGTATAGTGTCAAAGGACATAGATCATACTAGGTATTGGCGTAGAATCATTTTTTTAGGAAATACAAGTCTCAAAATTAAAAAACAGCTAGCTGATAGTGTTAGACCTGCTTTTTACTGTAAAAACTCTTTAGGCAAATTATTAATTAATAATAAAGATAAAATACATTACTTAAATAAATCCGGGATTTATAGATTGCAATGCTCTTGTTGTACAAAGTTTTATATCGGCAAAACAGAAAGAACATTGAACATCCGAGTTTTAGAACATATGGCAGCCTTTAGATTGAAAAAAGACACGTCTACTTTTGCTAATCACTTAATTTCGGAAGGACACGTGTTCAATCAGGAACAAGGGATAAAAATGTTACACCCAAATACGGACAGTCATAAGCTCTTTTTCCAAGAAATTTTAGAAATCAATAAAGCACAGTTGCAAAGTCTTCCGATTTTAAACGAAATAACAAATTTTCCCACATCTCCTCTTCTATACCCTATATAACCATAAAATCATATAATCATAAAACCTTTGCCGACAAACAGATTATATAATTCTTGAAACTGCTCACTACACAAATCTGTTAGCATTCCCATGAGCTCATCCTTTTCGCCAGCAATGGCTTTGGACTCAGTGATGCATTTGTATCTTATATAAGCACGAAACTTTTATTTGCTAAGCGTCAGTTCAAGTTCATCCGTGCACTTGAATGCCTGAAGATGCCGAAAGGCGAAACCCGGGTCGTTAATGACAAAATTTGTGAGAATGTACATAGTTTGAACGATTCAAATTTAATATTGAAATTCCACCAAGCACCTTCAGTCGAAATCTTAAATTATATAAATAATTGCTTGTACATTTTTGTTAAAACATGCCAACTTAATCCTAATGCTTCGTATTGACAGGTAAATCAGGGCTTGAAAACTTGATTTGACTAGATAAAAATATTAATGGTGATTAACAGGTGCTTAACTGTCAGATTGATAGTAAGATAGTTATCTATTCATTTTTTGTTATTTACTAAAGTAGTTTACACACACTCAACGTGTTTATTTTGATATATCTTGTTATATATTGCTGCATTCCCACATTTTTTTTATCAAATAATGTCAACTTCAATTATCGTATCTAAGTTTAAATATGAAATTAAATTTGTCGGTGTAAATCTGAACGAAGGAATAGAATATTATATTTTTACCCAGACTACTTCGAATATGCACAATATCTGTGATTAAATGAGTATAAATATGATATTTAGTATTATTCTCGTGCTCATATGAAAATAAATTTTACAGTCGCACTAATTTAATAACAAGGGTATCTATATAAAGCAGGGCTATGAAGTCAGAGTCGTGGAGTCGGATTGTTTTAACCGGAGTCGAAATCGAAAAGAAAACCAATAGTTTCGAATCCTTTTGAAAAAAAATGTTATTCAAATCTCTAGGGTCAAAAGTGGCGCCACTGTATGCTACTAAGCCTAAAAAATAATTAAAGTCGTGTTTGAAGCTATGGTCGAAGTCGGAGTCGTCTTATTTCTTGACGACTTCACAGCCCTGGCTTTAAATGCACGTTCCAGATTGTTGATTTGCATTTTTTTTTAAATTTCCACCTGAAATGAAAAGCATTGGTATTGATTCCTAAAACACTCAACTATTTTCAAAATTAGAAGTCAGTGAAGTAGTTCGCTATATTCATGAAATAAATCGATACTTTGTGCTTAAGTCATGATTTTAATGATGATAATAGGTACCTATTCTAGAACAATCTGAATATATTTATTCATTAATTAATGTTGGCTGCACGCCATTTTTATTCTCAAAGACAATTAAAAACAGATGCTGTTGTTTTATTATGGCGATTGCATGATATAATTTAGAGAGGGCAAATAATATGCAAATCTTAACAATTTGCTCAGCTCGTTTACCTTGAATTTATTTCCATGGTACAAAGGCAGCCATCATTATTCGAGTGTGAGGTGATGTCATTAGTTGTTTGAAATAACAGGCGGTCGGCTTTATTGGACCTGCGTCTGCATGCACTCATGTACCTAGTAAAGGATATTGACTAAGTGTTGTGATGAAGCAAAACCTATTCAATGACTGTGTTGTTGAGCTTAATTTAATAACGTGCATTGTGCATATAGGTTTCTGAGAATAAGAAGTACGGAATGAATAGCATGATTCGAGAGTTGGCGGATAGATGTCGCAATGTATTATGATCCAATCGGTGCAACAGACACAACAAACATTTAAAATTGGAATAACTGAAACGTCAAATATTTTAACATTATAATAATCACCAATTTAGTATTCATTTGTTTTAGATAATTTTATTAGGAAAAAGTACATAATAAAGAGATTAACATTGTTTTTTTTTGAATTTGCTCTTTTTGTATATTTCGTTTGAATGAAAATACAAATCATATTAGAGCGAGTCTTCGATGCCACCAAATTTTTAATGACATTATTGATGTTAATTTAAATTTAAAAGATTTAAAAAAAAACAGTAAAAGTTTCTTACGCTTTATAAGAAAATGAAAACTTACGTTACCACAAATACCAGTACATAGTACGATATCACACGATACAAAAATATCTGCCCAATTTATTTGTCTTTTTTTCTTTTGTATTCTTTATTACCTACATAAAATGGTGGAGCAGCAGTTATAAAAGTAAAAAATAATCAACATGTATGCATTGAAAAAATCCATGATCAATACCACAAAAAAGCTGCAGCACCGTAGCCATTAAGGACAAGTCGCCACCGATTCCCGGTGCACACTTTTTATACCTATGTAATCAGTCATTTAATTAAAAACGACTACGATTTTCATTAGCAAAAAAGTTCAACTGTTTTCCTACGGTGTGTAATATTTTTGTCGCACACATAAACAGTCATAGTTTCACCATTACTGCGACAAATATGCTATTTTGAAAATATTTCTCCAACCCGCCAATCCGCTACCCCTTATCGATTAATATGAACAGAGGTAAAAAGGAGTCGTATCAGGCAGCTCTTAGACGTCTCCAACAATTCCGACATCTGAAAATATTGCAATCTTGTCATTAAAATATTGTAATTTACAAATCGAATAATAATCAATTCTTACTCGATTCGAAGTTCTAGTGAGCTATAAAAAATATAATATCAAAAGTACATTTTTATGATGAACACTGTTAGTAATTCATTGACATTTTATTTATGCTCATGACGATGGTTGAAAATAAGATTTGACACGCTCGTGAACAACCAGGTCATGTGCAAATTACGCAATATTTGAAGTGATACATAATAATTTGATATCAGGTCTTATCGTTTTTGAAAAACGAGTAAAACTGATTTTACTTGCCTACTTAATTTAATATTAAGATATTGCCAAGTATGTCTTTGCAAAAAATATTGCCACAAATGTAATGTACGTGATAAGAAAAAATATGATTAATTTTAACAGGATGGTACACGTCCTTGAACCATTGTTTATTTATCCAGTAATTGCATCGTGAATACATATGACGATGGACTAAATTTATTCGCTGCATAAACATTTTTTAATTGGCCTATATCATTATTACATCCCGTGTAAAATTTGCAGCGGAAGCCAATTCTTGAATAACATCATCAACATTAACAGGGTCTATTATAGACATGATTTGAAGGTTTAAGGCTACTATATATTATCTAGTTTTTTTCTCACACAGCATGGCAATTGGTGTTGTTATGCGGATATATTAAAATCATTGGGATACGTTGTCTAAGCCTAAAACACAATCGGCCGTTTGAATATCATCAGTTCCATCCAAAATCCAAATACTTAATACTATATATATATAAAGTCACCCCCCAGATATTAAGTCCCCTGACCCTTTATTAAATGACAATGGTATAATGGAAGGCAAACTAGATTCGTATGGTAATAATTGTTTTCCTATGTCGATATCATTGAGTAGTAGATTGTCAGCATTGTAAATTCAGCAACGTGTAGTTCAGGGTGCTCATCTCATCCTCTCAGTGAACAACAAAAGGTAAGAATTGCTGAAGGCGATAATACGGCCACGAATTGATCCGCTCCGGGACCTTATACTTGCTTCAGCTCCGCTTCGGGTAAAATAAGAATTATACGTATGCAAAAATATAATTTTTCAATCAATTAAAAAAAAATTCCGATAGCATATCGTCTTTCACTATTTCTCTTCTCACGGAAAATTTATTTTAATGCTTAAAATAACCTCTTGACAATTGCTGGGGTAGTGGGCAAACTGGATGCGACTATACTACCTACAGAGTAAAAAAATGAGGTTATTTAGCAGTGTTGCCTAGAGTTGCAAAGTGTCAAATATAATATTTTTATTGGATTTCAGGACAAAAAATTAATAATAATAAAACAAAGATACCAGGAGCAGTAGAACACTACACATTTTCAATGTTTCGTGTAAAACCTCATTGCTACACTGCTACGCGCTCCTGCTACGAGCTCCAGCTACGAGCTCCGATCCAAAGCTCTGGATATGATCATTGTTAGAGACAGTTAGCTCCGTTGGAAATGTCGATTTGATTGTGCCTTGGAAAATGAAGCGGGGCTTAAAATATGGAAAGCTAGTAGGTATCATCGACCCGTTGATTTCTACAGTCTACAGCAGTCGTGGCTAACTTTTGCAAACCATGCGCCAATTTTTTGATGATGATTTCAGATGGGCCATACAACTCAAGCACATATCCTACTTATTTTACTTCAAAAGAATAAGTAGGTGTAAGGATGCATTGCGCCACTTGTAACCATCCAATCTTGGCCACGCTTGCTTTACAGTGTACACAAGTCTATAGACTTTTTTTCGCTTTTTCCTTCCGATAAAAATAAAACACGTTATGTTACACCCCTGAATAAACTCTATAAGGCGGGTTTGAATTTGTATTAGGTGATAAAGAAGCACCCGTAGAACTGTAATACTTATGTGTTTTAACAAATACACTTTTGAGGACGTGTGCCCTTTTTTTTTAATTATCCTAAATTTAAAAAAATACTTGATAACTTAGCATCAAATGTCAATTACCCGTTGACCATTTTTATAATTTTTCTAATTAGTTTCATTTCCAATGTAACTTATCTATATAGTAATTATAATCGTGAAATTTTCGCAACGTAAATTACTTAAATGACCTAATCAATACTCATTGCCATTAATATGGGGGAAAATACCCAAGGCTAGGTTGCATTAAAACAGTAATCTTACATAATTTATACTTGCCCAGTGGACAGCAATGGTAAATTTAACTTTTATATTTAAAAATATAATATTCGTACAAGCATGTCGTCCCCGTTTTGGTTAAAAACGTCGTAGTTTGAAATATAAACAGTGGAACTTCGATTCCAAGATTTTCAGATGGCCCTAAACACGATGAATGCGGAAAAGTCTTGAATTTTTTCAAGACTCTTAGCTACAGCGATTCAGTGATGTTTAGTGACTCGCATACTATATAAACAAGTGACAAATGAATCAAATAAATATAAAAACGGAAAAGTTTAGACAACACAATTTTATTGAAATCAAAAATTTTGGTTGAAATATACGAAGAAATAATAATTTTTATTTTAATATAAAGGTACAATGATTCATTATTCTTTGTTGTTATAATAAAAAAAAATCACGTTTTTTTTTTTAATTGTATGTTATTGAACACACAAAATTCTATACCGATTAAATCAAATTTAGTTTTCCAACATATTCTTTTGACAGAATGACGACGTTACGTATATTAGAATGGTATTGTCTCATTTCAAATAGTATATTTATAAAAATCCATTCAAATTATCTTATTATCAGTATTTGTCCAATAAAATCAAAACCAAGCATGTATTTAACAAGAAAGGATTATATCGGAATTCTTTACAAATAATATTTTAGTATTTTCCAATTACTTTTCTATTCATAGCAATGGCCCTTATTAACAATCAAACTGTCAAACATGTTTTTATTATGAATAGCGCTTTGAATACTTTTTCGATTACAGTAAAAAATGTCGCTTTTAAGTTATTGTTATTTTATCATTTTATCATGTGACATCTTTTACAATAAAACTTTTATTTAATGTTCAGACTATTATTTTATTTTGATGACTATAAATTCTTTTTATGGAATTTTACAGAAAGCCTCCCCCTAGTCTTGTTCGCATTTTGAATGGAAGTGGGACAAGATATCAAACTTTTCAATATTATATTTATTACACACTGAGCCCGACTCCACAGCCCTGAAAATTAAGGTGCAACATAATTATCTTTCTATAGTTGTAACTTTTAAATATCCCCGATGAAACAAGTAATACTTTTTAGTTAGGTGTAAAAAATACCATAGTAAATTTTCCCATTTATGGCAACTATGTTTTATCTAAAAAAATATCTCCAAATTCAAAACAGTCATCAGGTATTGTATTGTTTATAAAATTTGTTACGAAATTTTGCAGCAGAGCAAAACAAATATTAATGACGGGCATACCGCATACAATACTAAATGATACGACTAGGGTTAATAATTTGCTGTTACTAGATTGATTTATTTCTGACATAACAACTCGGTAGGCAAAAGCAAACTCTTTTGTATTCGAAATAAACGTTATGAAAGGCTACACGGATGTTTAATGTCAGAAAATATCAACATGCCAAATTCCGTGATGTGTGTATTCTAAAAGTTAAAAACTGTTTACCGAATTAATTTAACGTTTTGTACAGAATCGCGTGACTTCATCATAACTACTGTCATAAGTTTAATAACTTCAAATAATTATAACTTCGTAAGTGTTATTCCAAACATTTTATGGGCGTACTGAAATAATATGGACGTAGGAACATTAAAACAAAATGAATATTCACTAACTATAAGTATAATGTATACAAAATTTATGAAGATTCAACTGTTAATATATGTCGTTTTTATTTGTGAATTTGTCAAATAACAAAAAACAAAAACCACAGTCTAAGTTTTCGTAATAACAAGAAAATTGAATTGAAAATATATTTCAAACGTTCCCGTCTGAATAGTTGACTTTTCTGGGGTTATTGTCCAAGTCGTTTGCGAAAACAAAGCAAAGTTATGTTGAAACGGTCCATATAAAATTCATATACATACTCAAAATTGTAAGTAAGTGATAAATTATAAACTAGAAAGCACGCGTCAACAGCTTTAACAATATGGTCACCAGGTCTTTCTAACTAGAGTTTTATGTGGATGGAAACATTAGTGAGACTTAAAAATTCAAAAACAGAATAATGTAGAAATTTCTGCAGGACGGCATTGTCTGCAATATTCATAAAAACAACAACAAAAAAGACTATTCTATGATTATTCGAATACGTAAATAATGTTTTTATTAAAAAGTTAGATGATCTAAAGATAAATAAAACAATACATCCGTACATCCACTTTTAATTTGGATAATTTCAACGAAAATGGTTGTTAGTAAATTGTAACAATTCATTTTAAATAAGGCAAAGTTTTTTACGTAAAATTGAGTTTTACAAGTGGTTTGGTAGCCGCTATTTCTGCCAACATCACATTTTCAGAACTGCATAAGCTATGTGGTCTGTATTCAATACTGCTTTTACCAAAATCAGAATCCTGGTATTTATGTTTTGTCAATTTCGAAATACGAGTTTCTAAAATGAAAAACTACCGTCATTGCAAATTAACTAAAATCTTATTTAGAGTAGCCTCGAGGAAAGAAAACTATATATGTACCAGGTTTTAATGCATTTAAGTGAGGTTCTAGATATACTGAATCCAAGAAAAATATGAAATTATGTTTACAACATAAAATATTGTAAAATATTTATTTTTTTATATGTAACTTTTTGATTACAGCTTAAATAATATGGCTTTCCAGCATGAAACCGTTACCATCCATCTTATAAAGTGATGCTTCTACTGCTATCATACGGGACTGGATCTTATTATTTATGTATATTTTTTTTAAGTTTTATAAAAATATACTTCAAATAACGATGTTATCAAACTTTCATACCATTGGTTTATAGAAATGTCTTTTTAAAGTATTCGATGTCACTAGGTACACAGCAAACACTTTGAAAAACAAAAATCTAAAGATCAGAACCAATTTCGCCCATAACGAGAATTATCAACAGATGAAAACCTTTTTTTATGTTTTTCAATTAATAATGCTTTTTTATATGAAAAATCGATGTAGATTTTAATTTAAAAAATCTAGTATTAACACAAAGAAGTGTTTTGTCTTTTTGCACATATCATTAAAACGAATAAGCGGTTCTAAAACACATGTTGAATAAGTCGATGATTTTGCCAAAAATAAAATGATTGTTTTATTTTAATACTCCTTTTATATCCGTTGACCGGAAACCTTTGGACCTTGCTAGTACTTGAGGATAAAATAATTTAATAGGGAAATATATAAATATTAAATGTCATAATTACCATATTCTTACTAGCCCGCCCTTTGCAAGGAACCGTCATGTATGGGTGAACAGCATCAATGCCACGAAGACCAAACACCCGTAAAATCATTGAATCGTAATATTATTTCAAGGTGACTGAGTACAGCCTTACTGATTATACCCGTTTGCATTGTTAATCAATAATTATATTAAAATGTCCTATACTTATGTACATTTTAAATGCATTCAACTGTAACTAATAGATTTAAGATTTTCCAAAGATTAATATTATTTTTAGAATTAAGTACTTCGCCGTGTCACATCTCACAACTAAGTAATAAAAAATAGCTGTTATTTTAATGTCATTGCAGGGAGATATATTTCATAATATAATATATGAGTAACACAAATCAATTGAGAGAATTAATCAATTTAAGAATACACAATAAAAACTATTCCTAGTATTGCCAGTACCAAAGCCAACGATATTACAAGTTCATTTCCATGAAATACCAATGCAGGCTCGAAAATTAGCTTGTTATAATTACATTTCAAATGATTTTTAATAGGAATTGAAAATATGCTGTTAGTATTCGTAAAGTGTGCTTTTTTCGTAAAACAGTCAGCTGAATATTCTGTTTGAAATATTCAAATTGATTATATTATCTAAATATATTTCCCAATAGCCATAAACTACTAAACAAAACTTTCGTGGTTGAGATGTGTACGTCGTTACCTTCGGTTTCGGGGCTCATGGGCTTGAATTCAAGTACAGATAGTTTTATTAATTGTTTTTCAATCGATTAATGAAACTCTCTATCCTATCCTAAAAAATGGTCAGAGCGAGAGCAACTATGTTCAGAAATGGGCTGCCAATTCGTTAACAGCGGGCTCGCTTAATACCAAAGCAGTTCTCAGTGTTCTAAGAAAGGAGTAATTTTTTTTATCACTCATATGCAATTATATGCAATATGTACGTAATAATCAATCGAAAAATGTACCACTGTGTATACCAGAATCTGTCGTAGATAATATATGCCAGGAATTGGAGTTAAATACTTGTTTGATATAAGAATATCTTTTTCTCTCAAATTAACAAGGGGGTTGCCGGCCTTAGTACAATTTAACAAGGGGATCGCGCGAGCCCCTCCAAGCCCCCTCCAGCCGACCCCTGATTAAGTTAATCACAAATTTTCAATATTGATTTATATTTTTTTGTTTGAAGACATGAATGTCTAAGTCTGGTAAACTGTAAGTTCTATCCTAGCCCCATTCCTATTTTGTTACTCACTCACAAATAAGTTTTACAACTGATTAACTGAAAGCTGTCGTAGAAAAACTTAATTAAGATTTCGTATAATCCACATGGCTAAGAAATGACAAATGATCCTAAATATAATAGTTTTATGTAGGAGGAATTCTTATTTTATAACATAGCATATCCTCGTAGAAAAAAACCTATTTTTATCTATGCTATAAAATAATGACTTATTCCACGTTTTCTGTTAAGTAGAAATTAGCGTGATTTTCGATGCTAATTAACGACCATCAACTGTGTGAAATAATATACCAGACTTGTTAATGTGACAGCTGTATTCTATGTCGAAGCTTCACTGTAAAAATAATTGTTGGGGTGTGATTGGGGGGCGCGGTTAGCCACACGAAAAGTCCATATCAAGGTGACCTTTGAATTTGAGCTTTTAAAAGCTACAGTCCGAACACACTGACGACTGGCGGATGAAGAATATTTGAGGTAAATTTGCTTTAAATAAGTTGGTATGACAGCTCGTAAAAATAGATTACAGAAAATCAATTACTTGAATTGTGATGCTTGGTATACCATTGATTTTATTGCATATTGATATTTTAAACCTTGATCAGATCAAACTGAATAATTAAGGTTCTACTAAAAACCGTTACACCTGCAAATCTAAAAAGGAAGTTCACCTATTCCCATTAGAAAATAATATATACGAAATCAAGACATGAAATTATAATAAAATTTAAGCTTTCAAAAAAACTTACGTGAGCCTACTGTGGTAATTTTCAGTTAGAAAACAGAAGAAAACGATTAATAACAAAAGAATCACTATATTTTGTAATTTTTAGACGATTGAAACCACTATCAAAATTATTATAAAAGTAAAGTGAAATGACACTATAGAAACTCATACCTAGAACCAAGATCACATATTAAAATATTAATTGGATAGTTAAAAATTCAAACCAGTTTCTTCTGAAACTTGTTGACGTCTATTTACTATTTAAGGCAGGGGTTCCTAACCTTAACAAGCGCATTTCTGACGTAGGATAATAGTGGCGGACGCAGGGCGCACTTCCAAAAAAACACGATTTTAGTAATATGTGTTACATTATTTAATTATATTATTACTCAATCATTATTCATCAGTAAATTTTACATACATTTAAATTTATACGCCTAAGAGGGCAGTTTAAAAATAAGTGTAGATAAAATAGATCAAGATACAAAAATACTTTTAAAAAATAATGAAGCACAATCAGTGTGATCTTTGACAATACTTTTCACTAACTATTTTCCTAGGTTTGGTAGTGTAAGATAATCATTTGAATCGTAAACAATTATCAAATACTCTTTTAGGGTGTATGAAAACAGCTGGAGTAAGAATCGCCGATATAATAGTTATTTAATTAATTTACATTATAATGCCAGCAAATTAGTATAATATAATATTTTCTGTTGTTTTTTTTGTAAATTTAACCATTGAAGTAATAATGAGTAATGTATTTTTAATCGAGAAAATAATGATGTACTGCCTTTGACAATTCGGGAAGTTATTCATTTGATATAGTGTGTTAAATATCTATATATTAATAGCCGATAAAATAAGTTTTCACTTTTCACTTTTTACTTTTCACAAATGTGTGCGTACTGATGTCCACTTCGCCCAATGATAGCGATTTATTTTGAACATATTTTGAACATCACATTTTTCGGCCAATTAGAATGGACGTCTTTTTATATTCAAAATTCAAATTTCCTGGCTTAGAACTAAAGCATCGTAATTAATATTGAGAGAACTTTATTTCAAAATTTGCATGGCTACGAAGTTTTTTAAATAATCAAATGAACTGATTCGATTTTTTAAAGCTATAATTATAGGGCTAGGAGCTGATTTGACAGATTTTGTTCAGTGTCATCCATCTTCTATATGATTGTCACCGATTTCCCCTCCCCCTCCTCATCCCCAGCCCGACTGTCGACATTTTTTTTATTCATACTAGAAGTATTTTTTCATTACGCTGAAGAAGCACATAGTTTTAAATGTGAAAAAACGCTAAACTTTATTTCACATTTTATTTCTGCCGCGGGTCGGATTCGAAACGTGGAACTTTGCAATATGAACGGAACGTCTTACCGCTGAGGTAAAGGGCAAACTTTCAGGTGCGACAAAATTAGATTATATATATTAAGCATTCGAAAAAAGAACTATTTCAAACTTGACTTTGATTGTTTGTTTGTATTGAAAATTCAAAAATAGAATATGTCAAATACTTAGTGTGGCCAATTCAAAAAAAATGATTCCAAGATATTTTTCTTTTTCTACGAAATATATTTGTTTGCACACTTGAAACCTTTGCAGGGCTGTCGATATATGCGCCGAGGTCGATTTATGGTACTACGAAAAATGATTGTTGGCAAACTTGAACATTATTCCAAAGATTTAATAATTTACGAAAAATGGTTGTTAGCAAACTTAAACATTATTCCAAGATATAATAATTTACGAAATTTTTGCTACCACGAAAAATGGTTGTTAGCAAACTTAAACATTATTCCAAAATATAATAATTTACGATATTTCTGCTACTACGAAAAATGATTGTTAGCAAACTTGAACATTATTCCAAATATTAAATAATTTACGAAATTTCTGCTACTACGAAAAATGATTGTTAGCAAACTTGGACATTATTCCAAATATTAAATAATTTACGAAATTTCTGCTCCTACGAAAAATGGTTGTTAGCAAACTTGAACATTATTTCAAAAATTAAATAATTTACGAAATTTCTGCTCCTACGAAAAATGGTTGTTAGCAAACTTGAACATTATTCCAAATATTAAATCATTTACGAAATTTCTGCTCCTACGAAAAATGGTTGTTAGCAAACTTGAACATTATTCCAAATATTTAATAATTTACGAAATTTCTGCTCCTACGAAAAATGGTTGTTAGCAAACTTGAACATTATTCCAAATATTAAATAATTTACGAAATTTCTGCCCCTACGAAAAATGGTTGTTAGCAAACTTAAACATTATTTCAAAAATTAAATAATTTACGAAATTTCTGCTACTACGAAAAATGGTTGTTAGCAAACTTGAACATTATTCCAAATATTAAATAATTTACGAAATTTCTGCCCCTACGAAAAATGGTTGTTAGCAAACTTAAACATTATTTCAAAAATTAAATAATTTACGAAATTTCTGCCCCTACGAAAAATGGTTGTTAGCAAACTTGAACATTATTCTAAATATTAAATAATTTACGAAATTTCTGCTCCTACGAAAAATGGTTGTCAGCAAACTTGAACATTATTCCAAAAATTAAATATAAACGAAATTTCGGCTACTACGAAAAATGGTTGTTAGCAAACTTAAACCTTATTCCAAAAATTAAATAATTTACGAAATTTCTAATAAAAATAAAATAAATAAAAATAAAATACAATAAAATAAAATAAATTTAAATTAAATAAAATAAAATAAAATAAAATAAAATAAAATAAAATAAAATAAAATAAAATAAAATAAAATAAAATAAAATAAAATAAAATAAAATAAAATAAAATAAAATAAAATAAAATAACATAAAATAATATAAAATTAAATTAAATTAAATACTTTGCAACAAAAATCTCACGTTGCTGGGCAACGGGCTTACAGCTAGTCTATATATTAATAGCCGATAAAATAAGTTTTCACTTTTCACTTTTTACTTTTCACTTTTTACTTTTCACAAATGTGTGCGTACTGATGTCCACTTCGCCCAATGATAGCGATTTATTTTGAACATATTTTGAACATCACATTTTTCGGCCAATTGGAATGGACGTCTTTTTATATTCAAAATTCAAATTTCCTGGCTTAGAACTAAAGCATCGTAATTAATATTGAGAGAACTTTATTTCAAAATTTGCATGGCTACGAAGTTTTTTAAATAATCAAATGAACTGATTCGATTTTTTGAAGCTATAATTATAGGGCTAGGAGCTGATTTGACAGATTTTGTTCAGTGTCATCCATCTTCTATATGATTGTCACCGATTTCCCCTCCCCCTCCTCATCCCCAGCCCGACTGTCGACATTTTTTTTATTCATACTAGAAGTATTTTTTCATTACGCTGAAGAAGCACATAGTTTTAAATGTGAAAAAACGCTAAACTTTATTTCACATTTTATTTCTGCCGCGGGTTGGATTCGAAACGTGGAACTTTGCAATATGAACGGAACGTCTTACCGCTGAGGTAAAGGGCAAACTTTGAGGTGCGACAAAATTAGATTATATATATTAAGCATTCGAAAAAAGAACTATTTCAAACTTGACTTTGATTGTTTGTTTGTATTGAAAATTCAAAAATAGAATATGTCAAATACTTAGTGTGGCCAATTCAAAAAAAATGATTCCAAGATATTTTTCTTTTTCTACGAAATATATTTGTTTGCACACTTGAAACCTTTGCAGGGCTGTCGATATATGCGCCGAGGTCGATTTATGGTACTACGAAAAATGATTGTTAGCAAACTTGAACATTATTCCAAAGATTTAATAATTTACGAAAAATGGTTGTTAGCAAACTTAAACATTATTCCAAGATATAATAATTTACGAAATTTCTGCTACCACGAAAAATGGTTGTTAGCAAACTTCAACATTATTCCAAAGATTTAATAATTTACGAAATTTCTGCTACTACGAAAAATGGTTGTTAGCAAACTTAAACATTATTCCAAAATATAATAATTTACGATATTTCTGCTACTACGAAAAATGATTGTTAGCAAACTTGAACATTATTCCAAATATTAAATAATTTACGAAATTTCTGCTACTACGAAAAATGATTGTTAGCAAACTTGGACATTATTCCAAATATTAAATAATTTACGAAATTTCTGCTCCTACGAAAAATGGTTGTTAGCAAACTTGAACATTATTTCAAAAATTAAATAATTTACGAAATTTCTGCTCCTACGAAAAATGGTTGTTAGCAAACTTGAACATTCTTCCAAATATTAAATCATTTACGAAATTTCTGCTCCTACGAAAAATGGTTGTTAGCAAACTTGAACATTATTCCAAATATTAAATAATTTACGAAATTTCTGCTCCTACGAAAAATGGTTGTTAGCAAACTTGAACATTATTCCAAATATTAAATAATTTACGAAATTTCTGCTCCTACGAAAAATGGTTGTTAGCAAACTTAAACATTATTTCAAAAATTAAATAATTTACGAAATTTCTGCTACTACGAAAAATGGTTGTTAGCAAACTTGAACATTATTTCAAAAATTAAATAATTTAAGACATTTCGGCTACTACGAAAAATGGTTGTTAGCAAACTTAAACATTATTTCAAAAATTAAATAATTTACGAAATTTCTGCTACTACGAAAAATGGTTGTTAGCAAACTTGAACATTATTCTAAATATTAAATAATTTACGAAATTTCTGCTCCTACGAAAAATGGTTGTTAGCAAACTTGAACATTATTCCAAAAATTAAATATAAACGAAATTTCGGCTACTACGAAAAATGGTTGTTAGCAAACTTAAACATTATTCCAAAAATTAAATAATTTACGAAATTTCTAATAAAAATAAAATAAATAAAAATAAAATAAATAAAAATAAAATAAAATACAATAAAATAAAATAAAATAAAATAAAATAAAATAAAATAAATTAAATAAATTAAAATTAAATTAAATAAAATTAAATAAAATAAAATAAAATAAAATAAAATAAAATAAAATAAAATAAAATAAAATAACATAAAATAATATAAAATAAAATTAAATTAAATACTTTGCAACAAAAATCTCACGTTGCTGGGCAACGGGCTTACAGCTAGTTATAAGTAAAAAGCAGAAATCAGCTGTTTTAATTTAGAGGATAAAAAAACGCATCTTAGTAATAATCATTTTTTGATAGACTTGTAATACGAATAACAATATTTCCGGAGCAACAGCCTGCTCTGAAAACATTTTTATTGGTTACATAAACAAAAAAACGCATTTTTTAAATTTTACTAAAAATACTTTTATGCAGAATACGGTCGTCGTGTTACGCAATGAAATATGTATATTTTAAAAATTTAGTGTTTTTTTTATTTTAGCCTCTCCATGTTCGTCATATTTATGTTCCAGTGTATATACGTCCGGTTATTGACACTTTGCAGGGTTTTTACCAGTTAAATTCAGTCGTGGATCCCTTTTGTATTATGTACGTAAAAAAAACAAAATGAATTTTATTGTTTTTTTTTGTTTCGTTTAAATCTTTGTATATTCTTCCAGGTCGAAATAAAAAAAGGTCCTCTTAAATATCCCATGAATAAAATAACTGTTCTATAAGTATATTAGTATATGCCTTAAATGTTGTTATTTTCGGTGGATGTAAAATAACATATTACATAAAGTGACAAAGAGACATATTATATAACTATAATATATTTTCAATAAGCATCTTTTGAAAACACATTAACAAAATGAACAAACAAATCAGGAAAGCAAATCTTATGATAATGAAAAAGTAATTTGAATACTTGGCACCTGCTTAAAAATAATATACAGATTACTAAGGAAACTTGTTTTTTGACTCTCCTGAAAAGTAGAAAAAAATGAGTGGATCATGTGGTGGAGCATAATATGCCATACTATGGCCTCCTAATGGAAAGTCCTATGGTGCAGCGGTTAGCGCTGTGGTCTTCAAGTCCCCAGTACAAATAGCATTTTTCCATCGATTTCTGTTCAAAGGCATGGGTGTTGGTGATGTCTAAAATTCCCTTCCACTTTTTCCCATCTTTTCCACTAATCCTGTCCTAGCCTTATCCTTCTATCCCTACTACTCTCCTTGAAAAGAGCGACTGAATAACAAATAGTTCTCTTAGTTGTTGCACTTACTCCTCAAAAAGGTTCTACAGACCAGTGCTCCGCAACCTTTTATCTTCCAAGGCACACCGACGTGTTATCCAAAATTTCGCGGCACACCACAGGTAAAAATGTGCATAATATACAGAAATTACATAAGTTTGTGTTTATATATGATAAAATCCACAAAAGATGAATATTTTTATAACCACGTCCACTACCAATGTAGAGCACATGTACTCATAATGGAGATTATATGAAAAGAAAAGTTTCAGTTTATTCAGATTTACTTACAAAAAAAGCATCAGTCAAAAGGCTGCACAAAAGAATTTTAAATGTTTCAAACATTTTGTGGTATAGTTTACATTAACAAATAAACATTTTATGGATTTGGGTATACATACTATGTATGTACATATAACATATTCTTCCAACCAAAATATAATTACTTATAACTTCTCTGTGACAAGTGTCTTCAGAACTATTTTATAGTTTACTATTTGATTATGAAACTATTTGATTTTTTCCGATTATTGGTGACACGCGCCGCGGCACACCCATCATCGCCTTGCGGCACACCGGTTGCGAAGCACTGCAATAGACTGAGCAATGATGAGCACGGACCATTGCTAATATAAGAGGAACGTCATATAATATTTATTGCATTATAGTTTTGTTTTAAATTTTATTTCTGTGAATTTAAGGGATTCGTGAACTACTACTTGAGAAACATCGAAAACTGTGTGATCTGTGCGAGTGTCTTGTTCCAATTTGTAAAACTAATGCTTAAAAACATCATCCTTATATTTCTTGTATAGCCTGTACTGCTCGAATAGATTATTGATTAACAATCAACTTTAGTATGCCGTTCTTTGTTCCCTTCTAACTTGAGTCATTAAATACTTTCTGATGTTTAAAAATCATTAATTGGTATATTTCTGGACATTTGTAAAAAACGCGACTAAGTGAAAATTTGGTCATATTTATTAAAGTGTTAAAATGACATTAAAATTTACTATTTATTTATTGCTATAAGTGCTTAGTCCTTTCAAACTTAAAGATAAGATGGCTTGATAAGAGCGATTATTCACAACCATTCATGTCATAGCTCTACCCTAATCTCTTCGAAAAAAAGAGGTTGAGCAACCGAGTACATATAAAGCAAATCTCTTAGAAAAACATATGTTGAGATACATAAGTAAGCCATGATGGTTTTAATTATTACCAGTTCTATATAGAATCGTAAATTGTTGTAAATTGGTAAAAAAAACGGGGTTTTTCGGTCTGTTGAGTATAAATCCGGGCTTCGGGTCGGGTTCTGTTAACAATTGTGGTTTTAGACTCGGGCCCGGGCCGGGTCGGGTTTTAGACTTTTGGGCTCGGGCCGGGTCATTTTGTAAAATTTCGGCCCGTGCAGACCTCTAATGTATACCATCAGATCGTCATTAGTCAATCTAGCATGAAGTGGCAACACTATGGACTATTGTGATTTGAATACACATCATTAAAATAAATAATTTTAAATGAGTTTGAGTCATAAGATTTCTCCGACTCCGACTGTACATCATTGGTAAAACCGATTGAGATATTAATCGTACCATCCCTTCATCAAAATAATTTGAAAAAATAAATTTATTCTAATTTACACTTTTATTTTATATGATCAGGACCGGTTTCGCTCATGACGAGCATTATCAAGTGATATACAACATTTACAACCGATAGTATAAATCAGTGCTGTATTTTTTGTTTAATATAATGCCTTTTCATCAAGTATTCACCTTAAAAGTGACAAAATAATTATTATTTAAAAAGTACATACCCTATGTATTTATTGACTTGACCTATAATAAAAATAATAAAACATTTTTAGTACTTTTTCCACATAAAATTTATTAGATCAGGACCGGTTTCGCTCATGATGAGCATTGTCAACTGATAAGAAAAAACAATAAAACAGTGATATTTATACAAAAGTTAAGTGATAAAAACAAGGTATGACAAACAATTGGTATTACAACCTAGCAAAAGAATTGAAGTAAAATACAAGGAAAATAAACTACAAATAAAAAGTTGAAGACCACTTAGCAATGAAACTATTATGACAAAAACCAATTAGGTATGAATTATCATTACCAAAGTAAAAACCAACAATTAGTGTATATAATAAATAATCGTAATGTCTGTCAACCAAATTGAGTTTGGAAAATCCAGTAGAGTTTAATCCCGCAAAATTGATTCCTGAAAGTACTAAAAATGTTTTATTATTTTTATTATAATGCCATTCCACCAAGTATTGACAGTGAACACCTTAAAAGTGACTTGACCTATGGTGGAATAACTGAAAACATCTAATCGAATTTGATTTTATATTCAAAAATACGACAATGTTATGCGCAAAAAAGAAAACTATGTACAAATCGATTTTTATTGTTGGATTTTTGCAAACGTATATAGTTTTATGTGGTAAACGTTAAACTGAGTTAAGTCATTTACATTAATGATATTACCGATTTACCTCATAATGTTTTTTCATTTAAGCAAATAAACCGCTAATGTATTTTTATATTTAAAACGCTTCTATATTTATAATTTGCGCATACCAATACATACACTAAATCAACATAACTATATCAGCGGTCGCCAACCGGTTGTGCAATTGTTGCTGTTACGTCATTGTAGGCAAGAATACAAAATGAACATTTTCCAAACGTGCGGCAAGATTAACAAGTATAATATCATCATCATCATGTGTTTTTTTTTTTTCCTTTTTTTAATCATGGCATGTTATTGGTCCGCGGAATCAAACATTAATAGTCTTGATCGACGATCATATAAAGTACTAATTTTTTTTAATGATATCCATCTTTAGATAATATAATACTATAATTAAGTGAGTCGTACAGATTATTAAAATCAAATGGACTGTATTGTGTAACAAGTTACCAATCCACAAAAATCAACTTCTTATATAAATGTCCTGTGTTAGTAAAAAATGTGATATTCATAAACAAATATTCTGGAAATTTAAAGACATTATCTGTTTAGATCAGTGTTCCCCAACCGTTTCCGAGTTTCCGCCGGGCCGCAAACAGTATGTCAAATTTAATAAAATTCGCCATGCAAAAATATAGAATACAGGATTTTTTATCGCCTGCACGTTTTCTTGTATTTTTAGTTATTGTTAAATAAGAAGACATCAATTGTTCGGCTCCGTATTTTGTTTCTTGACCATTTTTGTGCGGTTACATATTACTCAAACTTCTAAAATCCGGCTTCAAATTCAAGTTTAGTTTTTTGCGGATACTTATTATATTGTATTATTTATTCTGTGTGCGACATGATGGTCGCTAGTTTTTTCAGAATCGACAGTCATAAATATTTGCTCTTCGATGGTGAACCCAGATGCAAAACCCTACCTAAATATACCAATAATTTCATAATACATGATTGTTTTCACTTTTAGGGTGTTCACTGTGAATACTCGGTGGAAAGCCATTATATTAATAAAAACACAATATTCCTTTGTACTTATAACCACTTTGTTTAAAAGGTCAGGACTGGTTTCGCTCATTCGCGATTTTTTTTCCTTTTTTTACCGGTCTGCAGGTGTAAAAAAGTTAGGGAACACTGGTTTAGATGACTACTTACCTTTTGCTCTATCTGATAAAATTAATGCATTTTTCGACAACAAATGAAACTTCCCCACCAATAATGATCTATGTTACATTTGAACGTTTTGATAAAATCAAATAAAACTATTTTGTTGAGAAGAGATTATTTATAATTCATATTTGTTTGTGTATTAAACATGCATGAGTATGTGCTTCGTTTTCGGCCTTTATTAAACCTTTTTCCGCAGAACTGATAGAAATGTTCGTGTCATTCTTCATTTTGATAGTGCATAGGTTCTTATTCCAGAGGGCCCAACAAAAAGGGTTAAAAACAAGCAACTTAATGCTGCTAGATCAAAAATAATAGTTATACCAAAACAAAGGTAATGAAATGTAGATCATTGCTGTATATTTAGTTCAAACCTGCCAAAAAATCGAATGTTTTGCATTTTTTTAAAAAAAAAATGACAGTTAAAGTGACACGATGTATGTTGATTGGTTGCAGATTCACAGATGTTGGTTGTTTCAACGACAGACGACAGTAACAGTGACACACGTAGTTTTTTTCTAAGCAAATTGACCTTTATAGGAACCAAATTTTATCACTAACTCTTATTTTAACATATTGAAGGTTGGTTCCTTGTTGCATAGCACGGTCACGGAAGTGTTAATGCTAACTACGCAATGTTTGCCATTCAGTTTTTCAACAACACCGCAATTTGACCGTTTAGTCTAAAACTGAGGTGTTGCCTTTTTGGTAATTTTGACTTCTCGTTATCATTCAATTCTCAGTGCAGCGGAGTTAATTACCCGCATCTTGGTAAATGTTAATGAACCCTGGCCCGGTGTTTCGCGCCAAATTTCGTGAGTGCAAACGCACTTGATGGAAGAGGGAAACGTTGCTCAAGAAAATTAAGTGTATAGGCAGTCGCGTCTACCGGTTTACCAAGTTGTGCGCCATGCCAAGGTTACATAATGTCGATGACCTGATCGTTTTATCATAATATTATTCCTGATCGAATATCACACGGCTCGGGCGTTCTCATTGATTTGACCATTTGAAGGTTTGCTCTTTTTGGCGGTCACCGAAGCACACTGACAACAACCGCAATCCATCGGTGAATGTCAAATTGTCATACATACGTAATACGTCCATTGACGTTAAAACGTATAGACTAATTTAGAATTGAAATTATATCACAATTTTTCGCGAAAGAATCAATTTTAGATTTTAAAAAAATCTTTGTCTCCTTAAAAATCCTGGAAAATATATCGAGAAAATTAATATTTGAGAAGCTTAGAATCAAAACTTACCACTTTAATCTGAACAGAGAAAAACACACTTTCCTTTTAAAAAAAACTCAAAACTCCAGTTTGGTAATAAAGTCATAGTTTGACCCATAATTTCACAGAAACGACGAGGTTTTTAGCGATGTTAAACAATAAATTCTGTTTTTTTTTTGAATCAGTAATCCAATGTTATAGCGATATCTCATTTTTTTTTTCTCAAAACTGGATTTGATCATGTTTGATCCCAATGCCTTCATTTAACGTATCGTTCTCAAAAATGTTTATTCTCCGAGAGGTTTTAAAAAAAATCAAAAAAACACAGAAACACAATTTTTCGGCATAATAAATTACAGCTAATATTTATCACAAGTTTAACATTTATAAGATGCGAAATATATACTATTACACCATGCAAAATACTGATCGCCGATTGGTTCGTTCTAAGCATATCAAATTTTTCATTTAAAGATGTGAGCAAACCGATAGTGATCATTGGCAGTGGTTTTAATAATAGTGTTTAAAGTAAATTTTAATACTCAATTATTTTTGTATATATAATATGTAGTAATGCATTCTTATCTCAAAAACATCAAAAATGGTAATCATTATGTTTTTTGATACCAAGCTCCTCAATTATTCATTTATGGTGTACGTAACATGCTTAGTTTTGATTACAACCATTTAGTGATATTGGTATACGTTTTTTTTTATAAGAAAACATACATGATTTTATTATTCGAAACACTACAGCAGACTACAATAAAATACAATTATAGCTAAAGTCTAAAGAAAAAAAAAACAAATGATGATGAGCAGATTCAGATTAAACCTATGCCAAAATAATGGATTATTAATGATAGTTTTCTGTATAGACTTATTGTGGGATCTTATGAGTCTGGTGGCCTGGTGCGCGAAAATTTCAATATTTCCTATTAAGTGTTGCGATGAAGTGAGCATATTAAACCACTTACAAAACAACACTCTTCACACAACTTCTCATTCTGTAATCGCAATTCACCTGATGCCGTCGCCATTTTAGTTTAGAACAGAAATCCGTCAAAATAAAATGGCGGCGCAGTAAACGTTTTAATTAAAAAAGTCAAATTATTATGATCAAACACCATCTATTATCAAATATTATAAGCTATAATAATTATATTCTATAGAAATTGATTAACGTTTCAAATTTTATTTATAATTTGAAGTATGTATTCACATTTTAAACTAAACACACATATCAACGATGAAAATGTTACCATTAAATGTCATGTCATGTCAAAACACATTTAAATTACACTTTTACTATCTGTTGATTGGATCTACATTTTCTATTTACAAAGAGAATACTGTTTTTTTCATCAAAACATAACCCACTTTTAATATTCAGTAGGTAGGGTAACCAGTGGATATTTATATTTGTTGTTTACTTTTTTGTTTGAAAATGTCCTCCACGCAAGCTTATTTATTATCATCAGCGTAATAGAGCGCACCAGGTCGAAAACATTTGAATCATTATGGACTGTTGAGCATTACTACATTTATATTATCATCGATTACTGGCAGTCGTTAAGTAAAAAACCAAATAAGAAATATTAATAACAAATATTATAAGGTTTTTGAATATTACGAGGATCGAATCTCTTAAATCAATATTGAATTTCAGTTATTAAAGTGCTCGTAACAATAAGTAATAGATAAAGTGCATAAATAGAAATGTTAAAATTTTTAAGATTGTCGAAAATGACGATTATCTCGAAACAGGTTTTTTGAATTTTCTGCCAGTATACCGACGTTAAATACTTCATTTGTTTTTATCTGTAATACTTTTCTGTTCTTATTAATGCATTCTGCTTGTGGTAATACTCACTTCTTCTATTATTCTTAACCAGTTTTCAGCCTCATATGTGACGCGCTGTTTACCTCGGATCGATAATTACTTACATCTCAATAACCAGGCACGTTATTTATTCTTTGCTGCACTGGCTTGCACATATAGACGAATCAAAACATTAAGAAGCTGGCAACTTTCCTCCCACTTTGACAAAACCTTTATGATGTCCCTGCAAACAACGCATTTAAAATGATTATACTTAATAGTTTGATTAGGAATAATAAACTATTCGACAGTATAGTACAGCAGGATTTCTCAACGGGGGGGGCCACCGTATGTTCCAAGGGAGTCACAGAGATATTTTTTTAGGGGAGTCACATGACAGTTTTGGGGGGCCACGGGCAAATTTTGCGAAATCCGTAAATTGTTGTGTCTTAGAAATTGGAATGAGTCTGAGAAAGGCAAAAAAAAGGAGTCACGGCGTTCATTTTGGAAAATCTGTTAATTCCTGGGATTTTAAATGCGAAATTCCTGGGTATTTGCTCGCGTCTTTTCGTTTTGGGTCCCAAAATTCCTTACAAAACTTCAATAATACTTAAATATTACAAAACAGGTAACATGGGGGCCACAGAAAAATAAGACACTCAAAAGGGCAACGGGCCCAAAAATGTTCAATTTTTTTTCAAACAAACTAATTAAATGTACCTAAAGGCAAACACGAACTTATTGTCACCAGTAAACTGCGATAATATTAGTCTAAAGTCAATGTCATCAGCATTTTTAAAAATATTTTATGTTGTTGTTACATTTGTTACGGTTAAATGACTTTTTATTTTGTGGCAATAAACACAATATGTGTAATTATTTGACGTTTCCGTTTCTAACATCGAAATTGCAATACATCGAGATCAAAGATATCCTGTAATAATTGCAATGTAATTATGTGATTGTCGGTAGTTATAACCGAGTGTAACTAGCTATTTTCTTGTTTTCTACCACGTAAATGAAAAATTCAATCAACCCGTCACTATATCCTTAAAATATAAGTTACTCGACTGACTTAAAGCAATATTTCTCGTTCAACAACTTACTTATGTTGATACAAGAAACGTTCTATTAATTAAAATATTTTAAAACAGCTCTTTACAATTTATCAAGATGACATTCGTTTCTTCATCATTCGTAAAATGTTTTATTTGTCCCACAACATATGTATGTCAATTTGATAAAAAAAAAAACAGCACCACTACAATAACTATTAAGAGGACGGGAATATTTGTGAACAAATGTCTCCTTGCAATTCTAATGAAATGTATTTAATTCATCACAAAATCACAATGTATAAATTTAAAATATGAAGGAATATAAAATTATTGCAAAATTTTAAAATTCCCAATTCTGACATTAAATGGGATTAACTTTCTTAGAATAACGAGAAACTACACAAATTTATATTCAATGTAAGCGTTACACCAAAAAAGAAAATTTATTCAACATTTTCATTCGCGAAGCAAATGGCAGCGCTGTAAAACGTTCCCGTAACTCCTTTTTTGTCTATTTGTATATTATATTGAGACAACATGGATGATAGATTACTAAAATTTGAATAAATTTACAGTTTTACTGATGAAATCAAAGCAGAAACACACCTTTGCTATATTTAACATTTTGTTAATGGGGACATTCGTTCTAAAATATGTTCGACGTAGTTCTATGAAAAACAATGTAACCATTGCCTGGAAAATGTACGTTACGTGATACAAAAATAAAACTCAATGTATGAATATTACTTCCGGGTTTTCGCTTAAGTACAACGTATTTTACTGCATGTACTACATAATTTAAAAATATACCTAAATCTTACTTAATAATTATTCTGCTTTTTAAAACATTAAGTTAAAATGCGTAGAGTAACGTCTACAATGTACCATTTTCATTATATACAATTACTTACTGTAATTTTATATATCAAAATTTGTACGTGTAAAATCAATGTACATATGTATCGTAATAAAAAATAATTAATAAATGGTAAAAATATTTTATCTTTTTTTACATTCTTAGAATTATAAGAATTATTTTATAAGAATACAGTGAAGCTTGGGCCCACATCTAAAAAAAAAATAACCAAAGATGAAAGAGAAATGGGAGCTTGGCTCCCAGTTCCCCATATAATATGAAAATACACTAACCGACGATCTATCACTTTTGCATTCATTTTTGATCCGAATTTAGATCTATTTTTAAATCCCGGTAAATAAAAAAGTGTGTAAATAGCAGTGGCGGTTCCTGACCTGAAATCTTGGGTGGGCTAGAGAAAAGCATAGCATTGTATACTATTTACGAAATTTTGCATGCTTCCACTTCATCTTATACATTAATCTACAAGCAAATTAACAAATACTACGACACTACTGCAAAGCATAAATTACTATATAATAAAATCAATGCTAATGTAAGTAAGAAATGATAAAATAATAACCTTAAATTTGTCTTTCAAAGTGAAATAAAAAGTACAAAAAGCAATACAGAGCTGTCACAGAGAGCTGTCACTTTTATACAATACATCGATTTGGTATTTGTGTATTGGTATTTGTGTATGGGCCATGGACAAAATCGTTTTTAGCCCCCAATGAATGACAGAAGCCAGTAAATTTGAAACACAGTCATGTGTATTTGATGACGTTTCCGTACATACAAATACAAACAAAATCGAATCGTGCTAGATTGCGTTCCAGTGTAAAGAAATATTGTCTATGGTTGCGGGCTGGAAAGCATTAGCCCCTGACCAATAACATGTACATAGGTGTTGCCAGACTGACGTCACGTTGAATGTTCTCTATGAATTATTTATAGGGTTATTGTTTTTTTTATGCCGGCTCAGCTTAAAATTGTAATACAAAACAATCGAGAATCTTATTGTAGGTAGACATGGCATTGTCTTATATTGACAGAGGAAAATTTAAACAAAGATATTATATTCATTTGGGAAAGGTTAGTTACGCTTATAAATGTATTTATTTTGTCCAGCGGCCGAATTGCTGTTCATTTTTATTCAGCCATCTAAAGTTTTGGGTGAAAAATGCAGGTCGGGCTTAGCCCACCTAGCCCAGTACCTAGAACCGCCACTGGTAAATAGTTCCGTTTTCATAGTTGTCCAGCATTCATCATTTTTAGGGGCCCATCAAATGATTAATTGTGGTTTCACTGCATTTTACATTCATGATTTTTCGGCATCACATTTGATTTCGTGTGGTGATTTAATCCTGCATGCATATTTTTTCGACTGGTGGGATTCCGGCGTCCTGGCAGACCGTCGGGTAATCCATAGGATGTACCCGGCGGAACTGAGGGATGCTGTTTTGTCACGGGTGGAAACAAAGCAATTGGCGGGAAATATAATTACAAATGTGCTGCGTGACGGTCATATTCTTCACATAGGGAGTTAATATAGTCACAGAAGAAGATTTACATACAAGTACTTTTATAATCCTCAATTACCATCATTTCGATTCAAATAGGTTCCTTCTAGGCATGGAAACGAGCCATGACACACAGACGGAGAAAAAAATCTTTGCCTTGCAACATCGTTTGGCGTTCCGCTTTCTTATATATTGTAATATTAATTGGAACGAGTCGCGAGTTAAAAATACTTAGAGCCTGTGATCGAGTGATTACAATAAGTTGCGAGTCAATACAATACGTAGAATTATTATTCAAATGTCATACAAATTAATAGTAGACAGGTTTGTATAAACATATTATACGTTGTATTTTTCCATAGTATAATCAGGTTTTGCAGCACAAAATTAATTATATACCATTAGTATAATACTGTGATAAATAAATATAGACTTATTCAAAGGTAGGTAATAGCAAAGGTCATTACCAAGTGCATGCTCAAGGCCAAGTGGAATACTCGTTTTAAAACTATGCAATTATGTGGTATCTTATCTCACATAAATTATGCATATCTGTAAACAATAATTGATAATATTGTGTAAGGGTTGTGCACGCTAAAAAATAAATACTTAACGAAAGAATTGTAAAATCAAACTGAACTTTGTACTGGAAAATGTGAATATATATATATATATATTCTTGTACATCTTGCGTGTATTATTTAACTATATACTACAGGTAAATTGTGCCTAAAAAAACACCTGTCATAAATCAGTTCATTCTATAACATATCACGATTAGCTTTGATAAGCGGAGTCAGTTTTTATTTTCATACTGACAGTTCGAATATGTACTACCAATTTGTGTCAGTCAAAAAATCAATATTTCTGTTTAAAAATGAATGCCGCAACTGAATAGTTCAGTATCAATTTTTCTTTTGTTAAATTATACACGTTATCTTACTTATGTCATATTTTTTATATAGTTATTTGATAATAAATAACGATGCGTGCCTTAAAACAGGTATGCGTGTGGTTCTATTCAATTATGCGATTGGATATCGCGTCATGCAAAAAATGTGGGTGATTTTAATACATATAATACAGTAGTTTTCATATTGTCTAAGACACAATGACATACCGACTCGTATTGAGACAAGAAATTTAATTAGAATAATTGTGCGCTTCAACATTATAGATAAGATTTATACTACTTATTCTACAGTTCAGAATATAGTTTGACAGCGTGCAAAAGAGACTATGATAAGGCTCAGCATAGAAAACAAGGGTACCTTAAATTTGTAGTCTAAAAGAGTCAAATATAAGGAGCACAGCGACTCAGATTTTTTTTAACTCCACAAATATATTTATGAGGTAATTTTAATTTTTCGAATAGTCTTAATAATTATTCAAATAGTACACACACTGGCGGATCACCCCATAAGCGTTTGGCGCCTCCGAATCTACGGGACTTCATATATAATTTAACCCTTAACCAGGCTGGGGTATATATTCTTCCCACCCGAATTTTGGCTTATTTTATTAAATTAGTGGTAAATCAAAAATAAAACCAAAAATATTTCTAATTGATTTTTAAAAATTAAAATTATACAATCTAAGTAAAACTTGCTCTATGTTATGTGTCTAATTCTATATGAAATACAAATATTTACTTGTAATAACTTTATTATTTATAGATTAATGCGGAAATTAAATACAACGTGGAAATTAAGTACAAATGAATATTGTGTTTTTTCTTAATTTAATGCAGCCTTGTTAAGAGCAAATAGAGCCCATGTATATGTAATTTAATTTTCTATATCTATCTCAATTTTACATGGGATTTTACACTTGTATAGCTACTTTGATATAGCTTTTCTGCTATACAAAAAAACAGGGCCTCGATTGCGCACGTCAAAGCCGCCGCTGAGTACATAAGATCTTGCGTTTCCTAGGAGTGTTTTGTATGTAATTTATGTTTTATTTTTTTAAGAATCGAGCTACCGATATTTCATGAACAGAAAATATGCTTGATGTATTATTAAATTAAATATTATTGAAATACAACGCGTGCCTAGTCCAAATAGGCGTGACTTGGTAAAACCTGCTTTTGGCTGATAAAAAAACTGCAACCGAACCATTAGTGTTTCTGCCATCGTACATGAAATATTCATCCGCTCAGTTTAGTCCAGGTGTGATTTAAAATGACTGGTTTCGTAGTCCTATGCGTTTTTTGTTGTTGTGATAAGCTTTCTACAACAAAACCGTCTCCTTGGCTTGACAAGAGAGTCATTTATTTAAAAATATGTTTTGTTACTTCTTATCAAGGATGACAAACAAATTTGTAATAACACTAACGAAAGGCTTGATGCATATTTACCCGAAACACTTTTGGGATAGGAATACCTGGGAAACAAATGAGTGACATAACACTTTCAGTTATGGATTTAATATAAAAGATGGTAAGATTCATAAAATCACTATTTGAACCTTTATAATTTTACAATTAATAAAAAGCTATAAATAAAAATGATTTGTCACACAAATACGGGAAATGATGATTTGAGCGTAGGAGAAATTACGGTTTGCTTGAATGATTTTTATTTATAGGAAAAAACCCTTTGTGAACACTATTTGTGATTTCCATTCATAGATTTTATTATGGACTATCATTAAATGGCATTTTTCAAAATTTATGACAAATCACTTTATGAATGTTTGCTCCTCATGTAAAATCCTGGTAATTAGTTAAAAACTAAGTATTTACGAAAGTAAAGGAGGTCATTCAAATACATACTGTTATGTGTCACAGTATAAAATCTACGATTCTGTACTTTCATTCTACACTGCATACATGATTAGTAGTACCAAGAAACTTTGGTTTTTGTTATTAGTTTGGATGTCAAATAATCATATATCATATATATATATCAATAATCATATATCATTCACTTGTATAGTTACAATGGTTCAAAAGGTTACATTATTGTGCACGTATAAAAAATACAAATAATTAAATGAGCTTTTAGAAATAACTTGTAAATGGAGTCATATTATTAGGTATAATTCACTTATTTTGTCTCGTTTAAGTAGTTTGTGATATTATCGATTAATAACAGGGTGGTCCGGAGCACCGCCTCCTTTTGTTCAATTGCCTCGGACATGATTTTCCGCCGTTCTCCGGCTCCGCCTGGAAAAATAAAAATAACAATAAATGAAAAACAATAGACAGACGTGCCGTGTCGTTTCTAAAAAAATCCGGCTGACACAATCAAAAACATTAGATACGGAATGCTCAAAAAGCAAATTGC
This sequence comes from Himalopsyche tibetana, assembly GCA_030503985.1. Taxonomy (NCBI): domain Eukaryota; kingdom Metazoa; phylum Arthropoda; class Insecta; order Trichoptera; family Rhyacophilidae; genus Himalopsyche; species Himalopsyche tibetana. Next base: position 20,513,048 of record JAPJYX010000005.1, read on the forward strand.
TCTCGCAAACTGTGAATTATTGCACAACACAATATCTCCATTGCGCTATCATCAAATTGTTTTATGTCAGTGTAAACGTTATATGTAGGTTCCACAATACTACATTGTTCACTTCCAAATTGCATCACTTATAAAAGTCATAGTTAGGAATTCCAAGTGTCCATTGAAAACGAATATGTATTTGAGTTTTAAGCATTATAGTATTTGAAGAAAGCAATGAGTGAACTTCGTATGTTCATTGTCTTTCATATTAATGGCGGTATATATTAATTATTGTCAACTCATAATAGCTGTCAGCAAGTGAGAATTATAGTTCTTTAATAAATAAAATAGTTAACATCAAGATATGATGTAATATCATTCATATTTTGAGTGAATAGAGTATCAAAAATCTTCAAATATTCAAATATCCGAATATCAAAAAAGAGCAGGAATATATTCGAATATACGAACTTTGCGCACTTTGAAATACCTTGCATTCATATTTCACATAAAAATAATATTAATTTATTGAGTGATCCCAACAACTCATTCCCAGCACATCTAATGTTTCCGTCGTGTTTTTTTTAAGTTGATGTCTTTGAATTGTTAGATTATTTTAGTTTCAGATCATCTAAATTTTGCAGAAACACTTCACGCCAATAATGCACTACAGGGACATAGTAGTAAAAACTAATTACGAAATCAAAGTCAAAAAGATATCGGCTAAGACTACGAAAGCATATTATTGAATTTATTTTGACATAACATAAGAAAATGAACAAGCATTTTATTTACACATGTAAAAATATTTTTTGTGAATATGAAATGTCTATTTACCTTGATCATTCTAAATCTTTCAGTAGTTCCCACACCGCAAGTGACGCTGCATGGTGTCCAAGCGCTCCAATCTGTGATCATGCAATCGCGCCTATTTCCAAAAATTGACGATTGGGGAAACTGATTTGCTGGAGAGTTTCCACTTTCCAATCCGATAATGGCATCTGCAACAAAATACAAATTTTACGGGTGATTCAAAGACGGGGTCTATGCTTTTTCCTAAACATTTTAACTCTTGTTGTTTTAACTTCTTTGCGCTCTAAATTTCGAAGGTTGCTCGAGAAAACAATATACATACATATTATAACCAGTAAAAATACCCTTTTTTGTTGCATCTGAAATCCATCGGATTTGTGAGCGTGCATAGTTATGAAACTGTGAGAATTTACCTGTTTTGTTTACAAAACTGTTTTCGTGATTATTTCTAATCAATGAATTATAAAGATTGTACTATATAAGTGTATATATTTATTGATTTTGCAAGCTACGTCTATAACAATAGTGAACCGTCATTCTGCCGAAGGAGCATGAATCTATACTTGGCCTTTTACATCGCGGTCGTAGTTTTCCCGCTCAAACAAATGACAGCTCGCTCAGTTGGGCAACTTAACAAGCCATAAATGCGCCTTTTGTGTTTATAAATAGAAAATGTCCCGGGGATTAAGCGGCGCAATGTTGGCCAGTATTGTATTTTTGAGCGCGATGTGTATAATTTTCAAAATTATCACCATATAATATATTGTATACCTATGTTACAAGCACCTTATCATTGAAAATATTATCGTCGACCATTTTATAAATCCTTTCATAGTATGAACGAAATTTCACATTGTTTATAACTGCATAATCCACCTTTTATAATAAATAGTACAATACATAACACCATATATTATTAAGTACATACTGATAAGAAAATCATGCTAACAAGGTCTCGAGTCACATTAAACTTAACCCTCTAGTTTGTTTCTAGTGATATGCTTAACAAAAGCGTCACCTATAATTTCCAATAATTCAATGCAGTTAAATAATTTGACACTTATAATAAACGTATCAATTCGACGACATTATTTGGAAGTCCCTCTCCATCGAATAGCAATTTACGTTGTGCCTCGAGGCATGACGATATTACGTTGTATTTATGCAAAATTATTTATGGAAACTATTTATAAACTGCGAGAAATTATATTTTAAAGACAGTTGATAAATATATAGTTATTTTTGCGCCTTCAAATAAAGTGCTAAGTATTAATTATTGAATGACTTCGTATTAGCGACCCAGTATACAATTAAATAGGTAAAAATAATAAATATACCATGAGAAGTCTAAATACGATTGGCATATGAAAAACCAAAAGAAAGTTTCAAAAACATTCAAAAATAAAATTGGATGTGTTTCACGCACCCTCAGATGGCATAATAGTTAGTAATATAATCTACAAGTTTTCCCAGACTCTGCGCATTTGTTAATTTATTTTCCCCTAAAACAAAATACTAGGTACGTCATATTGTATTCCCAGTTGTTGCTATAAAGATACGCATTTACTGCAATCATATCAAATTATATATTTGTCAGCTGGCATTTTATTTTTACATTTCTTATGTAGATGGCAGTATGACGACTACGCTATACTGTAAAACACTTTTTTTAATATTAAATATTATTCAAGTCTATATAAAATACGTCATTATTTTTGTATTAGAAAAAACGTTGCTATAAAGACCAAAATTATTTCACAGAGAAAAACCAATATGAAAACATATAAGCAATAAAATTATATACATCAGTGCCGTCTGGATGCTATTTAAAAATAGTAAAATAAACTTTTATTGTATTTTATGCCAATGAATAAATAATTTTGTTTCATTAAGTAAAATAATGAATATCTAAACATATTAATGAAACACCTACTCCGACGTATTTCTGCATTTTTTTCTGTGAACCAAACCCACAGTGCTGACCAAAGAAAAATATTCTTATAGCACTTTTATTGTTTATAGTATTTATTCTGAATAATTTATAAATTTGCAGTATAATTAGCTATCATCTATTTTGTTGCGACAGTTGAAATCAATTTTTTTCTTTGTACTTAATCGATCGGTCAAAGTTTTATTAAAATTGTCTAATCTGATCGTAACATAATTATCTACATGATAAAATATCACCTGATGAGTATAAATAAAAGCATTTATGTCGTACGATGGATTTTATTAACAATCCCTAACATAAGTTGATGTCCGCCAGACTATAAATAACTTTGGTGAATATTCGTATAGCTTAAGTGCATCTGATAAGGTAGTACTTCAATCTTATTTACATAATAACTTTCAATCGGTTGTGTTTTATAAATTACGGTGTTTTTTATGTAATCGGAAGACGTAAGCGTTGATAACAGAATATCTTTGTATCTTTCATTCATCACGCGCGCCATTTTTGGCTCAAGCTCACCAGGCTATCCACCTGTGAGGTGTCAAGTTGTTGCACCTGAATAGAATACCAATGTTTCAAATTAGTTTGATGCTCTTCGACCTTGCGTGACTAAACGAATACAAATTAATTTAGACGATTTATTTACAATTCTACTTCCGAATGTCGCCAAATATTAAATTAGTAATTGTTTAATTGTGCAGTGTATCAGTAACAAAAACAATTATACTACATGACTAGTTTTTTATAGCACAGTTACATCCGTTAGATTTTTAATTGTTGATCGAGTAATTTGTGCGAATTCCTCCAAGTATTCTGTAATGATTATTAAACCTAGAAGGGAACAGGGTAATGGTAGAATTACCGATTAGCTATTATAATTAATTGTGTTATTCTACCAAAAGAAGCTATGTAAGTATATGAGAATCATGGTTGTTGCATATTCACATTTTAATGAAACCCTTGTTTGATAATTCATCCGTAAAAACACTAAAATGTGTGCTTTCCTTAATCCCTGAAACACTAATACGATGAAGGCGCAAAGACTTAGACCGTCTGTTAACGTGGTCAGATGCAACGACATTATTGAGTATATTAGAAAACAATTATCTGGTAGGCACTGGGCGTCTAGGTCTAGACCACCCTCACAATAAATGATCGGAAAAATTGGGAAACGATGTCAGATTGGTTATTGTATTTTGATGGAAAATTAAAACTCTGGATTTCGTGAAAGTGCTTATGCAGTTGTCCATGAATATGATCGTTGAATTCGTAATTGTGGTATTGCGAAAAGACCGTTATACTCATTATAGCAAATACTTAAAGTCGTTCTAGATTTTCAATTATAAGAATATTATGACCGATGGGTAAACAGTATACCTATAGGTTAATCGTAAAAATCTTCTTTAAATATGACGTCTACCGATGGCAATAGTAAGGGCGCTATTTTAAACTTTGTCTAGGGGCGGCACATAGCCAAGGAACGCTACTGAGAACAATCATTCAATTATTACCTTTATCAAAAATAGTTAATTATTTTATCAACCAATGTTTGATTTTATCATATCGCATTTGATGCCGTTAATTTGTCCTGCCGAAGACCACATGACGGTGCAATCGAATTGTAAATCTGGAAAATCCACAAACTAAGATGACAGATTCATACCAGGAAGTACTGATAATAATATCATACAAAATTGAATAATCATTGTATTTAAAATGATCACAAAAGGTTTCACAGTTATAGCACTGGCCGAAAGTATTATTAGTTATAAGTAATCAAAAAACGTACATTTGAAAAACTTAATTAGTCAATCACGGATGTCCTTCGTTTTTACAATTCTTTCCGTGCACACTAACTCCTATGGGGTACAATGATTTTTTTTTTTGGAAGGACCAAATTATTACACAAACTGTTTCTCGAGACCCATAATAATAATACACAATTCGATAATGGCCTATCCATGAAATTGATTAATTGTATCGACAATGAAGCAATCAAAAATCACATGCATATATGTAGATATGTCCTAATATATGTTTATTTATTTTTTTATACCGCTTGTCCAATGAACGACGGAGCCTTCGAAGGAATATAATCAATATTTTTAATAGCTCATTGCTGCCGCATTATTACACCTAACCTTGGCATCTTATTGACGACATTTTGTCTACGCATTAAATTTATTTATTGGACAAACTAAAATTGATTGACCTGTTAAAGTGCTAAAATGAATAGAACATTTTCTTTGGCCAGCCAGCAAATCAAACAAACCATAATTTACACTTTACATAGTAACACGTGTATATATTTTGCTTTAAAGACATTTACTATTCCGGCTGCTGTGTGCCAAGAACATTATTTTCAGGTAAGTGATTAATTAGCGTTTCACCACTAATTGCTCCCGTTTTTCAAATATATATTTTCTGTGATATACATATACGGACCAAGTCTATGTATGTTATATATTTTCATGTTATAAAATGCTAAATTCTATAAAAAAACGATTTTTTTTTCTTTGACGAAGACGCCGTGTATATTTTGATAGGTACTGAGAAAATAGTCGTTTAACAATTACCTAGTTTCGGTTACCGCCGGCAGATGACCAGTGTCAAACACAAAATTGCAAAATAGTATCACTATAATAGGCATAATATTATTTGTGATATACATTTTATGTTACCGACTACTTTTCTCCTATACCGATTACTGAGCAAATTTTATATAATATAATCCCCCTTTTTATCTTTGTTCATCTTATCTAAGATTTTCCTGAGTAGGTATTATACTCGGTAATCGGTAGGTATTGCTATCGTTACAATACGATCCGTGAACTAGGGTTGCCAACCGTCCCGGTTTGGCCGGGATTATCCCGGAACTGGAATCGCTGTCCCGTATGCCGGATGATGATGATTTTCAGTTTTTTGTTATTTGTCGGGATTGTCCCGGAATTGAAATCGCTGTCCCGTATCCGGATATATGTTGATATTCAGTTGTGTGCTATTTGTCCCGGAATTGTAACAGAAATATTTGGCAACCCTACAGTAAACGCATGTTTTTTGGTTAGGCCAGAATTGGGACAGTACTGTCAGCCTTTTCTGAACTTAATGGCTGAATCATACGTCACAGCGCTGCTTGTCTTGTCACGTGATCCTTTCAATAGGACCATTGTCTGTTCAATATTAGTTCCAGAAACCGTCACCACTGCGTCACGGTCAGAACAGCGTCGACGCACAGTAGTTGGCACTTCCTGGTTTTTTCAAATACTATTTGACTTATAAAATTGGTTATTCGGAATGTCAATTTGATTGATCTATCATATTATTGCTATGACGTCCGTTTGATATCGTGAAATTGTCGCAGTCAATGTTGATATGAAAAGCTATAATATCGCAATATCTTATCGCGTGTTGATTGAGTAATAAATAAAAAAAACTCTCAATCTTACACTTGTTAAATATTTTATATTTGCTAAAGAAATTGTACAATGAAATTGATAAACTTTTTCTACCATGTAGGTCCTATTCGAAGCATATGGACTCTTTATAAAATGTAATTATTTTTATTTTGAATAAAACATTGTACACTTCCTCATAACAAGGGAATATCTACTGATTTAAAAGTTGGGTATTTTTTAAATTTCGCATTATTGAAATAAATTAAAAAATATCCCCCTTTTAAATCAGTAGACATTCCCATGTCTTGACATTTCGGTGTACCTTTTAACGATAATCACAAGTAATTTTAAAGACCTACAGAAATTGTATTTGTTTATATGATTATCTCCCCAATTAATTAGACGTCATTAAAATCAAACTATTAGTAGAATTAATTGAGATCGCCATCAATAGCTTTTTACTTAGTGATATATCCTAATAATACAACTGTTAACCAACCGTCAGTTCAAGTTCATACGTACATTTAAATGCATGAAGGTGCCAAAAGGCCAAACGCGGGTCTTTGGTAAAAAAAAAGTGTGGAAGTGTACAAAATTTGAATGATTTTAAAGAAATTATTTTTTATGAGAATTCGTTCACTTAGTCACTTACATAAACATTCTTTTTCGAAGAGGGTGAGGATTGAACTATAGGACTAGAATTGAGCCTTTTGTAAGTAAATCGCTGTTCGTAACTTTTAGAACCGGATAGGTAGGATGGAACGAAAATATCACAGACATCCACGGCCTTAGACAACAGATTCGAGTGCGTGAGTAACGCAGACGTTTGTTAACAATCCTGCTAGGTGGGGACTAGGGTATCCAATCCCGGAGCCTTTTTCCAATCCCGGGATTGGGATTTTCTTACCGAAGAATTTGAAATCCTCAATTTGGTGTACTTTTCCCAGATTCTCACAGAAGCTTGTTTTCTTTTTTTTTTTAGCTAACCGAAAAAATTTACATCTTGAATTTGCCAATTTCGTATAAATTTTCGGGTTTTGCTGAAACTTCTCAATCCCGGAATTTCGGGATCAGAAAATTGAACGGGATCCCGGGATTGGATGCCCTAGTAGGAGCGAATGCACAAAAAAAATCAATTAATATTCTAGAAAATAAGGTTATGTACAAAATCACGGAAGTTTAGTCGATTATTGAAAAAGAACACTTACTTCTTTCACTAATCTACTCGCCTACAAACTATTCAAAATTCAAAAAATGTTAGCCTATATTGCCTATTCAATGTTTTGCTTACCAGAGTTAGCATTGTTTTAACACTTCATAATATGTGATTAAACGATATTTAATGAAAATCGTGTGTCATTTTTCAAAACCGTTTATGATCTATAGATAATAAATACAATCACACATGGCATGCCACTTATTTCATATGGGCATGATTGCAATTTACATCTGTCAATCGCAGAGACCTAGTGCAATGAACGATGTCGGATCAAAGCGAATCCAATTTCCGTCCTCAGAGCTAAAGCAGCCTGTCAATTTAAATAAAATTATATTTTACAGCTACACTTTTGCGTCTATAAACAAAACAGTCACGTGGTTACCCAAGAACTGTTTTCTTTTCCGAAGTTGAATATCCAAGAAGTATACAATTGAGGACAGCTTTCACGAAAAGATCTTTCTATATATTGTACAATAAATTGTAAACTATCTTAGTCTTAAAAATAGCAAAATTTAATAAACATTACTTTGCCTAAGAAAGTTTTTCAAATGATAATATTTCATCCGTGTAACTACAAGCTATTTAAATGTAATATGTGGTCTTCTAATTATAAACCAATATTATGATATCTTGAATATTGAACCATTTCAAATTTCTTTAATGTACCATTTCTTTGTACACCAAATGGAAAAATTTAACTGTAATCCAAGAATAAAAAGTATCTTTACGTAAATAAAAAATGCCTGTGAGATATTAAATATCTACGCTAGTAAGAATTGTCTTGCATAATATGGCTTCTATTAGTGACTTAGATAACTAAAGATTATTGATGTAATCGCATTATTTGGAAATAGCATTATTCCAATAAGAGGGTAAGAACGCAAACTATGGATGTTAATATATGTTTGTCATGAATTCGCTGTAGGTATAAAAATACGTGTCGGGTACAGTGGTCAACGTCGTTGGTTTGCATGCCGGATCTCGCGGCTTCGAATCCCAGTACGAACAGTATGTTTTCAATCGGTTTTTTTTCAAAGGCACGATGCTTGTGTTGTCGAAAAAAATCTCCCTCCGCCCACCATTTGAAATTTTCAATATTCTAAGTGTATAAGCACTTTCGATGAATTTCAATAAACACCTGATCATTAGAGATTTTACTTTAGCTGATAATTAGTCAATATAAATTGATTATATTTAAAAAAAAAACATATCTATTATACGCACTATTTTTTTTTACTTGTATCAACACAATATTACATATATATCACCAGAAGCGTTTTTTCATTAAAAAATACTACCAAGTGTTGATTTAAATATGCACATAATCTATTACAGGTGTGGAATTACACATTAAATAACTGATTTGTAATGCTAAAAGTACAAGAATTATAAAAAATATTCGATATTTTTTGTAAAGCATTTTTAATTAAACAAATAATTTAAAAAAATGGTCGTCCTACATTTGTATCGGTTGTGATTTATCAGAGAACGTAAATATATTTTATGGTTAAAAAAATAATTTATATTTATTATCGCTATCGCAAATTTGTGCTGCCATTTACAAATACCTGAGGTATTCATTGCCATTGTCGCAATAATGTAAATAAAACCAACACATGTAACAACATTTTTTTCAGTTTTAAAAGAGCCATTGTATACAATTTTATTTTTGGGTAGTAATTGTTTACTATTTTATATAGTAGTAAAATAACACGAAAAATCGTGTAGTACGTATTTGATTTAACATCCGAGTACAATTATGTAAGAGACAATCTACTATATTTATACATGTATAATAAAATAATCTGTTCATAGAAGAACTTAATCAATTTGTATGCTATGTCCACGTTTCATTGAATGAATTGGCATTTACTCCGATATGATAATATGATTTTGACAGTTGTGTAACTACCATACAACGGGTATATATGTATGTGACGCATAATGGCTCCTGGGCCAACCAATTCTCTCTCAAATGTAATAACTCTTTTTTAAATAATCAAAAATAATCGCAGAATGAAAAAATCTTGAATCCTTTTCTAGTTACAAATACGTGGACGGTAGTAAAATAATGGTTAGATTGTTAATTCTTCACTAGATAAATAAGTGGTTTTAATGTCTTATTGTGTCTGTCGTAGTTTGTGTGTGACAGATTTGAATTCAGAGAATATTCAATGATCAAATGCTAAACAGTTGTTGAGATATGGATTTCAGACAGGGCAGACGTTCAATTTTTTGTCTGTTTTGATTTAAGTTAATTACGTTGAATAATGATTCAACATTTTAATGATGTTTTACTGTGATTGTTTTTCTTTAAAGTGGTAGTTATCCGACTATTTCTGACATTTATTTCATCCAATTTTCAATATAATAGTTTCGAACTCGCGACAATACTTAACTTAATCCGTGGCCCGTATTTGTATCTGCAGGTTGATAACATCATAAAGGCCGCAGGTGATACCTGACCTGAAATTTCTAATGAATGCCGATACAAAAAACCTATTGCAAAAAATATTCAATTTCACCTTGCGCGCGCTTATTATATCGCAATTATCAAATCTATTTCCGACAAAATATGCCCTCTCTCAATAAAAAAAATACAAATAAGTTTTTTATGTCCTTAGTGTAAAACTATTGCTACATAGTATTATTATATGAACGGCAAAGTCTAGTCTGCTTGCTGCCATATAGCCAAATAACAGCAAATTTTTAATTTGAAACCTATCTCATTAGTCCAACATAGTACGCGGTCGAGAGAGTGAACTCGATCGAAAACAAAACAATCCGAACGCGACGCATGAGTTCGACCGAACGATCCGGCGAGTGATTAAAGTGTGCGAGTGAATATACACCATTTATATTTCCTCGGCCGAGAGGATACGCCTACCACCTGTACCACGCCCTCGGTCGAGTTTATAGCGTGTGTGAATAGGTGTTTGACGAATTTGTTGTATCTAACGAGACACACGTTGAAATTAATAGAATCGTTAAAAAAAACTCACATTCGTGTAGACGCTTACTCGTTCAATATTGTTGATCGGCTAGTCTAAATGAGACTAAGCACAGTCGGACGCATTTCAACCAACACTAAAATTAGTCGCGTGACACCGACCTACCTCATATTATTTTCATATGAATAGAATGTTCATATTGATCGTCTCCGACCGAAAAAGAAGCCGAAAGTATTAGATTACGTTAAGGCATCGATACCAGTTTTATAAGTGGACTAATATTTGTTATTGTATTTAAATATGTATGTATCCTATTTTTTTCTTATATGTATAGCTTTTGAAGACCTCAAGGTCTTCAAAATGATAATGAGTCAAATTTCCTGTTACAAAGATTATTGCTATATTTTTTTTATAGACGTTAACCAAAAAAAAAATCGATTTGGAAATATTTGTTTATTTCGTATTTTTGTTGCAACCCTCTGTGATCAGAGGCAAAACAATCGTCATTCTTTTTAATTTAACGAAAATTCGAACTATTAAGTCTAATCAGATACGATTTATCTTCTTAGAACTGTAAGACATATTGATTGGAATCTTACACCCTTTGTTGTCCAGTGTGTTTCGTCGCAATGCGGGTCAAACGCGGATTTGATCATTTTGTTTCATTATATTAAATTAGTCAGGCTAGTCGAAACCAAGGCAATATGACAATTGATTGATTAAATACAACGTTGCCAATTATGACACTGGAAATAATTGCAGTTATTAAAAGATTCACTTTGAAATATAATAAAAATGATAACTTACCTCTTACAACAGCGCATGTAGTGGTGCAATCTTGTTCAGTGAGGAAATTGTTTCTATTTCCTTTGCATCCGTTATAGTTGAAGGGTACACACATTAGTTTCTGGGTGTTGAATGCCCATCTTTGGTAGGATCCTCGGCAAAGACCAGGATCGGCTTCTTGCATGCATACCTCTGGAAATAGATTGATTAATACAGTAATATTTATAAATTTGCATTATTACTTTGCATTAATTATTGTCCAACATATTGTTTTACGTTTAACTTTTTAAGCCATGAACTAAGTGAAGACAGGATAGCAAATTGTTTAGTTCTACATGGATTGTACAAGGTATTTTTACATAATATTAGTATATGTATGGTAATATTTGACAGTTTTAATAATTACTATGTTTAATTGTACAAGAGTAATAAAAAAAATCCCTCCTCTCTCTGGGACACGGCAAATACCTTTTAGATTAAGCGAGCTCCTTGTTAAGGTATTGGTGACCCACCGCTACAGTCGTGCATAGTTATAAAGACAAACAATTTCATTCGTATTTCAACCAAGTATTGATGAACATAATTACGTTTAGCGGTAGCCATATCTAAACTGCAAGACTCTCTGACGGTGCACGGCGCCTGCTCCATCAAAGACACCCTGGACGAACACTCGTCGTGGAGTTGCTGACCCACCACGAGAAGCATCCTCATACGAACTCTGACTCCTGGGCCGCAAGAAGAACTGCATGTTGACCAATCACTCCATGGAGTTATCGGGCAGCCAGCGATTGGCACTTCCACGTCTTCGGGACGACATTCTGGCATCATGCATTTTTTCTTTTCCTCTGTGCAAACAAATACAAATACGTATTATTATGTACGTTATTTCCGATCACAAAATTAATAATATTCATTCCTAAATGTTGTCTAGGCAGTCCCTTATCGTGAATTTTCGGATATGGTAAGGATTTAACCATAGAATATAGAATTTTTTATGTATTAGCTAATCGCCCTTTACTACCGGTACTCAGGGTTAGATTGAGCATTAACAAATTAAATCATCACACACAACCAATAGCGCTGGAAACAATCCATCCATCAATCGATTGATAAATCATTGCGAGCAAATTAGTGGCGGATTAAGCATACAAGAGGCATTATATACCTTAAGGCGCAATAATATTTGGAGGCCTTGTTTTTCTAATAACATAAGAACGTCAACAAATTTCATGTAAAACAGTAAATATGTATTAAAATCTTAACAAAGAGTATATTGGTTTTTTTATTTAATACATTTTTGAGGCCCCTAGAATTCGGAGGCCCCAAGCGCGCGCCTCATGCGTTTATAGGATAATCCGCCACTGAAGCGAATGACTATTCTGTACCTCAAATCTGCAATACGGACACCGGGATCAAACCTTTTATCCATAGTAGGAGTTACAATACCGGTATTACAAAAAAGGGGGAATCAATCAATTTGGGATCGCAATACCGATCGAGTGATTCAATGTCACTATTTCGGTATTTCATATAAAATACCGTTTTAAAAAAATATAATAATCATAGATAGATGGGTTACTTTCATAAATAGCGTACCGTTTCTTAAAACAATAATACGTCATTGAAAGGTTGATCAATTTTGTGGCCTGTCAAAATTAATACAACTGCTTGCAAAATATTTATTTTATGTCTTCTTACGAACGAATTCGATTTTGGTTTTTTTCTTGACCAAATATTGGTATTTTTGCACTCTAAAAAACCGGTATTTCGGTATTGAAAAGTCATAATAATTACCGGAATCCCGATTTCGGTAATATCGGTATTTGAAGCCCTTATCCACAGCGGTATTTCTAGATTAATTGAAATAAGATATGACCGATTGACACAAATGCTTTGAATAACAATATTTAGTAAAAAGACTAAGAACATTATCTTTTTATAATACCGAGCATCAATTAAAGTGTTTCTAGGCATCAATACATATTATGAAAAATAAATAGAGCTTTACAAGGACTTCGTTTTAGTATTAATAATTTAAATAATCGTTACATCTTGATATTTCTTACCAGTGATTGTTTGAGGACATTTCTTGCGTCCCATACGGTCGATGAAATGCCTGGTTCTCTTGCTGAAACCGATGCCGCAAGTTTCTGAACAGTCTGACCACGGTCCCCAGTTATCTGTCGTGCAGATACCTTCGTTATCGGTTTCCAGTGCCAGACCTTGGTCCAGATCATCATCGTTCGATGCAGTTTCACCCCTTTGCAATATAAATCATATAGGTATATATAACATACATATTCATAAAAACACAGCAATTTAAAAATCACGTCACATTTCACGAAGTTTGAAAAATTAGATGTGCCGTTTCCGCCTGGAACAAGTTACAAATCACCTGGTAAAGTAATTGCAAATCAATAGGCGGCTTTTTGTACAAATTATTAATGATTGGTCATTAATTAATAATTAATTATTACTTATTTGTGCGTACTGTATATGTATAACATTATAGAATATGCATCATTGGAGTAGGATGACACTAATTATCGATGTAATCATTTTTTTTGTGTTTACCGAAGTAACTAAAGAGTAATAAATTAAATTGTTGATGCATTGTCATGACCTCGACATACTACAATGTAAAACATTTAGTTTATATTTAAAACGTTGACATGGGAAGTAATAAATACGTTATCAATACATGGGAAGTAATAAATACGAGTTAATGACTTAGCTTACGTCATTTTGCCGATCAAATAAGAGCCGTTGTGTCGTAATTTAAAAAAGGAAATATGTCGCAAAAACCGCCATTAAGTGTATGTTTATTACCTGTGATCATAAAATGATTTTTTGTCGACCGCTCCTGCTGCAATTTTATGTCAGTATCTTTATTGTATGGATTGTAGTACATTATTGAATAGCATTTATTTCCGTTTAGATCAATGTTAATTACAGGTGGTAGGTGCTAATCGTAAACACCAAGAGCATTTCTTATTATAAATGGTACATAGCTAAATGAAAAAGACGTTTATAAAATGTTGCGGAATCGAAGTCATATTATATTTAAAAGCTTTAGGTACCTCAGCGATCAGACCGGTCGGGTTCAAGTACCGGCAAAATAAATTAATATCGGATTAAGATATTGTCAATTTAAAACTGAGATCTTGGGCATGGAAGTATTTGAAGTATTTTCTCTTCATGTTAGGTGGTTGAAAAATTCATTTATTGTTCATTTAATTGTATAACGGAAACAATACAAAACATTACAATTGATATTCGGAATATTTGTATGACGAAATGTTTTTTTGATTTTTTGTTATGTTACTTATTTTATTTAAAATATAATTAGAGAACATACATAGTGTATGTATACAAGTTTAAACGATAATATCAAACTGATTCAGCTGAGAATGTTCGCGAGGAACACAACCGGTCCTAATCAATTTATAAAATTACTGAATAAATACATCTTTTTTTAAATAATATAATATTCTCTACCCGTCTCAAATTGAAAAAGTAGTAAAAATATCGTATTAAAAAAAAATTACATAAATTCATGTTTTTTCGTATGTTTTATCGAAAAAATAGCTCTACTGCTAAAAATAAATTATGATTAGAATATTTAATTCGTAATGCTCAAGGACATATGAAAAAATAAAGAAGTTAATTAAAATTCTAAAGTTTGCGTTTTTAACTGAAACCTGTCATTATGTCGTCATAATTGCGTGATTGCGTTGAATACTTTTATGCGACTAACAAATAATGCTTTACAGCCGATGTTGTCATGTTCACATAAAAAAATCACCACATACACTGATATCAATTTACGAAATCATGTTATAGAAACACGTGTGTCCAAAAACTAATGATAAATGCCTGTCGAATTCTATGAATCGCATTTTACTGGCCGGCCTCATTGTCGATGTTTATAACTCTCACTTGTGTAGATTTGCTTCAGTATGTATTCGTTTTAGATTTAAAATAATTGTTTATAACTGTTTCAGTCGTATTTCATTTCTTCAAATGATATTATTAGTGGTTATTATTATAGGCTAATAATAAATTTAATGTAAGTGCAATTAACATGTTGTTTAAATTAGACAGATTAATAACGATGGGGATATTTTCAAAACTCAATACTGTGTTTTTTTACAGTTCGTTGCTTCTTAATAAACAATCATTCTAATAATAATTAATGTTTCGTTTATTTTAAATAACAAGTAAAATATGCTCAATAGTAGCTGAATATGTTGTATTTATCATGGTGAGTGCTAAACTATGCAATATTTCTAAAATTTCGTGCGGTTAAAACACGTGATGCAACGTTTAATGTTTGTTGCCCTCTTAAATTTTTATGAATCTAAGAGTTATGTAATACGATATATTGATAATCTACCAGTAGACTAACAATTCGTCAGATATTTTTAGTATCATATCATTTGACGACCACCCTGATAAGCTAAATAAGTCTTAATGTTTTGAAGGAGAGGCACCATTTGAAATTGACCTACCTGGACTTGAAACTACAAGGTTCTTTTAGTAGCTATAAATACAAAATTTTTGATTTAAAAAAAATCATAAAAGCCCTCATTATAAAATTAACTACGGCAGGATATGTAAATAAATAATTTCCCGAAAACAATTAAAATAAATCACATCGAATACACATTGATACCATTGGCTTATTCTTTGTTTTATTTGAAGATTTCGTGTTCTTTTTTATTTTTAATTTTGTGATAAACAATTCCGAAGCACGCCAGATATTAACTAACCGCACGCTTGCCTACTGCAGAAAGCTTTCAAAGAAATTGACGCTTTTCTTTCTGGCGTGTTGACGGCTCTACTAGCAACTAAGTGTAAACTATTTGTATACCTAATCAAATTATTCTTGATATCAGATAAACAACGAGATACGATCGGCATTCTGGCAAACAACGCTTTGTGGGAAATATTTTATTTGATTAAATCCATATTGCATACGTGTGTGTGAATCGTATTCAATTGTACAATCTATTGTTAAAATAATTACTGTTGAGAAAATGCATGCATTTTAATTGAACCGATTCCAATGGAAAATGTTTTTTTATTTTTTATTTTCTTGTGTAATGGTAAATAAAACGAATCTGTCTATTGTCAATATATAAAACTTAAGAGGAAAAATTTGGTATTAATAACTAAAAACAAGCAGTACAAATTGTTTGAATCTTAAGTATGAGAATATAGTACATGTTTTGCGAACTGACAAAGAAAGGGCAACATAAAACATTCCTCAAATAGAAATATAAATGTTTATTACATTCATTCATAAATTATTATCGTAAAAAGTTTTCCAGTTGAACATTTTCTGAACTTGGTATTTTCAGATCCAGTGCATGAGTACTTTGTGATTCGAGTTATTGTGAGCATATCAAATAAAAATGTATGATGAATTTCAGAATTTTGATCTATTTTTCTCCCGACATATTTATCATACAATACATTACAAATACCGTGAGCTTGATTCATTTAATCAAGCAACGTGTTTTAAAAACAAATCTTAAGTCATTTTTTATTAAATTTCAACCATAGCAATATATATAACATAGCAACCATAGCAATATATGCTTTGAGCTAGTATTATCCCTAATATTTTTAACCTAGACTGGTAAAGCTTGTAAAAAGAGGACAGGAAATTTAGAGAATAAATAATTCGTCACCAGAAATGGCCAAATTCTCACATGCGACTTTAATTATTGTCCGATACTGAAAAAAATCTGATTATAATAAAAATAATGCATTGTAAAGATGAATAATCAAAAACAATAATGAATACATCAAACACTAATTAATTATGTATTCGCATAGTATTGTTTAAAATGGCTTGTTTGTCGATTTCGGCAATGTCCCACGCTTTTTCTAAGAAGGATAATGTGGTAAAAAATAAAAGGAAATATTCCTTAAAAAATGCGCATGTCGTTATTCTATTACAATCACGGTGGCCATTGATTCATTTGCGCATGTGACACTAATCAGCTGCTCTCGTATAGGAAGTGGTTTGCGGTCAGTCAGCAGATTGTTTGCATATTTTAGATTAACTATTTTTAACATGCTTATATCGTTTTATCACAGTTGTGATAAATGGCATCATATAATTGTGACGTAATCACATAACACAGTCATCATTTTTTTATTAAACTCAAAGGACATTACCGATTGAAATGATTAAATTAATCCAACACCTCACCAAGATCAATGTGCTAGTATTTTTATGCGTCATTTAAAATAATTAAATGCAACATTATGGGGAAAAAAACAAGTCTAATCATGAAATACCATTCTAGTGTAATATAAAAATTCTTCACTTCATATTTTTCATCAATCATTTAAATATAATTATTTTCTAGGATTCTCACATACATATTATGCTTAGCTTGCTCAACGAATTTCTTAAAAAAACTGAGAAAGGGGTAAGTATTTAAAATAAATTGAATTTAATGTATTCAAGATTGTTTATATGAGTATGATATTCTTCTAAGATTCAGGTTTGTATTATATGTACTGAAAAGATAAATTTTATCATTAAAAATAATTGATTTATTGGATTCACGTTTCCATGAAATGAGAGGAATTGTATTATTACATAATCATTCTTCAGAAAATATCATTGAAGAAAATACAATAAACCATGTTTGTCACTTTATAAGAACATTACTCGATGTATTTATAGACAACTTATATTAGAACATGTAATTGACTATTTTTATAAACTGAGCACAGTTAGAGCCTGCGACGTTATAGGTAAGATGGGTATAGAGATGTATTCATACTGTTTTTCTGCATATATTATCGTACAGTTTTTAAGTAGAGAATTTACGTATTACGCAACAAACACAAAAAAACTCTATTGCACGTCATTTTATAAAGTTGATATGTTTCCTTAATGATGTGTACATGATTAAGCATTGAAACGGCTTCAATTGTATGGATAATGCACACGAATCCAGTTAAAAATATGGTAACTAAGACGTGTTAATATTTGTTGAAAGTTTTTATATTCATATCAGTGACTGCAAACACTTATTATAGCTGACTAAGGCCACTAACTATGCTGTAAATCTAAGCCAACGATTTTGTATTGAATTTTTCTATTGATATTTATAAGAATCAACGTATACTCACTCGCACTCTGGAATATCAGCTACACACATTTCCTTGGAAACCAACTGCCTGGCGCAGCCGAACATCTTCACCTTCTCCATGGGCATTGTGTACTCTCTGGTCCTCATGCGGAGACCTTTACCGCAGGTCACTGAACAAGCACTCCATTCAGAGTATTCAGTTACTCCGCACTCGGCTGTAGAAATGAAAATTAATAACTTTACTAAATTCTAGACAGCAAAAATGTCTTAAATACAAAAAAAAAATATCCGTGCCAATTTTTTAGGTTATAGTTGTTGTGTAATTTGCTTTGTGAGAAGTATTCTACGCCATGTATCGAACCACCAGCAATTAATCTGAATGTCAAAAAGTTAAGTGTCAAACTTGAGCACCATTTTGTTTTTCATAGAAAATAAATATTCAAAAAAAGAACTATTCAAAATGCGAAAATTTGTTTTATTTTTTCTTCTCAACAATATTAAAAAGGAATTAGCATGTTGTTTTAATTTGCTACCGTTTTCACTTCGTGCATTTTCTTGTATTTATAATTAAAAAAATCACAATTCTCGACATATTAATTAAGTATAAATATATATAGTATTATAATATATTATGCAGAAAGCAGTTTGACTGAGTAACTGCATCGATGCATAATGATAGAAGTAACAGAAGTATATTATTTCCGTAATTTATGCATTCCAAATATTTTGCAAATTGAATAGTTTTATTTAAAAAAATACCATAAATAATGACGATTTAGCCTAATTAATTTGATAATCAAAAGCAGTCTACAAATTACGATCAATTTGAATACAGGTGAAAAAATGTTTCATTCATAAATCGAGGACTGATTGTTTTATCATAAAGAGATTTGTTTTTTTGTGTTTTCTTGTTTATAATATATTCTGATTCATCGAATAGATTTCCTTCATTTAGTAGTGAAACAAATTTTTCATAATATTGCACATTTATTGATCGAAAATATTTAAACAGTTTTATAATCTGAATCAAAAATATGAGGACGCCTGTAAGTGTATGTTGAATACTGTGATACCGGAATAATACAAGTCATTTTTGAATAAATATTTAATAATGTGTGGTGTGAAAATATCGCATGTTAAATGTAATTAAATAAAATATAATACATAAATAAAGGGTTGGTGAGTCCATAATGGATTGTCATTCAACCCACAAGCAATAGAATGTATTTTCACCCTTATTCATTCTAACAATAACTTTTAAATTATGTACTATTTTGAGTAGACTTAAAAATAAATAATTGAAAGGATTTCGTATTTAAAGAAAACAGAGTTAACAAAAATCAAAGATTATTCATTTTAATAAACATTCGGTTCTATCAAAATTTGCGAACATGTCATTTTAGACGTGGATAGTTTTTAAAAATATATGAAAATAATGATATGTTTATTTTGTTCATATCTATATTTAAATCATTTAAACACCCCTTTGAAATTTTACAATGGTCTCCAATAAAATAGAGATTTAGATTGTTTTATAGATACCATATAAATAATACTTGATATTCTTGTAAAAAAAACGTGAATCGTTAAGTGTAATTTTGGAGTAAACAAAACAAAATGAAACAAAACATCATTTTCAAGCCAATATATTGTAAAAAAAATATAAACAGACGGAAAGTATACATTGTCAGTAAACGAACATGGGCATATTATATAATATATTATTATGAAGCTCAATTTTGCTAAATCATACGAAAACATTTTTTATAAATAAAAAATGACCTCTCAGAAACATATTACAATAATTTATTCTTAGTAGGAATATTATTAAATGTTTTCTATGCGTGTCAATACTAACGTCGCGAAGAAGCTTCCGGGTCTTCGACAGTCTCCAGTGCAAGCTCTTGGAGTTGTTCCTCGTCACAGCCTCTTGGCGTGATGCTCTGCCTTGTAAGGAACAGTCTGGCCAGTGGGTTCATCTCGTCTGTGGTCATGTCGTAGAACGGGGCGCGAGGGTCTTCTGGATATTTCGTGGTGATGCGGTACATTTTCTCTCGGGGCTTAGTTTCTGTGTTGGGTGACTAAAATATAACAGTGGTATTATTGAAACGAGAAAACAATTTTTTCTTTGATTCAGTTATATATTACAACTATCTTATCAAATAACTGAAATATAAGAGTAAATAAAATCAGGATAATAAAAGATACCAGATACCATTCAATAACCAGCATAGATTTTTTACAAAGAGGTGAACAAGAAAAGCTTAAATTTAAAAGTATAATAAATTTTGAACGAATTCATGATAGCAGTAATTTATGTTAAACATTACGCATTTCAAGTTTAAATTGGAAATAAAATTTTCAAGATTTTTTATCATCCGCAAATCTGAGACTAAAATCAATGTAGAAGCGATTAAGAAAAATATGTAATTTAGTATTTTAACCGATATATCTTTTAAAATAAAAGGAAACTTTTCAACATTGATTGGTTAAAAAATAGTAGCATCGATATGAATATGTACACTGTTGACATTCTTTATAAAATATAAAAGACCGCATTTTGTGAGTCAAAACAGGTGACAAGCGAAAAATACAATTATTTTCACGTTAACATCCCTCTTTAGGCTATGATCACAGTTTTAGATTACGCAAGTCCTAAAGAGCGGCAAATGATCACAGTTTTTTTTAAATGACTTAATATTTTTGAAACACGAAATTGGATTTTAATAAACATGATGCCTCCCTTCTTATGTCTTTGATAAAAAAATGCCGACAAAAAACATTTACCGATCTCAGAACTATTGGCGGCAGATAAGGTAATTTCAAAATAAAATGCTTAGAAATATAGTAAAACCGCTATTTTAAACATTGCCAAGGGGCGGCATATACCTTAGGAACGTCACTGACTATGATACAAATGATATTATTTCACCAGTCAATGCAGTTAGTTTTCTTTAAAAAGAATTGATGTTCAATTCTTCGATTTTAATTTACGGTACTTTCATTGTCTCACGAATAATATTAAACTGTGATAATAACATACGAACGTTTTATATTTTCGTAGTTATAAATATTGCAGTTTTACTAAAATATACATATTTTTTTCCCTAATTTTCAACAATCCTTTTATCCAAAGATGTGCATTTCAATAAAACTGCGATATCTCATAACTGCACAAATATTTACAGGCCCATGTGCTATTAATATTAAGCAAGCAATATTATGTATCTTTTATCTTAAAAACAATATTTTTGTTTTAATAAAAAAATCAAAGTTAAACGGTTTATTTAATAGTAATTTACTTAGTAGAAATCAATTGTACTTAGGTAAAAAAATAATTAAATGTCGTTGATAGCTATGTCGGCATCATGCCACTTAGTCATATAAATATGATGACGAATCAGCTAACTATCAACTATGTAAATGTCTTGTCTAAAAACAACGTCATTACTGTTAAAAAAGACACTTATCAATAAATACCAATCCTAAAACCTCTGTTTTACGTGATTACTTTTGGTATCAAATCATGTTCACTATTTATGATTCCCGGAATGATATTTTATGACATTGTAGAATAAACGTGGTAAATTAATGAAACGAATTAATCCAATCAACCGAAATCTTTAAGAGTAATCAGCGTCATAAAATGTCGAGAAACTCCATGATTAATAAATAGCCAAAATTATCCGACATAATAAATTGTTATCAGTTTCTACTCTGCGTAATGTAATCCAGTGGAATTCAACCAAGTGCTTGCGGCCCTGCTAAACATACTGACAAAAAATGTGATAACGGTATTATAAGTATTTATGCTGTCGTAATTAAAACAAGCTTTTGAATATCATCTATTTGATTTGTTCATATTACTTTTACAGATTTTGGTTCGGAGCACTGATGCTTTTTTGTTTAACTTAGCATATAGTTATAATTTAAGATTTCGACTGAAGGTGCTTGTTGGAATTTCAATATTAAATTTGAATCGCTCCAACTATGTACATTCTCACAGATTTTGTCACCAACGTTCCGGGATTCGCCTTTCGGCATCTTCAGGCGATCAAGTGCACGGATGAACTTGAAGCGACTTGAACTGAACTTATTTCTTATATAAACACGAAACATTCATTTACTAAGCGTCAGTTCAAGTTCAAGAAAGGCGAAACCCGGGTCGTTAGTGACAAAATCTGTGAGAATGTACATAGTTTGAACGATTCAAAATTAGTATATAGTTATCAGACTATTGACTGAGGTTGCTTGGTTTAACTTATAATTAAAATGTATGTATTCACAACGTTTTTTTTACGTCGACGCTTGTTTGACCTAAATAAGTAATCTCAAATAGTAAATGACAAAACATTTTGTACCAACAAATACTGTAAGTCACTGACTGATTTAAAAATAGTGGTATATGTTGTAAAAAGAAAAGTGTATTGTTTGTTTGTATTTAGTACATAAACACGTAGTATTATTTTCTTACTCTTTAATAATTAAAAGTATTACTATATAAGTCATTCGTTTATATAAAAACCGCAAGAATCTTAAACATTGAAACTAGGGCATCCAATCCCGGGATCCCGTTCAATTTTCTGATCCCGAAATTCCGGGATTGAGATGGCCGCGATCCCGGGATTTCGGGATTGAGAAATTTTGAGCAAATTCTCGAAATTTACACGAAATTGGCAAATTAAAGATTTCAAATTCCTCGGTGAGCTAAAAAAAAAAAAAACGAGTTTCCGTGAGATTACGGGAAAAAGTATAGCAAATTGAGGATTTCAAATTCCTCGGTGAGAAAATCTCAATCCCGGGATTCAAAATAAATCAATCCCGAAATCCCGGGATTGGAAAAAGGCTTCGGGATTGGATACCCTAATTGAAACCAAAGTCAATTATGTAACATATGTCATTAAAGAAACTTATGTTACTTTAATAATCTAAATTTATGCACATAAACCGATTTTACAGCATGTTATAATATCGGTAACTAATCTGTACGTGCCGGTAGTTTTCTATGCAGAATGGTTGTGGGGCACTGATAAAACCGCATGATTAAATTACAATTAATTAGTGAATTAGACAATGATAGCGTGCCGCCATGTCATATTTCGTAGAGGTGTGGTGTTCGACCACAAAATATATGTACATCAAAATGAAACGACTTATGTGGAAGAAAATACATGAATCTTCGTGGTTGAACTATATTATTTTGAGTCACGTGACGTGTTTTGACGTTTCGTGACAAAGAATCGCTCGTAAAAGCGTAGATATTTCACGTCATTTATGCAATGACGTCTTCGCATTTTTTAACGTAAATTATTATAGTCATTCTTAGGTACTTTGTGTGTTCGGTTATTAGGTACGAAGGACTGATAAAAATCATACCATTTATAAAATTAGCATCATCTTTTTTCTATACAATACACACTAAGGAATCCAATTAACCGTATAGAGCAGCGGTCGGCAAAGCGTAGTCCGCGGACCACTGGTGGCCCGCGAGAGAATTTTGGTGGTCCGCAGAGAAATCTGATATTATTTTATGAACTTAGTGCCTTTTTAGGCGCATTTGATCACTCTTATTTCAATATGTAATATTTAACATAAAAGTCCAGTTAGTGGTCCGCTGGATTTAAATTGTGAATTTAGTGATCCGTGAGCCCAAAAAGTTTTCCGACCGCTGGTATAGAGCACCTAATCGGTTTTCGGCTTTTTTCTAATTAAAAAACCGGCCAACCAGCCGTTAAGCCGGAGTTGTACGCTCCATGCGTTCGGACCATGTCCACCTTAAATTTAGAGCAGCGTTTCTCAACCGGGAGCCATGTGGCTCCCTGGGGGGCCACAGCATGTCCCAAGGGGCCCACAGAAGAAAATTTCAGTGTTGGGAAGCCACAGCAGACTTTAGGGGGGTCACGGCCCCCCAAAATATAATGAACTAAAATTTATATTAAAATCAAATAGAATACAGTATGACAATTATACATTGCAGCAGAAATAATGTATGTATTATACATACTTTTTCTATTATTTTCCAATGATATTAAGGGATACCATAATAACTGCATCTAAAAGTAAATGTCGACAATATTGTATTGACTATCTTGTCCACGGATTTCTTTCATCACCCCGTGATAATATGAAACTCATCGTGTTTAATATGTTTTGCTTCACTAATGCTATAATATCCCTTTTATACAAAACATATGGAAATGGAAGAAAAACCATTTGAAAATTTTAAAAAGCTTTAAGAAGTTTCCACAGCAAAGAAAATAGGACATATAGTATCAAGACATTTCTTATATAAACACGAAACATTCATTTACTAAGCGTCAGTTCAAGTTCATCCGTGCACTTTAACGCATGAAGATGCCGAAAGGCGAAACCCGGATCGTTAGTGACAAAATCTGTGTGCATGTACATAATTTGAACGATGCAAATATATTGAAATTCCACCAAGCAACTTCAGTCGAAATCTTAAATTATACATTATTTATTTTTTAACAAATAATTTGTAAGCAAAATTTTATTGTGTTGTATTTTAAAAAAAAAATGTATATTTTTTCATTTTTCACGAGCCCCTTAGAATTTTATTACTATGGAAAGGGGGGCCACGGAAAAAATTGAGACTCGAAAAGGGGCCACGGGCTTTGAAAGGTTGAGAAACTATGATGTAGAGCATATGGATTTTTAATGAAAATTACTTCTAAGAGCACTACTTGTTACTTAGTTCCTCAACCTTTTTTTCAGAGAGCAGGGATAGAATTTTAGAGCTAAGACAGGACTAATGGTTAAGTAATCACTCATACTACGCTCCGTTATTTTAGAATTGGAAGATTGCTTGTATCCATTTTGAAAAATATTTGGCACAATTTTTCAAAACAATGATTTTTATTTTTTAAATACTTAAATGTACGGAGTATTCTGTGTGAGGAAAAATCGGTGTACGGAGAATTCGTTTTCGGAAGATTCTTGTTCGGAAGAATCCGTTCACCGTATTCGTTATATACATATATGAATATTATCAATAAGTTAACTAAAATATACATACAATAAATAAAAAATGCCTATTATGGCGTGACAAATAAATGTAATATTGAACATTTATTTGCCATTTTTCCTGGCTTATCTTTGTTACATATAGATATTATCGCATTCTGAAAATAAATGGACAGGTGTCTAGACTAATTAGATCTATACTGTATAAATGTGTTCATAAAGGCATTTTTTTGTAGTTATCAATAAGTTGGATTAATTATTTGTTTTATAATGTTAAATGAATCACGGAATCACCAGTCATCAATATCTGCGTACATAAATTCAATAGAACGGTTTACTGATAAAAAAAAGTGAAATTTCTTCCATGCACTTGTACAGATAAATTAAAAAATAATAATCTACGATACAATAGCTCCTCTAATTTCGGGGCTTCGTAGTTACGACTTTTGGAATTAATAAAAAAAATCGTCCGTGAGCTACATATCGACAACTTCTACGTAAAGTATTGTAACTTCAAAATCTCGGCACATAGCAGGAGAGTGGTTGGCGTTGGAGAGACAAAAGCTTGGCGTAAATCGAGTTTTTATTTGATTTACGTCAAATTCTATTTATAATTTGGGGAATTTGGGGCTACTCTGCAAAAAATATTTAGTTATTTTCTATTTTTTCTTCCACTATTTTTTTAGTATTATATAATATTATACATATTATACCAGTGGTTTCCAACCTTTATGTTACTGCGCCTCCCTTTGAAGAAAAAAAATATTTTCGCGCCTCCCCATCCTTTATTTCATATAGTAATAAAGACACGTTTTAAGGTGGTAAATAAATATGTTGGACTGTTCGCGACTCTCTTTGTAACAGTCCGCGCCTCCCAGGTTGGAAATCGCTGTATTATACATAGGTACTATAATTTTTCAAAACAACATTATTACAAAGGCAAACCGTTGATCTCTCAACAAAATAAAATAAAGACCCTAATTGTCCCAACTCTTGAGCCTGGTGATATTATAATAAATTTGTAGAGACGTACGTAGAGTTACATTCACCGTTGCCTTTGTTGCAGGAAATGGGTACTCCAAAAATCTACCAAATAAAATTTACTTCAAGGACGATACTGTATACTGATTTTAATATACTTTCAACTTTCCAACGATATGGGAGTGTGAATACGATTCGCACATCAAATATACGTCGATTTTTTTTTCGATTAATGAGGTTTTCCACATACGCTGAACCATTTGTAACGCATTAACCGCTCATGTAAATGACATACTGTATTGATAAAAGAAAAATCTAGGGCAGTGTTTCTCAAACTTTTGACGTACGTGTAACCCTTCTATAATTTTCGAAATCGAGTACCCCTTGTCAAAAAATGCATATACTTTAATAAAAATCAAAATCTATAATCCGCCTGTTGCATCAGGCGCACCCAAAGCCCAGTGCATCGCGTACCCCCACGAAACTCTTCCCATCCCCCAAGGGATGCTTACCACACTTTGGGAAACACTGCTAAAGTAATGAATGTAATAAATTCATTAAGAAGAAGGATGATGGTGCCAGTATGACATGAAAATTTGTAATTAATAATACACATTAGTTTTATTAAATCTATTTACCATATATGTAACTCCGCTATCAGTTCCAGCGTCCCATGGATAAAGATCGATGGTGAGATTTTCAACCCATGAGCAATCTTTCAAGCAAAGGTTGAGTCCGTTAACTCCAACAACCCAATCGGGAGTAGGCCCTGAAAAAAATATAATATTATTTCTAAACACCGTGCCATAAATTATTGTTTATAATGTTTGTAATGTTTTTTTTTAATTTTAATTAATTTTATTAAGCTTGATATCGAATACCAAAATGACCGCTTGCTTAAATCTTTGAGGATAAATATTTTTTTTCCTTCATTGCAAAAAACCTATTTTTTCATGTTGAAACCAATTAATTCAGAGTGATGAAAATTACGTCTAATTGAAAGTATTGAATCATGACGTTATATGAGGCAAACGGACAAAAGTTTGTCGTAAGTCTAGCTTTTGATCAATTTTATAATTTGATATATTTTTTGGTGTTATATAAAGTTACTGTATTTTTTCAAAACAGCATTATTACAAAGGCAAATCTTTGATATCTCAACTGTATATTTGCCGATAAATATAATACTACTTTCTCTCCTTGAAAAAAGATACGTCGAGCTACTGAGTTACAAGTAGTTCTCGTAAATAGTTTTTTGTTGAGATTATCTCCATTAGAAGTACATCTGAATCAAATTGGGAGCAGATATGGTAAAAAAAATATTGAAAAATAAAATGGCTTAAAAAAATCTATTGCAATGGCGCGGTTCGACTGCAAATAAATACATGCGCAGTTAAACAAAAAAACTTTTTGATTAGATAAGTTACGCATTTAGTGGGTCATTGGGTTAAATTTCGACTATTATCTTGACAAAAAACAGCCAGCTGGTCAGCATTTTTACAAAAATATATTATTACTGCACACATGTTGGAAATAACTTCATAAAATCTAACTATCAATTAAAATAATATTTAAAATACCCCAATTCCTGGCGCCATTTTTTAAATAACATGTACATACACGTTAAACTCTTTCTATTACTAAATAGGTACTGTATTATCGCAGTAACGATGTTACATAGGAAATTAAAAACATGTTTGTGAAAATGAATATCTCTGAATATTTCATAAGCAACTCTTATTCTTTAAAATTTTCATCAAACCCATGGTACTTATTTAATGTTTTTGTCCGAAGATTTTAATGTTTGTGATGTCTTAAATTCCCTCACACCCATCCCACCCAGATAATAAGGCGTAGCGAGAGCGATAAGCTCACAACCAGTTGTACAATTAGCCCTTTTCTTAGAGATAAACATCATTAGGTGTCCATATGTTCTAAAAGCGAAAGTCATTAATTATCTTAAACGTTACCGTAATCGAATGTTATCGCTCAAATAATATATAATTACACAATGTATTCGACGTATCTAGGATTGCCGTTGTTGATATTATCATAATTCACTTTTCGTCTTAACTTATTTGTATGTCTGCTAATCTTCTCATTCTAGTATACAACGCATTATCACTTTGCAAATTTATGATTTATCTATCAGCTGTTTATGTTATTGCAATTTTCTCTGCGTGAGGTGCTTAATGCGCCAACGTTTTATTGTTTCATTAACCAAGTATCTCCAAAAATATTTTTCGACATCGTATGCTATTTTCTACTTATGTACATCAAAATCGTCGTCATAATTTGTTGGAGAAAGTGACCAAATGCAACATAGTAAAATATTCAAAATAAACATTGAGAGTGTTTGGACATTTGCAGTCAACCTAAAAAAACCACCACACTACGTTTCATTCATGATTCAATTTTTAGACATCTCTGAGAATATGGTTGTTCAGTTAACATTTTTTTTCTGCCAGCTATTGTATTCTTAATGCGAAAAATAGCAAAAACTGCACTCGATCAACTTGTTTTGTAAATCGACAATATGGTAAATAAATATTTTAATCAGTTCATCAATGTATTTAAATATTGTCTTTGAGATTCATTTAGGGATTTTATATTACGATATTTCAATATGAATAGCTCGTAATTATTGTGTATAAAATGTTGTTAGTACCTATCTACTTTAATTTTGACAAAATATAGACCAGCAATAAATTTACAATCTAGCAGGAAATGGTTCTCCGATAAATAATAAAACTTGGATTTAATAAATAAACGTAGAAATACCCAGCATAGACGCCAAGGACACAAAGTTCTTCGTCCTGTCAACTTTGAAAACAGCCGTGGTGTTGGTATTCACATTGGGGTGCCATAGTCCTGGGGCTTTGACGATAGACTTGAGATGCTTGCCCTGCTGCCGGAGTTCCTGTTCCATCAGTCGGACTGAGCCCCATTCTGCCAAACTCCTAAAAGTAGAAAATTATCACCAATATTAATTAATGTTATGCTGTAGAGATCTTTTAATATTATTTCAATGATGAAAATGACAACTATCAAATGTGTATATCTGTCAAATCTTATCGATTACAATCAAATATCATAGGTGAAATTTAATATAATTCGCCTGTCCATACCTAAATCCATCAGATGCTATTTGCCCTTCGCCCCAAAAGGTGAAGTTCTTCTCATGTGAAGCTCCGATGACATCAGAGAAATGAGTTAACCATAACGACAATGGGAAATCTCTTGGGTGAGTCTCCTTGGACCACAAACCTTGGAATGTCATCTGGAAAATAAATACCATTATTAGACAGTCAATTATATAATCATCAAATATTGATGTATAGTTTTCATTTACATTTTTATAATAAGCAATGGCTAACAATTAGCTTTAGCTCCGAATTTCAGGCCCATGGTGCAGTATTCAACGTCGTTACGGATCTCACTGGTTCAAGTCCCAGTACAAACAGTATTGTTTTAATAGATATATTGATTTCTGTTCGAAAGCATAGATGTTTGCAAACTCTTAAAATTTCCTACAACTACTCTAAATCCTTAAATAACGGGGAGCAGTGAGAGCGATTCACAAGCCACTAATCACGTCCTAGTCATATATATATATCTTCTCTCTTCGTAAAACAAGAGAGAGAGAACAACTGAGTAACAAACAGTTCCCGTCGAAAAATTTCTGTTGCGATAATTCTATTAGGAGGCCATATGCTCCATTATAGAAGCAGACATGGATTTGAAAATAACAATAAACCATCATTCGTAATATCGTATTAAGATATTTGTTTTCTAAGCATACAGCCTTTTGTGAAAATTATACTTTATACGTGAAACCATAAAACACGTCTCTCATTGGTTTTCTTTATTATCTGTTAAATTATTATCCGATATGGCTTTTCATTAACTAGTTAATTAATAACTACGATCCTGACCTTCAAACCATTATCTTAAAAGTCATATATTTGTTGCAGGAAGGTGTTCTGCCGCAAAACTGGAACAAGTTGTATTATACTCATAAATTTTAATTTATCATAAGCCGTTCTTGTATCAATTAATAAAACTTAACTTATTACATCATAAAGTTTTTAGTTTGTATTCATTACGGACTATAAGAAAACTTAAAGCAAGTAGAGCCGAGCCGCTGGGTTTTTTATGACGCTACCGAAATGATTACTGGTGATTTCAATGCAAGTTCTGAATCTGATTCAACACTGAACAAAGCTGTCTCTACAGTTTTTTTGTTGTCTTGATGATTTTATAATTACCATTCGACCGCTTTGGCCGTTTTGCTCTGTTAAATACGTTTACAGCCTTCGTTCATTTGCAAATAGCCGCTCTAGGACTTTGTGCCAGGTGTCTTTCGATTTTATGACATCATTATTCTTATATTATTACAATATTTATAATTGTCTTGATTTATCTATATATCACTAACACACACACACAATTCTGAATATACGCACGTACTATTTATGTCTGAGCGTAGTCATTTAAAAATCAAGTTGTGAAAACATAGCTTATATTTGCCATATTTTACCGACATTTCATCAGGAAAGTATTACGAAGAAAGATTTTTATTCTTTTAATTTTAGTCAACTGTTATCATATTGTATCACGACTCACGGAGAATATTCGGGCTCTGTTATGTTGCCTGTTTCCATTTTTTGATTGTTTGGTTATGAATGATGAAAGAATGGGAATATTTAAACGTTAATACATATTAAAACAAACCAAAAAACAATGTTTACTGGTCGATTAAACATTTAAGCAAAATAAAGCTTTTCATACCAGATATCAGATACCAAAACCGACCAAATTTTAAATATTCTGATCCATGAATACTTCTTTTCTTGAATATTTCTTTTCGTATGTTTTAATTTAATTTTGAAACATAAAAATACGCACATGTTTTTTTTATCGATTTTGAAAAAATTTAGCTATATCGCATTTTGTAACTAGACGCTTCGTATGAGTATCTATTGTAAATCGCAATCTATTAAATTGGTATGGCTTTAATTCCTTGATCACAATAACTTTAGTAGCAGTTGTATTAATAAACTCACGCTATATTTTGCATCGTCACATGCACAGCAATTATCGGCAGTGGGAGTCTTGGCTTCCCTGGAGGTTTGTTCACAGATTTGACGAGAGAGCTGACCATCATCAGCGAACCATTTCCTCGTATTTTCAAACACCATAGCCCTGAAAAGACATCAGAAAAATAAATATCGATTGGAGCAGCCATTCGTTTGTCATGCTTAGGGCTTATCGGTTTCCAAAAATCGGTATTATAGTTAAATTTACAACATCCGAATGCCGTTTTTTTCAATTCGATAACCTAGTTTCAAATATTAGAGTTAATAAAGGTTTTTTAAAGTATACATACATATTTAATTAAAAACCCTACTATTTTGACTTAAAGCCACCATAATTGAAAATAAAACGACATGAAATATGTAGTTTAATAGTAGGTATACATCTTAGGTGGCCAAGACGTCGACCGCGTAGTCTTTCTTAGTCGCCTGCGTGATGCTTTGAAACAAGAATTGACATGTTCGGTTGCATAGATTATTATATGTGGAAGCCATTATTTATTGCTGGTATTTAAGTAACTTCACATATGATAGGCTAATTTGTTTAAAGATTAAATTTGAGTGTGAAGTATTACTCTTCTTATGAACACTTAGCACATACGGTGTGAATAGACCCCCAACACTACATCCAATAGATGATTGCCCGCATTGGTCAGAAGTTTGGCCATCCATGGTATACGTGAAAACATTAAAAAATATCTAAAAAACATATTTTCTTGCGAGGAATAAAAATAAAACAGTAAAGTCACTTTTCGAGACTGTAAAAAATAATGAAATTGTTTTTTGTGCTATTTGATTTGAAATATCCTTCGACTTGAACCTCGAAAACGAGTTTTAGGAAATAATGGAATTTGAAAACCGTTTTAGTATATGCTGCCATGCTGTCAAATAATTTGGAATGACGTAGAATTGTGACGCTATACATAAAAAGTCAGCCAATATAAAACGACTAACATTATTCTGATAAATAATAAATATACTTTGATTTCACATTTTTTTTTTTTACAAAAAAGTGTTGAAATGTAATGAATCAAAAAAAGAAGACACAAAAATCAATTGAAGTCACGAGCTTTGGGTTTTAAGTCCAAACTAGGTTCTTTTCAGTAGAGCCAAAAAAGGATTTACATTATTGAGAAACTTTTAGAAAAAGTGATTTTTCAACTTGAAATATACTAATTAAGGGGCGTTGGCCGTTTTACTCCTCAATGCATATACATATGTATATTATGCATTGTAGTTATATTGGCGCAGTCAACTCATTTTGTGAAGTTTTAAGACTAAACCTTTTCCTTTTACGTACAAGATATAAACATTTACCTGGTAAGAATCTTGATTTTACTAACTACATAATGATGTGCTTGCAAACACGCCAAAAACTGTCCCACATTAGATAAGAAAGATTTGACCTTAAACTTTTAATGCGTATTGCAGAGTATTTTTATAAATATGTATAATTATAGCTGCATTTCTTTTTTTATCAACCGCAAAAAAATATTTCTCATTTAAATTCATTAAAGTCATTTTTTTCAATGCGCCGCGGCGAACACAGTCGAAATGAAAATAATCAATTTTTAGTTTTTGATGCGATAAAAAAATATTTATTTCAATAATTACGTTAAAAGTACGCCATTCAACTGTGTTACTTTAATCATTACTAGCAGAGCATTTTTAATACATAATAATAAAGTTATAATATACCTACACTATAGCTGTGGCATTCAGAAACCGATATGAAAGTATTTTAAGCTTAATAACGATTAAAAAATAACGCCTTCGATAAAATAAAAATTAATGTGTTTGCTTGATAATTAAAATACGAAGTACAAGTTAAGATTTTTTTTATCGACAAATGAAATAATCTTAATTTAAAATGGTAAAAAGAAAACGACTCTCCAACTTTAAACTAAAAATAAAAACCGTGTTGACTTTTTAAATCAATTCCGTTTCACGTGCATATTAGGGAATTGATAATTTCAAATTCGTCGGTGAGCTAAAAAAAAAAACGAGTTACGGAGATATTTTGGGGAAAAAGTATAGGGATTTGAGATTTTTCAAATTCGTCGGTGAGTTTTTCAAATAGTATTTAATATGTCGTGAATCATTTGCAAATTATTTATCATTAACTTGTCTGTTCGAATAGCTTCAAATAACTAACATATTGATGTTATCGTTATAATTTAGTAATGACAGATAAAATTACGAGAACTCTCGAAGCACATCAAGAATTTTTTGAGCGCTGTGTTGTATGTCAGAGCCAACTATCTTGAAACTGCATAATATATTCGATAGTACTAAATTAACGCCATTAACAATGTTGAAATATCAAAATGTCATATACAATTCACTTAAATAAGCTGAAATCACGATTCGACAAAATATTGATTTTGAGTTAAGCAACATGGTCAATTAGTTGCAGTTGACGATCTGCATTAAATATTTACGAGACAAAATACATATATATATTTCATTCATTCTCGTCCGATATGTCGATTGAATTTAAAAAAAAAACGACTCTTTATCCGATAAACTTCATCGTATTTATATTATATTTGTGTCAAATTATGTGTTATACATATACTGTAGTGAGCCATTTGATTTGTAATCATTATATATTGCGTGCGGGTATTACTTGATAACTACGCATCCAGAGCCGGAAGCAGGCGCTTTCCACATGACCTGGACCTCTGTCTTGGGGAGATCGTCCGCTTCTATGATAGTGTTGATACATTCCTCGTCGAACGTCGATATGGTGTCAGCGAACAGATGGAACTGTCCATGAGTGCGTGGGTTCGACTCGGCGAGGGGATCTCGGAGAGAAGCAGCTATTGAAAACCTGGTGAACTGCTGAAGACGGTTGTGTGTTCTTGATCCCACGAGGGTAACTTTAAAGTGACATAATAATTATTTTGAATTTTCAATACAACAATGTCGCTAATTCTAATCAAACAAAGTCTACGACAATCTATCGTATTTTAAACAATTCTCTCCAATTAGGTATTGCAATACCGATAATACCACGATATCTGTATTTTTGGCCGTATTTTAATACCTAAATACCGATTTCGAAAATGATTTGGTGTTACAAAATATTATTGAACAATTTAGAAGCTTGTGGTTCATTTTAAGAAAAAATAAGATATGGAATATTGGCGTAGGTACTGATTCAAATGTACATAATAAATTTTTTAACGTCACTAAAATCTTCGTAGTTTTCATGCAATTAAGGGTAATAATATGACATTTTAACGAAAACTAGCTAAATATGCTTTACTACATGCTACTCTTTGTCTCTTTAAAGGATTACTAAAGCCCGCAAAAAAACAATGTAATTCTCTGAAAAGCTTAATTTTGTACAAGATAATATCAAAATACCCAAAGTTGGAATCAATGAAACAGATAATTCATGCGAATTATGGAATATTTTTACGAAAATTCATCGGCCATATTTCAAATTTGTTGTGTTTTTTGTTCTGCAAAGTTCTTATTGACATGTTATCTTGAGATTGTCATGATTTTCATATATGGTAATTTGTCACTTTCTATTTGGAATGAAATTTCATACATAGATGTATTGTAAATTGTGGCTTTTCATTATTTCAGGTATAAAAAGAGCAGCAAGTTGCAAATCATACTTACCTAAACATGTCTATATTTTTATAAGAAAAATGTGTTTCTCTCTGTTAGGAAAAAGTGGATCTGTTCATTTTTGACCCTAAGCTTCTCGAATATTTAAGTGTTAAATCTAAAAAGGATTTTTCTCTGACTTAACTTTTCGCACAAAGATTTGACCAAGCTTAACCGATTTTTGCATTGGTGAACTAACATTTCAATGTCATAATTTAATTCAAGGAAACAATAAATTTCAAATTACACTGAAAATTAGTATTTTATGCGTATCATATTTATAACTTTTCAATGTTGTTTTTTAGCACGAACTATTAAAATATCGGTATTGCATTACAATCAGCTGTTTTCTTTTATATTTTGTTTTTTATAATACCAGTAATACTGATATTGAAATCCTTACCCACACACTTAATAGCAAGAATAAGTACAGTTGCTATTTGCTAGTAAAAAAATATGTTTTCTGACCTGCTCAGTCACTTAGAATGATATTATTTTATAAAAGTTTTAAGTGTTACTTGTGTCATTTTTTGGGACTGCAGTGTGTCAATCAGGTTAACCCAATATTGCCTCTATGTGCACTAATAGAAATTCTGATATGCACTGTTCTCCGCGTAGATAACCTAATTAGCGTGTACCACGTTGCCATCTATATATTAATAGCCGATAAAATAAGTTTTCACTTTTCACAAATGTGTGCGTACTGATGTCCACTTCGCCCAATGATAGCGCTTTATATTGAACAGCACATTTTTTGGCGAATGCTAACGTTTTATTTTGAATCGCATATTTCGTTCGTCCAATTGGAATGGACGTCTTTTTTATATTCAAAATTCAAATTTCCTGGCTTAGAACTAAAGCATTGTAATAATATTGAGAGAACTTTATTTGAAAGTTTGCATGGCTACAAAGTTTTTTAAATAATCAAATGTACTGATTCGATTTTTCGAAGCTATAATTATAGGGCTAGGAACTGATTTGACAGTGATTTTGTTCGGTGTCATCTTCTATTTATTAGTAGTCGATAATGTCCGTTTTGATTGCATGATTGTCACTGATTTCCCCTCCCCCTCCCCCTGAAGACGGTCCCCTTCCCCCCACCCCTCTGCCCGCCATCGCCATCCGTTCATTTTTCTCTGACGTCTATTAGTGAATATTTGAAGTCATGACAAAACAATTAATTTTCGTACTGACCAAAAATATTCTGTCAAGCTGAGGATCGAACCCATGTCCCTTTTCATTCTAATCGTTTGAACAAATATCCATTGTTCCACAAAGCGATTAAAATTAGTGAGGTGGAACGTCTACTTATTTTCAAACCAAGAGAAATATGTGATTTTATTGTGACCTTACGACATCTGTTAGTGAAGCATTGCACTAAACAAATTTGAATAATTGAAAATAGAATATGTCAAATACTTATGAGATATTTTTCTTTTTCTACGAAATATATTTGTTTGGATACTTGAAACATTAGCAGGGCTGTCGATATATGGTCCCAGAGTCTCTTTTTATATGGTCCAGAGTTTTTTTTCGAAATATATTTGTTTGCACACTTGGTTGTAAGCAAACTTGAACATTATTCCAAATATTAAATAATTTACGCAATTTCTGCTCCTACGAAAAATGGTTGTTAGCAAACTTGAACATTATCGTAAATATTAAATAATTTACGAAATTTCTGCTCCTACGAAAAATGGTTGTTAGCAAACTTGAACACTATTCCAAATATTAAATAATTTACGCAATTTCTGCTCCTACGAAAAATAGTTGTTAGCAAACTTGAACATTATTCCAAAAATTAAATAATTTACGAAATTTCGGCTACTACGAAAAATGGTTGTTAGCAAACTTGAACATTATACCAAATATTAAATAATTTCTGCTACTACGAAAAATGGTTGTTAGCAAACTTAAACATTATTCCAAAAATTAAATAATTTCTGCTACTACGAAAAATGGTTGTTAGCAAACTTAAACATTATTCCAAAAATTGGGTAATTTACGAAATTTCTGCTACTACAAAAAATGGTTGTTAGCAAACTAAAACATTATTCCAAAAATTAAATAATTCACGACATTTCGGCTACTACGAAAAATGGTTGTTAGCAAAATTAAACATTATTCCAAAAATTGAATATTTTACGAAATTTCTGCTACTACGAAAAATGGTTGTTAGCAAACTTAAACATTATTCTAAAAATTCAATAATTTACGAAATTTCTGCTACTACGAAAAATGGTTGTTAGCAAACTTAAACATTATTCCAAAAATTAAATAATTCACGACATTTCGGCTACTACGAAAAATGGTTGTTAGCAAAATTAAACATTATTCCAAAAATTGAATATTTTACGACATTTCGGCCACTACGAAAAATGGTTGTTAGCAAACTTAAACATTATTCCAATAATTAAGTAATTTACGAAATTTCTGCTACTACGAAAAATGGTTTTTAGCAAACTTAAACATGATTCTAAAAATTCAATAATTTACGAAATTTCTGCTACTACGAAAAATGGTTGTTAGCAAACTTTAACATTATGCCAAAAATTAAATAATTTACGACATTTCGGCCACTACGAAAAATGGTTGTTAGCAAACTTAAACATTATTCAAAAAATTGAATATTTTACGAAATTTCTGCTACTACGAAAAATGGTTGTCAGCAAACTTAAACTTTATTCCAAAAATTGAATACTTTACGAAATTTCGGCTACTACGAAAAATGGTTGTTAGCAAACTTAAACTTTATTCCAAAAATTCAATAATTTACGAAATTTCTGCTACTACGAAAAATGGTTGTTAGCAAACTTAAACATTATTCCAAAAATTAAATAATTTATGAAATTTCGGCTACTACGAAAAATGGTTGTTAGCAAACTTAAACATTATTTCAAAAATAAAATATTTTACGAAATTTCTGCTACTACGAAAAATGGTTGTTAGCAAACTTAAACATTATGCCAAAAATTAAATAATTTACGACATTTCGGCCACTACGAAAAATGGTTGTTAGCAAACTTAAACATTATTCTAAAAATTGAATATTTTACGAAATTTCTGCTACAACGAAAAATGGTTGTTAGCATACTTGAACATTAATCTAAATATTCATTAATTTACGAAATTTCTGCTACTACGAAAAATGGTTGTTAGCAAACTTTAACATTATTCCAAAAATTAAATAATTTACGAAATTTCTGCTACTACGAAAAATGGTTGTCAGCAAACTTAAACTTTATTCCAAAAATTGAATACTTTACGAAATTTCGGCTACTACGAAAAATGGTTGTTAGCAAACTTAAACTTTATTCCAAAAATTCAATAATTTACGAAATTTCTGCTACTACGAAAAATGGTCGTTAGCAAATTTAAACTTTATTCCAAAAATTCAATAATTTACGAAATTTCTGCTACTACGAAAAATGGTTGTTAGCAAACTTAAACATTATTCCAAAAATTAAATAATTTACGACATTTCGGCCACTACGAAAAATGGTTGTTAGCAAACTTAAACATTATTCTAAAAATTGAATATTTTACGAAATTTCTGCTACTACGAAAAATGGTTGTCAGCAAACTTAAACTTTATTCCAAAAATTGAATATTTTACGAAATTTCGGCTGCTACGAAAAATGGTTGTTAGCAAACTTAAACTTTATTCCAAAAATTGAATAATTTACGAAATTTCTGCTACTACGAAAAATGGTTGTTAGCAAACTTAAACATTATTCCAAAAATTAAATAATTTACAATTAAAAAACTGCAGGGCTGTCGATATATGCGCCGAGGTCGATTTATGGTACTATGAAAAATGATTGTTAGGAAACTTGAATATTATTCCTATAATTAAGTAATTTACGAAATTTCTGCTATTACGAAAAATGGTTGTTAGCAAACTTGAACATTATTCCAAAAATTAAATAATTTACGAAATTTCTGCTACAACGAAAAATGGTTGTTAGCATACTTGAACATTAATCTAAATATTCATTAATTTACGAAATTTCTGCTACTACGAAAAATGGTTGTTAGCAAACTTTAACATTATTCCAAAAATTAAATAATTTACGAAATTTCTGCTACTACGAAAAATGGTTGTTAGCAAACTTAAACATTATTCCAAAAATTAAATAATTTACGACATTTCGGCTACTACGAAAAATGGTTGTTAGCAAACTTAAACTTTATTCCAAAAATTCAATAATTTACGAAATTTCTGCTACTACGAAAAATGGTTGTTAGCAAACTTAAACATTATTCCAAAAATTAAATAATTTACGAAATTTCTGCTTCTACGAAAAATGGTTGTTAGCAAACTTAAACATTATTCTTAAATATTATTATTATAATGCAACAAAAATCTCACGTTGCTGTGCAACGGGCTTACAGCTAGTTAAATATTAAAAGTGATACATTTGACATCATTTGATAAAAAAAAAAAAAATTTACCCATGAAATACAAATTATTATTCCGTGTAGTGAAATATATTGTATATTTACTAGTCATTTATATCTAGTGGCAATAAAATGTTGCAATTTTATATTCGATTAATAAAGCAACTACAAATACACATAAAAATGAGTTTTATATTTTTTCTGAATTTGTCTTTTTCGCTTAGCTTATTTAGTGTTGATGTAAATGTTTTTTTTATCTGATTTACTGATTTTATTTGGAATAAGTTTATTATTTAAAATACATATTCTTTTAATGTTTAATAATTCAAAAATACTGAATACTAAAGAAACACGCAGTGCCTACATTGCTTTGAATTTAGTCATATCATTACATAGAATTATAAATATTATGCAATGTGTATCATATACATGCTTAATTCATGTGTATTAAAAAAGGCACTACATAACTACAAACACAAAATAATTCTACACGCGTTATAGTATGTTTAATTTATTCACACTGTGGCTGTATACGGGTTAATAAATTTCCTGAACATATTTCTTTCGTAAGAGTTTTAAAAATTGGCTTACCAGTATAAATCGATCCTGGAGTGTACCTTTCCGGATCTCCGTTGAGAATAATCTTAAATCCATTATCCCCGGGTGATTTCGGTGACCTGGTGATGGAAGGGAACGGTTTCCTTGGACACTCAGCTAAAACTAGCGAAACGGTCGCCAGTAACAGAAGTACCACCTTCATCTTAAGTTTGTTTCGCGAAACTTTCAAGTTTATTAATTAGGCACACTTGTTTGTTTTATATTTAACGTCGGCACATCGCCGTTTAGCACTCCACGATGCGAGGCAAAACAATAATCGAGCACTGCGGATATAGTGTTGTCGGACTGAAAAATACGATAACGAACAGCTGAGGTCGCAACCCCTGACCGGGAGACTGGACCTTTCGATTGGCAGTCAGTTCTCTCGTTATCCACTAGGGCAAAATGTCGCACATAAACTTAAATAAATATTTATTTAAGCCATACTGGAAATATTATCTTAATATGCTTAGAATGCAATTAAAATGCCAGCCGATTTTCACGGCATATCTAAGAGATAGCAAGATTTATAATTTACGCGGTTCGTTTCTTCGATAAGCTATTATTGGTTTAATAATGTGCCCCCAAGAAGGGAAGTGAGCCAAGTAGTAAAATGGTAAAACTATTTTTTTCCTAAATACCACTTGGCTCAATTCACCTCTTATGAGCTCATTATTATTCTAGAATTTTATTTCTGATAACATAGCAAAATATCAATACACATAATTTTTAAGTAATTTTAATATCATTCAGTATGGCAACAAATATTAGATTTCGTGACCATAAAAATAAATTAAATCACTGTTGAAAAAAATTCTAGAAGTTTATAGCATACTATTCAATTTTTATAACTAACCTTTAACCCTTCTTCATTTTATATTTTAAAAATAGTTTATAATACAAAATTAAGATGGCGAATCACACTTGCTATAGAGAAACACTGTAATATTTTATGAAACTATCAACGAATCATTTTATATCATTACCCGAGAGTGTAAAGATGGCTTTTTCCGTAACAAGAGAAGACAGATGAAAATGCCTTTTGGGAGATTATTTTTTTTATAATGTGCAATTATTATTAACAGTCTACGGTTTGATTTTTTCAAAGTAATATCGCAAAAGTATTTCTTTGCGTGCTCGTGTAAAGTGCAACCTTTATAACGTTGCGGTGTTTTCACAATACGGTGACGATGTTTCAACTCACACGATTATTATTAAATTATAGAGGGAAACAACAAATTAATCTTAAATATGCACGAGTTAAGTATTCACACAAAATATCACTTTTTTACAGATTACATATACAAGAGTTCCCTTTTATTGAAAAAATCCTCTAAAAATGAAACATCTTTTTCCAATTAAAATATGTGTTACTTTAGAACCGATCCGGATTCATATAAATAAATACGAAATTAATACAAAATATTGTTTTGTTTATTAATTGCATGGTCTAAATTATTTAACATTGGTTTTCAACATATTTAACAATGGGAATCCTTATACACGTGTGTGCAAACTGTACACTTTCAACATCAGCTGTAAAATATTATGATGAAAAAAACTATTATGTAAATTGTTATGGTTTCGTTTCGAATAAAATACAAACAATATTAAATTATTTTTGAAAAAGTCAATATCCACATACAGTGGCTTAATTACTTTTAAAAGATATTATTGATGCCTTACATAAATGGTTGATAAAAAAACGCCTATTTCGCGGCTGTTATTGATTTTTTGTGCAAACTGCGGAATATATAGCGTAATATTATTTCGGAGAAAGACTGGACTAGCCAGGTTAGTGATGTAAACTAAGCACAAAAGATATAAGTCACATTCTGTGAGTGTAGTTCCCACTCATCCAGAATGTACAGGAATCTTAATGAAGATAAAACAGGACGACGTGCGCTGCTTATTAGGAAGTGAGACAATATCCTCACTTTAAAGCAGGGCTAAGTAACTATTTTTACTATTAAATTTTAACCAAATATAACGTCTCTACGTTAACCTTGATCTTTTCGGGTTTTTCTTTTTTTTCATTATCTTCTATAAAATCTTCTATAAAATAAATCGGTGATTTTTGAAACTTACTTTTGAAACGCTGTTGCATACACACATTTATATATATTATACAATAAATGTTTCCGCAATTCCTTGAATCTGATATTTCCATGAAAATATGAGTAATCGAAAATGTGATGATGATATTTTTATTTTTGTTTACTTATTTCATACATTAGTATTTGTTTGAATTTCCCTACTGTAAATTCAATAATTTTTCAGTTATCATGATATGCCCAATCACCACCGAATATACTTTGATTTGGCAAACGAGCTTTTTCAATTTTAATGTCTGAAAGGGTGATATGGTAAAAAACTATTTGAAACAATAATATTTAAAAAATAAATAAAAAAGCTTGGGACGTGATGATATTTATGCTTACATAATATCTTGATCAACAGATTTCAAAACTTTGTTTTTGCTCATTTATAAAATTAAGCCAACAGCAGAATATATAACAAGCCATTTTTTATTACAGTATCGAGTTTATTTGCATGTCAATTTATGTGTAGAAATGCGTTTTAATCAAAAACTTTCTTTCCTGCAAAAATCTTATAATGTATATATTACAGCTAAATTTCCACCGCTAATTATTATTCATATCTAATATAGTCATTGAAAACACATATTTATCCAACGCTTTTCAAAAAAATATATGAATGGAAGCTCCAAATATTTATTTAAACAGAATAGAATGCTTAAATATTTTTAAATAGTCCATGATTTTATATCTGTCAACTTCCGGAATACAAATAAGAAAACGTTAACTCATACATATGGAACTGTTTTTTTTTTTCAATATTCTATCTAGAAAATTTAAAAGCATTTTGTACCTAATGTTATGTAAAGGTAATAGGAATGCTTACATTTAAAAAAAATTATATCGAATGTATATTTTTCGAAGTGGATATGATTACTGATTGACTGAATCGAAGAAGAAATAATTTTGATTTTTCTTTCAACTTGACAGCTATATGAATCGTTTTTTTTACATTTTCAAATATTGGTAAATCAAATATTATGTGTTATAGTTTTTATTAATAGTTCTCATTTATTAAATAGTCTTGATACATATTTCTTTACCTATTTTAACTTGTACTGACTTCCTATTTTTTATACAGATATTTTATTCGTGGATTTGGAAAGGTTACCCATTCCTTGGTTTTGTGAATCATGTAAGATAACAGTAATTCCTACATGAAAAGATGGAGAACTAAATTAATCGTGGACAATATAGCG
The DNA here is from genome assembly GCA_030503985.1 of Himalopsyche tibetana. NCBI lineage: Eukaryota > Metazoa > Arthropoda > Insecta > Trichoptera > Rhyacophilidae > Himalopsyche > Himalopsyche tibetana. The sequence goes on from JAPJYX010000005.1 coordinate 20,556,244, forward strand.
AATAAATGTATAAGCAGATTAAAGGAATGCAAATGATAATTATAACCAGTGGGTGCATTTCTAAGGATGCTTTCATGAATTAAAAAGAGAATGTCAAGGGTTACTAAAGAAGTTAAAATAATAAATTAAAAAAAAATATTTTGTTCTACGGATATAGCCATTCAAATTATGTTTAGAAGAAAAACATTCGTTTTATAAAACAAAAGAGTTATTGTAAATATTATTGTATAAATACATACATACTAAATAATTTCTCTACTACATACCTACCGTTTGTAAAATTAATTATTTAATTTATTGTTTATTTGATCACCATGTTCCTTAATAAACAACGAAGCTGCAATAGGTTTTAATAAATTGTTATATGTATATTGTAAGATCAAGTCGGCATAGGAGCCGTCTGTATAAGACGTCACGCTCTTGTAAGGGGGGGGGGGGGGGTCTGATGTAATGTTACAATCTGATACAAAATGTGAAAAGGTTATAAAACGAAAATGTGACAATGGCAAGGGATTTAATAAAGCCAAAACCGTGTGACGTTATAATTTAACTAGATGGTTACCACAGACGATTTCATCTCGTCAATTATTTTCGCTCAATATGCCAGAGACGAGTTATCTCGTCAATAAATAATTAAACTAATAATTGAGAATTATAGCCGGCGTGCTAGGTACACACGTACTTTTTTCTATGGCAGCCAAAAGGTTAAAATTTGGATGGCCATTTAAAAAAATATCGATTCTCAAAACAACAACAAAAAATATATTTTTCAAAATTGTGTTGCATAAATTCGCACTTTTTTCCAACATTTTTGAAAATGCAAGAAAACGAAATATGTTTTGTTTGTTTTTGCGTTTATTTAAACGGCTCTTATTCATAATAGGGGTAGCTGGTGTTTGAGATTAAATTCATCAATAAATGATATCCAATAATACTTGAACTCGTGTACCTATGTAAGTGAAGCATATAATAAACATACTTTTTCAACAAATTACTGATTTTAAACTTATGAATCATTCACTCAATATTCCAGTTTTGGAAATAGCAAACTGGAATGTTATAAATAAATAATTGGGAATTTATAATAATTTATAGCCAATTAATAAATTAACGCCCTATTAAAGAAAGTCGATTGAGGAAAAGGTGGCATTGGAAACTTCATTGACTTCATTCAAATAAAACAAAATACTTACAAATGATATTTTCCAGTTCGAAATCTACACCCAAGAGTCAATATCACGTATTCGAATACATATTATAATGAAATAAGATATCACTACCTATGTTTTTTTTATTCATTCATTATATTTTATTGTATTTTCAAAACCATATTGTCCAAAACCAAAACTGTGCAATTAATCAGTGATGCGAAACCAGCGGCCGGTGAACCACATGCGGTCCAAAACTATTTTTTTGCGGCCTACGAAATATTTTTAAATGTAAGCCAAGTCAAACTCTAGTTAAATTTCTCAAGAAAAGAAAATATTACGATGTCTTCAATACAGATATATGATATATAATATTATTTTTAATATAACGTATGTGAAAAGACTGCACTTCGTGCATATTTATTGGAAGCAATTACTTCATCCATTTACTGACATATAAGACGTGGGCAAATGTGGCTTTTCATTGGATTAAGTGCGGCTTCCAATATATCTTGATGAAATTATTTTTTTATACTTTATATAGCAATAACGATGTGTGCAGAAATGTAGATTAATTTGAAATTATGCATCAATACTACGCGACTGGTGTAGTCTATGTATATGAAAATCCAGAATGTGACTCTCGTTGATCTCGTGTATGCCCTCACCTGTACTGTATGCACATATAAAATGTAGTAGATAAAGACTGCAGTTTTTTTTTTTAAATAATACTACCTGACTGACTAGTCTATATTACATCATAATCCATAAGACCTTTTACTCCTGCCGTCTGTGAACAATCGTTCATACTTTGAAATAGGTTGTGGATCACTGGTATGAAAAATTTAAATCATAAAATGATGAAGAAGCATTGTTATTTGAAAATGCATTTTATTTCATGTTAGTTTACAATCTTTCTGAATTAAGACTATTGTTGGAAACTTCTATAATAAAATGTCTTTTTGGTGCTTTTTATATAAGCAATCATCACAAATATGAAATATTAAAATAAATACAACTTATATTGCTATACCATCTCAGTAAAAATACTACTGTCGGCTTTAGACTAGCTAAATATAGTCGGAAATTCTTAAATATCGATTTTTCGCAATACTATTTGATAAAAATATGCACATTCTTAAAAATAATATTTCAAATATTCGCAATCAATGTCCTTTTCAAACAATTATATTAATTAATTTAATTACATGATTATTATACAAAATGAGGCCACAATTTTAAATAAATCGTTTTCCAAAATTTACAGTAAATTATTTAAAATATCATCTCAGTTTTACACATTCAAAATAATTATGGATATTGCGTTCATCGCTTATATAATAATAAACAAAACAAACGTTGTTGATCTTGATAATAATCAAAACACAATAAAAATATAATGGATTGTTTTTGTAATCTGATATACAACTTAAAACGGAACAAACTTTTTTTCTGGCCAATTTTAATTTGTTTTTTTCTTCAAAAGCAATATTCTCTACATATAATGTATATAATAAAACTGTATTTAATCATTTTGAAAAGAGAATAATAATCAAAATTGTTTATGTATGTGGTAAATGTCTCCGACAAATTTCGATTTTAAAATAATCATAGTAAAGTATGTACTAGGGTATCCAATCCCGAAGCCTTTTTCCAATCCCGGGATTGATTTATTTTGAATCCCGGGATCCCGGGATTGAGATTTTCTCACCGAGGAATTTTAAATCCTCAATTTGCTATACTTTTTCCCGGAATCTCACGGAAACTCATTTTTTTTTTTTTAACTCACCGAAGAATTTGAAATCTCTGATTTGGTATACTTTTTCCCAGAATCTCACGAAAACTCGTTTTTTTTTTTTTTAGCTCACCGAGGAATTTGAAATCTCCGATTTGGTATACTTTTTCCCAGAATCTCACGAAAACTCGTTTTTTTTTTTTAGCTCACCGAGGAATTTGAAATCTTCAATTTGCCAATTTCTCAATCCCGAAATCCCGGGATCGCGGCCATCTCAATCCCAGAATTTCGGGATCAGAAAATTGAACGGGATCCCGGGATTGGATGCCCTAGTATGTACTACATTATAAAATCAAATCAAATCATCAGGAAATCGTAATCGAAGATTAAATATTAAATAAATATAAAGGACATAAAATAATTTAAAATACAAACAGGTTTTTCAATTAATATGAAAGAGGTATTACACTGTGTAATTATTATTATGTAAATATCATAATAATATATTATATACTTGATACACAGCACAAATATCATCAATAATGAAATAACAGAAAAATCAAATAATTATATTGATTACGACCTGTGTTATATTAGTTATATTTTGAAATGTAAACTTTTCATTATAATAATAATAAATAACAATAACGAAAATCATTTGGAAGCTTTATTTGGATAATTTAAATAATCTTTATGATGTGATATTCTCAAATATACCATATAATCAAATGCTTAAGGGCGTTGCGATACCGGTATTACCGAATCCGGGATCCCGGTATTCATGGTATTTACTCAATACCGAAATAAAAGGTATTTTGGTATTGAAAATTAATCAAAATCTAATTTTTAATGTATAGAAATCATCACATATGTTCAGGGCTGTGCAGTCGTGTAAAAAAAGACTACTCCGACGAAGAAGTTTTCCAATATTTTCATTTTGACTAATATGTAAAATATGTATTCCATCAGATTATCTTGAGTCAGCCAAGCATGCAACGTCAATCTATGGACTATTGTGGTTTATACACTCATTAAATTATTAGTTTTCAATGTTTCGAGTCGCTCATTTTTTACGACTCCGACTCCGGCCAAACCACCGCGACTACGCGAATCTGATTGCACAGCCCTGCATATTTCATTAACATTATTCGAAATTGATTAAAATATTTTAACCTTTTTTTTATCGCGACTGACTGCTATAGGAGTCCAATGTAACATGGATAAAAAATCATTTTCGTGGAACTCTACCAAATACGTCAATAAATTGGCGGCCGTCGTCGATAGTTTTATTCATGTCAAAGTTATATGCGTGTAAAAAACGTGGTTGACGGTAAATAAAAAGTCTATCCCGTGGTTAATTATAATAATTTTTAACGGGTGCTGATTGCTAATGAACGGATTCGGGAAAAAATTATTTCGTTCCGAGAAATATTGTTTTACGCACAGTGGTGGTGTAGTGTTCTCAGTTTCCTTTATGCAATGGCAGCAAATTAATCAAAGGATTATTTAAACATTATACCAAAACTATAAGATATATTTTGTATTCCAGTAAAAAAAATCAGTATTTAGATTTCAATGACGTTGAAAATGGTATAGACAAATTTGCCGACAAGGTGCCGCGTATGGACGTTGTTCTCTATATTTTTATCCGCGGTCAAAGGGTTAAATCTGCTAAGAATTGTATCAGTATTGACAAGCTTCAGAATAAATCAGTCTTTCAATAAACTATTAACGAAAATTATCCGTATATATATATTAGAATATATTGTAAAATGGGGTGTTTTGTAAGAAATATCGAAACACCGATTTTGATTAACTCGTGCGATATTGCGATCCCAATAAGGTGTATTTTGTTTTTGCTTTATTTAAACATTTTTTTAATACCGGTATGCAATCCCTATGCATGATCATATAATATAATTGTCCATAAATTGTATACCATCATAATATACATACATCATTCACAAAATATCTATAACTTACAAAATTACTATAAATTATAATACCAATTCAAGTAATGCTTAATACATTTATTTGGTTTTAAATCACTTTACATATTTTATTTATAGCATAATGAACGAATGGTAAACATACGAAGTTATGATATTATTTCAAATTACAAATAAAACGTTTATATTTTAGAATAATTATAATTAGACTGTAAAAAGACAAAATGAAGTAACCCACAACTTTTTTTCGATAACACACGTTATATCAAAACTATTAAAGCTGAAAAAGCCAAATTAGTATTTAAATTTAGCATTCAAAATTGAAAAAAAGGAGGGCCTATATAATCGCAACCTACAAATTGCAACTTAAAAAAAGGTTTTTATTGAAAAAAAATATTAAATTAATATTAGATTATGTCAATTATTAAACAGTTTATCATTCTCCGTGGACTCCGAGGTTGTGTTTATTTAATTTTATTTTTTCCCTAAATGATCAAAAACCGTTTTGTGTCTCCTGTAAAAAACATTGTTGTGTTGTGTGGGTTACGTTCTTTTTCATTTCCAAAGTCCTATGCATGCATCTTTTATAAAAAAATATCGGACATAAATAACATATTAATATGACAGTTTAATACCTCTTTAATTTCCTCCGAATATTCATTTTATCTTACAAGTTTCATCAATTACGCATAAGTAAGAATAATCATAATGTGATTAATTTCAGACCACAGATTTAGAATAATAATTATTAAATATTACATAAATATGATAGTCTATGAAAATAGTTTTCACAGTTCATTTAACACTGTCTGGATATAATTCTCAGCAGGCTTATTCTGGCAGACGCTCTAGCAATTAATGCAGCAATTTACTAAAATTAGCACAATAATTTTACAAATACGGCTAAACCTCGATATACCGGACTTTCCGGCCAATACGAAAAGATGTAATAATCATTCATTTAATGCTATCCATGTTTAAATTTATAAAACGTGACGCGTATACAATATTCTGTTCATGTTATGCTACAACAATTTTGATACGTGACGGCTGATGATATTACTTTAGTTAAGCCACCCTTATCCATATTTTCATTTTATATTTAAAGAAACTCCAATGATGTTACATACAAATGTGTTATCGTTTATTTTTCAACATCAAAAAATGCATTTGGAAACTTACATTTGTAATTATGTATAAAGCCTGATTCGCGTTTGTCCATTATATCAAAGTTTTGCCGTAATAAACAACTCAGCGTTGTCTAAAATATTGACTGTATTATTACATATAATATATAAAAGTATTATTATTTTTATATAAGTCTATCATGAGATCATGGAATTATGTATTGCTTTGATATGACATAAAAACATAATATCGAAATAATTAAGTTATTTTAAAATTAAGTATGTATTAAAAAATCTTTGTTTCAATATCATAATTCATTAAGCAATTTTTGAGTATGTAATTAATTAACTAATTTAATAAACGTATGGGTTCATATATAATATAATCGATTTTTGATTATTTTTATTTGAAACGTATTTAAGACACATTTTTACGGTACAAATTTTATTTGTATACCACCAGATTGAAATTAGAAACATTGCAATGGTGCAATGGGCGCCATCGTATGTATGTACTGTGTAAAATCTTTCCTAAAATAATCACAAACAATCATTTTACTTTTAAAATCAAATGATTGTTTACGATTAAATACAATTCTGTTTTTCCCAGTCAAAAAGAAGAGTCATTTCGGGGCCGATCTCACACCATAGACAAAAATTGTTACGACATCCCCAGATTGAAATTATTTGAAAATGTTTTTTATAGATACAGCGGTAACATGAAAAAAAATGATTTTAATTCATTATTAATTAGGCAAATAATGCAGAATTCAAAGTGGATAAGCTTTATGCCGGGACAAAATGAATATCATGATTGCGTTCGCTGTTTATTTTCATGTAAAAATGTTTAGATTTCTCTCTATCATGAACAATTATTTTACAGCGTATCGCTAATAATCTTAACAAAAAAATATAAAAAGTTTCAAAATAATACTTCGATAAAGAATGATCAGTATGTATGCGTGGACAATCTTTTTATTTTTTAATATTAATCTCAATAATTGAAATGTATATTTTATAATAGTATCTTTAATATACAATTAAGTAGCTTTTTGTAGGACTTAAGGCATGTTTGCAATGAAAAGAAGGCTTCTTCGTGTTCATGCAAATTTATCATCGTCATCTCGGGGCTCCACTAAAACGTCAAAATGGGTCCTTCGCGATGGTCAAGGATATCTGAAAGACAATCAAAGTTATATTATTTATTACAAAAATGATTCAGTACCACATAACGAGGTCGTTTGTAAACCTACGTCATATTAACATAATTGTCATATTATATCATATTCCACCTTGTCCGTAAGTAGTTAGTCACGTATACCACAACACATACTTATTATTATGATATTCGGTGCATTCGAATGTTATTCTTAGAAATCAATTTAGAAAAAACAGTATTTTATAAGAATAACATGCGTGACATGTGTTACATTGCTCTGTGAATCACCATTAGACTAAATGAATCTCAGCGTACTAATATTTTGTTTTGATTTTAATCAATGAATCAACGCACATCCACCAAGTACGTACAAATAAGTTAAAGTTGTAAACAGAAATTAATTATTTTTTCATTCATAATATCGTAATAAACGCTTATACAAAAGATGATTACTAAAAAGGCTTGGTATCTTTTCAATAATATCGTATGCTCAAAAGTAAAACCCAGCACAACTTTCCGTTGTATGGTTTTCATCTTTTAATTTACTGTATTACGTCATTATACATTTAAAAAAATATGTATTTCAAATAAAGATATAATACATAAAAAATATAAGCTTTGTTATTACTTTTTGCAGCGTGATTGTTGATAAACTCTTAAATGTGTATAATTATGGTAAACATTGAATTCGTTCGCAATATTGAATTGTTTTGTTTTATATGAAATGAAAATTCTGTCAGATCCAAAAAACGTATCGCATGATAGTCAAGAACTCCTCATGCTGAGTTATGAACAATTTACACCGAGTTAATCGCGTAATAAAGTACTATTTTTAATGAAAGTATGTCAGGCTTTAAATACGATTATCGATTACATTCTAAATTTACCTATAAAACCGGCCTTGGTTAAAGTTATAAAACATAATAGACATAGATTGCTTTGCAAACAAATCTGCAAGCATGGTCTTTATTGCAATGTTCTACATAAAACGCGTGCAGGCAACATCGGAAAGTGTGCCATTTTGCCAATCCACGTGATCCAAATGATGAAGGGTTATTGCGGTGACATTCAAAATGGAGAAACATAAGGGTCAGTAGCACACAGTTGAAATGACGCAGACATTTAATAATATCGCTATATGTATTATTTTATAAACTGCATGATGGACTGCTGCAGAATTTACGTTATATTTTTTGTAATACTTGAACTAATAATAATTCTATTACGTTACAGAAATAAAATATCTTGATTCATACAATTATTGAATTGTGAAAATTCTTTATTTCATTTAATCATAAATGTATTCATATAAATCTATTAATAGCCAATACTAGTTTGCGTGATGTAATTACCTCAACATACTCGAGTTGGCATTGTAAACGCTGATAACAAGGAAGTCTAGTATTGACCTGTCAACGGAGATAAATAATATTGACTGGATTTAAGAAATAATAAATGCTGGAAAGAGCTTAAATAGAAAACTGCGCTACCCTAAAGACAAAATTGACTTAAAAATCAATGCCGTTGAACAAGAATCATTAACAATATAAATTACAAGAAGACCGCACTAATAAAGAAGATTTATTGAAAATTAGATGTATTGATAAGTTATTTAGATTGAGTAAAAAAAATATTTAATAATTGACAATGAAAGATTGGGAAAATAAACGCAATCCACCCATGCAAAAGCTCTGTATATTTTTCTACTTTCAATGAACTTCACCAAACTACAAAACGAATACGACTTTTTAAAGTACTTCTCAAACCTTTACATTTGGCACGACATAATTGTATGCTCGATTTGAAATTTCGAACACATATTCTGCAATATTAATTGAGAACATCTATTTTATATATATATATATTTTTAAATAATTGTTTTTTTATAAATGCATCCTGCTAAAGAAAAGTATTAAAAATGTATATGAATATAATATTATTTTAAAATGATCAGAAGTCAATAAAAAGATAACCAATAATACTGCCACGAAATAATTTTGTTACTTATCAAGTTCGATCAATAAAAAGTATCATTCTATAATTATTATACCTATGCTTATCTCGATTTTTACGAACAGCTTTCCATTGATAAGATAATATTAAATACCGAATTCGAATAGGAAATCGAAAGTGATTGATAAACGCTCGATATTAAGTAAATACTTATCATGTGATTTATGAATATACCAAGAAACCATTATGACTATTATCGGCACCGCATTTCACATAGGCGCCAAATGCCAATATTGAATAATCGCAAAATGCGTTTTTATCACGAGCAAATCAAGAATGAATAATGGTATTTGAAAAAAATATAGTTAAGCACTATTCTTTGGTGTGACAACGTCACTTGTTTTAGTTACTTCATAAACCATATTTGAAATTAAAAATTATACATGCGTAAATAAAAATTGATTAGGTTTTTTGAATGTTCATTGAATTGGATACTTTATTCAATCTTCTAGATTTTGCACGTTAACTGCTATGTTCTCAATAAAAACACGTTCAAATTTTTAGTAAAAAAAGCGTAATAACAAGAATAATTGTCAATTTAGTCATTACAAAATTGAAGTTATCTTTACGCTTCAAATACGTTGAGAAACGCTGGAAACAATTTTCATTTCTAGCCAAAAAAAAATGGTTCTAAAAATAAATTCGGCCCATTTTTCACGCGACGCAATAAATATCTCAGTATTATCCTTGAGGAAGCTTCCTATGCCAGCTAGCCAGCTTTGTGACGTAGCTCTAACGAGTCGAGCGCACGCTTAGCTACCAGTTACCACGCTGCCTTAATGTGTATTTATATAATATTTATTTTAAGACATATATGCACGTTACACTAAATTAAATTGCTAAAAACAAAATGGTGAGTATCTATATTTTCGGACGCTAGGAAGAGTATGGCTCTTTTTATTATCTTTGTACGTAATTTGTAATTTGAGAATCGAAAATTTCGTTTTCGAAATCGGGACTAATCTCAAAACGACATATTGTCTTTACCGGGCAAATAGGCAAATTTCCTCAGTACTTAGTCACAAAAATGTAAACTTTTAACGTGTTGTTACTTCTTGGTGGAAAGGTGTAATATTTTATTAGCACTCATGTCAATATTTTATAATAAAAAATGTGTTTTATTTGTATTTATAAATTAAAATCATAGCAGCCAATCGGTTTTATTTTATATAAAGATTGTAGAATCTATGAAAAATTTCTAGAAGGGAGAAAATCTAGTGACACAGTGTTTGACGTAATAAACGGTCTTTTCACGTATTCCACATTCCGTACATATAATATTTTGTTGTAATTCTCGTTTGACTATTTTACTACATAATGTTTTATGTCCAAAAAAGTTGCTAAAACGACCCAACTGCATTTATCTCAATCTGCAGGTTTCGGAGAGCAAAAATGTTAGACTCCAAATTATTTAGAAAAGGGACACGGAGAAGAAAGGTCCTATAATTTAGTTGATTTTTTAATTTGATTTCAACATAATAAATAATATGTTTTAATGGTCTGTTACTTCTTTCCAGGTGAGTCCATGACGTGGTAACCTTCTGACTGATGCTCAGCTACTATGGAGGTGGAATTAAAAACGATTGAAGACTTTTCTAAGAAGATGGTTAACACAATAAGCGGTAAGACAAAATATTTAACTTCACAAATCTTACCGGTCATGTATGGGTTTTAAACGTACTAAAATGAAAGAGAATAATTGAATCGAGTTGTAAAAACCATGTTGGACGACTTTTTTATAAAAATGACACGTGAACGCTATATCTTTCTTTGGTTTGTATTCTATATGGTAAGGCGGGTGATAACTTCAAAATTCATCTTATCTGTTGACGAAATCATTTAGAAAATTTGGGTGATTAAAAAGAACCATTGTAATATTTAAACTATTTATACACGTTGTCTGTTTTAAGGGGATTCTAAAAAACAATGAATGCGACAACGTCTTAAAACCACCGATCAAAACAACGATAAATGCGGGAAAAAACGATGGGTGTTAGAAGAATTTGTGACATATGTTTTACCTTTTGCGATACTCCACCAGGGAAGAGTGACGTAGGTTAGAAAAGCGTTCAGGGGTGTACTCTGCTGTCTCTTGTTTTCTTTCCAAAAGTGAAATGTCTGCGTAAAGCCTCGCATCGCCCACAAAGGGTTGTAAGCGCCGTCGTCCAGCTCTGGACACAAAAAAATACAAACATTAAAAAAATATAGTCGTTGAAATGATATCCGTCATGGCTTAAAAGTGAGTGTAGCGGTCTACAGCGACACCTATAATTAAGTCCGATTATTAAGTAATTCCTAGTTAAATAGGATTTTCAAAACATCCCAGTTAATCATCTCTTATTATTCAACTCTAATAAAAATTTATCAGTAAAAAATGATCGGGAAGCTAGTGGCGTGCTTAAGCATTGACCCACTATTGTTGTTCAATAAAAAATCGTATCTCAACCAAAATGCATTAAGTTAACTAACTGAAAGTTTCATTAAATGTTGAAAAATTTCGCCATGTAAACAAATTGGCGTCGAAAAGAAAATCAACAACCCTTTACATCGCCTATGTATTCTCACGTTCTCTGAAAAAGGACTATAAGGAACTGATAAGTAACTTTTCGTTAAATATTGAAATGATAGTATACATACTAGACTGTCGTCATCTAACAACATTAAACACACCACTCCCTCTGCGCACCGTGCATTGCACGCAAGTGCAATCAATGCATAACAGATTGACAGATAAATCAAGAGAAATATATGTATCATTATTTTTGTACAAGTTAATTTTATCCGCATCTGGAGTATAAATGATGGATTTACTTTTTGTATCTATAAAAGTAAATAAAAAAACTTGTTTAGTATAATCGATCAGTTTTCAAAGCAAAAACATTTTTTTTTGTTATTTGACCCCACCAAGGTTGGCTGAGCACATCACACAGTGCTGACAGTCCTCATTTTGTAATAATGAATTCCGTTGGCTTAGTTCGAAAAAATCATACCTATTGTACTGAGTTGCAATGCAACAACGTCATTTAGGCAAATTTAATAATAAATGCAATATCAAATTGTGAAACGGGCTTAGTAACAAAATACATAACTATTCCAATCGATACGTTTCCAAAATTGACTTTTTTATAATTTATTCGAGTATATCAAAGAACACTAATCAGTTCATAACAATGACGTCATAATTTAACCACAGAATAATCGAATCGACTATATATGTGCTTATTTCAATGATTCAAGCTGATCAAAAAAGTTTAAATAGAAGCTAAAATCTTGGACAAAGAAAGTTTTGATTGCGCATTAATTATAAACAGGAGACAGGCAAGATTTTTTTTACTTCGGAACATACAATAAATAGCTTTCCAATATAATTTGCATACACCTAAATCTTTATTAAACTCGAGCTTAACTCGAGGAGATATCATAATAAACGGCTCGTAACATATCGAATGTTTATTTGAAAAATTAAAATTTGTTGTCTGATAGCTAAACGGAGCTTATACCTGCTAGGTTACAAAAAACGACCATCAACTTGATAATTAATTATCTAATAACGGTTAGTTTATGTTTAAAAGGATATTCCTATTTTGCGAAAATTCAAACAAATCGACAATGTAAAACGATATAATGTACAATATTTTAATTTCAAATACAATATAAATGTATGTTATTGAACCCATTCGCTTCCGATAGTTTGTACGGCTATCGTAAATAGCATATAATCAAAATAAACAAATTAAAATGATGTACCGTTTGAATTTTTCTTCGGAATGTCACACCAGTAGTAAATATCGGTTCCGTCGGGAGTCGTACGTCTGGGAGGCCTTAGAACGGCTGCTCCTGTACTTCTGCGTCCCCTTGGCAGCGTGCAGTACCCTTGAATGTCGCGCCGCACCATGCCGAGTGACCCGGGATTTTCACTTTCGTCGTCGCCCTCGTTGCCGTTGCATTCGTCTTCCGCCAGTTTACCTGCGACAATCACTATCTCTTCTTTCTTGGATTCGACCGCAGTTTCCTTTGAATCGACATTTTTATTTATTTCTATTGTTTTAGGCGTTTCTTTTACTTGGGTATAAGTCTCCGTTGCAATGACTAGTTGGGCTTCTTCGCATTCCACATTAGTGAAGCGATTATCGGGTATGGTATAATTGCTCATTTCGTTGGTACAAGGAAGCTCTTCTTTGCCGTTCACCGTTATTATTGAAGCGGGATCGAGATCGCATATGCGTCCTATTTTTATTTCCTCTATCATCTTCAATGTAGGTTCTCCCAGACCCTTCTCATTATCTAAAGGCTTCACATCGTTAAGGGATGTGGCATCATCAGCTAATTCGTATTCATCTTTATTGCTTTTTGCTTTAGCTGTCTTTTTAGCTACTTCACTAGGGGACGGAGTTTTTTTAGTTGTCTTTTGCAATTTGCTTGCGTTATTCCGTCTTTGTGTTATTGCACTGACAAAGGGAATCTTCTTCTCTACGACAGGCTTCGGCGTAACACGTAAAGGCGTTCTTTCAAAACGACCAGTTTTTGGTTTGACAATTTCTACTTTTGCTTTTGTTTCTTTTGGCCTGGTTACAATTTTGGACTTCGTTTCTTTGGGCTTAGCGATCGGGGCTGCTTTGGCTTCTTTTGGCTTTATTTCCTTGAGTTCAATGGGAGGCTGGGCTTTAAGAGGCGGTGGTGCTAGAGGGGCGGAGTCTTTGGGCTTTTCCTTCTTGGGTGTGACGTTAATGAGGCAGGCAGGGGTCTCGTTGGCACAGTCGGCGTCGCGGCGGTAGACATCGGACATGTCACCCCAGGAGGGCGACGCCGCGCAGCAGCCGCGAGGGGCGACGCAGCAGCGCGGGGGGGAAGCGGGACGATTGGAGCTTGCTTGCTCTACAACAAAAATAAAACAGAATGGGATTGAACGAATCGCGATACTACTTTAACAGTATTACATATCAATACTACGTGAAGGGATAGTAAGATTTCTAATTTTAAACGAATAAAAAAACAAATAGAAACAACAAAAGGGAATGTCGTCCTGCTTCCGCCCCGCATTTAAACAATATTCCAATGATTAATTGACACATTTATGTGTATATTTTTTGATATTTAAGTACAAAATAGTCCAGTAGGTAACACTCCGTATATGTTGTTTCTACCGGGATGAGGTTATGATTATGGATACCCAGTATTTTCTACGCTACTGGCTAATGTGCTGGGTGTGTTTACAATGTGTTCTGTGTTTTACTATAAACCTACCGTCTCTCAGGTCTCCGGCTTCTATTTCAGAGACACTGTTGGCCAGAGAGTCCAAACCTTCATTTTCTGATCTGCTCTTGGACCCAGCTGACTCGTAATTTTTAGTTTTCCATCCTCCCCGAGAAAAGTTGTTCAGATTGGAACTTGGGTCACTCAGTCGTCTCTGAAATAAATAACACCGTCTACTATAAAATCATGAACTCACATAAAGAAACTTGATAAAATTGTAATAGTAAGGTATATGTTAAAAAATAATTAAAAGTATTAATGGAAAAGCATTACAAATTCTTATATTATATAATATAATATTGCAATAGAAACTTTTTATTACGTTTTAAACTTTTTAAATGCATATGTGAAAGATTAAGAATCTAATTAAGTGTATTGCTATATTTTAAATAAATGTCTTAGTACCTGATGTCTATACACGTAGAAATCGTCAGGGTCTTCGTCCCAGTCACTGTCCCACATGTCGGTGGCGCAGTACCCGGGCTCCGAGGTTGGCGTCTCGGCCCCCGATCCCCGGGGCCGCGTGACAGCCATCTCAGCGTGCCCCTTTCCTTGCGGACCTTTCATTCGCACGAACTCACAGCGCTGGGTGCTGCTGACGCTAGCGAAAAGGCCGAAAGTCATGCGTTGCGCAACTTTCGTACTCAGTGAAGATTGCTACAAACAAACAGTGTATTTGAGATAAAGCAGTACAGAATTAAATTGATAATTTTTAATTTCCGCGTTTTTATTATTAATCTATAGAGGTTATATAAATAAATATGATGGAGAAGAGCAAATATGCATATTTTATTACCAAAACTGTATACCCATATTAATGGAATATTTAAACGTATTTTAATTGCATTCATGTGAATGATTTTTTAGTAGATTCAAATGTCCTTGACAAAATTGGGATTTTCTCTGAACATTCAACAAAACTAGCCAACAATACATTCGAAATACAAAATAACTATAGAATTACCAATTGCCTTATAATTTAATTTAATAGAACAAGCACTAAATATAAACACATTCTATATTTTACGTGAAATCCAGTTATCTGAAAAACAGGGCCCTCTGAATTCTATTCCGCTGATAGCCTCTCAATTACTAAATCCGCCATTGATAAAAGATGACGTTATATTATTAACAATTTTATAATATTCTCTTTAATTTATGTATGACAAATATTGTTTTTTAATTTAAGAAACAGAATATACGTATAATTCTTATACAGCAATAAGAATAATTTGTTGGATTGATACATCCACTAAGTTAATTTTGTTTTGTAATATATGTAGATTAAAACTTATGTTGTAGCTATATGTGTTCATAGGTGCCGTGGAGACATTGAAAAGCTTAAACAATATAGTGATAAAAAAATCTCTGTTAAAGTATATTATTACATAAGTCTTAAAGATATGACGCATCAAACGGCATTTGTCTATGGTAAACCAAAATACAATTAAAAACGCTACAAGCATCATTGCAAAAATGTTAAAATGCTAAACAATGTATCTTTGTCCAGTGCATCAGTTCTAGAATTATCCGTTGACACATAAAGCAATACGATAGCAGTGATTCATACCATATTAAGAAAACCGAATGGTGAATTTAACATTCATTGACAAAATTTTATAGTTCACATTAAAGTATTATATTTTATGCTCTAATTGCGATACTAAAATGCGTCATCTGTTTTTTAAAACAAACAAATACTACAAAACAATAATAAAATTATGTCCTTTTATTGCACAACGAACCGGGTGCAAAATAAATTTACTACATATTATAAAAGTCTTAGTATTTGTGCAGTGCAATATGTTGATTTTTTCACGTAAAAAATGTATGGAATATGTTTTTACGAAGATTGGTTGTAAGCCATCCGCTATCTTCAACTAACAGCTCAGGGAAAATATTTAAAAATAACAACTACCCACTATCAATGGAAATGATTCGCGCAGGGGTGCGACCATACCATCAGTAAAATAATAACATTACTGGTGGTAGTTGCACTGAGGTGTGGTGAATCTTTTCCATGTTAACGTTGATCAATTCTCGCTTCAATACCTTTTCCGTAACCTTTACAAAGTGTTTGCTATCTTGACTGAGCATTTCGACAGAAATAATTTTATTAGAATTGATTACGAGTCAGTCAGTAGGCAGGGAGTTGTAAAGGTGAACGAATGATGGGGTTAGGAAAATACTTTTTTCAGCTAGAAGCATTCAGTTTTTTTTTACTCTGCAAATTAATCCACAACAAAAAATGACACACTACTTAGTTGCGATTAGAAAATGCTTTCAAAAAAAATACAATAAATCATGTTTCGTATAATATTGAATGTTACATGTATGTGGATGAAAAATCTCACAAATCGAATCAAAGGGAATCAATGCATGAGGCATGTCATACCGCAAACACTATAATATGAATCACATTCTTACTAATCAAAATATGAGGAATAAATAGCCATTTATTAATATTACAGATGACAGATGACATCACATGTCAACGACTTCGGTCCGTTTCAATAAAATATGAACAATAATTACTAAGCAATGGTAGAACAATGACAATATTCTCACACCACGTTGACGTCAACAGTGATAAAAGTAAAGCTATTATATTTTGACTAATTTATTTGAATTATAATACGTCGCTGTAAGCCGTGAGATGATGTCAATCAACGCCTAATTTTAGGTAATTATTTTGTATAGCAATTACATATAAAACATTTCGCTTGTCTATCAATTTCTAATGATATAAATATTATAATCGCTTTTTAGTTGTCCATTGTTGATTATTGGTTGAAAGGCATTATATAATAAAAATAAAACACTGTAGGGTACTATTTTTTTAAATTTATATTCTCTCCCAACGTGGAATATATAACAAACACATCTATGCCTTCAACAGAATTCATTGAAAAAAATGCTATTCGTAATGGGACGTCAACTGACACTGTCAGTTCAAGTACATCCGTGCACTTGGAATGCCTGAAGATGCCGAAAGGCGAAACCCGGGTCGTTAGCGACAAAACTCATGGAAAAGTACAAAATTCAAACAATTCAATCACGCTATAATCCCAGTCAAAGTTTAATCAATGATAAAAAATTACTGCGTTATTATGGCATCGAATTTCACCGTGAATTCGATAACAAGTTTCGCGTGAATATTAATTTTTGTTTTCGTCAAAATGCAATCGCAAACAAGGTTTTTTTGCTCGACTAAAATAATATCCTATGATGACCTGCAATTATTGTGTCACCAACATTTTTTCCAAGCAAAGAGGTTTCGAGAGTGTACAAAACAAAATTATGCGAAATTATTGCTTCGGCATTGACAGAAAGCGAAGTAAAAAAAATCATGTCTGAATATAGCTATCAGTCATTCGATTCATCATTAATATCCACAAAAATAAACAAACACAATTCGTAATAAACACCAGCCAATCGTATTGATTTTTTTATGATTAATAATCGAACAGTCACAATGAAAAAATATGATTATAACTTTTTATCATTGGTGAAGAGTGATGTACAATATAAATCTATTTCACAGTTTTATTTAAACGACACTAGCAACATTTAGCGTATTTTAATTTTAAAAGATGTAGTACTGGGGTATTTTTTGTATATTATTTAACGGGCATTAAGACTTAATTAAAAATAAATCCAATCGTGGTTATGTATACATAATTGAGTAAGACTAATTACAATAATTTAATGATAAACGAAGAAATTTTAAATAAATTAAATTAAATTGTCTATTTTTAAAAAATGCTCATGACCTCTCATTATTAATAACTACTAATTTAACATTTAATATAAATATAAGTAAGAATAATATGAGTTTAAAAATAATTCCTAAATATTCATTGACAAAAATTACCAAGAATTAACAGTTTTTAAGACTATACAGGTACACGAATTGATATATGACTATGAATCAAATAATTAAGAACGAAGGCATATGTTCAGTCTCGTAATATCTTTATCTGACGCCATCAGACAATATTGTTAAGCTAGTTTCAAAAATGCGGTTAGTCAATTTTAATATTATATCAAAATAATGTATGTATAACATAAAAAAATGTATGCATAAAATCGCTCACCCTCGAGTCGTAGACCTTCTTGAGAGCGTCGTAGCGAATCGACCCAAGGAAAATAACTCCCTGGACAGTTCCCCGTCTGTCGCTGGCCACTAACTCAACGCACACCATCTCTCCGTCACGTACCAGGATATCGCAGAACACCTCGTCGAAGTTGTCGACCATAAAGCACACGTGGGGGTAGGTCATCTCTTCGCCTTCGCCTTTCGTGTCCATCTTTCGTCGGCTTGGCGAGGCGTACACCTGGAAATCAAAATATGTAATCAGTATTATTCTCATTCTTCTTTGGCCAAATCTAGATTATAATATCCTACGTGGAGTACAAGACCACCATGCCGTACTAGGCAGGAGAAGAGAGAATATGGGCTAAAGCTGTCCGTAGGTATCACTATCAGATGTCTGAGATCAGTGGAGAGGAACCTGCGGCCTCTTGACTACTCTGATGCGGCATTTTGACTTGATCAAAATATTCACTTTGATCAAAAAATTATACGCAAGCTTTTGGAAAAAGAGCGTAATCAACCCATTACATAATATGTTCGACAGTCGAAAAAAGAGGGGCGTGTCAACAATTTCTTTACTGCGGCCTTATGTTGAATGGGATAAATGAATATGGCCTCTAGAAATGAAAACCCACCCCTGTATTAGACAATTCCAAAGTCCGCCATAAGCACTGTTGCAAATAGACCTGTTAGGCCTCTCTATAATAACGAAATTTTCGCAAAGTCAAAACATCTTACGTTTAATATACGTTGAAAACATCGCAACTCGGCGCTGAACATACTTGTCTTTGTGAGATGCCATTATTCACCACTGTAAAATTGCACCGATGTAATTTATATGTCGTGACATTTTACCAAATAAAGTAACGCAATCGAAATATATATCATAGTAGGACAAAATGGCGCATTATAACATCAATGCACTCAAAACTTTTTGCAGTAAAGCAATATGAGGGTCCAATAATTCAGTTCTATTACATTAGGTCTCATCTCACGCGTGAGGTTAGGTTTCGTAAAAACCATAAAAGCACTGTAAAATGATAAACGCTCTACTTCTCTTTGTTATATCAGAGCAGCTTTAGATGTATCGCTTTCCATTACATCTTTATAAATCGATAAATTTTTATTTTTTAAGCATTCAGTGTAAAATTTGGATAAAAGTAAAATTTCCACATCAAAATGCATGAGAAAAATATTGGCCGCTGCCGTACAAATTGAAGCAGCGCGCCAGAGATATAAATTCTCAATAAGAAGATATAGAGATGAAAAGTGTTGTATGACGTAATTTCGAATAGCGCGGATGTTCGGCACAACTAATAATGCTAGAGGATGACTTAATAAGGTTTTACGTGACTGGATTTTAATAAAACCAGTTATTTTGGCATTCACAACGACGCACGTTCAAGTTTAGTGCGTACGAACTCGCCAATGTCAATGCTTCGAAATTTGAATGGGATTCCATTTTTAAATAATACCGTTTTATAACGCGGAATAAAACAATTGATATTGAAATAAGGCTTTCTTAATACATTTTTATGTTTACATATTTGAATAAATCACATTAAACAATCAATAATTTTATCTGTTCATAACTAAAAACTCTTTTCTTTTTCGAATCATCATTCAACATCCGAGTCACTAATTTGAGGCATAGCTTTTGAGTATTAGAGAGCATGTTATTCGCGCATATTACACGCAAATTAATTAATAATTAATTATTAATTTAGAACATCGGAACTACATCCTGTTAGATAAGATAAAATTAAGTACATAAATTTGCTAAATAATATATAGCAGAATCACAAAACATGGCTAGAATAATATAAAAAATATATTTTGGTTTTCCACTGATTCGCTTTTATGAGAAGTATCTCAGACTGACTAATATATAAACAAGCATGTTCCATTATAATTTGGATCATATCATGAATTAAAGGGAATAAGTATATATTTAACGAGAATTCGTTGTTATTTATCCATTCAACCTCTTTTTCAGAGACGCTTAAAAGAAGAATTATTAAAGGATGAATTAAGGCAGCGGTTCATTTATGACCTATATACGACGTTAGGTTAGTGATAACGCGAGTGGGTCGAAAAACTAAAAATAACTGTACACATTTAAATATCATACTATAATATACCTATTATGTGCGACTATATTTACGTGAGAGTAGGATATGGTTTTGACATATTTACCTTAATGAGCGTACATGTTTGATGTGTGCAGTGTTGGCGTCAAAACAAAAAAAAGTGTAGGTTCGGACAGACAAAGTGGTTACGCAAAATAATATAGTTTTGGAGATAAAATGATTAAGATCTCCCCTTTTGTTTGTTCCGTTCTTTGTTTTTGTTGTTGCTACTATAACGGAAAATATGTTACTACGTACGTACTACATTTGTTGACGTCAAAACACAGTTGTAACTACAAAATAAGCGAATACACTATTGCTGTAAGTCAGCCATGTATGAGTAATCGATTTGTTGCAATAAAAATGCGTATTGCATAATGGCATAAAATATTAAGTGAACATTTACAAAACGTTTTCATATTATCCAATCGGTAATATTGACTGTCCTATTTGAACTGTTTTAAAAATGCACTTTACTAATATTGGAATTATAGCAGCGCATTATTCAGTTACCTCACATTGAATAGATGTTTCAGGCTTGCATATCTTACATAGATAATATGCTTTTGACATGAATGACTATTGATCCGCGAATATTCTATAATGCTCATTTTAAGTGATCACGCGATACTTCAAGTAATATTATTATGTAAAGTAAACCCCTAGATAAACACGTACTCCGTTAACACGTGAATCGCAAATATTCGATTAACTCATCCAAATTCCATTAACGCGTGTATTTACATATATAACAACTAGTAAAATTACACAACGTATGTGTCGAATTTAGTACCAAATTTTATTTGAAAAAAAAACTAAAAACAAATCCATATTTCGTAGGTTAAGAAGATTTTAGCACATTTGTCATAAAAATTCAACTAACTGTGTGAATTCTTGTTTTTTGTGTTTTACATTAATCAAAAAACGTAAATTTTGTATGAGTACTGAAATTCAATTAACACGTTTTCGATTTACACGGCACCTATCCACCGTGCAATCGGGGGCTATTTTTGTAATAGAATATTTTATAATTGAGAAAATGCTATTATCACGCGGATGCAAAATTTCTTTTGCGACGAATGTCCTTCTCGAGAATCTTCACGATTTGGTCTTGAAATGATATACATAAGATGTGTATTATAGAATTTATAATTATGAAAACCTTGTGACTCACGTGTTGGGTTATCTGAAATATGTGTATGATAAGCTTTCATATTTAGTAAGCCAATATTTATTGCAAAATTATATTACTTTTGACCTGGAGCCGAGTGGTCGATGTCGTTGGTTTCAATTGCAGAGTTCACGAGTCTCATTAATTTATTTTTTAATCGAATTATCGAAAAGTTTTCGAAGATATCGATGTCTATGATATATAAATTCTCTCTCACTAATCCCTAAAAACTAGTCGTAGCGAGAGGGGTTGACTTACCACTAGATCTTTCTAACCGTGTCGTTATATCCGAGAAACTAAACGAAACGAAAAGGTTGTGCTACTCAGTAGCACAACCTCTCTTTTTTCCAAAGAGAGTAGGGATAGAACAATAGGGCTAGGGCAGGACAAGTGGTTAACTAATCGCTCTATCTACGCCCCGTTTTTAGGATAGGATGGGTGGAAGGGGAATTTAAAACGGCACATACAATGCCTTAACCATGCCTTAAAACAGAAATTCATAAATCGACTGAAAAATCAATTTATAAAAACTATCCGTACTGGAATTCGAACCCGTGACCGTGACGATGACCAGTCAACCAATTGGCTAGCTTTAGCATTTGGATTCTTAATGTAGCCGCCAACAAAGCTGGTTGTAGAATCGGTTGTAAATAAGTCGCTTAAAATCTCAGAGCTTGAAAAATAGATTTGAATGAATATTGAATTTACTATGATGCTATTTCTTCGTTAAAAAATGTAAACTTCGTTCTTCTAAATGTATAAGTTTTCAGTGTGATAAAAAAAACCGTATTACTAAAAAATGTCTGATAACATGCCAACAATTGTTTTAGAATATCCTTTTTTAACTCTTCTACAAATTCTTCTAAAACAGCCTTTGCTACGTTATCAATGATTTTGATATACGACGTTTATGCATTTTAGCGACGATCTTGAAACCTAATCACTCTTTTACGCCTTATTATTAAAGATAATGTAGGGTGTCTGCAGAGATATGGAAACATTTCAGACATCTGTGCGCTTGGATAAAAATCCTTCATCAATTTGAACTCGTGATCTCGCCACCAAGTTCGACGAAAGTCCAAAAGCATTGACCACTCGATTGTACGCCGGTAATATATATTGTTATAATATTACATTTAAATATTATTAATAGCGTGCTTATAACAGATAATGAACAATGTGTTATAATGTGTATAGGCATTTATATAAATATACTTTTGATTAAACTATACAATATATTATAGAGTTTGTGATCATTAGGAATAATCTTTTGGAATGTGCACTTTTCTCTTGGCTTATTCCAACGGAAAAATTTCAAAGAATATTTTATATGAACTGTCTATAAATCAAAAATAGCTAACATAGATTGATTTTTTTAACAATAAATTCTATGGAAAACTGCCAAAAAATGACGTACATCGACATTGTTTTACCCGTGCCAAATATGCTTGTTTTAATTTCAATTTACATTGAATTTTTTTAAAAATATTTTCGCCTTGTTTTCAAAACAAAATTAAAACAAAAACACAAAGTTAATGCCAAAAATTCTATCACAAAGCATATATGATTTGTTACTTGTCTGCTTTCGGCTATTTTTGATAATATTATTATTGTTATAAACTCCTACGTAGTTGATCGAGTTGGCTGTATAGAAATTATGCAACCGTATGTGTTGATCTTTGACAAAAATCTAAAGCGTTAAAAAAACATGACTTATTTAATCAATTTTGGCATATGTGAACTTTAATTTTAAACAACATCTTTTCCTAGCCCAGAATAAACTCGACACGTAACGTTAAACTTAACATAGTGAAGATTTGTGCTTTTTAGCACATCACCTAATTATATCAAACTCAAAAAAAAGTAAAACATAGCAGTAGAGAGAACAAAAAATAATCGAATCGTTCTTGCTTAATATCGTGGCTTTGTGTAAAATAGTTCAGAACAGTCGTTTGCATCTCGCACGTTACTGAGAGTTTAACATTTTTATTTTATTGGCGCGGAAAAGTGAAAGCTTTGAGTGTATCACCGAGTGCGTTCCGATTTCCGAACATGTGGGTGAAATGGGCGTGCAGAATATTGGAAAAGGAAATACTATTATTTAATACTATATATTTATGTGTGTATTTAAATACATTTACCTCACACAGCGACTGCATCTTTATAAACAAAAAAATCCAATATATGCTACGTTTTACAGCTAATAAAAGCAGCAATTGTAACGATTTTCAAAAAGATGTTAACATCCTTTTGAAAATATATTGTTTATTGAACATAACCAATTACATTAGAGTCATCCATTGAAAAGGCAATTTATGATTTCTGTTATAAATATAATATAAACCTTTGGGTCAAAACAACAAATAAATGTTTGCAATGGTATTTCATTATCAAAACTGGTTCAGTATTTATAAGTTAGAACTCATATTTCATCAACTGTAAAACAATCGTCTTCCGCCACTGTTGATAATTGTATTCAAATTAAGTTGTTTAGTTCACTTATATCTTAATCATTTATATCCCCCTAAACCTTTCTCAGATTTTTATTGACTCGATTAGTCAACCTGCAGTTATTAAAATAATTTGAGTTGTGCTTTTTATAAATATTAGTCGTCCAATTCAAACACAGTCGGCTTGAAAATATGCGTCAGTAGTCCGTAATTTGACGCGTAAAAAGTGATCTTCTCTTGTACTTATTTAATTTAATTTGCCTCGAGGGGCAATGTTTCTACCATTTATCGTATTACAATTACCACAGCCATTGTATGTGATTCTTGCGGGTAACTGACCCAATGAAGACAGAAAACAAATCACAATAATGGTACATGTTACCCAAATGTGTAAGGTTCTAATATTTTAAATTCCTTGAGGAATTAAAATTAAAATAATACACTTTATTCGGCTTCACTGGATATTATAAAATATTAAAAAGATTTTTATTCGTTTTAGTGTCTGAAATTCTATATTTCACGTAGTCTTGCAGATACTTCCCAAGTCAACCGCGTCATATCGCAATATCAACAAATAATCTTAAGTGTGTATTTTTTGCCAAAACGTGTCGGATTGAATTTTTCCTTGTCTAGATATCGGGGTAGATATTTTCGCCATACCTCACGAATCAATATTGGTTATCGTTATAAGTAAGAACACTCGTCCTGTTGCCATGTCACGGAAGTCGATTTCCTAATGGACACTTAACGCTTTATGACTTCGACACTGAATAAGCTTTTACGTAAATCATTTCACCAAAATATATTTACGAATATCTTCTCCTTACTCAAATAATATAATACCTATTCGTGATTTCATTACGTTCTCCCTAAAACCGATAGAATACGACAAGGTAAGGAGCATGGCAATACCGAACGAATATCAATATCGATATTTCAATAGTTCATGTAAAATCTCTTAATTAAAAAGTATACTATAATCATACATTATTGAAAGGCCTATTCATTCTGGAACCGGACAATCTTTAAACATTCGATGGATTCGGCGGTAACTTTGTGGGAGTTCATTTTAATATAAAATAACTTAGATTATTCCACGACAATACGTGGAAAAATCTAATTATTTTGTATTTTATATGAATCTTTAAACGTTTCAATTCACCTTGAACAATTTTATAAAAATTCGATTTTGGTATTTTTTCAATACAGAAATACAAATATTTTTTCAATTTAAAAAAAAAAAATTCGCTATTGAATAAATGAATTATATGTTTAGGTTTAGTAGCATGCAGTGGCACCACTTTTAACATTTTAGATGACACGAAGTTTTAAGTTTTTTTCGAGTCCGATTCCACTTTAAAAAAAACTCGACTGTGGACCCTGAAAAAAACACCATGAATACCAGAATCCCGGTTTCGCTGATACTAGTACATATTGCAGTCCCTAACCATGACATGTGCGTACAAATAAATACTTTCATCATGAATGGGAGATTTTTTTAAACAATCATGTATCGTGGGCGGAACAACCATGATGTACTCGATTTAGTATTGAGTGTGGGTGTTTTATAAATTATAAAAAACATACACATTAACGCAATACCTAAACGTTTCAACCGATTTTTAATCAACTATAATTAGAATTTTATCAGTTTCATAATAATATGGAATGCTTTATTTAAAATGACAAATATATAATAGCTATGGGTCCTGTAATAGGCAGAATTAACAGAACAGTGACACTAGCATACGCTCACAACTCGCTTTCACGCACTTTTAGTCTAGCATCGTGCGCAAGCGCAGTGTTGTATTACAGACAGATTAATGAAGACAAACGTGGTTAATAAATTGTATTAATTATATACCTCTTATGAATTTTGCATAATATATTTTTGAAAATGACAATCCATTTTAAAGGTTCGTCTTCAATGGCCGAATTGTATAAATTGTAATAATAGCATTGAAATACCTATTAAAACAATTAAATATTTGAATGGCATGTTTCATTTGGTAAGGATATCCAATACAAGGTGATTTTTTTCAGTTGTTTTAGGAAAACTACATATAAACTATACTTAGTTGTTATCGTTTTCTTGCGCACTATGGCAGCCCTACGACAGTGTTAAAATCGCAACACTGATCTTATTCATAATATAAAAGAATGCAGTGATACACATTGATATAACTGCGTCATTTACGATGTGTGTGGTGCGGAAATGTCAAATTTGAAGATATAAAATATCAGTTTACATTCTTTTACATAAACTTAACCGATATGTAATCAAACATTTTTTTTATATATATTAACCGCAAATAACTTTCAATAATTATTACCTATCTGTAATTCTGTTGTTAGAAAATGCATAGTACTTCAAATTCTATATTCAAATAGTTAAACGATCGCAAATTCATTATCATCATCATAAGCTGGTGCGCCTTGACATCAAAAACACCATTGTAAAGTGAAAAGTGAGTACGCGTGCACTGGCAAGACCTTGGAGGTTCTCTGTGTTTCCATCTCGCTTTATTACGCCTGGCAGCACTCTCGAAATTCTATTCGGATGAATTTTAGCAGAAACATCGTAACCGGCTAGAATCTTATTTTCGAACATTGACCTAATACCGAACTTACGAATAAAAATAAAAGAGATCGCACTAAATATTTTACGGTTCCAATTTTAAAAAAATCTGCTGACTCTAGTAAAGTTATATCTCTGTATATATTATATTAAAAGATTTGATCAGTTTAAAAAAAGTGATAGTTTAGTCTCTTTTATTATTTTATTATTTAGTGTTTATTTCGCACTTTATTAAGCTGCGTTTCTTATTATGAATAAATACTATCAAAACTTGAGTGAAACAATATATAATATAATCAGCCTATCTAATCTTTTAAAAACCATACATTCAACTTAACATACATCAAAATAAGCGATGTACTTTCACCAGCGTACAATAAATAAGATGTTATTTTTTAAAAATTTAGTATCGTTTGACTAGACAAAACAATAATACATGTATCACTTTTATACATACTAGCAAAAACCAACAAAAACATTTAGTGACAGTTTGTCAAATAAAAACGATTTGTTCTTTTCTGCTATCACTGCATGTAAGCCAAACTTTCAATGTCATTCATTAATCTTAGGAAATTATATTCAAAATCGCTTTTGTTTTACCAGGTTAAAATTCTATAGCCTTACACAGAATGAAAAAAAAACATCGATCAGCTATAATCATGCACAAACATTTAATACATTATGTTAACATCAAACAAAATGTCTGTAATCAGCGTCTTCTCTGTGGTATGAAAATTTAATTCAAATCGGAGCGTTTGCGATTTCGATTATCAATTCAAAATTTCAAATGAATTATTTCCAATACCACAATAGTAGTGATTGTTTTGAAATATATCGAATTATTTATACGGAAATCCAATAATGGTACAAAATACACTGATACATCATAAATACAGCACATCATACGTCATAATAATTCGCAATAGACTTTGAACGCTTATTGAATAATATATTGATCGCTGTCTTTATTATACCTGTTAAATTAATCTTAAGATGGCGCCAATCTATAGGAAGGAATACGGCCGTTTATAATATCAAGGTCAACGAATTGTTTGTTCATTAAAATATAATTTAACCTGAATAATTTCAGGAATTTTGATGTGTAATCCAACAAGCATTATGTTATAACAATAACATTCGATTTAAGATTCCATTACTCATATTTCAGATTTGGACTTTCCGTTCACTGTTCATACGATGTAAATATTTTAGCATTTGATCGGTGAACAAATTGCTAGGTTATTTTTTCGTTGTATTCATTGGTTGCATTTTTACTAGAAAACTCTTCATTATTTTTACCGTGTACACTGGTGGTGATTGGTTCGATTAGTTTTCAAAAAAAAAAATACAAGCAATTGCGATGGAAAGGAGGAAAATATAAAATTAGCCTGGATTATCGTACGCCATTAATTGCTCAATCAGTTGATATCAATTTCGACGAACGCTGACGATTTACAGACAAGAATGCTTGGTTTATAATAACAGAACAATAACATTATTCTGGTGTTTGAAAATAAATATCTTTATGAGTTTTTATCGTATTTCGAATTCTTCCTAATCTACCTAGGATTTAACGTAATTAATTATAGTTTTGGAAATCTAATAAAGTATGCTTTAGGCGTGCAATTTAATAATGGTATAACATTTTCAGTCGATTTAACTACCCTACCATTTTTTCAAATTTATTTTGTTTATTTTTTGCAATCAAATATTGTAAGGCCTATCTTCCTATGGGAAATATTTTACCAACTGTATTTAACTTTTTTCTAGGAAGAAACCCACACACTTACAAAGAAAAAATCTTGAAATTTACTATTAGTCAAATATCACATTAGTTTTGTGTTGCTCGTATTCAATTTTATTGAATATACATATATATGATATGTATATTTGAATAAAAAAGATTTGTTGATCCTCTATGTGTGTCACAAAACAATTACTGTTCAATAAATGTGTCCCATTAGAGTCAAAACGTTGTACACTCGTGCTGTTGAACAATTAATTGATGACTCTCTTCTCTTGGGCTTGGGTGGAATTAGGTAGTACAAAAAAGTGTTTTTTTTAGTATAGTGGCTTTCCACCAAAAACAATAAACGGCTTAAAAAGTGCTGTCTATAACGAAACCGATATATTACAAATAAACCACCTCACTGAAGTCATACTGTCAACTTAGAAGGGAGTAATAATCGATAATATTTGTAGTCACCCTACACCGGCAGCCCTAAAATGCCCGGCTCCAATTACCGGTCGGCAAACACCAATGACGTAAATAAATTAAAACTCAATTTCGTGATGTATCTGCAAGACAGCTAGCAGTGAAAATTGCAGTATAATAATTACGTATATTTTTCTGTTTATCTGTAATATGTACTAGTTTTTTTTATTATTTAGAAACCTTTAACAGAAATCGGTATAAGTTAATGGGTTAACTAAGAATTGTTGAACTTAATACATTTATTACATACTTACCGCATTCCCCTACTTTGCTAAATGTTAATTTTGTCTCGTTTTGCAGAAATCGATTACACATACGAATTAACTAAAAACAAAACGTTTGTATTGCATAAGTATTGCCTATTGAATTATGGAATCATATCAACATTTTGAGGAATAAGAAGGTATGGGAATAAAAAATAAAATACTGTACGTATTCACCTTATTTGTGCCTTGAAAGATAGTCCATAATCCATTTATTATATTATAACAACGTCGTAATTTTGTCGTCTTAGTAAGTATTGTATGCTATGTCATTTTTAAGTATGTATCAATCAAATAATTAAATTTAAAACAAAATACAAAATAGATTTAATAGTATCTTAACTTTTTACTTGTTTAATGTGTTTTTGTTTTTAATGAAAACTTCTATCAGATCATAAAATTGATTATAATTATGATGTTGCTTAAGAATCTCTCGTGCCATTTGTTGTCGAGGCAGTACTTTTGAACAAATTAATTTTTGCAATAATAAATAAGTCATCGTAGATGTAAATTAATGATCGCTCAGCATGATTGTCTTATGCGCTTGCATCGTACAAAGTACATAGCAAATGCATTTAATTGCGTCTAAACGATTGGCTTCAAATATCTGCATAAGATGAAGTAGAAAATTGCATTCGCGCTAGCGGAAAATAAACAGCTGTCCAACTTTTAAGTTAAATAATATATGTGCTTGAATGGAATGTTATTGCTCTCCCTATCTATGGAATCGATGCCTTTTTAAAATAAAACATTTTTGGCAGTTTTTCTAAAAAAAATACATTGTCAATGTTGGCTTGGGAATATTTTAAATGTATATTTTTTTCTTCTTGACTTGACAGTCGGATGAATTTGCATGACCACGGGGGAAACCGATGACTTTATTTTAAAATGGCATGATCACTGGTGCAGTCAGCGTCATGACATTGATAACTTTGTAACCTTTGGAATTACCTCTTAATACCATTAATACATGTTATCGGAATATATACTAGTACTTGAAAACAAAGTATATTTAATGTAGATATTCTTAAAATGTATCTTTGCGACGATGACATTTCATTCGTTTTGTGATTAGATTATTTTAAACCCGATATATTTCATTATCGCTCTCATTATAACTTAAATATGTACATTTTTATGAAGTGTCTTTGTAATCGTGTAAGAATTTATATTGTTATCAACAAAAATTATAAGATATTTTTAAAATATTCGTAATCGGCTATTAATTTGCACCAACGTTGCATATTTAATACAAATGCATGCAAATAAAATACAATTCGAACGACATCAAATAACAGATTCTAGTTTCATATATAAATTTTCCATTTATAGAAAATGTGGCATCATCATAAGAATTCAGCATGTTTAATTTGATACGACTTCATAAGCGATAAACAGCTTCAAACAAAGAGCAACATATTACTTTTTAGAACCATCATTCGTATAGTTTTTTTCATTTTATTTCAATAAAAATTATTCTTCTAATAAGATTGGCACGTACGTAAATATGATACGTTTTTTTACCATTTTAGATAATTTATCTTGTTTGATTATTTTTAGAAAACAAAGCTTTAGCGTGCGAAATAATTATCAAATAAAATAAAATAAACCAATAATTTAAAATGTCGGAGGTAAGACAGATGGGAGTGACGGGACCCATACGAGCGCTGTTAACAAGGCATCAACGTCAAACGAAAATAGACTAATTCAAATAGCTACATATCATATGATTTGTTCGACTGAGGTTAACACCGCATTTTCAGCACTTTTTTAAAAATGAAAATTTGCAAATCATGATTAATTTTTTTTATTATATTCGTAGATCATATCGTTATATTCTAACTTACGAGACAATTGTTAAGGAACATTACATAGAGTTCGAGTTTCGTATACTCGTGCGATGCAGAAACATTTGAATTAATAAATTTATTTGAAGTCAAACAGAAAGAGTATTTAATTGTCTAAACAGTATTTGAAAGTCGGTGCGCAAGAATCAATTTGAAGAAAATTATAGCTACCATCTGGCCGATCTTCGTAATATCCCAAATGATAATAAAAACATGTTTACTTTATGAAATTATTCATAGATCGGCGTTTTGGAGGTCGAGCGCCATCTTCAATACTGAGTTGCTAACGTGTGAAAACTATTTTCTGATAAGGTTTTACATCCTATAATTAAAGATAATATGTAACGCGCGGAGAAAAATCTCGTTAACTACATATTCAAACAAGGCAAATCAGGTTGTCGCAGAGACCGTTGCAAGTTTATGTAATTGTTTGTTTTGTTTGGAAATAAGACGTATCAGTGTGCTGTTATTAATACTCCGGACAGTATTTTTGTGAAAATAGACGAGTGCAAGTGTACCGAATACCGGTCGACGACGTAGAACGATTCGAGTCAAGCAGCCAGGCGACTAGCGTACGAGCGCACGAGCGTCGATCGGCAGTCACCGTTCGCCTGTTGCTGCGGATACCTACGTACAGTTTTCTCGGTCATTCATACGGACTTTTTATAGTGTACGTGAAAAAAAAACAAAGTTATTTTTGAAAAACATTAGTGCGTGCGCTGAAAAAAATACACGTGCAATGTGTCTTAAATTAGCAAGGTAAACGAGATAAGTTTTTAACCATTGTGATATAAATATCGGAATGGTTAAGACATAAAAGTATTATCGCATTTGGTCGAAAGAAAACAAAAATATTGTCATCGGTTGAAATTGCATTGGATGCAAATGCAACTATCAATCAACAAAATGACAATCAAAAATGTGTAATTATTTTCCAAACAAAATAGTCATAAATTAATTAAATTTATTGGTCTGATTGAATACATTGTCATTTCTAACAACAACAAAAATGAATCAGCTCCTCGGGATTTTAACGGCGTATTTGTTTTTGGATACCATGTTTTTGTGTGTTTTGTTATTTGTAACTACATAATAATTGGCCAGTGCTATTTTCAAATACGCTGATTCATTACTACATTGTGTCAAATGCAGAAGTTTCTGTGCGACCTATACTATGATTGTAAAAATTCAAACTATACTAGTATAATACAACAAAAGATACTTGCAATCGATCGGAAAAGCGCAAGGAACGTCATTTGGGGATAGCGGCATCGGCCGTCCTGAATTTGCAAGAACATTCATCTATTCCTTACTGCGCTGGCTTGCATATATAGACAAAATAAAATAAAAACGTCTTAGAGGCTCACGTTACGTATCTATGACACATGTATATGGTGCAACGTAGAGTGCATATTAAACCTTTGCGTGATGTTTCCTTCTTCGTAATTCATTAGAGTGTGTTTTTGTATTTGTAGGCTTGCTCATTCTTTCTTTTTTTATTAAATATTGTTTTGTTTTACCAGCATTCAACGAAAACACGTACGTTTACTTATTAAGCGAATACGATGTTGTACCATACACCTTGCTTTTGATTTTGAAATAGAAGCATTGGTGTAATTGTGTAATATGAATACACGTATAATATACTCGTAACATATATGTTAACTATATTTTCTATTATAATTCTTTATCAAGTATTTTGACCAAGGTTTTCTTCTTAAAATTCCAGGAATAAATAAGGTTATTTTAACCCATTTTTGCACGTAAAAATATTATGATCATAAAAAATATCGCTCACTTCAATTGGTTCAAACAGGTGCAATCTCAATTTATATTGGAAAATGCATGTAACCATGGACACAAAAAAATCTAAATACTTCAAAATTATATAACAGGTAAATTTCATCCAAAAATGACAAATAAATAAGTATGATTTAATCAGAAACGTCAATCCTAATGATTGTGTCTCCGATACAGCTCATAAAATAAATGAAAAAAAGGTAGCGTCCGTTGACCATTTATTTTATTGATATTATAAAAAATGAATTTATGTACGTAAACAATATTTTAAAAACGAAAAGAAAAAGTAAAAAATCATAAACAAAAAACAGTTTCAAATGATAGAGAATAATAGTGTTTCGTAATCCCATTTAAAATTCAGTGTATTTTGAAGCACAATAAAAAAAATAACAAACAAAAAATAAGACGTCTACAAGTACATGATTATCAAAAAACCTGTTTCGCTTAGCCAATGTTTGCAACAAAATTATTCGTGACTGCTCACCTATGCCAAGGTCTCATTTATTTACTTTTAATATTTGCAACAGATCTATGATTTCGCCAAGAATCGAATGAAATGAATCAGAAGTTTCTTCGAAACTACTTTAATCACTTGTTTGTTATAAAATATCAAATTGATAATTTTTATTCGGGCCAGTGGCAGTTCTCGTAACGTCCGCGAAACGAATCTGCGAGAAAAGCAGGCGCAGGAAAAACAAAGGCATGTTTACGATGCCAAGTTTGTTCATAGAAACATATTTCTACGACTGTGTGTTCAAAGAAAACAAACTATGAGGGTTACCACAACAATGAAAACGTGTTAATGGAATAAATTTTAACTAGTTTACTCTATAAACAATATATATTGGTATATCTATGTTTATGTATTCACAAATAGAAGGTTTGTTTTTACAAGGTCGGAATGTAGGATATACTTTTTTTTCAAAACAGCAATGACAACATACCGATGAATCATGTGTAGCCTTCTTCTTCATTGATTCTTATGAAAAAAATATTTAATATGAAACTTATGCACCATAATGACATATGTTGCATAACTGATAAGTTATATAAAATTACGTACATGCAAGCAAAACGTAATGAATAGTAAAATTATTATGAATAATGATCGATTTTTACACAATTCAAAACACTTTAATAATATATATTTAATAGGATAAAAAAAATCACAACAACAGTGTTTTCGCAATTGTACCTTCGTTGAAATCGACTTATCTACTAGTTACAATTTGATGATGAAAGTATAATACTGATTTAATTATTTATTAAAAACTAGTTTTATGTGGCAATCTGGTAAATCATGTCTTTCGACATATCGGAAAAGATATCCGTTAACTCAGCTCGTGCAGTGCACACAGGTGCCGCATTTAGTTGTTTACTATTAACCATTTATCCAGTTTTAGTTTTAGCACACACTCACACAAATCCTCGAATCGGCCCTGCTTGCACCCTTACAGTCAAATAAAATAAAATAAAAAATCGTTATTGTTTCTTTAGATCAATTTAGAGTTTAAAAAAAACGTAATTCAGCTATTTCAATCGTTACAAAATT
Source organism: Himalopsyche tibetana (assembly GCA_030503985.1). Lineage (NCBI taxonomy): Eukaryota > Metazoa > Arthropoda > Insecta > Trichoptera > Rhyacophilidae > Himalopsyche > Himalopsyche tibetana. The sequence goes on from JAPJYX010000005.1 coordinate 20,590,729, forward strand.
TATCACGGTTTTCACGAAAAATTGAATTGTGAATAACAAATTTTGGTCACGTTAGTTTGTTTTAATGGCGTTTTGTAATTTTAAGAATGTTTCGCAATCCACGTTAGCAAAGTTTTCTTATGGCAATTACTGGATGGAATTTATTATTATACAACAGTTAACTGTTTTACCCATAGCATACATAAAATAAACTTTGTGAGATCTCTGTCAAGTAGTTTTATTTTAAGATCTAAATGTCTTTAAGCGCTGCATCAATGTTTTAAAAAGTATTTTTGTAGAAGAAAACTTGTAAATATATTATTATTTAACTGTACCAGAGTCACGCTGAATCATTAAACGGGTCGTTCCTTATCTTATCCAAATATTTGGAGTTCGATTATTTTTTATTAAAAAAATTCTGTAGATAATCATTATATTGCAGATAGGAGTTATCGGGTATATTTTTTTGATGTTAACTAAATTCGTATAAAATCAATATCAATAATGTTGATAAAATATAACTGTCTTTTGATTAAATAATATTGTATATATGTATTTACATACTGAGCCCTCCCTAGCAATGCAAAATTCACCAGGGTGCCAATTGTTGCATTCCTCTTTAAAACTCTCACATAGAAATTGATTACTCAAAAATATCGTTGTTTTTCAAAAACGTTTAAATCGAGATCGATCATTTAAATGGTGTGTTAAATAGATTATCGGTTCCAAAAATATAACAAAATATTTTTATGACATGCTTTATAACAGTGATTTCAAAATTTTATTAAGTAAAAATATCTAAACGCCACCTTATTTTTTTAAATTATAAAAATGATAAAAATGTCGTAAATTTTATACGCTTTACAGTTAAGAATTGAAAGGTTAAATTTATTGAATTCCTAAATTAAATTGCACATATTAAGTATAGTTTTTAATTTATACCAAAAGCATAAATATTATTCTAAGTAAAACTGTAGATACCAGTGGCGGTTCATGACCTAAAATCTTGGGTGGGCTAGAGAAAAGCATAGCATTGTATACTATTTACGACATTTTGCATGCTTCCACTTCACCTTATACATTAATCTACAAGCAAATTAACAAATACTACGACACTACTGCAAAGCATAAATTATTATATAATAAAATCAATGCTAATGTAAGTAAGAAATAATAAAATAATAACCTTAAATTTGTCTCTTTCAAAGTGAAATAACAAGTACAAAAAGCAATACAGAGCTGTCACTGAGAGAGCTGTCACTTTTATACAATACAATGATATTGATATTTGTGTATGGGCAAATCCATTTTAGCCCCCAAGGAATGATAGAAGGTAGCTAATTTGAAACACAGTCGTGTACGATTGATGACGTTTCCGTACATACAAATACAAAAAAAATCGAATCGTGCTTGATTGCGTTCCAGTGTAAAGAAATATTGTCTATGATTGCGGGCTTGAAAACTCTAGCCCCTGAGCCGTTTATACATAGGTGTTGCCAGACTGACGTCACGTTGCCTGTTCGCTATGAATTATTTAAAGGGTTATTGTTTCTTTATGCCGGCTCAGTTTAAAATTGTAATACAAATCACAATCCAGAATATTATTGTAGGTAGACATGGCATTGTCTTATATTGACAGAAGAAAATTTAAACAAAGATATTATATTCATTTGGGAAAGGTTAGTTACGCTTACAAATGTATTTATTTTGTTTAGCGGCCGAATTGCTGTTCATTTTTATTCAGCCATCTAAAGTTTTGGGTGAAAAATGCAGGTCGGGCTTAGCCCACCTAGCCCAGTACCTAGAACCGCCACTGGTAGATACTGTATATAGGTAATCAACATATACAACGGTAACGTAGTCTGTCATCGCTGGACTGTGAAATTAATTAGATTTTGTTAGATTGAATAAGCAAAATACAAAGTAAATATATTTATTTTCCAGCATTTAACTATAAAAACGAAACAATATCTTACTTTTCGCGCTCATTATCAATCCCACATTCAACAAGTAAAACGCGTGTCCAATACATATGTATATGTACTATCCTTTCTGCTCTTACAATATCACAATATAACATTTGTATATTATTGTGATAACATGCGATACATGTACAGATTAATAAATTTATGAGGTCCTATACTTACTATATGCTAGCGTAGTAAGTAATTAAAATGTTTGTGTTGCATTTGGCACTAAATTGAGCATTATTAGTTCATTTGTTTGCATGGAGTACATAACTCTCATTTTAATATCATATTATATTCCGTGTGAGAATAAATTACTAGTGTTAATAATAACGAGCCTCATTGATGCATAATCAAACGATGGTTAGTTATATCATTCATGCAAAATAAACCAAGTTAATAATTTAATAGATCTAATGGTGCATAATTATCAGCTATTATATTAATCAACCGAAGGGCAACATTTTCGTGATGATCTCTACGCAAAAATTCCGAGAAAAGCTCGCCTAGTCATTTCCTAATTTGCTGACTCATTTCTGTGTCTCGTTCGGCTTCTCGTCTTCCTATATAATTTTCATTAGAAAACTCCCTCCCCTTCCCGTCAACCGAAAAGTCCAAGAGATGGCAGCAGTCACTCAGTTCATAGCGACTGCGTGCAGTAAACAAGTCTGACGCTGACGTCACACTGTTGCTCATTTCATTTTATATCCATGTCCGATCAATTGCAGTCGCCGGTCCGAACGACGCGGGTTCAATCGCAACCTAATATCGTTTATTCTATTATTTTTACATCTTGATTCCTGTTGATATTTGTGATCATCTGAAAAATGTATACACGACATATCGAGGCGGTGAAGTTACGTTTCCCAGTTATTTTAAAAGTGCATTTTTGTTTGTTGTGGTGAAACCCGAGTGCAATTATTTTATTGTTGTCCTAGGCAGCTTTCATTGACCGCTAGGTTACCTGTCTATCGCTAGCGTTCCAAATATTTGTAAGGTGGGTTATTAAGTCTGCGAATTTATTTGTTGAATAAGTGAGGCTTCCACAGAACCACCGAGCACTAATTAGTGTCTACTCGTCCGTGAAGTTGCAGTTCCGCTGTTCATTATAATTATTCGCGCGTTCTGTATATTACCTTACGTTTCGTAACCTATTTCCGGAAAGTTAATTCATCGGAAGCATATTATGTGCAGCTTCTGTGTTGTCATTTGCGATTGTTAATGAAATAATTCTCGTGAAAGTAGAGTGAAAACAGCCAGGTGAAATATTCCTAATTGCAAATCTCCGACAGATAGCAATTAAGCTTTCGAAAATACGTATACCGCAATCGTCCGAGCTTCACTCGTACTCCGAAAGAAACACGAGTGCATAAGTCTTTTTTTATGTGAATCTATTCTCTTTTTAAATATTTTCGTGAAAAAAAAATGTCATTGTCATAAAATTTACGCGATGTCAAGCATATAAGTAAATAGTATTGTTGTGCCATTAGACAAAACATAAAACACTAGATAATAAACTAAAATCACACAATAAAAATTAATCCAATTTGCAGATGTCATTTTAACATCAGATACTAGTTATTATTTATTTAGCAGTATTTTTGTTCGGTTATCCTTTTACGAAATTTAAAACGATGGCACTTTCTAAACTTCATTATTCATAAATGCTGCAGGTCAATAACAATTGATCAGTGCTAATTGACATTAATGATTAGAGGACCCTGGTTCTGTCGCATTATTTTACATTTTGGATTGTTTATAGAGATCTTTCTTTTTCAAATCAAGATCTCCATCTCACAACATTTTTAAAATGATTTTCATTTGAGGTTTACGTCTTTGTTAAATAATCGTATGTCATCTAACTGCATTCGTAGATGTGATATTTAATGTTCATTATATGGATACAAAACCCAATCCTTATTAATTTCATTTAAATCTGACTGGTTCTTTCATCATATATATGAGTTTTGTTTCTTTGTTGAAATTTATTATACCTAATATCTTGATTAAAATTGTTAATTGAGTTATTCCTCAGCTTAAATACACTCTCTTATTGGCTTTTTTCTATATTTCAGGAACCTTTCCGGTTCAGTCCGGTTGGATGACTGTGTCCAGCGGAAGCGTTCTCCCTTCCAAGGACCCCCCGAACTTTGCTGAACCTCTAGTGCAATCGGTTCGCACGTATCTGGCCAGCGAACCGCACAAGATCGTCGTCCGAGTTCTCCCTCAGCCTGAACCGCAGCCAGAGCCGAGTGACGCTCCCATCGCTTCGTACCTCAACGAAGAAAATGCGAATGAAAATGCTCTTCTCAGAAGAAACGACTTGAACAATAATTCCAAGAACAAGTTATCGACTCATAAGAATAACGAAGAACGTCAAAATTCCGAAACACGCGGACCAGTCGACGGCGCCGGAATGCCGAGCGCCGCTGAGCGTATGCAGCGCCAGCCCCTACTGGGGCGCGGCCCAAAACAAGACACGCGCGTCGCCACTCTGCCCGATGATGTTCAGGCGAACGGTCATCCGTCAGGTTCGAACCCCAATTTGCAAAATGGAGATTTCCAGATAGAGATACCTGCAGTCAGCCGCGAAGACGGATTTCCCAAAGAAATATGGAAGACAGTACTTTCTTTTTTATTTCTGTTCCTTTGTATAACAATCAACATGCTCTCTCTGTCACTTGTGCACGAACGTGTGCCAGACCGGGAGACGTACGGGCCTCTGCCAGATATATTCCTCGACAACGTGGCCCCCATAGAGTGGGCGCTGGACGCGTCCGAAATCATCATTATGATATCATCAACCACAGCGACGGCTATCATAGTTTTCCACAAGCACAGATTCATCGTGGCCCGCAGGATGTTCCTCATCGTAGGACTCCTCTACCTGTATCGTTCCGTAACCATGTATGTTACAGTGCTGCCCGTCAGCAGTACCACTTACTACTGTAGTCCCAAATCGAATCATACAACGCCTCTGATGATAATAGAAAGGATGGCTTATCTTCTATCCGGATTCGGTCTGAGCATAAACGGAAAGCACACTTACTGCGGAGACTCCATTTACAGCGGCCACACCATGATTTTGGTTTTGAGCTATCTGATCATTGCTGAATACAGCCCTCGCAGAGTGCAGGCCTTGCATTGGGCGGCGGCGGCTGCGGCTCTGGCCGGAGTGCTGCTTCTCCTATTGGCCCACGCGCATTACGTGGTGGATGTGGTGATAGCGTACTATATCACTACGAGACTTTTCTGGACCTACCACACTATGTCCAGTGGACTGTTGAGACGCAGCAGTCCTGCGATGATATCCAGAGAGTGGTGGTATGTGATATTCAGATACTTCGAAAAAAACATTCAAGGGCCGGTGCCCCGACAGTACAACTGGCCTCTGCCGTGGCCCAAAACCAAACTGTTCAACCGGCTCAGCTAGTGTCACCGTCATCGCGAAATGCTATCGCGCGCGAAGCGAGTCCCTCGTTTTTTAGTGATATTTTATTGACGGCGCATAGAATCAAAACAGTGAAATGTGTTAAACAGACGCTCACCTTTTGCGAATGCCTCTTGAGGACCTGCAGCTCTTTGGGGCTGGTGCGAGTGCAGATAGCGAGGGTGAGAGTGTAGTCGAACTGATGGATGATGAGGTTCAAGTAGACCGTCTCCTCCCAGTCGATGTCCGGGTCCCCGATAGGCAATTTCTTGGAATCCTTTCTGAACACGTCCACGGATGTCTGTGTGATACAACATAAACGAATAAATGACACTGAAATGAGTGAATAGACAGCGTGTGGCCAGCACGGTGTAATTATTATTTTAAATGAGCAGAATGCGAATGGCTTCGCAGATAGCATTCGCTTTGGCTGTGAATGTGTGCTCGGAACCCTAACTGAGGAATTTTAGAATGAGGCGTCGATCGTATTCATTTTTAACTTTAAATAAGTTGAACAATCCTCACTATGACTGTGTCGGTTACTGCAGGGACATGATAAAAATAAGTCTGTTAATTTTATATGGGTCGCATTGGCTTCGCTCGGTGTGTCACGTGTTCGAGGAACGCGGTGTGCAGCTCTCATTGCAATCTTTTACTTATATTTGTGCCGTTCATATTTCGATTCGAAAATTAATTTACTTTCACTTAGTGATTTTCTTTGTGACATTTTTAAGTATTTTAAATGAAAGACATTCTTCTGACTAATTAGTGTAGTGAGTATTTATTTAAATATATATTTTTTATCAATGTTGCCTTAACTACCACATTGTCAATGTTACAAATCAATAAATATCTACTGCGTGAATGTAAATAATGTAACATAATGCAAAAGTGATTATTTTCTAAATAAGAGGTCATCGTCATCTCATTCTGAATCGGGCAAATTAAGTTGTATTAGTTATTTTTAAAAGAAAATCGATATTGTTATATTACACGAGCATTTGTTTTGCTGCGGACATTTTTGATAATTGTGTTAAATGAACTGATATATTTATTAGATGTATATTTTATATTACCTCATATTTGGGGAGATATCTGGACGATCCTTTGACGTGTTTCTTGCGTACAAAGAAGAGAAGGTCATCGCAGTCTATGGCTTGTTCGTCTTGGAATAGAAAATGGCGCACAAATAAATCTGTCCAGTAGGTTGTTCCTTGTAGTACGACAAATCCCGAATCTAGAATGCAACGGATACGATAGATCAGTTTCATCGTTGATAATGAATTTATATTGTCGGTAAGGATCGGTAGAGATCTCGACTGTGATAGAAGTAGGTTATTTTTTATATAATTAGATACCCGGGTTTTAAAATTTTGCTAAATCGTAATATACATATAATATACCCGTAAAAGTTTTTAAAGCGTGTGAAATTTATCGTTGACGATTGACGTATGAGTAACAAGTCTCCGAAATACTTGTTTAATCATTCCATATAAAATGTATCCTTAAAAATAAATTTGGTCGTTATGAACGAATAATTTTTACTATTTTCTCAATGCCAACGTTTAAAATTGATATTTTTATATGACGTGTATTTTCCATACGTACGGCGAAATTCCTCCAAGTCAACTCGTACTATGTAACATTTCTAAGAAAAGTGCCTTCGATATATTGAAAAATCTACCCTGCTTAGAGCCGGGGTATGCTTTTTCTAGCTTTATACTGCCTTAGCAACGGACCCTTAAAATTATTCATGCGTCTGTGTTTGATAAAAATTGTTATAAAGATATCATTTATTAGCAACCTGGTAATTGTGATTTCTCTTCGATGTACTGCATTATGTAAAAAAGTGTATTCTTATAAATATATTCTAAACCCGCAATCGTATATTACTTATTCGTATAGAAATATTTGGCGTACTCAATATGTTGAACGTACACTAATACTCCTACCGAATCTCCTCTGTCGATTGAAACCTGTACAATATTTTAGATTTTATATCCATCTCGAAAGCCTCGGTATCCGATAAGAAAATTTATACACGGATACCATAATGTGTTCAAAAAATTCCTTTCGTTTATCGTTTTCTACATTCAATACTTAATTTGACTAAGTGTTTCTGTGAATAAATCAAACGGTGAGTAATAATCAATCGAAATCTTTGCTTTTGCAAACCTGTGCAGCCTGAGTGCACATATTTTTACATTCCCCAATTTTTTTTGAACAAATTTATATTTTTACCAATTGCTGTTTTGTCTTTTGTTGTTAATAAATGTGTTAAAAATATCTGTTATTTAAGTCATTCCACCCGAGTACACAATATTGATCTATTTCATCCCTGCAGCTAGCAATATGGACAAAATGATTATTTCCACAAAATTTGTTTTATTTTATTTCGGTTTCATGCCTTCTTCAGAACTATGTTTAAACCAGAGCTGTGAAGTCTAAGGAATAAGACTAGTTTAATACACAACTTTATTATTTTTTAAATTATTTTTAGGCTTAATAGCGTTGCAGCTGCCACTTTTGACTGTAGTGATTTTAATACACATTCAAAGAACTGAACTTTAAAAAAAAAATCATGTGCGACTCAGATTAAAACAGTTTGATTCCATAGCCCTGGCTTAAACTCAATTTAGTTAAGCTATATGCATATAGCTATATATTAAAAAAAAAATTATGGTACTTAACACAATGCTAGTTTGTCATTATAATAGAGTTCTACCGATTAAATATCAATTTAATCAACAATATAATGATGTTCTTCACCAACCCATACAAATCAACCGTTTTGGTATTTTTTTAACAAAACTGATTTTACTCAACATTAATAGAGTAACCGGTGTTATAAAACCAAACTGCATTTCCTCATAAATTAGATTACAGTGTTCACGGGTTCAAATCCCTGTTTGGAGAGTTTCGTTGATCTATTTATGGATTTGTGCTCGAAGGCTGTGATATCTGAATTCCCTCCTACTCTCATCCAGCAATAAAACAACCGTACCAACTGACTAACAAGCAATTCTTATAGAACAACAGTGGTTGTAATTTTCAGGTCCATGGTGGAGTGACAACGTTGTTGACTTTGATCACGGTGCTCACGGGTTCCTTCCCAGTCCGAACAGTTGCTTAAATTGATTGATTCATAGGCCAATTAGCTAATCACTAATCGTGTCATAGCCCTTATCCTTTTATCTGTACTGTCTTCATTTCCAGTACAAACAGTATTTTTTCAATCGATTTCTGCTCGAAGGTATGGGTGTTTATGAAGTCTGAAAAATCCTTCATTCATTACAATTTTAAAATTACGGCATAGCGAGAGCAATTACCTAAACACTAATCCTGTCCTAGACCAATCTTTCTAGTCCTAAAAACTCTTGGAAAAAAAAGAGGTTTAGTAACGAGCAGTTCTCATAGAAAAGATTCTTTTAAGATAAATTCCATTAAAATTCCACATGCTCCACATTAAGAGAAGAAGACAAAAACATATACATATATATACAATAGTGTGTACAAAGAAACCACTAAATATTATTTCCACATGGATTATGTAACATAATTGAGCTCTCAAGTGAAGTGAGCCAAGTAGTAAAATGGTAAAAAAAAAATATTGGACTTAGTTACCATCAATTCTTTATTTGGTGGATTTGATATTTTTATTTTAGGGAGAAAACACTATTGCTGTGTGTATTTACGAAGCTCACTACACTTTTACCTTACTTTACGACATGTAGAATATTATAACGCATTTATTCCTAAAATACCACTAGGCTCACTTCACCTCTCAGGGGCTCAATATTCTTATGAAACTAAATACTTTAGTATTGTTGACCTTATCATAATGGACCAATTCAATTAAAGTAGTAGTGAAACAAGAATTTGGAAACAATGCACAAATGTTTGATAAAAAATCTTCATAAACTTCTGAGAGTCTACAACAGCAGTTTTTCTTCAATTTTTGCGGTTCTCACTTTTGAATGCATTTGTTGATAGAAACGAATACGTTTTATAGCATGATTTGTCATAGCTCAATAGTTTTTCATACTATTAAAAGTGTCGGAAGTAAACAGATTTAAAAGCATTACCGTAGTTAAGTAATATTTTTTTCAGTTGAATGTCAATCACTGGTTTCATTTAAAGCAGGCATACAATTTGTTTTTATAAATCAACTTGGTACATTTTCCTAACATCAATAACACTGTCACTAAAAAATATCTACGTTTTCAGAGCCAATAAATATAGTCAACAAAATATCTAAAGAAAAATTGTAAAATTCTTAAACAGTCTCAGTAAGATTGCTGTTTTGTAAATTAAGATTTTCAAAGTGGTAGAATTTATTATTTAAATAAGGGAGCCATCAAAGGTTTTATTAATCTAGCAGCGAAACTATTGTTAAAGGTTTCCAAAAGAAAACTATTTGTATTTTTATCTACATTAAGAATATTTATTAAAAATTGTATAATATTTTTTTATGTGTTGGCTCTCAATTCTTGATGGAAAATCTTTAATAAATATTGAAAAAAATAAAACACATGTATTACTTCACATTTTCCAATAAAGATCAGAATGAATTTCGCACAGCGCGAGCATTATCAACTGATAATAGTGGACAAAATTAGTCCTGATCATTATTTAAAAAAATGGAAACAAATTAAATGATCAGAATATTTAATAACAATTTTTGTCAGTAGGTTAGGTTAGACTTTTTTTTAAATTTCATTTAAATCATGACTATTTATTCTGACCGATATATTACGACCATTTAATATAAATTCTGACCAATGTTATTTAAATTCTGACCAGAAAAATACGAGCCTTTAAAAATGTAGAAGCAGTACAAAAGAAATGTGTTAAGTTTAATCAATAAAAAGAAAAAGCTGTGGAAGTCGATGACACTACATATGTAATATTTATATCAACATCTCTACTCGGAGCATGAAGCTACTACACAGTGCCTTCAAGATTTTCTCCTACGGGCCCCGTTGCTATTTCAAAAGTCATCCCAGCATTTCGTAGCTATGCCGACTACATCTTATAAATGGTCATCAGCGCTCTTCCTAGACAACGAAACGGAGAGAGCAGATGGACTGATTGGGTTCACCATTTCCTATCATTTAATATGCCCACATTCACTCGCATTAATGTTTTCACATGGGATTGACTAATAATGTTTATGGATCAAAAAAGTATATTACAAAATATTTACTGGAGGTTAAAAATATTATTTGGGTATTTTTAATAATCAAAAATCAATAACATTATATAACACTAGTTCAAGTAATATAATCATTGCATGAAGAATATGAAACAATTTTTTTAACCTGTTAACTTACAGTGTCTTCGAAAATCTTTCAACCAAAATTCACTGCAGCACAAGGCTAAGCAAAGGCAAGGTAAGCATACCCAACACGTTTCAGTAACCCACAGTAAGTGTGAAATTTTATAAAATATAAGTTGATTTCTGTAACGAGTTCAATAAATATTACCTTCTATTTAGCTATATCAAGTTAACTGATATAATATAATAAAACAATTTATCACTATTTTTTTCATCGCTCTGATAAAATAATTAGTCAGATAAATAAATTAATGAACTCTTTTAAACTCCTTGGATTATATTAATTTCCTAAGGCAAGAATGATTATTGGACGTAAATACCTAATAATATGTGAATATTAAAGATAATTGCAATCTTTCAATCAACTTGATTTTGAATGCACTTTCTTCTGCTGGATATTATTTGGTACACATACTGTTATAATACTACCTAGTTGTAGACTAGTGTAATATTAATTAATTTCTTTATGGTCACAATTATTGATTTCTTAATCTATGGTAGAATAAAATTATCTCTATGGGTCCATTGTAGATAAATTAATTCAATTTACGAAACTTTGGCGCTTTTTACGTATGGGCAGCGAAAGCTCATAAATTATAATCTAGGAATGAAAACACAAAAGTGACAGATAAAAATGTCAAAATCTAAGCGCCATCTATTAATTTATATCGTAACTTTCACGAAAATTATACACTATTTACGGAAATATTAAATATTATTTGATAAAACACAGTATAAAATTTGTGAAAAAAAAATATTTACCATCTTTCAGCAGTTGCCTCATCTCCTTGGTGCGTTGAAAGTTAATCTCCTCCAAAAGCTGTTCTAATGCGCTTGGCGCTTTTAAAAGGGAAGCAGGGTTGAATGCCATTTTATTCTTAAATTTAATATGAGTACACAAATAAGTTAATTTACGCGACCGTAAAAACAAAATATTTCATTTTTTATAAATTAATCAAAATACATTATTTTCCTCGACTCGGTATCGCACTTCGTATTTTGTAACGCATTATTATAACCCGCCTTGTAACATGTCGGACGCCCACCAGTGCAAATATTTCAATCGAAACATTACATAGTTGATATAAGCAACAACATTTTGTAAAATACTGAAACGTTACAAAATCTTAAATGTTTAATTTGGTTAGTCATGAAGTGACAAGAAAAGATGACTCGTCTAGCAATTTAACTCGTAGCTAACACTACACAGAAATCGATTTTCATTTTTTGTTGGTTGACTGCTTCACGTTTTCTCCACACAGCGGCCCGATCGTTCAAACAGCTGTTTAGCGTGGAGTTTACAAAATTTTCCCGCGCCGTTAGTTGTGGATTTTATTGTACATAGCTAAATTTATAAGCAAGTACATAAGTATATGAACACAGTGTGTCTTTGGCTTGTTAACTACGAGAACTATGGCACTCTTTTTCTACATTCAACAAATAACATAAACATATATTTTTATTATATTATTTGCAAACCCTATCGATATGTTGGCTATGATAATATAATTATTACACAAGGACTTCAATGTACGAAATAATATTTAATGTCATCTTAATAATACTTACTAAAATTGCTTTTTTAGCCAGTAACCACGTAAATCTCACAGACTATGCGACTAATTTATGGATTGTTATATTATAGATATGCATATAATGACATATTATCATTGGTTACCTTTCGCATTCAAATTACCATTTAATTCCTGATAGTGTTATCTACAGCTAGCAGCCGTAAAAGCAGGACTGGATTCTCGCCTATGAAAACTATTCCATTGCCTAAGTCAGGGTTTCCCAAATATATTCTGGTATTAAACACTTCGCAATTCCAAAAATTTCTACCGAACACTTGGCTTAATTTTTGGGATGAGCAATTCGTACTTAATAGTTTTTTTTATTAAATTAAATTTTAAATTTATTAATTTTATTTTATTATCAAAATACAAATTACCAATAGTATTTGTTAGGTAACTGTTTTCAAAGTATATTACATACAAATATGAATAAAAAATTTACAAAAAAAAACAATCTATTGGTGGACCAAAGATTATAATATATGTAGAATGATGTTGTTGTTCGCAGAATTGCATATCAGTCAAAAAAATAAGTGAAATATGCATAATTTTAAAATCATAGATATTTCGACTATTGGTGGAGAAAGTTTTAAGGTCCGTGTCGGGCCACAAAATCTCCAATTGTGACCTTACTATGACATGATGTAAACAAGCCATTATCACTATATTTACGATAAGAATTTACTACATTCTTATTGTTGCAAATTTGTTATGTATATAACAAATGCAATATCTTGTAACATCAATATGTCTTGACAAATTAACTTAACAACAATTTTAACGGTTGTTGGTAAATAACAGGCAGTGGCGGTTCCTGACCTGAAATCTTGGGTGGGCTAGAGAAAAGCATAGCATTGTATACTATTTACGAAATTTTGCATGCTTCCACTTCATCTTATACATTTATCTACAAGCAAATTAACAAATACTACTACACTACCGCAAAGCATAAATTACTATATAATACAATCAATGCTAATGTAAGTAAGAAATAATAATACGTGACCTTAAATTTGTCTCTTTCAAAGTGAAATAACAAGTAAAAAAAGCAATACAGAACTGTCACTGAGATTCGATACCTGTCACTTTCATAAAATACAAAGATATTGGTATGTTTGTATGGGCCATGGACTAAATCGATTTTAGCCCCCGATGAATGACAGAAGCCAGTAAATTTGAAATACAGTCCTGTGTGTTTGATGACGTTTCCGTACATACAAATACAAACAAAATCGAATCGTGCTAGATTGCGTTCCAGTGTAAAGAAATATTGTCAATGGTTTTGGGCTGGAAAGCGTTAGCCCCTGACCAATAGCATGTACATAGGTGTTGCCAGACTGACGTCACGTTGAATGTTCTCTATGAATTATTTATAGGGTTATTGTTTTTTTATGCCGGCTCAGCTTAAAATTTTAATAAAAAACAATCGAGAATATTATTGTAGGTAGACATGCCATTGTCTTATATTGATAGAGGAAAATTTAAACAAAGATATTATATTCATTTGGGGAAGGTTAGTTACGCTTATAAATGTATTTATTTTGTTCAGCGGCCAAATTGCTGTTCATTTTTATTCAGCCATCTAAAGTTTTGGGTGAAAAATGCAGGTCGGGCTTAGCCCACCTAGCCCAGTACCTAGAACCACCACTGATAACAGGGTTTCCCAGACTATGTTCCGCGAAACACTGGAGCTCCACGGAACCTGAATTAATAGACATCCCGCAAACATATATATTATATAACACAAAATTGACTCTTTCTGAAAACTATTGTAGTAATGATTATTCCTGGATATATATTATATAACACAAAATTGACTATTTTCCGAAAACTATTGTAGTAATGATGATTCCTGGGTTCGGAATCCATTTTTGTAACCGCTTTACCAGCAGGCTTTAGCGCAATTGATTATGAAAATCTAATTGATTTCATCGTTGATTCTTATTTAAAACATACATACAAACATCAGCCATTAAATGATTTCTGGGCGAGTTTATCAAAAGACGTCTCCAATGTGTCAAAACAAGCTGTTATTGTTAAACTTACTTTTTCAATTACTTATTTATACGAAGCAGGAATTTCTTATTATGGTGCAACAAAGTCGTATTGCAGGAACAGGCTCAACGCCACACCGGATATACAAATTCGATTCACAATATTGTGATTGATATCAAGAAGATTTGCGATTCAAGGATTCAAAATCATCAATGTCATGATTTACTCGTATTCATACAAAATCTAATATCTTTGAAAATAAATACTGAAAAATAATAAGTGCTTCAAAAACATTATTTTTACTATTATGTAATTACCCAGACTAAAAAATAAGCGTTCCGTTAAAATTTCCGGATTTGCGAAATGTTACATTTCAGAAAAAGTTTGGGAAACCCTTTCTACAATGAATTCGATAATGTTTAAGGCAATAGCAGAATAACATATTATATGTTACAATATATTCTTTAAGAAAATCTCTAGTAAAATGTCGATAACTCACAAGCCTAAATAATTACTCAACAATGATTAACAATTACTTTGCGGTTATAACTAATTTATATTCGCCGAAAAGGATTCTTCAGAATTACAGCACCGACAAAGACAGTATATTCTATCGAATCGAATAATTTTACGCATTATTTAAACATTACGAAAATTTCTACGTAATAAAGTTGCTTAAAAATATGTATAATTTATTAAGGCTGATTAATAAGTTATCTCAGCCTCAATTTTAACTGGCAACTGCTATGACTTAGACCATGAATTCTAGACTTCTTAGTCCAAGGATTACGCGAAATGTTCCACAAAGTCATGTACAGTGTAATTATGGTGCTCGCGGGACGTAATTAGGAGACAGTCTAGGATGGAATGCTTGCTAAATTGCATAAAATATTTGCCTGCGGCGCATTTCCCACCAAAGTTTAGTCTCACACATCAGATAAACAATAACTTTTTTGTTTATATAGGTATGACACTAATATGTTTTCTCTCATTTTTCATGATTTTGATTGATATCATACATCAAGTTCTGGGGCTGGTGGAGCCGAGCTCCAATTTTCCTTTCATCTGGTGTATTTTGATGTAACTTTTCCCGCGTAGCGTCCTGGATTTACCTGGGCGTAGGCGGGTGCGTGGTATTAGTTCTCATTCATAGGCATTACATGTGACACTGGTGGTTGGTTCAGTAACCTTTTTTTGTTATTTACCCTCGAGAGGAGGTCAAACCAACAGTGTATGCGGTGGTCGTTCAGGTTTTTAAGATTGGGGTTTTAGCAGATGATGATAACCAAACATGTGAATGTGGGGGATCGGGGGGGGGGGGAGCTAAGGAGGTTTCAGTAGGAGTATTCTCCGCGGTCGCGCTATGTTTGTGTGAGGGTAATATAATCCTCATACATATTCTGTAAAAGTAAAAATAACACATATTTTGGTTCAACAAGAATTATAAAATACAGTTGGCAGTCGTTTCGAAATTGGGACATGATCCACTTACTGATGATGACACGATGCCGAAGTGGTTATCATCTATATTTTATGATACTTGTAAAACTATGCCTATTTTTAGTTGAATATAATGAAGTCCTAACAAATAAATCCCAATTTGGTCAATTTCATCGTAGTTTCTAAACCTTTTTGGGCCCGCGGTAATTTTTTTCCGTGGCCCACTTACTCATACTTGCTAGTTCTTAGAAACTCGGGAAGAAAGTAATAAATAAAAAAACCTTATGGTACTCACACCCACTTTTCGTTATTTGTGTTCAAACTTTTGCCGGAAATGTGCCAAAGTAAAATCCCTCATAACTTGGTTGCATGTAGGGGTTCACATTTTTTTCGGGATCTGGGCTTTCAGGATTGATCACTGGCGAAAAAAGTAATGAATTGACAGATTCTCGACTCGAAGACCTTTTATTTTTTAGCTCCATTTCTTAAAAAGTTTATGTATACTGCCAGTGACTATTTTTTTTTAGCTACATTGCTTAAATTTGTATTTAGGGGGGCCATGGCTCCTCAAAAGTTTGCTGTGGCCCCCTTGGAACATGCAGGCCACGTGGACCCCGGTTGAGAAACGCTGAATTAAATAATGAATATTGTATTCTATAATAAGTACCTTGATTACTTTTTCTACAAACCATTCAGAATAATAAAGTAACTATACAATTTTAGCAAGGTTTTTATGTAGCAGTAAATATCATTGCACTGCGGATATACAAAAAATTAAAGGGAAAACATATCGATAATGTATAATAATCAAAAGAAAAAATTCTCTATAAGTAAAATAATATTAAACTAGCTGTAAGCCCATTGCCCAGCAACGTGAGATTTTTGTTGCATTTTAAAGTAGTCAGAAAATTTACTGGCGTGAAAAATAAATTACAAACCTATTTATTGAATAAGCCATAAATTCTGATAGTAAAAGAAATATATCTTGGGGCATATATCGACAGCCCTGCCCTGCAGTATTTAAATTGTAAATTATTTAATTTTTGGAATAATGTTTGAATTTGCTAACAATCATTTTTCGTAGTAGCATAAATCGACCTCGTAAATTATTTAATTTTTAGAATAATGTTTAAGTTTGCTAACAACCATTTTTTCGTAGAAGCAGAAATTTCGTAAATTACCCAATTTTTGGAATAATGTTTAAGTTTGCTAACAACCATTTTTCGTAGTAGCAGAAATTTCATAAATTATTTAATTTTTGGAATAATGTTTAAGTTTGCTAACAACCATTTTTCGTAGTAGCAGAAATTTCGTAAATTATTTAATTTTTGGAATAATGTTCAAGTTTGCTAACAATCATTTTTCGTAGTAGCAGAAATTTCGTAAATTATTATATTTTGGAATAATGTTCAAGTTTGCTAACAACCATTTTTCGTAGTAGCAGAAATTTCGTAAATTATTGAATTTTTGGAATAATGTTCAAGTTTGCTAACAACCATTTTTCGTAGGAGCAGAAATTTCGTAAATTATTTAATATTTGGAATAATGTTCAAGTTTGCTAACAACCATTTTTTGTAGTATATATATTTTATTCAACTAATTTTCAAATACGCAAACAAATACATTTCGTAGAATAAGAAAAAGACTCGAGGACATCAGTACGCACACATTTGTGAAAAGTGAAAAGCGAGTGATTATTTTATCGACTACTAATATATAGATTTAGTATTAATAAAAAAGTGGAGACTGGAAGGTGTGAAATCTAGTCGGACAGACGGACATACAGACATTATCGGCTATCTATCTATATCTATCTATATATATAAAAATCTCGTGTCACGGTGTTGGTCTCCAAACTCCTCCGAAACGGCTTGACCGATTTTTATGATTTTGTTTATATACCTTTGCTAGATATAAGAATCAAATGTAAACTATATTTCATCCCGCTAGGTGAAGGGTGTCCCGATCCAGAATTTTTTTTCAATATTCCGGACATTTCGTCGTTCGAATTTTAAACAGCACAAAATTTTTATGTTGTTGAATGACAGATGGCGCTCATTGCAAGAAGTGTCACATAATTTTGAAATTTCTTTCGGCATTTGTTTTTATCGAATGTTTTTAAATTTGTGTAAGATTATTGTGGACAATGCCAGCAAAACGCAAGGGGGCTGATTTGGGCTGTCGAACGAATAAAACAACAAACAAGCGAAATAGTGAGCAGAAAGAACATACGAACAAATCCAACAAGATAATGAAAATGAGCGTGTGATCATGTCACAATTACGTGCATCTCAATCAGAAGAGGTACGAGCTGAAAGAAATCAACAAAGACGATTGGAACAAAGACAAGCGCTTTTTTTGATTTTTGTAGCTGATTTGACAGATTTTGATCAGTGACGTCATTGATTCGATTATTGGGTATGGTTATATTTTGCATCTGGCCTTGAAAATATTTTAAATTTCTTACATGCATTAAGAATACTTTAATGACAGTATGGATATTTTATAGAACTGTATTTCGACTTTTATTTTAAAATCTTCTACTAGGAAAAATGATTGTTAGCAAACTTAAACATTATTCTAAAAATTAAATAA
The DNA here is from genome assembly GCA_030503985.1 of Himalopsyche tibetana. Classification (NCBI taxonomy): domain Eukaryota; kingdom Metazoa; phylum Arthropoda; class Insecta; order Trichoptera; family Rhyacophilidae; genus Himalopsyche; species Himalopsyche tibetana. Next base: position 20,609,047 of record JAPJYX010000005.1, read on the forward strand.
TTTACAATTTCAAGTTTTTTTGGAGCTGATTTGACAGATTTTGATCAGTGTCATTGATTCGATTATTGGAAGGTATGGGTTTATTTTGCATCCGGCGTTGAAAATCTTTTTAATTTCTTACATGCATGAGGAATATTCTAATGACGGTATGGATATTTTATAGAACTATATTTAGACTTTTATTTTAAAATCTTCTACTACGAAGAATAATTGTTAGCAAACTTAAACATCATTTCAAAAATTAAATAATTTTATAGGTTTCTCGATTTTTGGCAGCTATAATTATAGGGCTGGGCAAAGATTTTTTGGAGCTGATTTGACAGATTTTGATCAGTGTCATTGATTCGATTATTGGAGGTATGGTTATATTTTGCATCCTGCCTTGAAAATCTTTTTTATTTCTTACATGCATTAGGAATATTCTAATGACAGTATGGATATTTTATTGAACTATATTTCGACTTTTATTTTTAAATCTTCTACTACGAAAAATAATTGTTAGAGTTTACATTATTCCAAAAATTAAATAATTTACAATTTAAATACTGCAGGGCTGTCGATATATGCCACGAGGTATATTTCTGCTACTACGAAAAATGATTGTTAGCAAACTTAAACATTATTCCAAAAAATAAATAATTTACAATTTAAATACTGCAGGGCTGTCGATATATGCCTCGAGGTCTATTTTTTTTTACCACGAAATATATTTGTAGACTTTTTAATTAATCTAAAAATTATATTATTTACAATTTAAATACTGCAAGGCTGTCAATATATTATGTCCCGAAATCTACTTCTTCTTCTACGAAATATATTTGTTAGCAAACTTAAAACATTTCAAATATTCTAAAAAATATATTATTTTCAATTTAAATACTGAAGGACTGTCGTTATATAACCCGAGATCTTTTTCTTTTTCTACGAAATATATTTGTTAGCAAACTTAAACATTTCAATTGTTCTAAAAATTATCTCTATCTCTATATAGGCTTGACCGATTTTTATGATTTTTTAAATGTATATTTGTTAGATAGTAGAATAGGTTTTAAAGTATATTTAATCCCGCTAGGTGAAGGATGTCCCTATCCCGATTTTTTTTTTCAATATTTTTGACGTCCGTCGTTCGTATTTCAAACAGAACAAAATTATTAGAGTTGTTGAATGACAGATGGCGCTAAGTGCGCAGCAACTTAAGTCTTTTTTAATTTGATACGTGCCATGGTTACGTCAAACAATAAAAGGGAATTTTAAACAATTATCAAATGAATTTGTAATAGTCGTCACAAAGCATTTGTTTCGCTGTCAAACAATTATGCCACCTAAAAGACTATTAGTTGATCTAGACCTCAAGCACGAAAGAAAACGGCATCACGAGCTTCAGAAACAGACGAGCAAGTTTGGAAACCGTTTGAGCTCTCACTGCTTAAGCCCGATTGTCTGATACAATGATATGCAAACAACCCTTTTGACCGTGATTAGGAACGAGAAACACAATTTGATGTCGACAAATTGGGTACATTCGTTCAAACAAATCTTCCGAAATTGGTCCCAGACAACGCATAACGTAAGACAGAATTATGCATGCAATCAAACACAAGCCAAAACGTTGGATCACGAAATAATATTGTTGGCAATCGCTTCATCTGCAATTGCAGCAAATCTTTTGGATGGTGGTCAAATAGCGCATTCAGCAAAAAAATTGCCTTTGAACACCAACATGCAATATCAAAAAAAATCATGATTGATGTAGTACTTTAATCATATCAACTCATTAAATGGGACGAATTTAGTATGGCGCACAAAAAGGCATTGGAAAATCTTCACTATATGTACAATAAAAGATTTGAGAAGAAATGAACAGGTCTTTGGTGCGAACCTTTTTTATTGTCTGGTGTTTTTCGACTAACTCTACCAGTTATACCACGTTTAACAGCTGCTGATGAATTAAGTGCATGTCTCAAATCATCAGTTTTATGGTGACATGTGCAGAAATTGACTTTGAAAGCTAATATGCGTGTAGAATAATAATATGATGCATCCGCTGAACGTTTCAAAAAACAATTGTCAGATATTGGTAATGAAAAATAGAAATCGATGAATCCACACATTACCACGCACCAGACAAAAAAACAAAATATATTCAAAAACACTTTAACAAACATAATTAAAACACAAACACTTTCTTTCTTTGAGTGGCATTGCAACGCATGCTGGGTCAGCTAGTATATATATAAAAATCTCGTGTCACGGTGTTGGTCTCCAAACTCCTCCGAAACGGCTTGACCGATTTTTATGATTTTTTTTATGCACCTTTGCTAGATATAAGAATCAAATGTAAACTATATTTCATCCCGCTAGGTGAAGGGTGTCCCGATCCAGAATTTTTTTTCAATATTCCGGACATTTCGTCGTTCGAATTTTAAATAGAAAATTATTTATGTTGTTGAATGACAGATGGCGCTCATTGCAAGAAGTGTCACATAATTTTGAAATTTCTTTCGGCATTTGTTTTTATCGAATGTTTTTAAATTTGTGTAAGATTTATTTTAGTTTATCTATTTGTGTGCGTGTATTATTGTGAACAATGCCAGCAAAACGCAAGGGGGCTGATTTGGGCTGTCGAACGAATAAAACAACAAACAAGCGAAATAGTAGAGCAAAAAGAACATACGAACAAATCCGACAAGATAATGAAAATGAGCGTGTGATCATGTCACAATTACGTGCATCTCAATCAGAAAAGGTACGAGCTGAAAGAAATCAACAAAGACGATTGGAACGAAGACAAGCGCTTTTTTTGATTTTTGTAGCTGATTTGACAGATTTTGATCAGTGACGTCATTGATTCGATTATTAGGTATGGTTATATTTTGCATCTGGCCTTGAAAATATTTTTAATTTCTTACATGCATTAAGAATACTTCAATGACAATATGGATATTTTATAGAACTGTATTTCGACTTTTATTTTAAAATCTTCTACTAGGAAAAATGATTGTTAGCAAACTTAAACATTATTCTAAAAATTAAATAATTTACAATTTCAAGTTTTTTTGGAGCTGATTTGACAGATTTTGATCAGTGTCATTGATTCGATTATTGGAAGGTATGGGTTTATTTTGCATCCGGCGTTGAAAATCTTTTTAATTTCTTACATGCATGAGGAATATTCTAATGACGGTATGGATATTTTATAGAACTATATTTAGACTTTTATTTTAAAATCTTCTACTACGAAGAATAATTGTTAGCAAACTTAAACATTATTTCAAAAATTAAATAATTTTATAGGTTTCTCGATTTTTGGCAGCTATAATTATAGGGCTGGGCAAAGATTTTTTGGAGCTGATTTGACAGATTTTGATCAGTGTCATTGATTCGATTATTGGAGGTATGGTTATATTTTGCATCCTGCCTTGAAAATCTATATATTAATAGCCGATAATGTCCGTATGTTTGTCTGAGTGTAAGATGTCCTCGATTTCCCCTCCCCCTGCCCCTCCCCCTCCTCCTGCCAAGCCGCGCTGTCACTTTTTATTCATACTTAAGACACATTTTTCCAATATACACTGTTACTTATGATTTTCCTCGATTTCCTCTCCTCCTCCCCATCCCCCTCACCAGCCACGATATCGCCATTTTTTATTCCTACCTTTTCGATGACGTCATTACATACTATTATTTGATGGAACATATCAAATCGCTGAAAAATTGAATTCTCATACAAAAAAGCACCTTGGTCTGGATTCGAAACACGGTCCTTGAATTATGAGTTGAGAGCTTTACCACTCGGGTAAACAAACAACTGTCAGATACGATAAAATAACATTATATATATTGAATTAAGTTCGAATTTTGAAACTTTTGTTTTTTATTTGAAGCAAAACATATATGTTCTAATTTTCGCACGTAGATTTAATTTCGCTCTACCCAAAAGGCAGAGCGCCAGATTCGTAAGCTGATGGTCAGTGGTTCGAGTCTAACCTTAAACGTTTTTTTTTGAGTTTATAACTTTTTTTTTTTAACACAGTACATCTTGATCGTATGAAAATAATAAAATCCGATTGATAAGCGTGATAAGTTTTTCAAAAAATAAATACCTATATATTAATATTCGATAAAATAATCACAATTAAAAAATTTACAACGTCTATTTCTGCTACTACGAAAAATGGTTGTTAGCAAACTTAAACATTATTCCAAAAATTCAATAATTTATGAAATTTCTGCTACTACGAAAAATGGTTGTTAGCAAACTTAAAAGTTATTCCAAAATATAATAATTTACGAAATTTCTGCTTCTACGAAAAATAGTTGTTAGCAAACTTAAACATTATTCCAAAAATTAAATAATTTACGAAATTTCTGCTACTACGAAAAATGATTGATAGCAAACTTGAATATTATTTCAAATATTAAATAATTTACGAAATTTCTGCTTCTACGAAAAATGGTTGTTAGCAAACTTAAACATTATTCCAAATATTAAATAATTTACGAAATTTCTGCTACTACGAAAAATGGTTGTTAGCAAACTTAAACATTATTCCAAAAATTAAATAATTTACGAAATTTCTGCTACTACGAAAAATGATTGATAGCAAACTTGAATATTATTTCAAATATTAAATAATTTACGAAATTTCTACTCTTACGAAAAATGGTTGTTAGCAAACATGAACATTATTCTAAATATTAAATAATTTACGAAATTTCTGCTACTACGAAAAATGGTTGTTAGCAAACTTAAACATTATTCCAAAAATTAAATAATTTACGAAATTTCTACTCATACGAAAAATGGTTGTTAGCAAACTTGAACATTATTCCAAATATTAAATAATTTACGAAATTTCTGCTCCTACGAAAAATGGTTGTTAGCAAACTTGAACATTATTCCAAATATTAAATAATTTACTAAATTTCTGCTCCTACGAAAAATGGTTGTTAGCAAACTTGAACTTTATTCCAAAAATTCAATAATTTACGATATTTCGGCTACTACGACAAATGGTTGTTAGCAAACTTAAACTTTATTCCAAAAATTTAATAATTTACGATATTTCGGCTACTACGAAAAATGGTTGTTAGCAAACTTAAACCTTATTTCAAATATAAAATATTTTACAAAATTTCTACTCCTACGAAAAATGGTTGTTAGCAAACCTGAACATTATTCCAAATATTAAATAATTTACGAAATTTCTGCTCCTACGACAAATGGTTGTTAGCAAACTTAAACTTTATTCCAAAAATTTAATAATTTACGATATTTCGGCTACTACGAAAAATGGTTGTTAGCAAACTTAAACCTTATTTCAAATATAAAATATTTTACAAAATTTCTACTCCTACGAAAAATGGTTGTTAGCAAACTTGAACATTATTCCAAATATTAAATAATTTACGAAATTTCTGCTCCTACGAAAAATGGTTGTTAGCAAACTTGAACATTATTCCAAAAATTCAATAATTTACGAAATTTCTGCTACTACGAAAAATGGTTGTTAGCAAACTTGAACATTATTCCAAATATTAAATAATTTACTAAATTTCTGCTCCTACGAAAAATGGTTGTTAGCAAACTTGAACTTTATTCCAAAAATTCAATAATTTACGATATTTCGGCTACTACGACAAATGGTTGTTAGCAAACTTAAACTTTATTCCAAAAATTTAATAATTTACGATATTTCGGCTACTACGAAAAATGGTTGTTAGCAAACTTGAACATTATTCCAAATATTAAATAATTTACTAAATTTCTGCTACTACGAAAAATGGTTGTTAGCAAACTTGAACTTTATTCCGAAAATTCAATAATTTACGATATTTCGGCTACTACGAAAAATGGTTGTTAGCAAACTTAAACATTATTTCAAATATTAAATATTTTACAAAATTTCTACTCATACGAAAAATGGTTGTTAGCAAACTTGAACATTATTCCAAATATTAAATAATTTACGAAATTTCTGCTTCTACGAAAAATGGTTGTTAGCAAACTTGAACATTATTCCAAATATTAAATAATTTACTAAATTTCTGCTCCTACGAAAAATGGTTGTTAGCAAACTTAAACATTATTCCAAAAATTGAATATTTTACGAAATTTATGCTTCTACGAAAAATGGTTGTTAGCAAACTTAAACTTTATTCCAAAAATTCAATAATTCACGAAATTTCTGCTACTACGAAAAATGGTTGTTAGCAAACTTAAACATTATTCCAAAAATTGAATATTTTACGAAATTTATGCTTCTACGAAAAATGGTTGTTAGCAAACTTAAACATTACTCCAAAAATTAAATATTTTACGAAATTTCTGCTACTACGAAAAATGGTTGTTAGCAAACATAAACATTAATTAACTATAAAAATAAAATAAAATAAATAAAAATTAAATGAAATAAAATAAAATAAAATAAAATAAAATAAAATACCATAAAATAAAATAACATAAAATAAAATTAAAATTAATACTATGCAACAAAAATCTCACGTTGCTGGGCAACGGGCTTACAGCTAGTCTTTTTTATTTCTTACATGCATTAGGAATATTCTAATGACAGTATGGATATTTTATTGAACTATATTTCGACTTTTATTTTTAAATCTTCTACTACGAAAAATAATTGTTAGAGTTTACATTATTCCAAAAATTAAATAATTTACAATTTAAATACTGCAGGGCTGTCGATATATGCCACGAGGTATATTTCTGCTACTACGAAAAATGATTGTTAGCAAACTTAAACATTATTCCAAAAATTAAATAATTTACAATTTAAATACTGCAGGGCTGTCGATATATGCCACGAGGTATATTTCTGCTACTACGAAAAATGATTGTTAGCAAACTTAAACATTATTCTAAAAATTAAATAATTTACAATTTCAAGTTTTTTTGGAGCTGATTTGACAGATTTTGATCATTGTCATTGATTCGATTATTGGAAGGTATGGGTTTATTTTGCATCCGGCGTTGAAAATCTTTTTAATTTCTTACATGCATGAGGAATATTCTAATGACGGTATGGATATTTTATAGAACTATATTTAGACTTTTATTTTAAAATCTTCTACTACGAAGAATAATTGTTAGCAAACTTAAACATTATTTCAAAAATTAAATAATTTTATAGGTTTCTCGATTTTTGGCAGCTATAATTATAGGGCTGGGCAAAGATTTTTTGGAGCTGATTTGACAGATTTTGATCAGTGTCATTGATTCGATTATTGGAGGTATGGTTATATTTTGCATCCTGCCTTGAAAATCTTTTTTATTTCTTACATGCATTAGGAATATTCTAATGACAGTATGGATATTTTATTGAACTATATTTTGACTTTTATTTTTAAATCTTCTACTACGAAAAATAATTGTTAGAGTTTACATTATTCCAAAAATTAAATAATTTACAATTTAAATACTGCAGGGCTGTCGATATATGCCACGAGGTATATTTCTGCTACTACGAAAAATGATTGTTAGCAAACTTAAACATTATTCCAAAAATTAAATAATTTACAATTTAAATACTGCAGGGCTGTCGATATACGCCACGTGGTCTATTTCTGCTACTACGAAAAATGATTGTTAGCAAACTTAAACATTATTCCAAAAATTAAATAATTTACAATTTAAATACTGCAGGGCTGTCGATATATGCCACGAGGTCTATTTTTTTACTACGAAATATATTTGTAGACTTTTTAATTAATCTAAAAATTATATTATTTACAATTTAAATACTGCAAGGCTGTCAATATATTATGTCCCGAAATCTACTTATTCTTTTACGAAATATATTTGTTAGCAAACTTAAAACATTTTAAATATTATAAAAAATATATTATTTACAATTTAAATACTGAAGGACTGTCGTTATATATCCCGAGATCTTTTTCTTTTTCTACGAAATATATTTGTTAGCAAACTTAAACATTTCAATTGTTCTAAAAAATATCTCTATCTCTATATAGGCTTGACCGATTTTTATGATTTTTTAAATGTATATTTGTTAGATAGTAGAATAGGTTTTAAAGTATATTTAATCCCGCTAGGTGAAGGATGTCCCTATCCCGATTTTTTTTTTCAATATTTTTGACGTCCGTCGTTCGTATTTCAAACAGAACGAAATTATTAGAGTTGTTGAATGACTGATGGCGCTAAGTGCGCAGCAACTTAAGTCTTTTTTAGTTTGATACGTGCCATGGTAACGTCAAACAATAAAAGGGAATTGTAAACAATTATCAAATGAATTTGTAATAGTCGTCACAAAGCATTTCTTTCGCTGTCAAACAATTATGCCACCTAAAAGACTATTAGTTGATCTAGACCTCAAGCACGAAAGAAAACGGCATCACGAGCTTCAGAAACAGACGAGCAAATTTGGAAACCGTTCGAGCTCTCACTGCTTAAGCCCGATTGTCTGATACAATGATATGCAAACAACCCTTTTGACCGTGATTAGGAACGAGAAACACAATTTGATGTCGACAAATTGGGTACATTTGTTCAAACAAATCTTCCGAAATTGGTCCCAGAACAACGCATAGCGTAAGACAGAATTATGCATGCAATCAAACACAAGCCAAAACGTTGGATCACGAAATAATATTGTTGGCAATCGCTTCATCTGCAATTGCAGCAAATATTTTGGATGGTGGTCAAACAGCGCATTCAGCAAAAAAATTGCCTTTGAACACCAACATGCAATATCAAAAAAAATCATGATTGATGTAGTACTTTAATCATATCAACTCATTAAATGGGACGAATTTAGTATGGCGCACAAAAAGGCATTGGAAAATCTTCACTATATGTACAATAAAAGATTTGAGAAGAAATGAACAGGTCTATGGTGGAGAACCTTCTTTATTGTCTGGTGTTTTTCGACAAACTCTACCAGTTATACCACGTTCAATAACTGCTGATGAATCAAGTGCATGTCTCAAATCATCAGTTTTATGGTGACATGTGCAGAAATTGACTTTGAAAGCTAATATGCGTGTAGAATAACAATATGATGCATCCGCTGAACGTTTCAAAAAACAATTGTCAGATATTGGTAATGAAAAATAGAAATCGATGAATCCACACATTACCACGCACCAGACAAAAAAACAAAATATATCCAAAAGCACTTCAATAAACATAATTAAAACACAAACACTTTCTTTCTTTGAGTGGCATTGCAACGCATGCCGGGTCAGCTAGTTAATATATAGATATTCAGTAGAAAATAATTATATTTCTTGATCTTAATTGATCTAGTAGGGATGATTTTGTGATAAAATAGCTTTCACTCATTTTTATAATCTACATGCAGCTTATCACTATAATTACAGTATTTCATAAATATCATAAATTATTAATAAACAATGTGATAAATTTGTTTACATGTTGAATACTATCAACTAATTGCCAGGTTGATGATAAATCAAGGATAATCTCACCTTTATACATAATGTAGAATAGAATATACTTAATGATCTGATTCATATCACTTATCAGCATGGGATATTGTGGGTAGACATCCGTTGCATGGATTCTTCAAACCTGAATTCATGCCGACCACAAAAATCTTTATGCATATTTCACCAGTATTAATTCGAGTGCCAAACGATTGACTTCAGTAAAAATAGTTTGTGAAAATCTACTATCTCATACAGTCCATACATTATAATAATAATCGTTAAGATGTTTCTCCATGCATTTATAATTTATATAAATATTAATTTAATAATGGGTTTCGGTTTTGTAAGAGAAATTAGGGATGCAGGTTTTCTTGCTCATAAGTTTCTGCCAGGTGAGTCATGTTTATACATAGTAAAATTTAACATAATATATTTTTTTCATAACATAATATACGAATAAATTAAATGTAATAAAGCATTTTACCTTACCTACAAATTTCTTCGGACATATTCAAAATGTTTATGTAGGGACTTGTTAATAATTACGCCGTAAATTAATTAGTACAAAATGTTTTGTGTCTGATTACTGTATTGTTCAAATTAGATTATTCATGTCAAAACATATTATCTGTAAATAATTCACTGTTTATACATTTTTTGTGAAAAAATGCTTATTGATTAATTTACTAAAAATCAAATGGAGTACAAAGTCAAAACACAAAGAGTCCTTTTGAGAATTTGTTATCTTTAAACAAATATCAAATCTGTCTATTGAACCATGCCATTCTAAAAACTAGTTTGCCAAGTTATGAATCATAAAGAAATAAACATAAAAAATGCTCCCGTACACTAAATAGTCAGGTTCATAAGAAGTAGTCATATCTATAGGTAGGTGATTACATCTAGAAGGCCTTCTGTTAGCTTTGAAAAAAATAATCAAGCAGGTATAAATGGTAAAATTAATATTCTTGGATATATAGGTTTAATATTAACACAAAACATTTAAAGCTGAATTTATTTTTAATCAATGAATATTATCAACCGAGGATACTGAATAAATTACAATAAATAAGCTGTATAAAGACAAAACTTGAGAAAGTTGAAATATTCTTTAGTCTTCAAATGCTTTTAATCAACTCGATTTGTTGTTAATCCCTATGTAGTGGTCCCAATTTAGATTCACTATATTGTTTATTAAAACACTGGAAAATAAACACCTTGAATAAGTGGCAATGAATATTTTGTGTAAAATATTTTTATTCTTAAATAATGATCCGGTATTGTATTGCCTTTTAGGAGAATGCTCGGCACAAAGAAGAGAGTTCAATATGAATATGAGACAATCATCCTGCAAGCCTCGTGACACCCTAGTTCCTCTAATAACAAACTTAGCCAATGTCATGGTAATTTTTTTAAAAATATATCGACCCTCAAGTATCATTAGCAGATTTGACAGCTCTTTAAATTTTATTTTATTTTTGAAATTATCAACATTATTCTTTCACCAAAGCAACTTTGTGGATTCTCTCACATCTCCCTCTAGTGGTGCTAACTTTTCAGTAGGTCAGACCGGCTGCTCTGACATCTATGATGGCTACGGTGACATCTACAGTTGGGCGCTGTCCATTCATGCTACATGACCTGTCCATCACAGTCTTGTGAATGCTGTCATGCATTATTTTTGTAAATATTTAAAAATTCTTGATTGAAACACATTTGCCATTCGCCGCCTTCCAACTTTGGCTCATTGATTCTCTGCAGCACCTTTCCTCCGAATTTGTCGAGTGCAACTTTATCAAATGTGGTTAAGGACCAATACTTTGACTACCTACCCAGAGGTTAGCGTGAATCTGAACAAAGGTTACCAGAGCTATGTGGCAGACGATGCTGACACATTCAATGTTGTAGCCGCTTATTTGTGAATCAAGGACATTCCTTGATCAATCAAAAATCTCCATTCCAAAATCGTTAAAGCTTCTATAAATTCATCAAGCATAGATACTTCTTATGGAAGAAATAAATATTTCATACGAAAGACAAAAACTAAATTCACCGTATCAATACTATTATAACTAAGCAACCATATATGGTATATTAATTAAACTCTTGAACAGCGGCTGACTAATTAAATCTATTATTGTAACTTTCAATGTTGGTAAATTATTTTCAATACATTTAGCACTGTTTCCTTCCTGCTGATAACTCAAACACAGCACTAGTAATAAGTAATTATTTTATTATTTCTAGATATATCCTAATAAAGCGGCAGTCAAAAGGTGTGACGGAGCAACATGTTTTGGCCAAGCGTCATGTTTACCATCTGAAGTACGCAATATTCCTTATGCCGTAAGTGATTTTTCCAATTTGTTTATTTATGTTAAACATCAATACAATAAGCTACTAATATACTAACAATACCTATTCATTATATCTCATTTGGAAAATTCCACAAAATAAGTTAAAAAGTAAAGTATTACTACAGAAAGTCTCACTTTGAAACATTTTTACACCTTCATGTTACATGTTTAATTTCCTCTATTGATAGAGGAAATATGTTTGAACATAGATCAAAGAATTATTTAATACATAAAATAGAATGGTTTTCTTGAAATCCTTGTTTGTGTGAATTGAATGAATAATTTTTGATAAAACTTAGATTTACACATGTAAGAATAATTATTATATTACCTAATTGAAAATTTATTCAAACTTTTTATTTTCAATAAAAAAATGATGAGAAAGAAATAAAAATGTCACGCGTTGTTTGCCTTCAACCCTTTACACTCAACATCACCACATAGTACAGGCAAATAAAGATGTCACTTTGAAAATGCCTGAAGAATTAAAATATCGCAATCTCTCTTGCAAAATACATTTCATTTTATTGACTTACGACTGAAAAATACTTGAGCTATTAGAAAAAATCAATGCTGACGGTAGCATTTAAACAAAAAGGGTTGAGATTTCATTCAAATACTATTTACTTTTAAAACAGAAAGACAGCCAACCTCTTGATTCCTTAATGTATTATTCTTACTAAACTTTTCCATTCAGGTTCTGTGTAATGTTTAAAGTAACGAAAAAGTTTCTCTACTCTATTTCCACCGGTTTTTTAAAACATAATAGCCAGTTGTTTGTATTCACAGCACCCATGTATAAGACAGCAGTGCTTTACATCATTGAACATTTTTGTAACCACCAGTGACCCTCGCTAATGAAAATGACCAATTAATCATACTACAGAAATTTGATTTTTAATTTCAGGTTAGAAAACATGATTTCCGAACTGGAAGTGAATCATGTGGAGTGGTTTATGTTGAAGAACACACACAATGTAAATGCGGTTGTTCAGTAATGGAGTCGCATTGCAATCGCATGCAGATGTATAGACCTCAGGAATGTACGTGCGTTTGTGTTAATGCATATGAAGAAGAAGAGTGTACTCATAGTGTAAGAATTTATAATTATTTTTGAAATTATTTACCACAATATAAAGATATTTGGAGTGTTACACTTCAATTTGATGGAAAATTTTCCTCAAAAAAGATTGAATGCTTATATGTGTATATGTGAATTATATGTGACTTATATGTGTGAATGCTTATGCTTATATAGCTGAGCAAAAAAATATAAGTTTAAACATAGTTCTGACGATGGCGAAAGCCGAAATAGCTATCAACGCATAAAAAATATTAAAAACTGTAGAACTAAAATACTTTGATATTTTTAATCTGTTAAAAGATTGATGTTCTTTTAAAAATAATAGTTTCAGAAATATGTGTCCCACAATTCATTGAAAAGTAGTTATTGATTTGATAAAATTTGAATCTACAATTATTTCTCTTATATCAAACACAATTTAAAGTGTTTTTCTTGATAGAGGATGATACTTTTATGAAGAAAACTAATGGCTTAGACATCCTCGGAGAACAATTGATTGTCTGTGTTGAATCAATATATTTCAAGCTTTTCATTTTCCACAGCTGAATTAATAAAAAAAAATATTTTTCCTCAGTTGAAAATGCTTGCGATGAGCGGAATCAGCTCTGATTACTGATTGTGGAATTAGTATATAAAAAAATGTGAAGATATTTCAATAAATCAATTGAAAATTTGATTGAATTAATTATTTGTGAAACATTATAATTTTACAGGATAGGGTATGGGACCCTCATACTTGTAGTTGCAATTGTAAAGTGATGTTTCCAGATTGCACAACAGGAACTGAATGGTTTTCCAGTATGTGTCGGTGAGTTAAATTATAAAAAATCTGCCTATTAAACTTGTGTGTTCAATTTATGATTAATATATTTAAACTAGTTTACTTGCAGTCATAAATATAATTACTTGAGTCTATATTAATATGTTATCTCTGACACAATTCTAGCCAAAATTCTTTTAGATGTCCATAATAAAGTAGACGTTTTAACAAGCCACAGGTTAAGTACTCTAACTGTATTTTAGATTGTCCTTTGATTTATAATAAAAGGTTATCTTCTGAAAACTATTTTGTACATGGATTATGTACTCTTCATAAGGCTTGTTGATTTATACAAACTATAATATTGAGTATATGTAAATTATTATTTTATTTTTTTCAGATGCATAGGAATGAGCGAATTAAAAAGCTTATTTTTTGATTGATTTTGGTGTGCAATTATTTGCTTGCTGTATCCTGTTAACTTATTTATTTTATATTCTAAAATAGTAACAATAAAACATCTCTGTACTGTTTCTAAAATGACAATTAAAAAATTACCTAACACAAAGAAAATTGGTAAGGATTCTGTAAGTTTAATTTATTTTCCCGTCATATTTCATACGTTGTATAATTATTAATTATGATCACATAAAAAATCCCATTTTTTATTTCTTTGCAACACATACATAATAATTGTTGGCCTGTATGGTCGAATGGTAAGAACTTTGCCCTATTGATCAGTTGGGCCTGGGTTAAAGTCCAATGGAAACCAGTAATTCCACAAATGTTAAATATCTCAAAATACAAGTTCCTCGACATGCAATTGATAAATTTTTAGTAGCTCAAATTTTGTTATTTGGATGATGTTAATCCAGTTTTGTGTAATATCTGCCCCTTCACAATTATTTATAATCATCAAGAGTGGGGGTTTACTCAATGCAATGGGAAAGTGATTTATATTAAATATAACGGCTTTGCGTATTTGTTATTAAAACTTATCTAACAAATAGGAAGTGATGATGTTGGTGGGAAAAAATAATTACATGCTCAAATAAGGTTAAACCACAAAATGACACTCGAATCCGGGATATAAAAACTACGCCAACTCATTTTATTGATAGTATAATGTTTATTGTGGTATTAACTTATTATCATATTTTTCTAGACATCTAAAGCTATATATGTTATATAAAGAAAACAATTAAATCTTTGTATAATTTTTTGGTTTTACATTTTAAATTATTCATTTACTAATGCGTACACCCAATCCTCTTTTTACACAATTTTTTTGATGGCACCGTTCCTTTTTTCTCAATTTACTCATTGTTTCTACCTATTTTTTTCTTCAACATTTTTTTTACATAAGAAATGGTGACCCTCCACAAAATCATGTGTTATTGAGCTTGTTAAATACCATGTTTCAGCTATAAATATTATCCAAAGACAGAGAGCTAAATTTGTATAAAATCTACAAATAAATCCACTCCAGAGGTCATAACCGACACCGTAAATGTTATTATTAAATATTACAAATTTTAGTTTTTCTTATATTTTTGATATTTTTTTACGTGATATATTTTGATTTTTGGAATCAATTTATCAAATTATATGAAAGTATTTTTTCATATGCGATTTTTTTATACGCTTCAATTTCTGGAACCAACGTATGGCGTAAAAAAAAGATAGGGTGTATAGGTAACTTCAATAACTAACTAAAAGTTCGTTTAAACGTTGTACATTGAACTCTGAGAATATATTAGTTTAAAAAAAAAATAGCACCTCAACAAGCCATTAGAAAAAAATTGTAACTTATCAAAAATGCAAATCATTTTCCGTTTAAAATGCTTAGTCTAGTAATAATTAATGTCTTGCATCAAAATAAGTTGTTCACCTTTGCACAAAAGAATATTCTTTAAGTAAAAAAACCGAGGCTGTGGAGTCAGAGTCGGGAGTTTTGGAGTCGGACAGAGTTGATTATTTTTATTTTAAAAATCAACTTTGAAATCTGATCCATACTGACCGATAATTTATGACTTTTAGGATGTTCACTGTCAATACTTGGTAGAAAGGCATTATATTCAAAAAATAAAATTCTTATTCGTACTAATTCCACTTTTATTTAATACACTCAGGACTACGAGGTGGCGCTCATGACGAGCATTATCAACTGATACTAATCTTGAGCAAAACTGGACATGAACTTATTAAATAAAAGTGGATTTAGTCGGCCTCTTGGGGTCAAAGAAACATAAGTCGATTTTTGGCGTTTTACATATGCCACTGAATATAAAATAACATATTATATAAAGTGACGAGTGGATGCAAAGATATTTCAATACTCATCTTCTGAAAACAAATTTGTAATTAGACGTTAACACACTAAACCATTTACAAAATTAACAAATAAATCAGAACCTCAAAGCATCACCATTTGAGATGATGAAAAAATAATTTGTACCTTTTAAAAGTAAGTAAAGTAGAAAAATGATATACGTTTCCTTGACCCTAATAGTACAAATGATTATTTTATTTTTGAAGATAATTTATGGTTACCAATAGACACAAAAGCAAAAAATTAAACCAAAACTTCTCATTAATTTTCATTTGCATATAGTAACTATAATTTTTTCAAAAGACATATGGTCATAAAAAAGGGCCCTTTTACACTCGTCAGGCACATTGCCTGATTGCATAGGCAGAAACGTCAAAAATAAAATATACATATTTTTTTATCAATAATGCGAGTAATTTGTGCAATTTTATTTTTGCAAAATTAAACTGAGCACAATACTATATGCTCATTTAAGATAACAGAAAAAATAAAATAAATATCGCTTCAGATATTTGCTTAGAATAAGCCTTCCTAAACGGATGACGTGACTTCAATGTTTACTTAGAATCAAGGAATAATCTCTGTAGTGCCGATTTCGAACAGGCGAAACAAACAGAATTTTTCGTGTCCCGTAGACAAAGTGTATTTTAACGAATCCAAAAAAAAAAACATAAATGCTTTTTAACAAGATTTACAGTTAGTATATAAATATTTAGTGGAAATTATCAGAAGAACAATATGTTGGTTTCACTTTTTTATACTTATAATTAAAATAGTATGCTGTGGAAATACACATTTGCAGTCCGTGATTAAAATCCGTTGCTGAAAAACTTACAATTCTTCGTTAGTATTTTATGAAATCGTAAGTAATGTTTTTTACCCTCACTATATTGCAGTGGCGTAGGAAGGGGTCCTGTCGCCCGGGGCGATCCTTGAATTTACCGCCCCCAATTTCATTTAATTTTGTTTTTCAATCACGTTTACTATGTTTTATCTATGAACTAGGAGTTTTTATTTAAGGTAGCTTAATTTTGTTAATGTATAAATATAATTTCTCGAAAAATATTGTATTTATTTTTGAAAATGCCGCCTACAATACGCCACTGCTATAGTACAAGTTATTAAAACATAGGACATAGACCAATCAGCTCAAATTTCAACAATACCTGAAAATAAATATTGAGTGATTGACTCAAAACCAGTTCATGTAAAGTATTAATATATTCCACATTTGGCAGAGGACGGTAGCATAGAAAATATGAACAAAATTAGCTGAAATATTATAAGTAAAATTATGATATCGGATTTTGGCACTAGTGGTGTTTTCAAAATGTAGTCAAAAGTATGTAGATTAACTATTTACAGTATTTGAACATTTTTCATAGTATAAAAGAGGCACTCGATTGAGGTTGAAAGCGGTTTAAACCCTTTCCCAGCAGTTGGCACACATGTAGTATCAAAAATTTCTCATAAAAAGAAAACATACCAAAAAAGTAATTCTATTATCAAAAGATTACTTCGAAGACACGTGTGGATACAAACGGTCATAGCTGACAAAATATTTACAGTTACTACAACCACCCTTAAAAGGACGGCTTACACAGTTATGAAATCAATACAAATATTCAGTACACTGATATTTTATGTCCCAAAAACATTATATTATATATATATCCAAAGATGATCTATTCAGACATTTGCAGTTTTAATTGACGATAATCACTGCATGATTGTAGGTTTCCTTTTTAACCCTTCAGGCTCGGGGTAACCTAAAATCAGTTTTTAGTCACAGGGATGTAACATATTTTTTTTAGGGAGACAGCGGAAAGTTGATATTAATATTATATTCTGTAATTTTTTTTTATTCGATGAACACATTGAAAGCTACTCGAATTTCATTTTTTCAGATCGAATGAATAACATAATGCTTGAACACATTTATAAAAGATAAATTAATTGTTTTGTAATGAAAAAAATATTTGTTGACATTCAGTTCAATCAATGTATGACACCAGTGGTTCTCAAATATTTTTCTATTTAAAAATATCACTCAGACCGCTTAGCCGGAAACTCTAAAAAGTTTCAGCCTCCGACTCATTGGTGGTCAAAAAAAAATGTATGGGTTGATAAATTCTTTGGATAAAATCAAATATGATAATCACAACTCAAATTTGAATCTATCTTTATAGAAATCAATTTATTTTAATGAAATCGGTTGACTATTGCTCTCCTAAATGAAAGATAGAACAGATCATTGTTTTTGCGTGCAGAGAACGCGTCCGGCCCTAGGAGTGTTTCACAGCACGTCATCAGGAATTAAAAGGTCGAAGGAAATTTTTATATCTCAGTATTTGATTACAACCCTTGAAAATAAAACTAGCTATGGTTTCGTAACATTGAATGTTAACCACTCTCTTATACACAGTTTCCTTTCACAAGACTTTTTCTAAAAAAATGACTGTACTGTATAACTTCAATCAAAAGTTAAATTAAGTGTGAATTTCAGTGCCAATAAAACTTTTTTTATATATATTTATTTATTGACTAGCTACATAATTCTTCTACAATATACAGAAATTTTCAATTGTACTTCTGAAATGTAAAAAATTAAATTGTCACTATATCTTCCACATTATCAAATTTATTGAATAATTTTTTCAAGCTCTTTGTTGCTTAAGTTTTACAATTATTGTTTTTACAGGTGAATGAAACAGTATACAGTGACATCTATATTTATAGTATTTTTTTCGGTATTTAAACTTATCCTTGCAGCCTTTAACTTGCATTTGTTTAATTTATCTTCATTTTCAATTGAAAACCACATGTAAAACTTGTAATGCAAATTTTCTCACAAGATGTATTATATATCACATTAATATAGTACAATTAAGGCATCGTTCCTTCACTCTTGGGTCACAACCTAAAACTAGATTGATTGACACATTTAGCGGGGTTCTAAAATATTTTCAACAAAACAATATTCTTGCGATGACAACCAACTCCACAAATTATATTTGATAAGTAACAAATCGAGAGATCCACAAGTCAGATAAACAGTGTGTATTACCTTTGGTACCAGGCTAGTCCATACTAGGCAGTCCATACTAGTATTGATGAAGTATCAAAACTAATCCCAAATCTAGGTTAACATAAATATGATTTCATAATGCTTACTACATTGTTTCATATTTATTTTTTTGTGTTAATTTACTTAAATAATCATGGTTTCAAAACTATTACTCCATTTTGGATCACTGCTCAAAAAGGTTAAGAAACGCTGAAACACAATGACGCTTAACACATTCTCTGCTGTTTGAACTAGAAACACATTAGGTACCAGGAATGCTCAGATGTTTTCTGAAACGGCAATAGTAACAGATAATATAAAGCTTTTGGCTATTACATCCCACCGAATGTGCTAAAAACAGCGAAAGATGTGACAATTTAGTAAATAATTTGAAACAATTAACAAATCATGGATTAAAATTCGTTATTCAAAGTACATACATATGAATGAAAATTATAAGAGGTATGACGTAAATAAAGTCTAAATAGTGTTGCAGTAATTGCTATCTGACGGCACTGTTGACAAAAGCGTAGTCTCCAAAGTTGGTCCAGGTGTATTCCCAGAACCTCGGTTCGGCCCTAGGGTCGTTTGGCATATTTCCTGGCGGGACGGCTGTTGAATTGTACTTTGATAAGGCATCCAAAAGCTCTTTCAACTTGTCTTGGTGACTGTAATATTCACAAATTACATTTTTGTTACATGGATTTACAATAAAATCGTACGAAATAAGGATATTAAATTCTTAAGTGAAGCTTTTATAAACGATTCACGCAGCATGAAATTGAACTTAACATACTAAAGTTAATCATTTTTTCATTTATCATAATTTAACTCTATTCACCTGAGTGCCACCATACAGAAAGCATTAATTCTTTCCTTAGACTTAGCATTCAGAGGGAGTTATCTCTGATAGCTAAGCGGAGCTCTTACCAGGCAACAGAGGTAAGCAGTGGCGATAAGAAGTATGTCACTGCCTCAGCATTTTTTTTTATAATTTTTCCCAGTAAACCCATCCAAGCATGTGGTTTATTGGTCAACATTGTGCTTTCAATTTGCAATGTTCATGAGTTCCAATCTCAGTATAGAAACTTTAAAAAATTGGTTTGAATTATGTTCGCTCCCAATATGTACTCCTAGTGGAGCTTATTTCAACAGAAGTTGTGGAACGAGAAATGGATGTTACTCCATTGCTCGATCTCTCATTTTTAATGAGAGTACGGACTGAATAATGCAACAATAGTATGAAGGCATGGATGTCTGAATTTACCTCCCACCCATTCAATCCTAAGAATAGAGCAAAGGAGATTAGTTTACTACTAATTCTTTCCTATACCCACCATCCACATATCCTTACTCACTCTGAATACGTTGATAAGAATTGAGATATGAAGTTGACTGACTGAATAACGAACAGTTCTAGTAGAACAACTTTTGCTTAGATAAGCTACGTTCGGATTCCATATGCTCTGAATAATTTCAAACAACGTCTTATTAAAAGTTATTGATTTAAGTATTATAGCATAAACTTGATAAAAAGGAATGAAGCCCCTTGTGATTTAAAATGAATCAATTGCCAGTCATCTGACAGTGATCTCTCAGTTCAATTCCAAAGGCAACAGTCCTCAGTTTGCCGACAATCAGTAATAACATAATATGAACAAGGTGATGTCCAGTGACCCCGTAAGGAACAACAAAGAGCAGTTAACAATGGTTATAGTATTAGTCCAACTTACTCAGGTGAGTTGGCCAAGTTACTCAATTCACATGGATCTTCCTTAATATTAAAAAGGCACGGACCATTGAGCGGTAAACATTTGATTGGTTGTAAATGATCAGACCGACAATCGACCATGGCTAAGTTCCTGAAATGAAAACAATATAGCATTAACATAATGACAATATTAAAGCCAAAATTTCTAAAAACTTAAGGACAGTTGTTGGTTTTTTTAACACTGAAACAAGAATAATGTAATATTATGTTCACCGCACTGCATATTATCACAATATACTGACACAACCCGTCATGTTCGGACAAAAATATATGGTGAAATTCTCTCAGTATCTACCATCCGGTAATGAACAATACATACTGTAACTCAAAATTGATCACGGCAGCCTCAAGCAGATCAACTAACTGTCTGCGACACTGCCAACAAAAAACAAAACAAACGTTTTCCGAAACAAAAAAAAATTGAGCATGCAATGAATTTTAGACTGACTTTGTATATCACTGAAGTTTCTCTTTATTATAATTGTTTTATAACCTGTATGTCTTGCTGCTTTCTAATAAGCGTTTTTACCACTGTATATTTGCCTTTTGGTGTGCACTTTATCTCTCATGTAATGCTGCAACATTAATGACAGGCAAGAACTTACAAAAATAGTGGCTTTCAAACTTTATAATATATAATATACTTGTCACCGATGTCCCCTCTAAGCTGCGCGCGTGCGCGGCCGCGCAGCAGTTGAGAAGCCCCTGCGCACTCATTCCGGGTTGGCGCGCACTACAAGACAGTTGCTCAATTAATATTTGATCGGTCCGCGCAGCCTCCACACAGCCTCCGCGCAGCCTTTGAAATTTCCGTGCATCTAACTCTTCGGCTTAGAGGGAACGTTGCTTGTCACCAAATTTTGTCAAAAAATTACCACATTATTATGCAACTAACCTCATCTTCTTTATGTTATCAGGATTAAGTCCGGAATCAGCAGTTTTTCGCAGTGCCTTTCCAGCTTTGCAGTCCATAATCTTCGGTACATCATAAACACCTTCCACACCCGACGGTCCATACCAGCTATCCCATTGGCCTTTATAGTTTGTTCCTGAAACATATAACAATAACAGTTAATTTGTGCGCTTGATATATTTTTAACCTCAATATAATAATTAATTATATTCCCCATTGTTATTTTCTCATTAATAAAACACAAAAAGATGATTCGTTATCCGGCTCTGAAATTACAGAGTAAACGTTGTGTATTCATTCTTTTTGATTGCAGCGTCTATAGGTCTGAATTCACTTCACAAACAAATCTATAAATTGACTTCTCAATAGATATATTGTGTTCCAAGGCATGAATGTCTGTGATTTTTATTATTCCTTTCTACCTATCAAATCCTAAAATCTGAGAGCAATTAGTTTATTACTAATCCTTTCCTAGATCTATTATTTAATTCTTACCTTCTTGAAAAAAGAGGACTGTCATCAGAATGAAGTTCTCATAAAACTACTTTTGCTGAGATACTCGGTTAGAAGTCTGTATGATCCAAACTGGGAGCAGACATGGTTAAAAAAAAATTCACAGGTGATGTTTTTGACATCGATTACCACTTGAGCAAAATAAGCCCAAAAGTCTGTAGATCGCTTCCAGGGTGATGAGGGAAATTGAAGCATATGTTACCACAAGCCAGGGTAATTGTCATGTGCCCTTGCCAAAGAATTGAATAACGGGAAAACCCAAATTTAATCATATGATATATTTTTTTAATATTATTTATTGAAGTTATACATTTACATACATGTATGTTGCTTTACGAAAAAGGTTTAATTCCACACCACAATAATAATATAACAAATGTACCATATTTTACTTGAATCTTGTAATTTTAGAAAATCATTGTGTGCCAAAACACTACGATTTTTTGCCTCAAATGCGCCTGTCACTGCAATTAGGCTAAGAACCCCCATGATATGAGCATATTAAGCATACCTTTGTGAATTTTCCAGTCACCGACTGTCAGAGATGCACTCGCCCAAATATCATCTATGCTATGTAAAATATCAGTTCTATTTGAAGTCGTATCTTCCAAAAGAGATTTCCAAATATCTATTGCATCCAGTCCATCGGTTATTTCTCTGCAATTTAAAATCAATTTAGTCAAATTAATACCGAAGCGGAAAGTCAAATAGATTCCGAAACAAGCTGGATATTAAAAATTGTAGGAGTAATAATAGAGATGGCTCAAACAAATCATACAGGCTTCGAGCCAGCTTTTAACCTTACCTTTACTTACGTACCTTTACTTTAAGTACGCAGTGTTTATGACACATCAAACATTTACATAATGTAATGTGTTGTGACAATAAATTTAATCATGAAATTTCTAAAAATCAACTTGAAAAGTTTATTCATTGAACTAACAGAAAATTTAATAAAAAAAGGGTCACAAAATTTATTCAAACATTATCTAAAGCAGCCATTACCTTTTATTAAATTCATATAAAGTATTCAGTATCAGTAAGTCCTTTTTTATGCGAATTTGGACTTATGCAATTAAAAAAAAGAAGTTTTTTTATTAAACTGCATTTTGTTATGTGGCACATGTTAAAACAAATCAAATATTATGTACATGTGCGAGAGATGTGTCCATTGTTCATTTAAAAAGTATTCCCTACGAAATGCATTTAAATTTAAACATGCAAACTATTGGTGGACAAAACGGCAAATAATTAACGCAATTCTGAAAAGAGTGGGAATTATTATCTCTTAAAAATATTGGTGATGTCTGGAATAAAATTTCAACACCTTTCATGAGTTACGCTCATTTTAGAATATTTTGGGGATATTATACAAACTGAGAAAATGTTATAAGCGAACTAGTTGGAATGACCAAAGAATTTAACCTGAATCTGAAAGAATAGGATTTCGTTCATTTAATTCATTCAAGTTTTTGGTGTGTTCATTTTATTTTTATCTATCCACTGAAACTAAAATATTATGTTATTTCAAAAATTGCTCGATTTTAAGTTTTATTTGACCTGTGGAATTTTTCAGAACGAATTCATCATGTACAGTCGAGGACTTACTGTATATAAAAATTAATGGCAGCACTGCACTTTATGGGATGTGCACATTTTATGATCGCAAATATTAAATGTCATTTTTTTATATCTATTAACCTGACTCTTCAGAGTACAAAATTTGTTCGTTGTTAAAAAAATATCTTATTATTTACCATTCATAATTTATTACCTGGAGTCTCCTCCTGCTGCTGTATAAAGCGTTGGGAGCCAGTCAGTGATGTGCATCACTTGCGACGCAACTCTTTTTGATTTCGTTAAAAGAGGGCTCCAAATTAGTCCAGCACCCCTAACACCTCCTTCCCATAGTGTATTTTTTACCTATGGAGGAGATAATTTTTTTACTATTGTAGGTCTGTAGATATACAAATTAATTTTGTAAGATGATTTAACAACAATTTTAAAATGAAAAAAGCTTCTTAACCTCTGAAATATTCAATGCACTGATATATTTTATTATATTCATTTGAATAATGGAAAAAAATGCATGTTTTACTTATTTTAGTAATTCAGTAAAAAATCTGGATTTCAAATGGATTTATTTTTATGAAATTTCAGCACTGACTTATTATTTTTTTTATTGGTGACAGTATACACAATTTTTTATTCTGTGGCTGAGCATAAAAAGATAATAAATGTCACCTGAAACACTGAATATTCTTTATCTAATTACACTAAGCAAACGAAAGAGATAATATAGTCAAAATGTTACAAATTCTTACCCCTCGTAATGGCCAATTCGATGCTGCATTTAGATTGAAACCTTCAGCCGGTCCACCGTTGTCGGTAGAAAATATTATGATGCTGTTTGAGAGCATTCGATTTGCATCAAGAGCTTCCACTATACGGCCGACAGAATCGTCAAGCTTTGACATGATTGCTAGAAAATAAAACATTTGACTTAATTTCAAAAACATATTGAATATTCTGTTGAGATAATATTTAAGATTATGAGCCCAATTGGGAGCAAACATGGTTAAAAAATAAATCTTGAACCCGTACCGAGTGGTAAATTTCGTTGAAATTTGAGGTATTCTCAAGTTCGAATCAAGGCTTTCTGTGATCTATAAAATTCCCATCTCATCCATAAGATACTAAATCCAGCTAACTACTAGTTTTGCTCTAGTCGTTTTCTTATATCCTTACTCTCTCTAAACAAGGGAGGCTTAGTATCTGAGTAACAATCGTTTCTTGTATAACAACTTCTGTTAGATATGCTCTATAAGAAGTCTATAATGTGAGGTTAAAAAAAATTCAAACCTCATCTTACTTGAAAATGTCTCTTCTTACCTGCAAAGCGTCTTCTTTGGTAATTTTTAATATTATTAAATTGCGAAACAGTTTTATCAGGTGCTGGAAGTGGATTGTAGGAATTTCCTGAATGAACTGCAGCATGAGCGACATACAAGAACATCGGTTTCGATCCATTGTGTGAATTTATCACCTTCACAGCTTCATCGGTGAAGACGTCTGTGGAATATTGTCCATGAAGATCCCAAGCGACATCCATCCCTAGTGAAGAAATTATAAAAAAATGTTAAATTTTAGTGATTAATACATTTTCTCATTTACATGTCAAAAGTTTACTACTAACATAACTGCAAGTTTGCTCAATTCCATTAGTTCACTCATTACAATTTGAAATATTTTCTATTAATTTTAATATTAATGTGAAAAATTTAAATATTTTAATTCTATAATGCAGACTTCTAAGAACACTTTAAAATGTTATTATTGTGATAATCCTATTTGTCAATATTGTTAATAAAGAATTACTTTTAAAATTAATATATTATATTTTTCTTACGAGTTACTTTCAATGTTGGTGTAATTTTTGATTGCAGATTAGTTTCTTATTATTTATGTATAAGAGGACCTTAGCATTTTAATAGTAGGAAATTTCATTTCATTTATGTATGATTTGTGTGATTATCTGTTAATTTTTTCATAATTAATTCTATTTGGATTTATTATTTTTAAGATCAGTTGATAATATTCCCAATGATTATTATAAAATATGTAGAATAAGTACAAAAAAATTTGCTTTATTTTTTTTAATGTAATTGGTTTTCCATCAAGAATTGAAATGAAATTGAATTGATGAAAAGAACATATATTTTTTTAATTAGTAGTAAATGTGATTTTAATTACGAAAAAACAAAGTAAAAATATGATTTCAAAATCTATTCAGGCTCATGGGGTGAGGTTATAATATAATAATTTATACTATTATAATACATTATATTACAAATTTTTAGTGAATTCTAAATGTATGGATTTCTAAGAATCTAGTTCTCTATACATAATCACATAAAAATGTTGGCTAAAAATAACTTTTATATTTCAAACTTTTTATGGTTAGATTAAGCCTACGGAAATATTGTTGCCATACCAGGCTCTTCTCATGACCATTTTATATTAACGTAAAATGAACACAATAAGACCCAAGAACTACAAGATTCTAACTGTAGACTTTTAGCGAAACTAATGTATCGATGAGCAAATCTTCTAAATGCCATTAATGGTATTCATTGTTACTTTTGTTCCGTCCAAAATCTACACTTT
Source organism: Himalopsyche tibetana (assembly GCA_030503985.1). Lineage (NCBI taxonomy): Eukaryota > Metazoa > Arthropoda > Insecta > Trichoptera > Rhyacophilidae > Himalopsyche > Himalopsyche tibetana. The sequence goes on from JAPJYX010000005.1 coordinate 20,635,437, forward strand.
GAACCTTGTAGTTCTCGGGACATGAATCAGAAATAAGTCAACCTCTATAAAAACAGTAACCCACCCTCATAGTCAACAAATCGGCATGGGTGACCTCTTCATCTATTTATTGCCTATTTCCAGACATTTTCAGAGGGTGGGACTCCATTTACAATCTAAAATATTTTTTCCTGTTCAACAGGGGCCAAATATACAAGCACAAGACAATTGTACACATTAACCGGTTGGATAATTTGTAATCAAAATTTTGGTTCACGTTGCCCTTTGTTATTTGATATGTATGTATCTGGAGAAAATAAAACTACTGAAATCACTCTATTACCTCTTCTCATATCGAGTCCCCATTGGCCTTGCTCTTCCGCGGTGTGATCAAAATAGTCATGATGCCCAGACCAGAAGCCAACATGAGAGTCAAAACTGAAATGACCAGTATATTAAAAAGAAAATAATACAATGTGTTAACTTAAGATATCAAACTGTAAATGTATCCTAACTTCAATGTTAAATTATGGATCCAGTATGTCTTAAAATGCATCTGCCCCAATTATGTATTTTTTTATTGATGAACCTAAATGTTTATCTAGATTAGCCGATACTCGCAATATACTGTAATCTACTAGGCTAGTTTTTTTTTTCAAATACTCATCTTTATGAGTAAAAATACATTGCTTGGCATATAGCTGAGTTATCAACACTGTCTTTTTTAGTTATAGTGTTTGGTTAAAATACCAGTCGGAAACTTTTGATTTAGATTTTTGATAAATTCATTCTTTCCTATCCATCCACTCCTTAAAATCAAGCATAGCAAGAGTGATAAGCTAACTGTAAGTCCTGTTTTAGCCTTATTCTTTTGCTGTTCTTTTACCCGAATTCTCTCAAAGAAAAGAGAGATTCGTGACAGAATAATAAGCATTTCTCATAGAACAACTTTCCTTGAGATGGTCCATTTGAAGTTCATACGCCCCATACATACAACATACAAAACAATTTGGCATATAAAATAGTCAAAGTATCATTAACAATTGATAATTTTGATTGCACATATTTTTCTAAAATAAAAACCTGACGTTTCGTTTGGAGCTTAATACTAAAACATGTGTTTAGCTAGCATCTAGTTTTGAAGATAAAGATTTAATATATCATCAAAGAATAAAATATATTACCCTCTATAAAGCGGAGAGTATTCCTTCTTATAGTGCCCGAGATGCCACTTTCCAACAATACGATTGGTGTAACCGAGGTCTTTAAGATATTGCGGCAGAATCTTTTCCGATAATGGCAAGCCTCGAGGTTCTGCAGCGTATAAAACTCTGTGCTGCATACCTGGAAAAGACATTAACACATTTCTACAACTTGACTTTTTTTTTATCCATGTCTGCTACCAATGTGGAACATAAGGCATCATCATTAGGTATCTCAACAGATTTTTTTCTATGAGAACTGTTTGTTACCCGGTTGCTCAACATCTCTGTTTCAAAGAGAGTAGAGATAAAAGACTAGCTGTTAGCTAATCGCTCTCGCTACGTTCGTTTTAGGATAGGATGAGTGGGAAGGAATTCAAGACATCACATACATCCATGCCTTCAGAGAGAAATTCATAAATCGATTGAAAAATCAATTTATAAAAACTGTATGTACTAGGATTCGAGCCCGTGACCTTCGTGTTCAAATTAACGAAGTTGACACTTGAACACACAGCCAGCAAACTGACTTTATTATATAAACAATAATACGTCAAGTAAATCATTGCAATGGTAGATTGAAAATATCTCGATGATAAGTAAATTTTCTCAATTAATGATTATTCCAATATTCAAACCGTTGAAATTATATTGATTACTATTACCACTGAAGATAAAATTGTTTCATAAAAATAAGGGGTGCACTCAAATATTGGATACTAACACATTATCACTTGAGATAAACTGAGAAAAGATATCACTAGCTTGTACATAAATGAATCAACATTTGACACTAAGCTTGCCAGTTGTGCCACAAACCTTTTGAATTCTAAGTGAAGCTCTTATTGCTAGGTTATAAATATTTTAATAGTGTTTTGTTTTGCATGATTTTTATTTCAATGAATTAATGTCAAAATACAATTACAATGGAACTTCTATATTTGTCATATTTGATATTCATCACATTTTTATGACAATTTTTATTTGCATATTCGTTATTATTTCCCATATTTGTCGTTTTGTAAGGAAGTATCAAGAAGTAAAGGATCCATATCTTACGCTGATATAAAATTCTGTCTTATTGGGACACAGTGCAGAATAGGTTGTAAAGTGGCAACCAAATGTTGCTATAGTTAACCAAAATATAAATGTATTCAATGATAATGTGATTGACTACTTGAGGAAGGTTTTAAAAAGTAGAAAAAAACAGACAACATTGGATAAGTTCTTTGTTAAATCTAGTGCTAGTGAATCATCGGCTAAACAGACTGCATGATAAGAATTGGAATTACCTCAAGTTTTAATATTCAATTCAAGTCAACTGTTTCAAAACAACAAAAACCTTCTTCCTTTTCTGCTTCCACTGCTATATCTATTTAGTTCAATAAAGATAAAGTTTTAACAACATTGTTGTATCATTTTTATGGGCTGGAAACAGATTGACTGAATTAAGTCAAAATTGTTATTCTTAGTATTCCATATTCGTTAGGCCCTCAGGAGTGTATTGGTGACAAATATAGAGATTCCACTGTATTTGCAAATACAAAACCCTACCATAGCGAATAAGCTTAAGCGTTTTACAGATAAAATCTTTCTTCATTATGATAAAATAACATTTATTAGTGTAATAGTTACTAGAACAACATATTATTGTTGAATTTTTTTATAAATATGCCATTTTCTAGCACAAATGATGATACCTGAAATGTTCAATAAAATATTAAATGATAACTTTGTTTATACTTAAGATATGTGACTATTTATTAAATGTGTTTCGCCTCATACACTCAATGGAATAACAAGATTATCAATATTTTGTATTAAAAATTAATTATCACAAGATTAAGTACTGCCGAATGCATCAAAAATATAATATTATAACATATTGTTTATTTTATTTGTTTATTACCTGTGTGAATCGGATATTTTCCAGTCATCAATGCCGATCTGGACGGAGTACATATTGGGTTCACATAATAATTATTTAAAATAAGGCCAGAATATGCCAGGGCGTCAATATTTGGTGTGGGAATCTGGTTTGAGCCATGGAAACCGACATCGTTCCACCCCTAAAATTAATTTTTAAAATGAGCGGTCACACACTTGACAATGCTTGGATGCAGGATTGTTTTACGTTTAATAAATTTTTCAAAAAAAAGTAGTGCGTTTTGGTTGATATGCATTCTTTTTATTGAATACGAATAGGTCAATGTTTAAGCACGTCACTGGCTAATTGTTCATTTTTTACTGATAAATTTTATTGGAATAGAATAATAAGGAATGCTTAAATCAACTGTGACGTTTTGAAAATTCTGGAAAAAGCTGGATATTATCAATTACACAAATGTTTGTAAATAAATCATCTAACAATTTATCTTAATCATAGATGTCGCTGTAGAGCATTACACTCACTCTTAAAGGAGTTTTATTGAACAATAATACATGATACATACCAAATCATCGGCCAATATAAAAATAATATTGGGCCGTCCGCTGGATCCACAAGTTTCTAAGACAGACAAGCTTAAAATCACGATGATAGCACTTTGGACACATTTTAATCCTCCACAATTAAATATCATCCCCGAATTCTTCATGTTTTATCTACAAATAAATAAAAAAATAATTTTAATTTTAATTTAAATAGTATGTAATCTAATAATAATTGGGCAATACTATTCAACTAGTTTATGACTATTCATTCCCGCGAAAAGTCACCAAAGATTTTAGACAACTTGACCACAAAAATTATCACTTGTTACCAACTTACACGAAAGCTGTCAAGACAGAATGTAAACAACAGTATTATTTTCGTAACACGAAGTAAAATCTAACATAACTTACGTCTTTTAAATGTGTATTTATAGCTATATGTACAAATACAAAATTAGTTACAATGTGTGCACTTGTTTGTACTTTGTATGAAATAATCACAGTGAATATCGTTTGATAACGACTCTTTCTTTAACCGGTTACGATGGCGTAATATCGATTTTGCACTATTTACCCAAGTGCAGAAAGATTCTTGCGCCGTCGCACAAATTAAATCATAAAAATTTGCCGCCATATTTTGAAGAAGCTATACTAACAGATTAAAAAAAATCTTATGGAATAATAAATTTTACCAATTGTAATCATCGAATGCCGTGAATAATATCCCTACGTTATATCTGTAGGGATATTATTCGCTGTGAAAATTATTAATTATATAAGTCAACTCTTGATAAAGAGAAAACAATATAAATTACACAGCATCGTATCCAGAAGACTCGGACCCCAGTAATAGCAACATGAACACAATAATTTGGAAGCCTCAAACTGTAAATATACATTCTTTTTGTATATAAGTAATGTATCCTACTAAAATATAGACATGGGGATTTTTTGTGATCTTCAATTTTATAATTTGTCATATTGTACCTACAAAACGTTTTCTGATTTAGCAGGTTGTTTTTATTATTGTAAGATCCCTGAAAATGCTCATGCAAAACCCGGAACGTTAAAGACAAATCATAATAGAAACTTACAACATGTGGACATTTCAAACACGAAAGTAAAAAACAAATCAATAATCAAACAATCGACGGTTAAGAAATTTGCTAAAGCCTATTTAGAAATAAATCATACAAGATTCATATCTCGCAAGTCGCAATCACTTTTTCGACTGAGTGTGCTTTGGAACAGGCCCGCATGCGGTAATAACACTCGTAGCACTCACAGTGGCGGATTACGCCGTAAGCACAGGAGACGCGAGCTTGGGGCCTCCGAATCTTGGAGGCCTCGAAAACATCTTCTGTTATTTATAGTCTATATCTTTTGTATTCCGGTTTCTATGTCAACTTTTATAAAATATGGAATTTCGCGAGGCTTTTGTGCTATTCCGAAACCAGGGCCCCAAATTTTATTGCACTTGCCAAATACTAAATACGCAAGATACTCGGCAACAGGGGTAGACTGGAGAGGAAGCCGGCGAGCACCATGTTGAATTAAGAAAAAGCAATATCTTCAGGACAAACCATTTCCTGTTTTGAAATGCATAATATTATTTACGACGGATTAAGTATAACGTAAATAAATTTAAATCATAAATATTGCAACAGAAAGAATAGTACCTAAAATATGTATATCTGCGTCAATTTTAAGTCTTCATTATTGCAATCTGAAGTAGGTAGGTACTTTTTTCAGCTATCGATATCAATTATTGTACGGTAAATTGCGTATTAAAATATTTTGAAAAATTCCCCCCTTAACCTCTGTTAACGTGTTGGCAGCCCACCGCTGCTTGGCAATCACTGTTTTAAGCAACATTATATAAATCGTGCTGAGTAATTTGATTTCCTCTGCGTGACTATTCAGTATCAATGGTTTCACTAAAATATGCGAAATACATGTGTAATGACATGTTAATTTCGTTGACAACAACATGTAACAAAAAAACTCCACATTAACGCCAAATCTGTTAAAATAGTGTGACTGCAAGACCGTGAACTATTGTTAACAAATATTAACACGGCATATCTGATTTTCAAATTAGATAATAATAATAAATCAGTGGTGTACATACTATTGAGCGATTTATTTTTGCATAAATTTCAAATTGAAATGTAACGTGGTGAAATGTAACAAGGCTCTGAAAACAAGGACGGCAGTCTCCGTGTTTTGTCAAAAATGAGTTACATAGATATTTTATTTTTGCGTAGAACTGGCGATTTCGCATTTAAGATAAAAAAAAATATATTGGACGTAACATGGACATTTTTGCAAAATTAAAATCTAGTTTGTATCAAAAGCGACAATTTATGTAGTCCTGTATAAAAAAACACGGCATATACTGTACAGATTTCACAAAAAAAAATAATAGGTTTAAGATTATTTAACATTACTTTTTTCAGATTTATTGATTTGCTAACATTTAAAGATTATGAAAATTGCCGCCTTTGTTTCCCAAGCCCTCATTTGTTCACATTTCTATATTAATGATTAATCTCTTTTAATCTGTTAAATGTTAATTCGCTGTGGAAAAGCATTAAAAAAATATTCTTTTGTACTGCTTCCGTACTTTTATAAGGATCAGGACTGTTTTTGTTGGGCCTCGCTTTGTTATCCGACTTGGAAGAGTTACCCGCGAAAGATTTCTTAAAAAAAAATTAATATGTAGTTGTAAAGCTTATACGCGAATATGTTCGCTTTTGTCAATTCTATATTCGCCATTTACGGTGTAATGAGTGCAAAAAAAGTAAAGCACAATATATCAGTGCTTATCAGACATAGAAGTCGTATGCTATAATTTCGCTGTATAAAACGATTATTTTTTTAAGGATTCTGCAAATAAATTTTATCTGATGAGTTGTATATTAAATTGCATCAGATAAGGTAAAGTTATATCAATTTAATACTAAAATCAAATGCATAGCTTATAATAATCGTTTTAGATATAATATATAGAATCTGTTTAAGAAATTATTAAGTGAAAACAATCACTGGAATTTCCCAACAATATGGGTCACTGATGGTTAAATTAAATTTGAAATAATTACTATATTCTACAAACAATATCATGAAATGCATGCGTTTGTTTAATTTGGAAAACACCGTTTATGTGCAGATTTTTTTTTTCTTCAAACATCGAAATGTTGAGCTTTTAGCTATGTTCTTTTGTGTACTTCTGATGGTTTGCTGACGGTTTGCAAACTGTTTTCGAATTAGAAGCTAATTCAAAGCTTTGATCACATGGTTTGAATTGTGATTTTGACAGTTGGTTCTGTTCATTTACCTCAAAACCACATTCCAACCGTTTGCAAACCGTCAGAAACGGTTCATGCTCTAACACGCTTACTGTTTTGTCGTACCAACCTCCAACCCCAGAATGGCGAATTTTGTTAAAAACGACAACTTAACCGACTACATACCAAATGTCAAACTGACAGTTATACGTCACTGATGTATATTATGTAAAAGTTTTGGAAGTCAAATATTTAACATGATGGTAAATTTTCGAAATATTTGGCTTAAAACATTGTTTTGTTCGACTTGAAAAGCTTGGAGCATTTTAAAACGAAATTATAGAAAACATTTGTACGTGACATCGCACAAAACCTATATTCGAGCAAAAATTTCATTTTTGCATTTGACAGCAACATGAATGACAAGGTTTTACACTCTTAATATATATATTTTAAAAATTACAGTATGGATTAGAATAAAAGAATCGATTTACTATTGACAATAAAAAAACATTGTGTTATCTTTGCGTGTGTATTCGCTGAAATAAGATAAAATGAAAACGAAAGAAAATCGGATAATATTGAAACAAGCTTATGTTTATAATTAGGTATGATTAATTTGTTTGACCACAATATTACGCTGTTTCATTATAACAAGATGCTTTTAAAACTGTAGTTTTCATCACATGCGATAATGTTAGAAATGGCGAATAAGGTTTTAATAACACGAATTTTTTTTAAAAAAATAAGTCTAATCCATAGTCTTATCAAGGCGTATTCGCTGAACTAAGAATAATTGAATATCAATGGTTAATTATTTTGATTTTTCCGCTTGTAAGTTTTAATGGAAATCTGGCTACAGACCTAGAAATTGCTACTCTGAAAAAAACAATATATTATTATTTATTTTACTGGCAGCACAACACAAATTTGACTGTTCTTCTGTGCCACTTGTAAACGGATTTTGGAGGAATTCGGTTGGAATGCTGGTTTTGACGTTTGCGCATAAGAACAGACCTTTGTACAGTGTACACTAGGGGTTGTACTACCGGACGAATTTATCAATACCGATATTTCGGTATTTCATATTAAAAGCCGGTATTACAAAGAAAATTTAAATGTAGCAAAAAACAATACGGCCAAATTTGGTCGCAATACCGTCATGAATAATATATCATAACCATATTAATTCTTAAAATAATAATACATCATTTAAATAGTTATGAATTCTCGAACCGGTCAATTTGTATACAACTCTCGGAAGATTAAACATATTTCAATTTTCAGCGATATGAGTTTGTTTACATTCAAAATTCGATACCAAAATATCAGTATTTTTGTCTATTGCGGTATTAAAGCATCACCATGAATACCGGTATCCCGGATTCAGTAAAACGGGTATTGCAAGCTTTATCACACACATTATCCACCAGCATAGATTCATCAATAGTCATTGACAAGCGAAACACGACTGAACGTCAAAGGTTAATTCGGGCCCTTAGGTCAAAGAAACGATCGATTTCTGTGAATAACATATGGCACTGGATATAAAATAACATAGTATATAATGTGATAAAGATACATAGAAATATGAGCAGAGGAGCCAAACATATTTTAAAATGCATCTTCTGAAAACAAATTTATAAAACACATTAAAAGCAATATAAAAAATATTTAAAAAATTAGCAAATTAATCATGAAGTCGAATTATCACTTTTAAATATAATAAAAAAATATGAGTAATGCACTTGTATAAAAATAAGTAACCTGTTACGAAAAGTAGTGAAAAATGAGATACGTTTCTTTGTCTCTTGGGCGCCGAATTTATAAACAAAATACACAATTCTATTTATCTTCGTACACCCCGCCACTGTGTCCTATTTAGTGTCATTACACAAAATAGGTATTTATATCTTCGTGTGTTAAGGTATGTGTGTATTCTTTTCGCCAACTATACAAATGTACAGTACAACTATACTATACAAGCGTACCAATTATGATATTTATAGGTAATTTAATATGTAGAGGTAAGTCTAAGCAAAAAAAAATGACGTAAAACGGTATGATATTTGCATGGCAATAGTTATAAAGGTCTTACGATATGTATTTAAATACCGATTCATAAAATATTATGTACATACTACATCCAAAGATGTGAAAAAAAACATATTGAAATACCTATATTTGGAGAATACGTAACAAAACTCGTACATGCGTTTTCAATATCCAAAACAAATAAGTTGGTGGATTAATCATATTGATACTATTAGGTATATATAAATATTCTAGTTATAAAATTAAAATCACTCATCACAATCACACTATATTTAAATTCAAACGAAATTTTTCAAAAATAAAAATATCAATCATAGGTATTTTAATGATTTAAGATTAATAATTGTTTTAATTAAATATTTAAATCATTGAAACAGCCACAAGCTGTCGTGAAAAGTTATCTTTCGATTGAAATAAAGAAACACATTTTTTCCAGTTTCAACGACGATATTCACTAGTTATTAAATTAGTCGGGTGGTGTAGCGTTCAGGTTGGCCACCGCTGTCTCGGATTATTAGATACTTTTGTGGTATATTAATGTGACGAATTTTTTTACGATGAAAATCAGAATACAAATAAATTGGAGAAAAAAACGGAAATAAAAGAAGCATTTTATTTATTGCTATAATACACTGTTGTATGAAAAAATCCTAAGAAAAACATTTTATATTTTAATTATGCTTTCGTAAGTTTTTATTGTTATTTAAATGAATACTTTTCCACTAAATGAATATGTTTTGTCAATGTATCATTCTCTTACAATATATTGGAAATCCTTTTCTAACAATATAGGCTCAGAAGCGATCATATACGAAAATGTACAGATTATTCTTCAAATGTCAAAAAGGAAGACATTTAGGAGGATGAAGAACAGAACTTTTAAAAGCAGCAATGTCCTGCCTAAGGTCACCTCAGGTGTATTGTTCAATATTTTTTCTTATTACATATTTATATTTGATTTTGCGCACGTGCAGAGTTGTATTATATTAGATTGTTTGCCCCCATGTGCAAAAAATTCACTACACACAAATTGAAGTAACAGAAGAACACGTTAACAGACAATTTTTTGAAGTTTTTTCAACTATTATTGTATAAAAGATTATCTATAGTCTAGTTGTAGAACTAGAGACTGTCATTAAAATAATTGTATCGTTTCATTAGTTTCCTTAACCTTAATTATTATATTCAACGTTCGTACACAATAGATTCTTTATACAAAATAATGTATATTATTATGATTGTGTCACACATTTTCTGTTGGCATTGAGACGTATATATTTAAAGAGCCCTGGGGACTCAAACAATTATTTTAAAATTGCATTTACGTAATTTAAATAAACCGGTAAGAACCTACTTTCCCTCATATAACATGTGTAACTTTTTCCATTTGACGAACACTTACATGAAAAAGAATTTAGAAAATAATTAATAAGATTGACCTGATTCTTTATGTACACATACAAACTTTTTACTGAATCCATTGAAAAGATTTAAAATAAAAAGAAGCCTAAAGATTATACTCAAGCTATCGAGATAGAAGAATGTTTTTTTTCATAAAAGGACATCTGTCAAATTCGCTTTCCAGTGAGCATCTCTTATTTGCTTCGATTTTGGATAAAATTAATGTTTTTCTGTTATGAGTAAAGACGGCTGACACAAGTTCATATAATGAATAATTGAAATGTGGAAAATGACAATACCTAAAATCGATTGACACCTTTCGCTTAAACATTATTTTAGTCTGCGGGTTTATAAAAAAGAAAAAACAGAAATTCCGAAACAACATAATTTTACTGCAGTGAAATCACCAAACCTAGTATTAACACGAACGAAACGCATAACGACCGCAATATAAACGACGAACACGCGGCATTCATTTGACGGGAAAATAAAAACGTAAATCTGGGTTTCCAATGTAAGAAATGAAGCGTAAAAATCGACATAGTTTCGTGCTAATAATATGAAAGTGTCCATATAATGTTATCTTCATGAATCATCAGTGGCGGTTCCTGAATTAAAATCTTGGGCGGGCTAGAGGAAAGTTTAGCATTGTATACTATTGACGAAATTGTGTATTTTTCCACTTCACCTTATACATTAATCTACAAGCAAATAAACAAATATTACGACACTACTGCAAAGCATAAATTACTATATAATAAAATCAATGCTAATGTAAGTAAGAAATAATAAAATAATAACCTTAAATTCGTCTCTTTTAAAGTGAAATAATAAGTACAAAAAGCAATACAGAGCTGTCACTGAAAGTCAATATCTGTCACTTTCATACAATACAACGATGTGTTTGAATGTATGGGTAGGTCATGGGCAAATTCAATTTAGCCCCCAACGAATGACAGAAGTTTTATAATTTGACGCACAATCGTGTGAGTTTGATGACGTTTCCGTACATACAAATACAAAAAAATCTAATCATGCTAGATTGCGCCCCAGTGTAAGAGAAAAAACAGGGGCTAGATCTTTCCAGCCCCTGACTCGTTAATACGTAGGTGTTGCCAGACTGACGTCACGTTGCCTGTTCTCTATGAAGTATTTATAGGGTTATTGTTTTTTTTTATGCTGGCTCAGTTTAAAATTGTAATACAAAACACAATCGAGAATATTATTGTAGGTAGACATAGCATTGTCTTATATTGACAGAGGAAAATCAAAACAAAGATATTGTATTCATTTGGGAAAGGTTAGTTACGCTTATAAATGTATTTATTTTGTTTAGCGGCCGAATTGCTGTTCATTTTTATTCAGCCATCTAAAGTTTTGGGTGAACAATGCAGGTCGGGCTTAGCCCACCTAGCCCAGTAAATAGAACCACCACTGTGAATCATGATATGTTATAACAAAGTAAAGTTTCTAACGTTTTATGTTTCTGTAATGTCATATGAAATATTAACGATGGCCTTTGCATGACAAAATGAAGCATCGTTTTTTTTTAAATGTTTTATTATGTTTTCTTAATAAATAATCAAACACCTCTATAATAGTATTAAACAAGACGTCAATGTGTTTTTAACTTAAATAATGCAAATTTTCAGTGATTCATATTTAATTTAGAAAAAAAAACAGTAATATTTCAAATTTAACGGCATTCATTGGCAGTAAAATTATGTTTTAAATAAATTTTCTATGCAGCTTTTTAATGAAATATATTTATTGTAATTATTGCAACTCAGTCTTTTAGATATTACATAACATTGCTTATTGCAGCCAATATAGTGAAAATCTGTGTCAATTATCATATTATAATGTATACAATAATATTATTGATAATGACATCATCAATAATACATTCTCGAGAATACCTGAAATTCATTTAAATTGTTGTATCATATTTGTATAATCCTTTAAAATTACTATAGATGTATTTTTTAAAACAGCGGTCGTGAACCTTTCGGCCCTCACGGACGACTAAGCTTTCAATTTTAAATATCATGGATCACTAACATGATTTTTGTTAGGCACATATGAAATAATGATAATGGAAGTTACATTTTATATTGTAAAATTAGCATTTACACATTGTTTGTTAATTATGAAAAAAATAATTAAGTAAAGTGATTTTCAGCTGCGTGTCTGATGGAAACCAGTTTTGTATATGTATGTACATATTTTTAATTTCAATTCAGTTACTGCACTAACTTTGCGGTCCACCAAAATGCAACAGCGGTCCACAGACTACCAGTTGGCGACCGCTATTTTAGAGTATGCATAACCCGTACCTCGATCTTCGCGATACTCGTTTTACGCTGTTTTACATTAAAGCGGTTAAGAAAAATACAGTTATTCATAAATATTTAAATAAAACGCTAACATCAATAACAATAACCTTATTAAACAAGGATAATAAACCCAGAAGAATCTGCTGCTAGATATGAATATACTAATAATGATTTTGAACCAATTTATAAAACAACTAATTATAAAAGAATACCGCAGCAACGAAGAGGAATATTAAAATTGCTATCCCGTTTTTATTATAAACATAAGTGTATTACCTCCTTATTTAAAAAATATCAACTACCACTTTAAATAAAAATAAATAATATTTTTACTTACTCTGTCGCTTTTTAATATATGTTTGTATACGTGATTGTATATATTAATTACATTTTTTTTATATAAAACTTTATGAGTTCACTTTAAGTGTTTTTTTTTTGTAACATATCTTCCAATTTTGTATGAGTTCCATGCCTCAATTAATGCGAATATTTGTTTTTGGGACATATCTTCCATTTATCATGAATGCGAATTCGCTTTGCGCGAAATTTTGCGAAACGCACAAATCGAGGTATGAAAGTATTTATAAAATATGTACAGTGAATAAATAAGCAAATCAGCATTTTAACAATCTGGTTGAATGTTTTTTTTTTGAGGAAAAAAAATTATAATAAATGTTATATGAGATATTAGTTATAACTAGGGTATCCAATCTCGGAGCCTTTTTCCAATCCCGAGATTTCGGGATTGATTAATTTTGAATCCCGGGATTGAGATTTTCTCACCGAGGAATTTGAAATCCTCAATTCGCTATACTTTTTCCTTGGATTCTCACAGAACCTCGTTTTTTTTTTTTTAGCTCACCGAGGAATTTGAAATCCTCGATTTGGTATACTTTTTCCCAGATTCTCACGGAAACTCGTTTTTTTTTTTTAGCTCACCGAAGAATTTGAAATCTTAAATTTGCCAATTTCGTGTAAATTTTCGGTATTTGCTCAAAATTTCTCAATCCCGGGTTTGCGGCCATCTCAATCCCAGATTTACGGGATCAGAAAATTGAACGGGATCCCGGGATTGGATGCCCTAGTTATAACCATTGTTTTTTATATGTCAAAATCTAACCTTTTCGACCGGTTCATAATATTAATATATTACGTAGTAGATAGGGACGCAATACCGATATTTCCGAAACCGGGATCCCGGTATTTCAGTTGTTTTTTTTTAATACTGGCATAGAGAATGTGAAAAATCGATATTTTAGTGTTACAATATAATATTATGCATTGCATTAAAATAATCCTTGAGGCCTCCTGCAGACTGAGTTATTATATTATATAATATTATTTTCATAGCGATCCAATCGTGAACAACTTTTTCATTATTGGAATAGTTTCATACATTTTAAGTATTTATGAAAATCAGGCTTGTATGCTTATGATATATAGCCCTAAGAAGTCTAGTTGCTGAGAGATTTTCCCTAGCGATCAGATGGCTCAAATCATTACTAAATTTAGATTTTTTAATATTTATCTTTGATATCTTGGATTTTTTTTATTTGTGATGTCTCTTCTCCTGGAGTTGATCTTGAGTGATTTATTAATTGGGCCTTCTAGAGGTAAAGCAACTAGTAAAATAGTTTTAAAAAATCTTGGACTTAAGTACAATTACGTCTTTATTTGGTGTTTTGGTGGATTGCATTTTTTTATATTTTACGGACATAACACTATTGCAATGTGTATTAACTGAGGTTACTTTAGTTGTGTGATATTTTAAGACGTCTAGAACAGTGTTCTTCAACCTGTTGTCCGCGAATAGTCGTAGGATGAGAACTAACTATACGTTAATATGTGTATCTGGTTGACGCTGGTCCTCAAAATATTTTTCTAATTTTTACCGGCCCGTGGATGAAAAAAGGTTGAATAACACTAGTCTAGAATATAACAACGCCTCTAACTTTTTTTTCTGAAATACTACTTGGTTCATTTCATCTCTAATGGGCCCAATCGTTCTAATCGAGTCAATCTCGTATGATTTTGGCATTGGTTGTAATGGGAATTCATTTTGAAATTTTTAACTTTAAATAATAATATATATACACACTTTCCAATATTGCTATATGTAATATGTGTACCGGTATGGATTTATTCGTCCGGTATTAAAATCCCTAGGAGTACGGCAAAATTTTATTTAATGCCTTGCATGCGTGTTTATTTGAACTGAGATAAACTGATGAGGTTACATCACTTTTAATTGTATGTCACTATGCTTTATTGTCACAGGAATAGAGCAATAAAACTTTTTGATTGTTTCAACCAATTTAAAAAAAAAACACCCACATTTTATTTTTAAATGTAATGAAAATTTTAAATTTGCAAAGAAGTCTACCACGCGAATTCAACGACATCTATTTCAAAAACTGTATAAGTCTGTATATGTGAAATGTCCACTATGTTTTCGCATTGAAATGTGATTCTGGGAGAAGAAACAATAAGTCGTCAATAAAAAAAACAATAAGTTAATGTCGTCGGTTGTAGGATGAAAATTTTCACAACCTCAATAATTCTCCTTTTGGCTTTGGGTAAGCCGAAATAAATATTGAATCATTCAAAATCAACAGTTATATACATACATATGTATAATATTATGTTTTATATTAGGATAAAAGAGAAATATACTATCATAGCTGTCAAGAACGATACACGAAGATGTTACAGAATATTATGTTCTAAAAAGATTAGTAATACATAATATTGAATTCCATATTTACTGTAACAAAAATATATACGTAGTAATTTGTTAATAATAATTTTAATTAAAATGCTATTTATTTAAATATTATTCCGTTTTTTACAGTAATACTTTTCAATAAATCGTTAATCACCTAACATTAAATTAATTAGCTACGTGTGATTTTAGTATAATCTGATGCAGTGGCGTCACTAGAAAATACATACATACACATATAAAAAACCAATGACATTTAATATCCAATGATACTATCACACGCTCTTAATTATCTCAACATGGATTGATTCTGAGTATAATAATAAAAATAACAAATCTTCATCTATTATCAAATTAAGAATATACTAAAGATTGGCTTAATAATAATATCTATATATATAATACAAAATCATAATAACTTTAATCACAGTGTCTATTTTATTATTGGTATAATTTACACCACTCACTTTTGATAGTTATCATTCAATTATTTCACCTGTAGAATAAATACTATGCTATATCCGACAGCTACAATATACTAAGGCGACAATATCGGACACAGTGAGGTCTTTTTCCCGCCAATAAGGCACGTCATTACCTCTCGCGACGAAAACTCGTTTGAAACTGAACCTTACATATTATAAAAATACTTGTCTCAACGGTAGCGATATACAAACTTTTAAATTTAGAATCGTTTCAAACTTCGATTACGATTGAATTGATTCTAATAATAGACACGAAAGTAAAATGGTTACCAAAGATATTAAGGGCTACTCGTTGAAAAATTGTGAAGGTAAAAAAATGTGGCACACCTACTCATACAGTCTACATCGAAATTGATTTACATGGTAATCATTTTTAATTGTTACCTAGCGTGCTGCAGTATGTGCATTATAATCGCTTATATCATTTCTCACTAGGTTAATAAAGATTTTTGAAAAATAAGGTGGGACGGATTCTGCGGAGTTGGCTTTGCTAAATAAAATACAATGCTCGGCTAATTGTAATGTTATAAAATTTTCACCGGGCATATAGACACACCTGCCACCAAAATGGTTACTTTACAAATGAATTTATATACATATGTCTCTGTGGTTTAAAAATACTCTTCGATCATAAAAAAAAATAAACATAGCGTGCCTAGCTAACCAATAACCTTTTTAGCTCCATCGTCATTCATTGCGAAAGAAGGGGTCGAGCTACTGAATCACAAGCATTTCTCGAATAACGACCACCGTTGAGATTCTTCGATAAGAAGCAATAATCTCCAAATTGAAAGCTGACATAAATATGGATTAAAAACAAGCAACAATATTTATTTTTAAAAATACATGTCTTCTCCCAGTGTGGAGCATATGGCCTCCTGATGACATCGCAAATACCTTTTCTTTTTTTTCGATAAACTTGTTTTTCTTTTCTGCATCACACCGAAGATGATATCTCCTCAATGACACAGTTAAGATACATTTTTTAGATACAATTTGATAGGCAACAATAAATAATAATTAAAAATATATAGATATTAATAATGGTTAATTAATACCTACGATTTCGAACAGAAATCGATTGAATAAAAATGCAGCTCGT
Organism: Himalopsyche tibetana; assembly: GCA_030503985.1. NCBI lineage: Eukaryota > Metazoa > Arthropoda > Insecta > Trichoptera > Rhyacophilidae > Himalopsyche > Himalopsyche tibetana. The sequence goes on from JAPJYX010000005.1 coordinate 20,652,442, forward strand.
ACTGGAACTTGAACTCTTGAGATCCGTCACGGAAGACAACGACGCTGACCACTATAGAATATACAAATGAATTGGACATTTCTAAAACACGATAACTGAAAAAAATGATTTTTTTATGTCGATTTTTTTTATTAAGGGCAAGTATTTAATAAAAGGACAAATTGTTATGTCCGTTCTGAATCACCACATTTGAATTATATAACTCACTAATCAAAACAGCCAAACAGTTTTTTATCGCTCCTGACCAATTTGTTTTCTGTCATTTATGGGGTTTTCTAAATAACCCGTTCAAAAATAAACTCATAGCTCATATTCTTTATGTAAACAACTTACCCACTCTATAAAGTTTCGGTAATTATGGGCATTTTTGAAAAAATTCTGTCGGATGTATCATTAAAAAAAATATTATCGCAATTACTAGGAATAACAGGAACTCGGAAACGTTGATAATATTATATTATTGTTGTTGCACTGATTGTCACGCTAAAAATATTATTGCATTTGACTGCTATTAACAAACGCTTGATATCATTTTTTTTTCAATTAGTCATTGAAAAAATCATTATATTGCCACGATAAATTCATTAATATAAAATCATTTATTTTGATTTAATAAATTTTATTTGCTACAAACAGTAAGTAAAGTAAAGTAATTAAAGTCTTGTTTTAGGCTAAGATCGGAGTCGTAGTCATCTTATTTCTCGACGACTCCACAGTCCTGGTAAAAACAAGTATAATATTGTTAGTTTTTTTAAATGGAAAGTTCCAGTAGTGGCTATCTCCTCGTGGACAGCACTTGTTTTGAAATAGTCAACACAATCACGACTTGAGTATACAGAGCGTCTAACACAATCACTTGTTAAGTATTTCATACCGTCCAAAATTAGTTATATGCACGTGGGAAAAGCACTACAGGACTTGAATTTGACCAGTTGAAATCAACAGAGAGTAAGTACAACGCCACCGAAAAAACTCTTTGTAAAATAAGTATTAAAATTACTTCCAATTTTATTCAATAAATGAAGTCTCGTCATCATTTGGGTAGATTAAGTCTTAATGATATAATGATTACCGTGAAATTCCCAATCCACTATACAAATATAAGATATTATTATTTTAGTCATAAGCGTAAAAAACAAAATTTTAATTTAGCTTTTGTGATTGTTTAATTTTAATTTTCTCAAAACATATATCATTAATAACGGCGAAGCTATCATTGCTTAAAATATATGTTCAACAATAACTGAATACCGTGTCGATATTTTTTTTAAATCGAGTGTTCCGTTTCGTGAAATTTTTCATGTCGACACCTGGGCAGCTCGCATTTTGAAATAGATTTTCCACACGTTGAAATAATTAAAAAGCAAATAGCCAAAAAGTACTAATAATAATGCTTACAAAATAATCGACACTCTTTTGTTATGTTATTAAAAATATATTATGTTTCCAAAATATGTATTGAATTTATAGCTATGTATTTATCAAAGTTAATAATAATATTCATATTTAATCGTAACTGCAAATATATATATATATATATATTCCTCGTGTTTATTTGTAATATATATAATAATAAACTCGTAAATATTACAAAATATAGTTTAATAATTTGCCAAGCCCTGCATATTAAAATATGTACGTGCATTGCGTCGATTTTATGTAACATTCTATTTTAAATATTTTTTATGGCCAACTAATTTGGAGCAAATAATTTTACGTGTCACATCAAAAAGATGACCGTTAATTGGTATCGGGTGGCTGAACAAACCTTCAAACCAATTAATTTCACTTATTCACATTCCACCTAAAACACGATTTCACTTGCCATTGATAGCGTTCAGTGGCGTTACTACCTTGCACATTTTCCCGCTCGACCATGGCGGCGAATTTATTTTCTAACGATAAAAAATATTTGCAAGTTTAATGATTTTTTATTTAATTTATGCATAAAAATAAACGGATCATAAATGCATTTTTTTTTAAATATTACAAGTGTATTCACTTAAAAATTTTCATTGCTCGACCGAATTCTAATTCCGTCATTGTAGACTTAGCATGGTGTCCCAGTGAAATAATTGTAACGTCTTTAGGGTATTTAACAATAAGCTCAAGTGTAATTTTATTTAAAACAATACACTACCTCCTGTCAAAAAGCGAAATTTTGCGGTGTCAATTAATTACACAGAGATGAGCCGAGAACCTCATTGGTATAAAGAAGTCATCGAATTTTTTGTAAAACAACTTAACACTCCTGCAAATTCAAATATAATGCGCTTTATTAATGTAAGCACACATTTTTATAACAAATCTACAATAACAAATAAACATGAAAAACTCTTAACAATGATCTTAATGCCCTTGAAACTTATGTTTGTTCGTTTTAGAAATTTTGTTAGCAATCGTCTGGTTTTGAGAATTTTAGAAAAAGACATAAAAACATGTCCTGGATAAAAAAAAAACCGATGAAAACTTTCACTACATGCACAAGTTGACATTAATTGGGAATTCTGAATCGTGATTATTGTTTGCTATAATCTATGAAATATATTATTCTCAGAAAAAATGAGTTTAAATTTTGGTGGTGTTGACACTATGTTTTTCTTAACCCTTTTGACACCTCCATCATAATCATTACACTTTTTAAGACTCCTCAATTTTGACATGGCGTTATATTTGATATAGAGTGCTCCTAATGCTATTTGATAATTTATTACATATTATTCTTCCATAGATATTTATTGTAATCTTAATTATTTACTATTATTATAAAGATAACTTGAACTTGTGACGTTATCAACTAATGGTGTAGTTTCTTTTGGGCACAAGATTGAAAAAAATATAAACCTGCTCAAGAATTTAACGATTGGCCGAGCACCGTGACCACGGTTCATGGCGATAGTATGTTTTTATCATTTCACTATATGTACTATGAACGGTCAGTTACACATATAGTAAATGATTTATTATTTATTACTAATCATTACCTAACCAATGTTGTCATTATCGTTTCTAATACCAGCAATGTCCAACCTGTAGCTTGCGGGCGAAATTCAAAGGCAACTGCGAGTGAATATTTCAATAAAAATTTTTTAATTAGTAAAGTACTTAAATATTCGCAAATCTTCGACTTATAATGTGACCGTTGACGTTATCTAACGCGTCTTTTTCGTCACCGTGCTATCAATGTTATTAAAAAAATGAATAATTAGAAACCACACTGCTTGGCATATAATTAAAATGCAATTGGAATTCGACTTGCATAAATTCTATATGCAGTGAAATGCTCACAAAAAGTAAAATCATTCCTTGGATCCTCATGAGTGAAATATATCATAATACATCCAGTGGCGGTAGTGGCGGTAGTGGCGGATTAAGGACATCAGAAGCCCCAGGCGCAATAGAATTTGGAGGCCTTGTTATTCGGATAACATAAAAACGACATAAAATTACATGAACAAAATAATAAAAATAAATAAAAATCTTAAAAAATAAAAAAAAAAGTTATTAATATAAGCTATTTTTGAGGACCCTAAGATTTGGAGGCCCCAAGCGCTGATCCAAAAAATATGGCCTCCAAATTGTATTGCCAAGTTGACATTGCTCGCCATGAGTGAAACCGTTCCTGATCTTGATTAATAAAACTGGAAATTAAGTAAAAAGGAATATTGTGTTTTTCTTAATAGAACATATGTTTAATATTCGAAAGTCAAAATCGAGACAATACATATTATTTTAGCATACGTAAAATATACATATTATTTAATCGTCTGCTTGTAAGCAACCTGAAACATATTCGGCACCCTTGACCTAGGTTATGGGTTAGCCGACCTTCAAGTGAACAGAGTTAAGTTGTCAATGAAAAAAGATAGAAAACGTATTACTTATAACTTATAAGTAATACGTTTTCTATCCTTTCTGGATCTCTTATAAGTTATAAGAGAGCCATGCCGACGTATGAAGAGCAGTAAACGCTTTCGAAAAAAGCCGCAGTTTGCCGACCCCTGACCCAGCTCATCAAACATTAAAGTAAAACAACAATTTTAAAATTACATGTTTTTTAAAGAAACTCTTCGCTCTAACAAAGTTTGATATCACTGTCTCCATGTAGGGTTATCAATGTTAACAGACTTCAATCATAAATTTGACATGTGTTTTATGTTTAGAAATTTTACTGAGTTAACGTAATGACTTAATAAGAATGCTGTGGTAGTTTTTAATGATTCAGCTCTCTAATCTGGGTTTGACCAGCTAGATATTATATTTCATTGTCTTTTCAATGTATCGATAATTTCAAGAGTTAATTTCTTTAACTTATTGATTCGTATCATATAGTCGTTAAAAAATTTTGACGGAACCAGTGGCAGATCAAGCACACGAAAGGCCCAGGCGCAGTAAAATTTCGAGGCCCTGTTTTTCGGATAGCATAAAAAAGTCAGAAAATTCCATTCAAACTTATAAAAATACATTAAAATTACAACAAAGGATTTATGAGTTTAATAATACAAGCTGTTTTTGAGGGCCCTTAAATTCGGAGGCCCCAACCGCACGCTTCATTCGCTTGTAGGGTGATCTGCCATTGGACGTAACTCATTCGGTATCAGTGGCGGATTATCCTATAAGTGCATGAGGCACGCGCTTGGGGCATCAAAAATAGTTTATATTATAGTACCCATATATATTTTGTTCAGATTTTTATATATTTTACATGAATTTTTTTGACGTCTTTATGTTATCAAAAAAACAGGGCCTCCAAATTTTATTGCGCCTGGAGCCTCTCTTGCGCTTAATCCGCCACTGTTCGGTATACAAGTTGTAGGTTTTTTAAACTGTCATATTTTATATTTTGTACATAGTCACACCATGGTAATATCAAAAAAACTGGGAAGGTGCAATTATAAATGTATTGATAATGTGCTTATTTTAAAGGAAATTAAACGAAGTTTCATTTATTACCATATGATGTAAAATTTTAGCCAACCACACATTCAGTAATAATATACAAAATGTGCTTACTTTTAAAAATATGAATAATATTTAAGCACACATTTATATACGTATATGTTAATTATGTAATGTTTGAATAAAAATAGTACAATGTTTATTAAATGGAATTCAAAATACTAAACGAATTAATTGTGCTCTGGGTGCTTTAGTATTAAAAAATCCCTTTTTACCGACAGACAATCGTGACATTTTTGCAGCAAGATAAAATATCATTATTATACAATTATAATAAAAAATAAACTCAAAGGACATGCTAATCTAAAATTGAAAACAGGTTTAACCTGATTATGTACAACAGGTAGATGATATTGTGGTCTTAAAATCCTTTTTATTTTATTTTTGTTGATCACATCGTGAATAGCGATTACGACATACCTAAATTAATATTATTAATTCCCATCTGAACCCACATATTTGTGTAGAGTTCAAATCGCAGGTCAAAAATGAAAAGATGATATTCAGTTGCAATTGCTTACAAAAATATATATTCAGACGTACCTTTAATTTTTATGCTGCTTAATTTAAAGACTTCCACCATATCCATTTACTTCTCGGAATATATGCCCCCCCAAGATTCTCTATCCCCCGCCACCCTGTTTGATTCCTTCCACGTAATCACAGCGTAGCTCCGCCGAGTGCATCCCATGGATGATAATCAACGGCTTTCCGTGAAAACAGGCAAGGTTAATGCAGCTCTGGGGTATCCGCAGCATATATCCAAGTCAGGTATTCCGTTCCTTTTTTTTACCGCTCCGCTCCCAATTTGAAGCATATGGTCCCTTAATGGAAGAATCTCAACAGAAGTTTTTCTACGTGAACTGTTTTTAACTGAGTCGCTCAACCTTTCTTTCTTTAATTCTATAGAATACGATATATGAAAACAACGAAAAAATTAAATAAACCTTATTGCAAGAGTATATAAAAATAATTTGAATACTCCATTTATTCGCCCCCCTAATGGTTTGCGCCCTAGGCGGTTGCCTATTTCGCCTGTATAGTGGCGCCGGCCCTGTTAGTAGGCATTTATCTAGCTCAAAATTGGATACATAACATATAGTTACGGACTCAACTAAGCTTTAAAGTCTAATGTTATGCAAATTTAATACATTTACAAGAAGGCACGAAGTAACAGAAATACCTATCAGCAAATGTGTAATTTAATTGTATTCTGCAAGTTTGAATGTCAATACTGAATAATTTTCAAGTCAGCGACATGACAGTGGGAGTAAAACATGGCAACTGTTCCTCGCTATAAAATATAACTGCATACATACTGTAGTTACCTACCAAAAAGTTTTTTATATATAAATTGTCCGTTTGCTATTATGGTATTTAATTATATGTGGATATTAATCACGCCATCAAATATTTCATTGTTTCGTATCCATGTATTTTTTTTTTAATTATAAATCATTTGAAAAGCAATCAATGACAATTTGACTGTCAATCGAATCAACACGAAGAGAAAATGAGTAACAAACACCATCCACAAAGACTCGAATAATTAATTGGTAAATCAATATTTTATACTTATATGTTCAGGATCTGAAGTGTTGTTCCCGCGTGCATAGCACTTATTTTGGACGGTTTGAAATACTCAAGACGTGATTTTTTGGGCGGCCAAATTCTGCTATGCTTGCGGGAATTACTGGACCCGAATCTTCTGAACGCTAAGCGCATTACTTACCACTAGTTGCAACGGCCTACTTTTATTACTAATATAGATTTAGTAAATGTAATTTTGAATAAAATTTACAATATTGGATTTAACTATGGCCTTGCTATTTTTCCTTAAACAAAATGCGTTTTAAATAAATACGAGACATAAAGTTCTGAAACGCTCGAAAACACAAAAATAACTCGAGACAGGTAATCTCGATAACATTAAGAAATGTTTGTATTATAATATATATTGACAATGAAATTTTAGCAAACAAATTGCTTATACACATCATTTTTTTAAAATATTATAATAAAAACGATTAGTAGTCACTGAATTACATATTAGAATGGGTACATACGAGTTCCTTTCGTTAACCCTCCAAGGACGAGCGTCACCATATGGTCACACAAAACATCATTGTTTATCGATCCTACTATTCATACTTTTTCTACCTGAATATCGTTACTTTTCCTCATATTTGGTTAAGAAGGGTACGAACTACAGTAAGTCATCAGCCGTGGGGACAGGAACGGCCTCCAAAAGCACATGTAATTTTTTGAATTTCCGTTTTTTTTTATTTACTTTTTGAAACTGTTAGTTATTTTTTTATAAAAACATCAAATTATTTACAGTTATTTTGCTAATATATTTGTATTGAAATTGTGTTGATCTAAAGATGTCAAATTGTAAATATTTAAAAAAAAAACACGTTTAGCTATATTTCAACCCCTAATGTTTGCGAGCCCATACGGTCACTTTTGTCCTTACTACTGTCCGTACTCAATATTACACGGTAATAAAAGGATGAGCATGGCCATATAGTCATGCGGAGTTTCTATACAACGACTTTGCGTTTTTTTTTATATTTTGTATAGGAGTAAAAGTTATCCGTGACTTCTATATGGCTTAGAAAATATTTTTTTTATCGGAAAAAAGCTCTCGTCTCTGGAGGGTTGGAAAATTTTGGTGTCACTTTTTACAGATATCTATTGAAGTTAATAGGATATAATATTGTTATTTTACATTTTGTCAATTTGTTTTGAATAATAATGTATCTTTTAATTGATTTGGCATTTTCAATTCTGATAAGCACGTGTTGTCAGTTATGTGCTGCTGGTTCGCACATGCGAGTAGAATTAACAAATACTAGCGATCAACGCTGCCCATTGGCGTAGTAACGACTAATAATCAATATGCTTAGGAAATGGCGTGCACAGAGTTTTAAGCCAGAGTCGGCAGTATAAACTTTTAAAATGGCCATATCTTTTCCATTATAAGACGCCATCGATAATAAGATGCATATTTGTCCTTTAATTCCAATACCACGCAGACTATATTGTTAGAAACAAAGTACAGTAGGTACTTTACTTACGCGGTTAAGTGATCATAAGTAGAGTTGTAATTTAAAGCCGAAAATAATTTGTATTCAAGAATAATAAAAAGGATAGACACTAAAACACAAAATTAGTACAAAGCGTCAGGCGGGCGCCTAGAGACGGTTACGCGCTCGACGTCTCTGCCGCCACTGGTATATAAAATATGGATCCCTATGTGTTTATCATAGCAGAATTTTTTTAACGAAAACTGCTCGTTACTTAGTTGCTCAAGATTTTTTTCTAACGGCTGTACAGATAGAGGTATGGGTCTAGAAAAGGACTAACATTTAGTTAATCCCTTTCGCTTCGCCCCATTTTAAGGATGGGATAGGTGGTCAGTGGCGTGACTACCATACAACGGGTTTATGCGAGGCACAATGGCTCTTGGGCCCAAATTTATATTATATTTTTTTGAAACAAGAAAACTATACCAAAAAAAAAATATGAAAGTCCCGACCAAACGAGTAAATTTTTGGGGCCTTCTTATTTTTGTAACAAAAAAAATAGTAGACCTTTGATAACGTTACCAAAATGGGTGGTCGAGTTTTACGTATTTTTTTCATGGAAATGATTTCTAAATTCAGAAATACAATAAAATACAAAATAAAAGCTTTAATGATTATTTTAAATATACAATGCTAAGATCCACCGTTCTTTCATAGGAAATTGCAAGAACAAAAAAAAAATTGAAGAAGAAAAGAATCAATTTTTAAAAAAATATTTTTAGTGGAAAAAAAATCACAATTAAACCAGTTTACTCATTTTATGCTCACTCTTTGTAAATTGAAAATATATAGGTAGCATACTCAATTGACTAACAAATGCCATACATAACTCAGGTCTCGATCTGGACTGACAGCCAGTTTTTGGAAAAAAGGCTTCAGTAGTTATCTACTTAAGGAAGCATGTTGTGGATTTCAAACGGAATTAAAGAAACTAGGTAACGATAAAAAATGGTATAAAAAAAATCAAAACATTTTTAAAAATAACCCATAATATTTTATTGAATAATTGAAACACACAAGGACACATTTTTTTAAACATTATGAATTAACATACGGGTAAATTATAAATGAGAAATAAAATATTTAGCCTGGTAGGCAACCACTACTAATTATAATTATTAGAGTGTCGTTTATTTATGTTGCCTAAGGAATAGTAAATACACAAAGCACCAAATAAGAGAAAAAATGTAATTTTAATGTTATTGGTGAAAAATAAAAGGAAAAGCACTTGCTGAAGTAAGAAATTTGTCACCACAGGTGTCTGAATGTGGCGAAAGCTATGTTGTGCTTATTTATATTATTTTTTGCCATTTACTTGTCAATATTTTGAGCTGTATTTTTACTCATTTATTCATCATTTGGGTTTATATCGGGTGTTGAAAAAAGTTTAAGATTATATTATAATGTTTTATCACCTAGGATTAATAGTAAATAATATTAAATCTATCTGGTATTTCATCCTCAAATAGGGTATCATTAAACTGAATAAAATTGGTTTAAAGAATCTTTTTTTTGAACTTTAGAACAAAATATACTTTTTTTACAATAAAAGAAATTCCACAAATATTATTATTTAAAATTGAAAATTGAAAACAGCTTTTAATATGCTGTTTATTCTAAAATTAGTATTGTTTGAATGGTATAATAGTCAATTAATTTTAAGCTTAACATTTAAGAGAGCATTGATCACTCACGCTGAAACATAAAAGTTAAAATATGTAATCATTTTCTTAGTAAAATGTTTTAAAATTTAAATAAACATTTAAATATTGATATTCTTTTTTTTCAAGGACAGTTGAGTAGTACTCCGTTTTGCCTTTTTCGATTCGTGTAAAGGACTTTGTAATATTTCATCGAGATATCGTTTTGTCGCTTTCCTCACGCGGTTGCTTTTGCGTCCTATGCTCGTCGGAATGATGAATTTGTCACTGCGGGGTGTCGTGTGCGGAGTGTAGTTCAATATGGGACTTTTGATGTTTTCTCCGTCGTTATCATTCTGCAGGGTTTGAGACAAGTTCGAGACTGCATCATAATTTTGACTTCTACTCAAGTGACTTTGGTTGTCCGACTGGCTAAGAATGTCAATAGACGAATGGGGGAAAAATTTTGGGAGAGCGTTTTCCTTCAACCTTGACAAGTTTATGTTGTAGGATTTATTGTTATCCAAGCTGAAAAAAAACGGAAAAGTCATCAATCTAACAAAAAATACTGATATCATATTGGCAATTGTTAAAACATGCTGTAGTTGTCCTGAAATATTACTAAGTGCAAAAGAAATACATTATTTTTTCCAATCAATTAACATAAGTTTCTTTTTTAACTATCCTTTTTGTAAACACTGTGCTGTATGTATATTCTCTGTCGAAATCAAAAAATTGTACCATCATACGAAAAAAATCAAATGCTTTTCCGTTGAATAATATCGTAAACATATTGTAAATATTCATTTCACGTTTTGATTGCTATGGGTCACTGGCAACCAGCAAAGAAAACCTTATTATTTTGATATATAAGATGACCGGTGTGGCCGTATTAAAAAAAACACAAAGAATCATTTTCAAAGCATTTTGTGCAAAATATAACTATTTTATTCTCCAAGGGTTGTGATTTATTGATGGGTGTGACATGGATTTTGCTAACTTGAATGATACATACTTCTCAGAATTTGGCGGTGCGGAGAATTGAATTATTCCATAAGCGCTCAAGCGCTGGAAGACTCTTATTGTGTTTCTTTGTGAAAATGAAAACATTTCCATGAACACGGCGACATCTATAGCTCGATAGAAAACGCAATAAGCGAGTATATTTCTAAAAAGGCAGATCTCCTAGAAACAAATTTTAATTAACATTGATTTATTCGGTAGATGCACTCGTTTTTTTGCTACTGATTATTACTTTAGCATCCATATTATTTATAGATCATACATGTACAAAAATTACGTTGTTGGCCAGAACCAATTTAAATGAATGATTCTATGCCAAGCTCATATTCAAATATGACATCTTTTCAGTTTAATTTATTTTATTTACGTCTCATGTTTTATCATAGAATAAAAAACTTTGTTAACGATCAATCTCATTATCACATTACATTCATTCAAAATAAATGTCTACGGTTACATTGCCTATAATAATATGTTATGTAGCAAATGTTGTTTGTTTAGAGAAGGCAATAGTGTCACGGTAAGAATGTTGATATACTTCTTTGGTTGCCACGAACCACAGTGTTGTCGATTGTAATTATCAATTCTTTTTTGAGACTTACCTTACCACCTTTACAGAACAATCGGACATATAGAATAACCTTCCACACATCGTCACGAATTGTATTTATTTCAAAGTACCAATAAAAGTAACGTTCACAACTCTCGTGAGATTATGTTTGACGGCTATAAGCCCTAGATTGGGTATTTTTGTTATTACTTGTCAGTGATCAAATTGTAATAGTAGATAAATACATAATAATTCATGCTCAGGTATAGACCACAGAGAGGATTTATGCACACAGGTGGTAGAATCGATGATGATAATTGGTTTTCTATATATATTTTATCCTAGATATTTATTGAAGAATTACCTTTTTTTTCTGTGCAGCCATATTATTTATGTTTGGGTCGGAGCAAATTAGCTCGGGGTTTTTGGCAGCACACAGATCACAAATATGATTCTGGAGTAAATATTCATCCGTTCCAAATAAACCGAAGCAAGCAGCATGTTGCCATGATTTACACGAACTGAAAAACAATAATTCAAACAGTACAGTTGCAATGAGTTCCGTTAGGGGTCCACATGCTCCACGTTGCAACGTGCACGTAGCTTGAAAAAATATCTCTTGGAAATACTGTAAACACAAATTATTCGCAAAAAAACTTATCAACGAGTTTTGCATACTTGCAGTTGACCATACACTGGTCGCTGTCCAATTTTAATGTGCACGGACATCTAATAGTAGTATCATTCTCATTGTTCATTTGGAATGCTGAAAAATGAAATCATTAATTTAACACGGTTACTGAAAAATATAGATACTGTAGATGAATTGATTTTTAAATATATTAAAAAATACAAACCACTATTTGTAGCAGACAGAGACATCTCTTCAAAATCCGCTTGAAGACTGTTGTCTGTATTTGGGTTGTTAATTGTATTGTTTTGCGATGGCTAAAAAAATAGCAATAACTCAATGTGATACAATATATTTATTAGTTTACAAGTAATTTTACCTCGCTAAATACATATGTTGAAAAATAAAGCTCCCCTTAATTTTTTTTTAATTCCCTAGGATACTCAACTTTGTACCCACCGCCTGCTACGGCTTCACAGTCTTCATACAGGGTTTATTCCGTATTGTAAAAATTTAGTCGTGTTCAAAGTTTTGCCAGGGATGTCCAGAAAAGAAATTTCTCAAGACTTGATTGCATGCACTACAGTGTGCAGAATGATACGTAAAAAAAGTGAAGTTGAAAATAAAAGCTTTTATCTATTGGATTCAATTCTTTTTCCATAAGACGCAGTGAATTCCTTGAAGGCCTTATTATTTGCTTTAGATGCAGCCAAGATGGCATGACCGACGAGGCCGACAGATATGACAGATAGCCGTATCGTCTTGAGCAATTTTTCCCATTCGTTATTCAAGTCTGCACATTCCCAAATATGTAATCAGCATGAAGAGTCTGGCAGCGAAGTAACTGTAGCCAGTTAATCGAATCAAAACAGTGAATTATGAAAGTCTTTGATTAAAATACTGTTTTAATTTATGGTAAGTTTACTTATACAGTTTCAAATTTCCGAGTATAAAATTGTGAGCCAATCAATACAAGCACGAACCAGCAATTTTCAAAATAATTTAAAATATAATATTGTGCACTGCCAAATATAATTTTAAAATGTATATTGACAATTAATAATTGACGTACAATAATCATCAACTGCTTCCTCGGTTAGAAAATCTTATTTTTTTTAATATTTCACTACCCTCAACCACTTTGCAGTCTTGTCAATATATTTAAAAAAGCAAATATAAATACTGAGAAAAAATTTCTGTTGAATAAATAACTTATTGCCTTCTGTTGCATAGCCCGACAATACAGAGAGAAATTTTTGAGCGAATCTCAACAAGTTGCAATTACTTGGTGTATAACGTAGCGTTAAATTATAATTTTCGTCTTTGTAATATAGTATGGAAGTGACACAATTATTAGTTCAAGTAAAGTCTTTACCACGTTTCTTTGCGACACTTCTTCGTCCATGCATTCCTCAACTTCAGTATTATTTGAATGGATTGGGCTTTGGTTAGTTGCATTGAGCTTAAGATGAGCCAACAATTTTAATTTATGGTTACTTGTTGCTACTGATCCAAGTTTGTAATCGATTGAACCATCCACGGTGCATTCATCATGACATGGAACAAAACCTTCAGGTTCGTAGTCAGCTGGAGTAACTTTATAATAAGAAATAATATTCCAAGAACGGATTAGTGAACTGAGAAAAAAATATTTTAATTATTACTGGACAATTTATAATTGAGCAATCTCGAAAAAATACAGTAAGTCCATCCAGTTCATGATTTGTGTTGTAGATACATTTTTCTGCTCGTAATCCATCGAAAGACTGATTATGATAATAATGTGCGTTCGGGTAGTAATAAAATTTTCAAACAGGACATTACAAGGCAATTTTCATATTTGCAATCTGTATATACCAGGGCTGTGGAGTCGGAGTCGGAGTCGGAGTCGTGAAAAACGAGCGACTCCGACTACTTTTAAAAAAAAATGCATTTTTTTTAATTACGAAATTTATGAAATTTAAATTACGTGCGACTTCTTGAACTGAAATTTTACCTCGAGGATATGGCCAATCCAAACGTGACTATGACTGAAATTCAATGGAAAGAAGTAGAGGAACCTGAAGTCTTGCTTCGCCATCCTTATATTGCTACAAAGATGTCGCAAGCCAATGACTTGACTCCTGGTGCATTTTTCAAGGAGTGGAAAAACATTATTTTCCGTTTATCAAAAATTCCGAATAATGCTATTGCTGATGGAATTAAAAACGCCATGATTAGTAGAGAAAAAAAATTACTGGACAATGATATTCTGTTGGCTGGGATCTATGTTGACCCCATGGTTCGATCCATATTGACAGAAGAAGAAATAAATAGAGCTAAGAACGCTCTATTTGAATTAACCGTTCGTTTGAAAGGCCTTCGAGTGGAAAACGAGACGACAGCAGGCAGCTGTATTAATCAATCAATACATGAATTATCATCAGATTCATCCGACACTGCTGAATCTGAAGATGATTTTGAAAAATATCTTGACGAACAAGAGAAAATAAAACGACCTCGTTTGAGTCCCAATGTAGTAGACGAAGGAGACTCTATTTCAAAATTTAGAAATGAATTTTACGACGCATTGAAAATAGTAGAAAAAATTGACCGATCGTGTAATTTAAATGTGAAAATGGCAATACAGCGGTTTCCAGAAATTATAAAAGATTCAGCATTGACCGTTACAGCATTGCCGCCAACCCAAGTATCAGTAGAGCGGTTATTTTCTGCTCTTAAAATACTTAAAACTGATTTAAGAGCTTCTACAAATGCAGATTTGATAGAAGCGATGTTATTTTTAAGAATAAATTCAAACCAATAAAGTTTAAACTTATATTTATTATGTTTTATTTATGCCTATAACATGTATAATATGAAAAATTAGGCTATTTTCCGGATTAACTAGTTGATCTGTAATTTAATACACATAAATAGGAAAGGTAGGAAAAAAACTTGACAAAATTAAACTTTTTTTTAGTCAAGTCATAGTCGGAGTCGGAGTCGGAGTCGTGTTTTTTTTCAACGACTCCACAGCCCTGGTATATACTTAATTTTAGGACTTCTTAGACCACGGTCTACAATTTACGCCATCGGTTACACACAGCATCAACTAACACTAGGTGCAGCTGCTGTCGTGTGGTTTTTATGATCATTCTTAGATATGACACATGAGTACTGATGTCCAATTTTCCCTCTTAGATAAGAGTTAGCTGCACGGAAAATTCAAAGACTGAGCAGGCCAACCCAACAAATGCACGGCATTATTTTAATATTTTTGCAAAAACATCAACATGTCATGTTTAATATAAAAAATATATTTTTTTTGTATTGATTTGCATAGTAAAAATTATTATCATTTAATAATTTATACTATGTTTATAAGTCGGGTCCTATGGCACAGCGGTTTGCGTTGTGGGCTTCCGTGCCGTGCTTCACGCGTTCGAGTCCCAATACGAACAGCATTTTTTTCGATCGATTGACTGATTTCTGTTCGAAGGTCTGGGTGTTTGTGATATCTATAAATTCCCTCTCACCCTTTCCGATCCTTAAATAATTGGGTGTAGCGAGAGCGACTAGCTAACTACAAGTCCTGTCCTAGCCTTATTCTTCCATCGCTACTACCCTCTTTGAATAAAAGATGTTGAGCGACTAAGTAACAAACAGTTCTCGTAGAAAAAATCTGTTGAGATTAACAACTTCTTAACGTACAACTGTCTCAGAATATGGGGTGTATGGTTGATCTTATTGTTGAGCTGGTTATAGTAACTTACCGCCATCATAATAAAGGAGATGTAGAATTATATCATAGTCATCCGGTAAAGGATCCATTGAATGAAAGAGGATGGTAAAGCATTTGATCAGATCCTCAGTTGATTGCTTCACAGTATTTGTAAATATGGACTTCTTTTGTCTGAAACAGATTTTTTTAAGTATTCAGAAATATTCAATTATATTGTATACTTCTGACTGCAATTGCAGAGATATTGAATGAAAGTATTAAAACGGAATAAATTTGCATTCACACATAATTTCTTAGGCTTCAAATAAAAGCGAACAAATAAATTTTGTGAATTAAAATATCCATATTTATATTTGTGGTTGTAAAGAGACCTCTGTTGAGATAACCAGTAACCGCAAATGCAACCGAAGTATAACTAAGCCTAAATATAACATAAACATGTACACCTAGTGTAATACAAACAATTATTACAGTTAGACCTCTATGGAACCATTTTCCAAATTCAAAAATTATTTTATTCTGAAATAATTAATGCTGAATATAAAACTTAACATTGAAAAACGATCCAAAAATATTTCGACAAGATATGTTAAGTGAGTTTTTATTTAGCCAAGCTAATTTTCATTTTCTAAAAAACAGCCCTGTAAAGAAATCATATACAGTCAATCCTCTTTTTATGCGGTAGATGCGTTCCACGAAATATCGCATGAAAAAAGACTTGACTTCCATACAAAAAGTGGGGATACGTTCCATGGATTTTAAAATCCGCATAACTTTTTGAAACAACTTAATATACTCAGAATCGCATAAAAAAGTTAAGGAAAATTATTTAGTTAAGGAAATGTAACTTCTTCCATTTTGTCATCATTTACTGGTTCTTCGTCAATAGTTAAAGTTAAATTAGTATTATTATATCCAAAATACAACGATATGTGCTCTTGATGTAATATTTTGTACGTTAATATGGTACATTTTTTAAAAATTTTCATTTCTAAAAATCCGCATAACTTTGAAATCATACAAAAAAAACCGCATAAAAAGAGGATTGACTGTTAGGAACTAAGACTTCCAACTCGATTTGAACTGAAACTGATTAACCAGTTAAATGTATGTTTTTAAAAACACAAAAAACCAAAGAAACAATTGTTGCACAATATGCTGACAACACAGCCATCCTAGCCAAATCACTAAACAGCAACAGAGCTTGCTTTTTGCACAAGCACGGAAATATCTACCTGGTGCTCTGACTGGAGGATTAAAATCCACTTAGAGAAAAAAATCACTGCGATAAAATTCACAGGTCACAGGCTTAACCTTTTGCACTCTGAAGGATTTTCAAAAATCTTACCAGCAACTCCAAGCCATTTTAGGCGAAATTGCGAAAAATTATGTTTAAAGGTTGAAAAAAAGGGTTAGAATCTATATATTAATAGCCGATAAAATAAGTTTTCACTTTTCACTTTTTACTTTTCACAAATGTGTGCGTACTGATGTCCACTTCGCCCAATGATAGCGATTTATTTTGAACATATTTTGAACATCACATTTTTCGGCCAATTGGAATGGACGTCTTTTTATATTCAAAATTCAAATATCCTGGCTTAGAACTAAAGCATCGTAATTAATATTGAGAGAACTTTATTTCAAAATTTGCATGGCTACGAAGTTTTTTAAATAATCAAATGAACTGATTCGATTTTTTAAAGCTATAATTATAGGGCTAGGAGCTGATTTGACAGATTTTGTTCAGTGTCATCCATCTTCTATATGATTGTCACCGATTTCCCCTCCCCCTCCTCATCCCCAGCCCGACTGTCGACATTTTTTTTATTCATACTAGAAGTATTTTTTCATTACGCTGAAGAAGCACATAGTTTTAAATGTGAAAAAACGCTAAACTTTATTTCACATTTTATTTCTGCCGCGGGTCGGATTCGAAACGTGGAACTTTGCAATATGAACGGAACGTCTTACCGCTGAGGTAAAGGGCAAACTTTCAGGTGCGACAAAATTAGATTATATATATTAAGCATTCGAAAAAAGAACTATTTCAAACTTGACTTTGATTGTTTGTTTGTATTGAAAATTCAAAAATAGAATATGTCAAATACTTAGTGTGGCCAATTCAAAAAAAATGATTCCAAGATATTTTTCTTTTTCTACGAAATATATTTGTTTGCACACTTGAAACCTTTGCAGGGCTCTCGATATATGCGCCGAGGTCGATTTATGGTACTACGAAAAATGATTGTTAGCAAACTTGAACATTATTCCAAAGATTTAATAATTTACGAAAAATGGTTGTTAGCAAACTTAAACATTATTCCAAGATATAATAATTTACGAAATTTCTGCTACCACGAAAAATGGTTGTTAGCAAACTTCAACATTATTCCAAAGATTTAATAATTTACGAAATTTCTGCTACTACGAAAAATGGTTGTTAGCAAACTTAAACATTATTCCAAAATATAATAATTTACGATATTTCTGCTACTACGAAAAATGATTGTTAGCAAACTTGAACATTATTCCAAATATTAAATAATTTACGAAATTTCTGCTACTACGAAAAATGATTGTTAGCAAACTTGGACATTATTCCAAATATTAAATAATTTACGAAATTTCTGCTCCTACGAAAAATGGTTGTTAGCAAACTTGAACATTATTTCAAAAATTAAATAATTTACGAAATTTCTGCTCCTACGAAAAATGGTTGTTAGCAAACTTGAACATTATTCCAAATATTAAATCATTTACGAAATTTCTGCTCCTACGAAAAATGGTTGTTAGCAAACTTGAACATTATTCCAAATATTAAATAATTTACGAAATTTCTGCTCCTACGAAAAATGGTTGTTAGCAAACTTGAACATTATTCCAAATATTAAATAATTTACGAAATTTCTGCTCCTACGAAAAATGGTTGTTAGCAAACTTAAACATTATTTCAAAAATTAAATAATTTACGAAATTTCTGCTACTACGAAAAATGGTTGTTAGCAAACTTGAACATTATTTCAAAAATTAAATAATTTAAGACATTTCGGCTACTACGAAAAATGGTTGTTAGCAAACTTAAACATTATTCCAAAATATAATAATTTACGATATTTCTGCTACTACGAAAAATGATTGTTAGCAAACTTGAACATTATTCCAAATATTAAATAATTTACGAAATTTCTGCTACTACGAAAAATGATTGTTAGCAAACTTGGACATTATTCCAAATATTAAATAATTTACGAAATTTCTGCTCCTACGAAAAATGGTTGTTAGCAAACTTGAACATTATTTCAAAAATTAAATAATTTAAGACATTTCGGCTACTACGAAAAATGGTTGTTAGCAAACTTAAACATTATTTCAAAAATTAAATAATTTACGAAATTTCTGCTACTACGAAAAATGGTTGTTAGCAAACTTGAACATTATTCTAAATATTAAATAATTTACGAAATTTCTGCTCCTACGAAAAATGGTTGTTAGCAAACTTGAACATTATTCCAAAAATTAAATATAAACGAAATTTCGGCTACTACGAAAAATGGTTGTTAGCAAACTTAAACATTATTCCAAAAATTAAATAATTTACGAAATTTCTAATAAAAATAAAATAAATAAAAATAAAATACAATAAAATAAAATAAAATAAATTAAAATTAAATTACATAAAATTAAATTAAATTAAATAAAATTAAATAAAATTAAATAAAATTAAATAAAATTAAATAAAATTAAATAAAATTAAATAAAATTAAATAAAATTAAATTAAATTAAATTAAATTAAATAAAATAAAATAAAATAAAATAAAATAAAATAAAATAAAATAAAATAAAATAAAATAAAATAAAATAAAATAAAATAAAATAAAATAAAATAAAATAAAATAAAATAAAATAAAATAAAATAACATAAAATAATATAAAATTAAATTAAATTAAATACTTTGCAACAAAAATCTCACGTTGCTGGGCAACGGGCTTACAGCTAGTAATTAAATAAAAAATTGTTTCATTTACTAAGCCTTTTTATTGTGTACATCAATGATTCCCAAACTTATTATGCTCATGGACCCCTTTCATAGCAAAAACCTAACCGTGGACCCCAGAGTGAAATAATAATGTTAATAACTTGAATGGTATTTTTTTTCCATGCCTGCTTACAATGTAGATAGGATAGATAGGATAGGTATTGAGACAAATTTTTTTTCAGTAACAAAATGATTTTTGCGACACAAACTTGGAATGCAATATATTTTTCAACAGTCATCAGACTTTTCGCGACACATATTTGGGATGCGATCAATATTCCACTATGGGATGCGATCAATTTAGTGTCACAAAAAATCTGATGGATGTCGAAAAAAATATTGCATTCTGCATTACGCCGGGAATGGGTCGTCGACGACACTCGCAAAGAACATTCCAGTAAGCGTATGAATTGATGATTCATCGCAAAACGAGAAATATATCTTTCCTTTGCCATTACCCAACATTCCAAATAAAAAAAAAACATTCAAATAGTTCGAATAATATTTTAAATGGCTATACTAGAAAAAGTCGAGGCCACCTCGACATCGGAGTTCAAATGGTTAACAGACACGATAAGGACATTAAAAGCATCCAGATGCATAACACCCACATCCCGTGGGCCCGCACATGGGCTCACGCCAGCTTCGCGATTAACTTTCTGCAAAAAAACAACAGGTGTCGCAAATCACTGGTAGACTCTATGTGATGAGTGCCTACAAGAGAAAACTTGCTGTAAAAAGCAAGCTACTATCTTACACCCCGACTACAAGACCGATCATGACCTACACATGCCAAATATGGGCTCACACAGTCATGAATTGTATACAGACACTATAGACAATACAAAATAAGGCACTTGATGACGGGAGCCCTCTGGTTCGTGCGAAGATCCACGTTATACAGACATGAACCTAGACTAGATCCTGGATCACGTCATGAAGCTGTCAAAGAAGTTCTACAGCGACATGGTGGATCATCCCAACCAATCTATTAAAAACTTACTTAGAGACCATATTGATTAACATCACACAAACATAGCGCAACTGCAGAGAGTCAAACTGCCTAACACCTCCGCCCCCCTCCGCTCCCACATACTCACCTGTTTAGTTGTCAACAACTTCTAAAACACCGACCTCCAAGACCTGAAAAAAAAACAAAGACCATGCACCTGCCTACGCCTCGGTATGTTTTATTTTTTTGTATAGAAGAAACGATAAATTATCGAGGAAACAGATTTCGATACAGTGACATCTATAAGTGAGAAAAGTTGTGAAATTGTTTTTTTACAAACATTGTGTAATTAATAAAATACAGCTTACCAGACTTTAAAAAAATCTTAGCTGATTGAGGCGTTTCATAATATGAATCAAAATTATTGTACTTTCCAATTACCTTTATTAGAATTCCCCACTCAATGACCTTTAATCTATGAGCGACAGGTGTCACGTTCCATATTTATGATCCATATAGAGGTCCAAGTAAACCTTAAAGGTCAACGATCACTCGTCCTTAAAACAGAGTTGAGAATAGATATAACTTTTAAAAATAATCACCTGTTTTTGCCATTTGATTCAACAATGAATTCATCTTTCCCATATCTGTAGCAAAAGGAGTAAGACTCTATGATAGTTTCTCGGCGAGATTCATCTTCATAAAACCCCAAAGTCATTTTCTTCAACTGGAAAAAAGATTTTATTATTAATGCTGTAAACAAACAGATTTGTTATGTACCCATTTCAAAAAAAAATGGAGTCAATCATTAAACAAAATTAAAAAGTTCTATCATTTTCTTTATCAACAAAATCTACAACAAATCAAGCTTTAACACCTACACATGATCCCTCAACATTATTCACATTCAATATCATTGTCGATCATCAGCCAGAGACTCAAAATATTGTCAGAGCCTTGAAATAAATTTGTGATAACATGATGAATGTTATAAAAAATAAAGAATCTATCCCGAGCAAACCCAAGTAATAGCTAGTAATACTATATTTGAGAAAATATTGGGAAGATTATTGTTTATTATTGCTAAATATTTATTCAGAATCAGTCAAGTGAACACTTTGATATATCACGTTTTAATCTAATATTCTTTTTTTCAAGATATGTAATTATTATACATACATATTTCTTCTCGAAGGCATCAAAAGATGATTTAAGCCATTTATAAAACAAATTCGATTCCTGACATGACGTATTTTCTTTCAGAATCGGTATGACCATCTGATCAATTTCATTTATTTCATAACACTGTGATGGGAAAACGTCTCTTGAATATGTTATATTGCTCAATCCAATGATGGCCAACTTTTGCATGAACACAGTTGAACTCAGTGTTTCAGTAGTGCCAATTGATAATACTTTCTGCCATTCTTTGGTCTAATAAAATAAAATCATATACATTAGTAATCTAAACAGTAAAATTTAAGCAAACCATATTATAACATAAATAAAATATGACACATTGTTCCAATTTCAGCAGTGGCACAACACAATTTTTATATCTACCTACTTTTTCAAATAATCTTGAAAGTTTACAATTAAATAAATTGTTTATATCAGACCGCCATGAAATAAACAGAAAAAGTATTTATGTTATGTACAGAAAAATTCATTTATATATTTTTTTTTACAAGAATTTATAGGTTCTGCTATAATAATTATTAAAGATCTTATACCGACGCCATTTTTTAAAATTGAAAATAACAAACATTTGAACGAATTTTACTGTTTTATTACATTATACATTACATTATAATGAAAAAAAATAGTTAGAAAAATATAGTTTCACACACTGACTGTTGTGATATTCATTTTTGAGTGGAAATCTTATTTTGATGAGAAAAATATGAAAATTAATGAAAATGAAAATTATAGTAAATTGGTAGAAATTATAAATATGTTAATGGCAAAGTAAAAGTTTATTTAAAATCATACCACTGTCTCAGTATCTTGTCTGGTAATTGTAAGAGCCATGATTCGTATTATTTTAGCAGTAATCTGTAAGAACAACTTTTTTCACACAAGAAAAACACACGCAAAATATACTAGTTTATGAACACACGTATGAAAATGTAATTTTCGCGCTGCTCTAGACGAATTTACTCTTTTATAGTTTGACAGCTACAAAGTGTATATTTATCTAACCAACTAGAACTATTGTTTATAAAAAATGATAAAACCTCTTTATTTTTGCTTATATTTCATTACAATACAAAGTATACTTAAACCATTTAAAAGATTAATTTTGTTTATAATCATGATATTAATTATGTTCGTGGGATATAATTAATACAACTAAAATGAATAGCACAGATATGCACAAAATTGGGTTTGTATTATCAAAAACAATAAATGTTTGTCACTGTATGTTTAAATAAATTATTCAATTATGAATACCAGCTTTCGTCTAGTTTATTGCAGCTAAATATAAATATTTTTAATTGGTGTTTTAGGTTAAGCATATTATTCAATTTGTACCCATGGACATCACCCAATTGAACAAAAAATAAATTAAGTACATACAAACATTTTTAATATATTTTTTGTCTCTACATTTTTCTGCAATAATTTTCGGTAAACAGTCGTTGCTGTCAAGTTATTCAGTCCATGCGGAAGCTGGTCATGAGTATCTGTGATGAAAAAAATCTTTCAGTTACCAAAAAATATGTTGGCTTACTTTTTCTGCTATACTCTTGTAACCAAAAAAGGGCTCTCCGACTGTTATCTTTATATCGTTTACCGGTTAATAAAGAATTACCGATTATTAAGATACCGTCGATGTTTGGCAAAAACTACAGTAACAGTGACGCAGTCTTAGGTGCTTACTTAGTACTATTTGCATGTTATATATGTTGTTACCCAATAATAAGTACATAAGTCGTTTTGCATTAAAAAGTTTCATGTAGCCAGTGGTAAATTACGCACTTGGGAGGCCCCAGATGCAATAAATTTTGGAGACAATACATGAGATAATCCGCCTCTGCGTATAGTCATGTAGCAATGTAGCATCCATGTAGTTTGAATTTTCACGCTGGGCCAGTGTGATTTAATTTAATTTGTTAAACTGGTTTTTATTACAATTAGAAGAGTGAAATCTTGTTTTGTATTTTTAATTCATAAATCGAATATGGTATTTTATCTCAACTAGGTAGGTAATATAACCATAGACTATAACTTCGAAATACATTACCTTGAAAAAAGATTCATGGTTATATTTGACAGCTACAATACATGGGTTGACATGGGTATACCTACTCTTTATGAATG
Organism: Himalopsyche tibetana; assembly: GCA_030503985.1. NCBI lineage: Eukaryota > Metazoa > Arthropoda > Insecta > Trichoptera > Rhyacophilidae > Himalopsyche > Himalopsyche tibetana. The sequence continues at coordinate 20,676,375 of JAPJYX010000005.1, forward strand.
AATCATATTACGAAATTTATGTATAATATGGATTTAATATTAAATATACTACACGCATTGTTTACCTTATATATTCATGGCCCTGTGTGTACTTTTTTTAATTAATTGATTTCAATAAACTGAGCATTAGCTAATTTTTATCATTCTGTATTTTAAGCGGAACTACATTTTCACTGGCGTTTTAGTGAAATTATATCTAAAATTTTGTACACAATAAACAAATAAAACAGGTTTTGTAGGTATACATAATTAATCCGATTTCTTTTTCCCGTTTCAATTACGATTTTGTCAGAAAAATATTTTTTTATATTTTAAATAAATTTCTAATTAATAATAAAAAAAATATATTTCTTGTTATTATACTAACTCAATCTTGATGTAGATACAAACCATTACAAAATACATTGTTTGGCCTTTTTGAAAAAAAGCTCTATTCTCTTATGTCAATTTCAGAATATAAAATTTGTTCAAAAAATTATATTCATGCAAAAACAAAAAAATAACTTCACCCCTTAAATAGGTCAACCGTTTTGCTCATGAACTATCATGGTTTGAAAAATATTCTCAATCTACCTCTATAATAAATTTTAAATGATTTTTAGAAAAACATTTTTTTAAGCATCGACCCCTGATTAGAGATGTTGGCATTTGACATCTTAATTTCTTTATCAAGCTCTAAAAAACTGAAATATTTTGTAATTTTCTGCATTCCGATAAAACTTTGATTTATTTGCAAAGTATTTTTATCAATAATCTTATAAATTACTTTTTAATTTATACAATTGTTTTTCATTTTAAAAACGATACCTTTAACTTTGTCTTTTTATTCAAAAATCACTATCCAGCCCCCCCCCCCCCCCCCCCTACCTTTTTTGTTGAGAATAAATTTGCACTATATTAATTCAGGTATCCCGTGCTAAGGTAAATTTATATATTTTTCCATGCTACATATACTGCATAAGTTTCAATATCTTTTTGGAAGAACTGTTGATAAATGTTTACACTCCGTGTGTAAGAGTTCTTTCTTGTTTAACAGAATAAATACTACCAACGTGCTTTAAAACGAGAAGAAACTATCAACATACTTTGTTTACACATTTTCTTAAGTTTCAAAGCATACATTTTACTCAAATGCAAGTGAAAGTACCTGCGTTTAAAGCCTGATAATGTATTGTGACAGTGCTGATTCAGAGAAGCAAAACATGGCTTAGAATCAGATTGACCAACTAGGTCTTGGAAGGTTTTGATATATCAACGAAAAGTTGTTATCAGCGGAGTTATAAGTTCTTAGTGTGACCTGGGAAGAAGTGAGACAATTGCTCGGTGATGGTGATTCTTGTATGACGCGTGACTCCAAGGAATCTACACAATATGGATGAAGAAGAGGGATTTTTTTATTAAAGAAAATCGATAAAAAAATGGTTTAACCAATTATATTTTCTCTTCAACATTGTCACATCTTATAAACGTTAAGTACAAAATAATTCAACTAACAATATTTACACTAAGCATTTTTACTGTACGATAGAATTACACTTAGATATTTCTATGCATTAGTTAATTAAAAGACATCGTCATTATAAATAAACTCGTCATTTGAACAATGTAAAAACCTGCCAAGTTGAATTTTAATCTCAATTGCTTAAAATTAATGTCAGTATCTTGTTGTAAATTATATTTTCGGGCCACAATAATTCGGCTTACAAAATAGAGTAATACTTATATTCAAATAGAAATTTGTGTTCATTAATGTCTTGATCCCATGAACCATAAACTAACTAAAAAGATGCAGAGTTAATAACCCGCAACATATACATATTTCAACATGCCCCATATAAAGTATTCTAATTGCGCATCTGGATAATTGTAAGTTTATGCTATGTTATTAGGTTATAGAACTGTATATATTTTTTTTTCATTTAATACCAAAAGTGTATCTATTATAAAACGTACAACAATGAAACAAGTTTTCTGAAATATTTTTCAAAATTTCCGATTACAAGATACAGATTGAATCATCCTCTGTGTTCACATCTTAAAATAGATTTGCAGATAGAGTACTTTACGTAGAGCTGTTATTCGAAAGTAGTCGATATTTATGAAAGTGATGTTTTGGCACTGTTCAGAGCAAAATATTCTCAATCCTTTCAACATTTTAGACGTAAGCAAGCTATTATTAGAACCGTATAAATACAACCAAAAGGAAGGACAAAAGAACGAAAATACTATATAAACAATAACATAAACGATTACAGTTTTATTAAAAACTGTAAAATGTGTCACATATATAAAAATAAGTGAATAAACACTTGAGTATTATAGAAATCTATTTTTCTAATATATTATAAACTTAAGATTTTTGAACTACCGCGTAGATGCATATTTATTTAACAAATTTTGTAACAATATGTATAAATGAAATTTTTAGTTCATTTTTTATAGAAAATAAAACATCAGGTACCTATTTTCAGATAAGTAAAAAATACGTTACACATAAATGGAAGATATTTGAACGTTGAAGAATTGGATATGTGTATTATAAATCATTGCAAAGTGAAAGAAAATTATTTTTGAGGATTGTTAACCCATTATTCTGTAACATATAAAATTTATATCACATTAACGGTTTAATCATTAAAACAAATACTGCATAATGTCATTTCTCATTTTTAACAGATATTTACACGACTTAATTATCATAACATTCACAAACATCTCAAAGCGTAGTTTTCCACGAGTATCACATGCCGGATTCAGCGATTCCTTCGTCATCTGAAACCGCAGAAGAAAACAAAATATTAAAAACATATCACTTTCACCGATTCAAAAAAAGCTTTCTATTCCTAATTGTTCTAACACAAATTGGCCACAGCATACACTGTCAGTATATTTCTATGCGTTATTAACACAATATAAAATAACGAAAACACTTATTTGCATTGACATAAACAATATGAATAATTTAAAAATAAAAACAGCAAATTCACACAAAGCTCATGTATATTATTCAATAGGTAACTTATCCGAAAGTGAATATAAAAAAATGGTTGCATACCGCATGAGAATTAAAATGTGAGAATAATATAATACTCCATTTATAATGTCACTAGGTATTATTTAAAAATTGTGATGTAAATATTTTCTTGCATTATCTAAAATTCCTCAAGAGAATCCCCTTACAAACAAAATAAAACATTTATAATCAACGTTGATTGCGTTAATCTTTGACAATAAATCATTCATTCGTCAAATAAACATTTATATATTTCAATATAATTTACGGAACTACATTTTAATTTAGGCGTGCTATAGAATCATAAAATATAATCTGAAATGTTTTGCATCACGTGATAGATATGATGGGAATTTTTTCATCTCATTGCTGGCAAAATTTTCGTAAATATGATTAATTTTTTTTAAAATTAAATCTCCGCTAACACACTTTGTAGTAACCTTAACACGAATCACACAAGCGAGTGTTCGTCAGCACAATAAAATAAAAAATAAAACCAATTGAAATTTTTGTCTTCTAGCACTTAACCATGCAAATTCCAGAAGCATCATACAGCAATTAGATTAGTAATTATGTAAGTATTTCAACTGAAATCTTAAGCAACCGATTGTTAATATTTTATTCTACAAGCATAAGGTTATCGCAAAGCCATAAGAAGATATTTCAACAAATCGTCATCATATATGATAATGAAAATTTAAAGCATCGATGTCCATAGACAGATTGCACCCGAAAGTGCGCAAGTATGCTAAATTCAAACCATATAATTCCACTAATTTTAATTCATTAAAATGAATTGTATGCATGATAAAAGGTTATGTTATACAATCAGTATGCATTCTACGTAAATATGAAAATACAGCTAAAAGACTATATTATTAAATTGGATATACAGAAAAACTAAAAGAATTATTTTAGATGTCTTACAAAGCAATATGTAACAGTTTCACCAAATTAAAAGCATTTCAGTGAAGATATTCTTAAACATGTGACATAATAAATACATATACAAGAAACCACGTGAAAAAAATGTTTCTAAAATGAAATTGTAAAAAAGTTTTTTTAAAAAACGGATAATTTTTTTTGTATATATTTCATTACCAATTAACTTTAAGGAAATTTGAAAATATTCTTATATTATGGATGCAGACTAACAAATAAAATTCATAAATAAACAAAATGCTGTCAAATCGTGCCTAATATTTTACAGTGTTTACCATCCCTGAACCAAAGCATTTCGAGACAAAGTCAGACTGTTTAATCACAACACAACGGTGAAGCGTCATGTCTGAAAAGAATCTTTTGCCATCATCTCTCCGTCTCCCCGGCCAGTTGATTAGAGTCCACACTAGTTGTGCTTGTGTCGACGGAATCTCCGTTGGATTTGCCTGAGTGAGAAGATTATGATCTCATACTGAGAATATGATATTATTGATTTGAAATACACCAAAAAGGAGATTTCAAAAGTGTTATAATGAATGATAAACTACAAATCACCTTTGCTACCATTGAACCTGGTATAATAATCTACTTGATACAATTATAATTATTTATAAGAAGCTTTAACACTATTGATAACTGTAGTATGTAAATACAATCAATCATTTTATAGCGTCGCGATAGGGACTACGCTATAGAAATTTTGGCACCGCAAGCACGAGTGACATATACACGGCATTGATGATTTTTTTATTTTGTCCGGCCGGTGACGTCATGCGAACTTCGACTCTGACGCGGTGATTCACAGAATTTTGTAATATGTACGCTATACGAAAAGATTTTGCACAAAATTCTATACAAAGAGACGCTATAGAAGGGTTGATTGTAGTGATTTTTCATGTAAGTGCATTATTTGTAAACAAATAACAAGACATTTCAATAATTATAACAGGTTCAACAATGTTGAAATTAAGTAATCGTTCTTATCCGAATATAAGAATTTTTCGAGAAGCCAGAGGAAAAGTTACTAATAGACAAGAATTAATATGGTACAGATCATCACATGAATGACCGCAAGATATTTTAGAATAAGTGTCATTATAACCCTTTACAATAATAAAATGTAATATTATTTATTTAAAGATCAGCACCATTTGAGCATCTGACAATACTAACAATAACTGAAACCAGCCTCAATCTTTATACGTATTATAATTATTACGAAGTGATTCATTTATTTAATACAACGCGATTCCACCAAGATTTGACAGAGAAGAACTTAAAAGTGTTAATCAAAATGACACAGCAGCGGCGTCGAATTTTTGAACTCAATCAAATATAATTTAATTAATGTCAAGTTGATACATTAATTCTTGTAAAACGGGTTTCATTATTCAAAACTAAACATTTGATGGAGACACTTTTTAATTTGTCAGCCATCATTAAAGTGACACTATTAATCAGATTACATGACATGAGATTTTTGAGTGTAAATAATTAAAATATGCTCTCTTTTCTTATATCTTATATTCAGCTAGACACGCTTAATTTTATGACAATAATTGACCAAAACCAGAATTGTTAATGAGACAATGGAAAAAAATATGTTGTTAGGCATTTGTTTAAGGGTTTATAGCATTTACTAGTATTTTGGTATCAAAAAAATAGATAAAAAAACAAACTACTTTTCTTTCTGATAATGTATGAATGCATTGTAGAGTTTTGGGTTTTATTAATCTGAAAACAATACCTTCAAACGATTGATTGTGATGAATTTGATGAGGCGGTGGAGATTGATTATTGTGGGTAATTTCTTGTCCTTCGAGAACCGCTAGCAGACACTGGTGAATGCAAATATACTGCTGCTCCGTCTGAACCATCCAGACCCTTTCCTTTCTCATATTGTAAACAATGCCAAAAATGTCTACATACTCTGCCATGCCAGCAATCTGCTGAATTATCCTATCTAAGGTAATGAAGGTTCCAGACCTAAAAAATAATAATTATATAAATATCAGTGCTCCTTTACGATAAAATTTCTTGAAGGTGCCGTGAGGTGGCCATATGCATCGCATAGGGGAAGGGATATGGTCAAAGAAGAAATTGCCAATTGATATCAACAGTTTGAGCAGAAGTTATAGATGAGACAATTCACCTTACGAGAGATAACATATCATCAAATAAAAGCTTATGTCGGTCCATGACATAGTGGCCAATGTCCTCGGCTTCTGTGACAGAACTTACGAGTTCCGAGTCCCAGTACGAACAGCATTTTTTCAATCAAAGTCATGGGTATTTGTGATGTCTAAAAATTCCATTCCCACCCATCCAATAGCCCTATCCTTCTTTCCCTACTCTCTTAAAAAAAGAGAGGTTGAGAAACTGAGTAACAAGCAGTTCTCGTAGAAAAAATTCTGTTGGAAGCCATATACTGCACGTTAGGAGCGGAGATGAATTTCAACAACAAAAAAAAGTTCACCTTCCAACACCTGCGCTGCAATGTACAACAATAGGCCTTTGATCGGGGCCTACTCTTTCTCGGAATGCTCTCACAAAGCGAACTAAAGTTTGAGGTGGGTTCGGGACACCAAAGTCAGGCCATGTCGTGAAATGGAAATGTCTCATGACCCGTTGTGTTTCTCCCTGTAACAAAAAGATTAACGAAATAAAATATTTTGACTTAAATGTTCTGTTTAATTTGAAAATAACAATCAAAGATTGACAGTTGTGTGAGAAATCTGGAATACAGAGTTATAAGTGACACAATGCTAGACCTAAATAATGTTTTATTTTGTTTTACTTACTCTACAAAGCATAAATTCGGTTATGCTCCAATCTTGGTAATGACTATCGTTTAAGATTGTGACTGAGATGTCACCATAGTAAACAGGCCGAGTATCAAATGGCCAATAATGATCACACTTCTCTCTGCCTTTTTCTATACACCGGGTCAGCATAACAATCGCCCGAGAGTTGCTTTCCCAACACATTCTCCAAAAGTCGTCCCGGGTCGAGTGCAATGGACCTTGAGTGACAATGAACTCACGTGGCGAATTATATCCCTGGAAGAAATAAATATTATGAGATGAAGCTTCCATAAGCTACAAAGCAACCACTTATCGTTAAAAACACAAATTAAATTAATATCTATTATATAGTTATCGTCGGCATATCAACATGGGCGTATTATATAGTTATATCGTCAAAGATAATTCTGTAGAAATATGTACATTTTTTTAATGATATTAATAAATGTCAATAGATTCACAATTTTAGAAGATATTTGGTATCATTGCTGCATTGTAAACTTATTTTACTTACTGGCACATAGTTGGCATTGATATAATCCGAGCCTTCTTCGTCATCCACAGGTTGCAACTTATAACGGGAATGATCATATGGAAGAATATTCGTGAATCGATTCTTGGGGCGATTGCATGGTAAATCCGCTGCAGTGCATGCTTGCTCCCTTCCAACATGCTTCAACTCTTCAAATTCTTCACTGAATCTACACAAAAAATATAGAATAAGTCGTTGCTTATTATTTTCACCGAAAATTCATATGTATAAAATGGCTGCACAATTCATTCAAACTAATTTGTAACCTGTAAGTGAATATTATAATTCAGCTATTGTCAGCAGTTCCACACTAGTAGAAGCCCGCGACTACCAAAACGACAAATATCAAGCTTTGGGCACTGTATTACGAAGAGAAAAAAAATATTAAATTTTTCTTTGAAATTTTCTTTTTTTACTGAAGGAATGGTAAATTCATTTTACAGCTAAGTTTAACTATTTGATTTTGAGATCAAGTCGATCTTGTTCAATGCAGTCATAACTACTTCAATATTTTTGAGTTGATAACATAAAACTGCCAAACAACTGACGTATTATATAAATAATGAAAATTATTTAACCATGAATAGCGAAGGATGTCTGAACATCATAAATGGGGGAATGCGGTTGATGAATGGTTTCATTTCAAAGTATGCTTTAGTAAATAAATCATCTGCTTTAGAAAAGAGAGTGAATAAAATAATAGTATACCTGAAATCAGAATCTGCCGACATAATTCTATAATGCTCAGCGAAATTGGGTATTCTGACGGGCTTGGACGTTTCTATTACACTGTCAGGTAAGCTCATCGTATCATTGCCATTGCGAGTTTCTTTGGCTTTTCGGCCGACAGCTCGCCTGCGCCGCAGTACAAGGAAAAGTACCACAACCAATGCTCCAATTGCGAGTGGAACTGTTATGCCCACAATCAAAGGTGTATTATCCGTATCTAAAAACAATTAAATGGTTAAATTAAGGCTTCATTCGTTCAATATAATACTTTGAAATTTTACCAATTTACCAGACGGTTGTGAGTAATGAATCTTGTCCATATTGAAACTCATGTGTTGACACTTATTGATTCATAGATAGTGAACTGTGACTAATTCCGATAATATTATAACTGATAATTTAGTTAAACCGCTTCCAAGATAGCAATGATTACTTACCTAGAAATAATACTCCTTGAAAGCACAAAAGAATGACATAATAATTTTTATATTTCAATAATTTTACCAAAAAATTTAAATACAACTATTGAACACAATATAATGCCCTACATGTGTTGATACAAAATGGGCATTGACAAATCTGATTGTATTAACTAGGTGTAGATTTTTGTTGATAAGAATCAATAGATGTTGAACCAAAAATTTACCTGATAAGAACTTCGAGTTCATTTATCAAATTATCTATATTCCAATAACACTTTCGTTGTATCTGAACTAGAATAATCAAATGCTCACCTGTTTGTATGGGAAAACTGTAGGCCGTATCTGTGAATTTATCCGGTGCTGTGAAGGCTCTAACTTTAACTTTATAAACTGAACCAGATTTCAAAGGTCCATTGCAATAGCCAACGTGTCGCTCGTCACATTCTTCCGATCCAATCGTAAAGTCTTCAACTGAACTATTGTTGAAAGGGTAATAAGGTTCCATTACCTAAATGAAACGGAATATTCATAATATTAACTACTGTCATAAAATGCACAATTCATAAAAAAAAGAATATACTATGTTTCCGTAAAATAATTCATCAAATCATTGATGGATAATCATAGAAACGATAAATTCAAACATGCAGTCCACCAGTATGGTTTAGTATTTGACATACATATTCTATCTATGCGAACTTTACACGAGACTCAGGTTATATTATTATTACATTTAGACAATGCATTACAGTTGAATAAATTGTTTCCATGCACACATTAAAGAATTAATAATTCTATCAATCACTTGTCATTACTATATTTTGTTTTAATTTTGAAATTAGACTATTCGAAATCTGCACTAACTTTGTGAAGGTTGACTCTGATAGGTTTAGTTTTGATTCTCGTATAACTTTTTCTACGGCAATGTTGAATAATAAATAAATCCGTTGAGTGTAAAATTTTTCGAGAGCTCATTTTGAACCCTCACTTAACCAACACTCAACATGTTTAATTGTTATAAAAAATTAGCTATCTTAGACAGATTGTAAGAAATACATAAAAATATTTTAATTGCTCACTTGGTAAGGTGGCCATACGCTGTAAGCTTGCACGTCTCGCCAAGAAGGCATCTCCAATCCGGAAGCATTTTTAGAATCATCTTCTGCCACAATAATCGTGAACATGGTAATGTTGCCATTCTGAGGTGAGAAATAATTCTTCCTGAATCTAATTTGAATTGTTGACGGTGTGCGGCGAACTTCAGTAGGAACAACTTGAGCTCTCGGTTTCGGAGGAGCAAGGATCGGCATCTTTTGCTTCCAAATCACTTCCTTACCGTAGCCGACTTTGGTTTCAGCTTGGATTCTAAAGATGTATGTTTTTCCAGGAACCAAGTTCTTGAGAGAGCCTTGACCCTCCCACGGTTTAAAATCTTTCGTCAGAGTGTATATAGAACCTTCCAATCCGTAAGTAATGGTAAACTTCCTGATTATACCGTTTTGTTCAGTGGTTGGAAGAGTCCACGTGAATGCTATCTCACTCGGTTGAATATCCATCGGAAAGAAGCTAAAATAAATAATAATACTATATAATACATTTAGAGTATTTTAACCAGGGCCGGCTCAACGGTGTTTGCACCCATGTGCGATGCGCAGTTTGCAAAACTAGGACTGAATGAGTGGATAGTACTAAAATCTTAGTGCGGCGCCTGCGCGTGCCGCATACTTTACACACACTATGATTTTAACGCATAACATTGGTTTGCACACAAACTAGAGATTAAAGATTTGTATTGTATTTGTTTTACTCTAATGATAGCAAAAATATGCGGCAACTGATTTTCAACTTCAATGATAATGCCTAATCTTATTGACCTCAAATTGATTTTTCAAATTTGTTATCTGAAATACATGAATGTATCAGATTGTATCGATTCCAATCTTTGACTTTAAGGCCTCATTTATATATGAATATAAATTCTTCAAAAAAGTCTGGCTTTAAAAGATTTATGGGGATCTTTTAGAACATGATAAGTAAGTATGAAACGGGTAGTAAGTATGAAATATTGACAATATGTGAAGACAAACAAATATTACCCATCAACTTTTCCTGGGACACTTTCAAGTGTAGTAAACGACGTGGAAATAGGTAGAGAGCTCCTCAAAATGCTTGATTCAGTTCCAGATCTGACAACAACGGTAAAGGTGTAATTCCTGTGCGGTCTGAGGTTTGTTAAAGTGATAAAATCATTTGATGTAATATTTTGGAGCAAGTTTGATTCAGTGTTGAGGTATTGTATTTCAAACGCGTTCCACTCTCCGCGGGGAGTATCCCACTTCAGTGTTATTTCGGTGTCAGAAATCTGAGTAGCATTCAGGGTGGTGATCGGTTCGGGATCTGGAATAATAATAATAAAAAATTAGACTGATTTAATTTTATAACCTAATCATTATTATTATAGTGGCATAAAGCTAATTTTTCGCATGAAGAACATACATACAATCAATAATGGAATTTTATTCCTTTCAACAGTCAGTAGATTATAAAATCCAATTTAATAAGAATTACTGGACAAATTAGTTGACTCTAATAGTCACTATTTACATGCGCTACATCAAATATGTACGTTCAGTCGATTTGAGGAAACAATTGGAGACGAAACAAGCTTGGGTTTAATACATTTCAAAGACATTTAAGCATTAAAATTTTTCAACATTCCAATATGATCGCTTCTTTCAGATTTGACATTTGTAAACGTGCATTGTGCTCCGCATGAGGGTTTCGAGTTTTAGATAAATCTATTCAAATAATGTTTTGACAAATATTTTAGGATTAGAGGTAGGTTACAGCAAAGCTGCACAACATTTTTTGAGCTGGGAACTACTTTTCAATCTTAAGTTTTCTCAAGATTCTTATAAGAAGGTATGGGGTTATTATCATTTGAAACTTAAAAATGTATATTTAAAATGCGAAATATCATAAGATATGAGCTCAAAGAATAATTCAATTTTATTATTTTCGTATTTTGTAAAATTTTTTAAAATAATTTATTTTTGGAAGGAACGAGAAAATAATAGTTTTCAGAATCAACCAAATTTTGCTATGCAATCGACTGGTTGGGCATCCATCCTTGGTAAAATACCTGTCACGCTTTCGTAGCTCATTTGACAATAATATGTTCGGCATCGATTTGTAGTTATTTGTAAAATGAAGAAAGTAAATAGGCTGCCAAATAAACTGACAATTATTTTCTTATGTAAAACAAAAGCAAGCTTTATCACCGTAAAATAAAAACGCTTAAATTGCATTTGCCATTAGAATCAGTGAAGAGATTCTTGCACATTTTTTGGGGCAATTATATCTGAAATAATGTTAGCAATGAAAGCCACTTACACAGTCTATCCTGTCTTTGGATGGGCTGACTGGAAACACCGTCACTCACAGTCCACACTGTAATGTTGTATAGTTTACCGGGAATGAGACCGCGGAAAGTGACCTTTCTGTCTGTGTCATTGGCGGGTTTTTCAATTACGGGTATACCTGATTCGCTCAACGAGAATCGGTACAAGTCAAAGCGAGACGAAGATGACGGTGTCGGTGTGTACCGGAGTGTTACAGAGTCACGCTCTTGATGATTGTTTACCACTACTACTTCTGATTGGATTAAAGGCACTGAAAAATAGTTAACAGCAAGCGGTTAAGAAACAATCTATACGGAATAAATTTGTTTAAAATATATACAAAAACAAAACATGTTAATTTTGCTAACATAACTCATTTTTTTAATAACTACTTCTATTGCGTATGCGTTTTCAAAATTGTTAAGTATTATTCAAAATAAGAGGAAAAGGATAAATCGAAAATTTTGTTAACGGTCCAAACAATAAATCCTCATCACATGGACCAATTTTTTTTAAATGACACGACACTTTTAGACCATCAAATTTGATGACGATTAATAATTAAATGTCTCTCGAAACACAGGCTTGATTTCTTTGGTCGTGGTTACATTTCGTCTGATGTTTTTGCCTTCTATACTTTCCAATTTAAAAACAGCACAGTTGCGATGCTGATGAAAATTATTCAAAACAGTTAGATTTCAATCAGGGGGTTAGCAAAATTAATAATTATACTTAACAATTATTTCTGATAAATCGTCAGTTGTTTAGTTATTAACAACAAAAATGTTAATTAATCAATTAAACAATCACTATTCAAACCTTCTACGACCGCAAAGCAAAAAATTGTCTCAAAGTACACGTGTGAAAATAGCCATGTGGTATTTTTTTTGCTATGAAACACTGCTACATATTTTTTCCCATATTTATTTTTTGAAAAATAACAGAGGAATGAGATTGTATTTATTTCATTCCTTCACATGTAAAGCCTCACTTATTTAGTATTCTAAGTCTTTCAAAAAGTCTGGTTGTAAAAGGTTTAATGAATATTAGTTTTTCTATATTATATGATTAGAAAATGTCTGATACTACTATAATAATTAGCATGTATTTACGTCACACAAATAAATAAGATTTAGTGATGCACGTTAATATAAACAAATCAATATCATGCTTAATTTTAATACTCACTGGTTCTCGTAGTAAGTTTAGTTTTCTCACTATCCAGGGTGTAGGAAACGGTGAATATTTCAAACTGATACTCAACGCCTGGCATCAAATCACCGACTAGAACTCGGACAGGTTTGATGTCGTTCTCTGGAATACTAGAGGTTGAAGGATGCAGATTGGTGATGTTCTTCGAAAGTCTCGTTTGTATTTCGGCCGGTTCCGCATTCCACCAACTGACTACGTATGTTTCGACTCTGCCTTCTCGCCTCGGCCACTCCAGAGTGATGTTTGTTGAATCGACCAATAGAGCAATGTTTGAAACAGGATTTGGACCTGAAAATTTGATATTTAAAAAATAAAATTTACGATTAGTTTGAGTGATCCATAAAAATCTTTTCATAAGAAAGAATTTAAATTTTACACGAATAGGTCTTCAGGTATTTTTCACTTGGGTAAAAACACAATCCTTGAAAAATATAATATAGAAAAATTATAAGAAGATCATATTATTTTTATGTTAACAGCTTAACGACCGTGGACGCGTATTTGAGTCTTTGAAAAACAAAGGTTGCTGGCCGGCGGACACATATATGCGTATGGGCGAAGTATCTGGAAGCTAAGAAAATTCAATTTTGTAAAGATATCTCAATTTGCTTACTAATTATAGTGAATTTAGTAAAATTATGATTTTTGCGAATTTTTCGCAAATATATAAATAAATTCTTGATATACAATATTTTGTCTGTATTAATCATCATTGAACTGTCATTTATAGCTATTAATGACATTTACAAATTGATGATATTCTCAGAGGATATAAAAGACTTTTAATATAATATTGTTTGAATATCAAGAATTCATAGGATTTACATTTCAGGAACAAAAGTTGTATAAAAGAATAGTTTTTATATAAGAGATCTTATCAATTTTCCACAAAAAAACAAGACATGATATCATGGCAGACCACTGTTTGATTGTGTTTGGAGGTGAAAACTATTCAAGAAAGAAGGTGGAAAACAAGTCCAAACAATAGTTATGAATTTGAGTTTTTTTACAAAAAAAAATGTAATTCCAGTATAAGATATCCATAAGATTTTTCTGGATTGATAAAATATATAAATCATATGGCAGAACTCATATTTGGTACTGTAGAAAGATACTGCAATTTTACCAAATATATCATCGAAAATTGAAGTATTAAACAATAAATAAGTCTTAAAATGTTACAATAAATAATAAATTATACTAACGGACTGTGTGGTTCACTTGTTGCGGATTGGTGCTCTCCACTCCGGCGCTGACCGTGTTTACTTGTATAGTATACTTTTCGCCAGGAGTCATATCTGTCACTTCTGCTTCGGTGGACATCGCTTGAACAGATGGCAATCGAACCCATTGCAAATCAGACTCCGTTCTGTACCTTATAGCAAATTCACTGACCACCGAACCGCTGGTATCAGGACCAGTCCAATGAACCAATACAGAGTTGCTGGATACTCGCTCAATGGACATGTTACTAGGAGGGTGTGGCACTAGAAAATAAGAAAAATGAATATCCAACAATTGTTCGAGACATAAGAGAAAAAGCTGAATGCATTAAAAACCATGCCTGTCTTTAGCCAAATTCAATATAAATAGCATCTCTTCTAGTTCCTGTCGTTTCTAATGATCTAATTTGATCACAATTCATACAATTCTATTTTTATTTTGACAAATATATCTTATGTAATATTTTACCTTCGTTGAAGAAACCAGAAAGACGTAAATAAGGTAAGAATTGCATTACATCAAAAAACTTGGCAGTGTCATACGGACGGACAGTGGGTAAAACTCCTTAATGCTTTTTATTATATTCACATAATTTTTTAAGGTACACTTTAGAGAATAGTAACCAAGTCTTATGTAATTGCTCGTGTAGAAATCTCTCAAATATTAAGTGAATAGATGTTTCTGATTTCTTGCATTTATAAAAGACATCAAATTGAGAAACTCAACTAAGCCAACATTATGTTCATTCCTTCGTACCCAAATCATTCATCTCGGTATAATGTGATTAATTTTAGTCTCCAATTCTTCACAATTCAATAATGAAAGCAGCACCGGCAGAACAAACGTCTTGAATAAGTGATATTATGTTTGAACACAATACAAATTATAGCAATTATTACAATTAATTGTAATAATTGCTATAATTGAGAGTAACGATGATTACTTACAAACAGCTTGGAAGTATTCATGAGGTTCACTCGGTAGATCATGACTCAAAGCAAAAACTTTCACTTCATAAACAGCACCAGGGAACAGATTTCTGATTAAAAGTCGGCTGTCCATGGTAGAAACCTGTTAACGAAAACAAAAAATTCATAACCATTTTCAAATCTTATGTAGATAATTTCAAAAGGTATTTTGGGGGAGAAGTCATTCATTCAACCTTTTCTCAGAGAGGAGAAGATAGGAAGGCTAAGAAAGCGATCTCTTCTCATCAGCTAATGATCAAAATCATTAAACATTTTCAATCATTGAATACATGTTTGTGTAAAAAAAGAGGGTGTTTAAAATAAAAAATAGCATCTTCCCAATCTTATCATTCACTGTGAGATTTACTAACTATATAACAACCAAGTAAAACTTCTCTCAAAGAAATTTTGATTATATTTGTTTTACTTTGGGGCAAATATTAATAGAAAAAATTGAAATATTTTATAATATTCAAGTACAGTGGAACCTCAATCTACCGTTCTCGCATTGTTCATATTCCCGCATGGATCGTTTATTTTTCATAGTCCCGGCCAAACACCCATAAGAACAATGTAAAATAATCCCGCATTAATCGTTCCCCGATTTACCGTTTTCCTCGATCTATCGGAATATTTAAATATTTTGGTCCTGTCACAAATATTATCTCGATTGACCGTTTTCGTTGAATATTTCTCTTAAATAGTTTTGCCAAAGATCTCGTTTCGCGTTTTTTTTCAGTGGAATCCAGATCTTCCGTTCTCGCTATATTCCTTTTTTTGCATGGATCGTTTATTTTTTACTCAACCAAGACCCTAATAACAATGTTTAATAATACCACGTTAATCATTCACTGATTTACCGATTTCCTCGATCTATCATCTAAATATTATCGTCCTGTCCCAATTACTATCCCGATTGACCGTTTTTGTTACATATATTTCTTTATTCGTTCATAAATAGTCTTACATCGCATCTGGTTGTGCGAATTTTTCTAACTCAAAAGTCAAGACTAAAATGCCTAAATGAAGAAAACTAGAACTCTAACTGAGAAACTGAAAACAATTCAAGGCGTTGAAAAAATCTAGGAGAAAAACGAGTCGACATATTTACATAGAAAAAAACAGTTAACCTATAAAAGAACGCGAAAAGAAGGGTGTCTGCCAAAATTTAAGTACCAAACTACAAATAGGCAACTGAGTATGTATTTAAATTATCTTAAGTTATTTTCAAGTTATCTGGAAGTTATTTGAAAATTTAACATTTTTTGGTAGTATTTGAAGATTTCCCGCATTATCGGTTTCCCGCATTATTCGTTGATTTTTTACGGTCCCTTGGAAAACGTAGAATCGGGGTTTCACTGTATATTATATATTATTCATACAGACCTTTTCAATATGCTGAGTGTCATTTCGTCTGTACCAGACTTCATATTTGTCTTGCCTTGAATTTACATCACTCTTCCAGCTGATATTCAAACCACTAGGTATGGAGCGTAGGTCTTCGATGATTGGTGCAGAAGGCCGAGTTGTCACATACATAACTGATTCGTTTGACTCCATTTTGTTTGATACAGCTTGTACCTGAACGTGGGAATAAAGTATCAGTTGATATTTGTGTGCTATTTAGAAGATCCTGATTAATAATTCTGAAAACATCTTTGACAAATAGAGAAACTAGAGAGAGTATAATTGAGGAGCAAACATTCAAAAAGTGTTTTGTCACAAATTTTGAAAAATGGCGTTTTATATCAATTCTTATAGCCCATTATAAAACCTATGAATGGAAATCAAAATTAGTTTTCAAAAAGGTTTTTTTTCATATTAAAATGAAATCATAAAATTGACACATTCATACAAACTGTCACTTTTGCAACACTTAAATCACCATTTTCCAAGCTTTGCATTTGTGTGACAAAACACTTTTTGAATGTTTGCTCCTCAATTATATGTAGCTTTTATATTATGTAAATTCTTGCAATCGACAATCATTTTATCTGGTTATCAAAATATGGGTAAATTTATAAATCGTAATTTGGGTGGTAATAATGTGACATAAAATAATAGTTACTGTTATAGAATAATTTCTTCCAGGCAGCAGACTCTCTAATGGAATTTGAGGTTTATCAGTCCAGACGGTATTACTGTCTCCGGTGAAGGTTTCCACTTCATGATAGTTGACCTGAAAAATAAAATGAACAACCGTGAAACACTAAGAACCCACACTATCAGATGATGCTGTAAATGTTTTTGATTTCACTCGACTGACAATGATGGTTCAGAACATATTTTCCAAAAAATATAAAACAAACTTTTTATTACAAATGCATAAATTTTACTTTTATCATTTACTTGCTAACCTGCTATTTCCAAAACAAAAAATAAGTAAATAACTTAAATACATTACCTTGTAACTGTCTTGTGTGCTAGCATTAGAAGGTGTCCACATAACGACGAGATTGGTTTCATCATTTACAAATGATTTCAAATTGTTGACAGGCAAAGGTTCTGAAAAAGATATTGAAAAAATTTATGTCACCGCGCTTGAATCATGGGAAATATGTTTAGAATGGTAGCCCTCAATCTAAAACTGAAGCATTATAATAATAAAATATTAAGAACAATCATTGATAAAAAAAAATCTAGGCCCGAGGAGATAGATGATTAATAAAAAATCTTACTTAAAGTAACATCTCCAGTAGCAGGCCATGAAGTAACTTTTCCAGAAAGAGTTTTGACGACAACTTGATAAGTTTTTCCCGCTTCTAAGTGTTCCTTGAACTCCCACCAGGCTTGCCCTTCATCACGGTTTCGCATAACAGGTTGTAAACGACGCAGGGACGCTATTGATACTTGGTATTTGTCAAACTCACTGAAAAAATTAGAAAGCTTATATTAGCACAAAATATCCAACCCTGTCACATTGTTTACATTGTCTAGTACAGTACAGAACTAGTAATAATTAAAATCATCATGGCTGACTTATGACACGAACATAGTCTGAAATATTTTTCTGAAGAATAAATTTCTTACCCGGGCCCAGCCCCAGCCCGAATCACAATTGCGCTTACCCGCCCGAACCCGGCCCGCATGCCGGGCCAGGTTGTCTAATTGTCATAAATTATTACAGTGTATTAAGTCCCCAATCTTGAGATCATTTACGAAAGGGACTCTTATTAAAATGATAATATTGATAATTGACCCTTTGGGTAGTATCGCCATACCAATACAGTGAGGAATTTTGTCACCTATGATCTATTGCCATTTTCATATTTTTTTAATGAAATTATTGTTATTTCTTGGATACTACACACTGATAGATATCAGTGTTTTTGGGAGTCACATTATTTCTATTATTTGTTGAGAATAAAGAAAAGATTTTTCTCAAATCACATGAGATCAACTGAACTGGGTGGGAATTTTTAAAATCGATTGATCGACACAATCAATAGAGAGATTACAAACGCCAATCCCCAGAATATCAAATATAAGATTAAAAATCTAGATGTCTCTCAGCTCAGTACAACATTTATCACTTGACTACAAGGCAAAAGTTAAACGAATTGAATGTTTTGAATTGATCGTTGGAAATTTAAGAACTACTATATATGTAGCCAACTAACACTTTACCTCTCTCCTTTCGGTGGGTCCCACATTATTTTAAATGAGCCAGAAGTAATAGAAGCCTTGTCTACAGTCACATTTAGGGGCCTCAGCGGTACAGTTCTGTATTGGGCAGTAGTCGGAGTAGATATTTCTTCTTCTGACATTGTTTGCACTGATATATTGTATGCTCGACCTAGTAGAAAAATAACAAAAAAGCCACACATTAATAACTAAAATATATTTTTTCTGCCATGTCATGGAAGTATAGATATTAACACATCGGCTACGGGTGACGTGGAATACATGTCTTTAGAAAGGCATTAGATAAAGTCGATGATATGTCGAGCAGTCATGCCGGGCGATTAAACCAGAGCTTTAAAACATTTGAAATTTGATTGAAATTCATAAAATACATAAATAAGTCAAATAATGCACAACTGTTAACTAAACTAGACTTAGACTAACTGTCTAAACATTAAGCCATAGTTTAATCAATAAAATTATTGAAAAAGTTGATCAGTTTATTACCCAACACCGTTAGGAAAACAACCAAACTTACTATAATTGTTGTTGTAAAAAACGTTTCTCATATGATGAAAGTTCCATATTTAAAATTGACAGAACATTTACTGTGTTTAAATCAATGAGTTTCAAGCAAATCTCCATATTTACCTGGGATGAGCCCTTTGAAAGCTGCCTGCGCCGGACCTGGAGGTTCACCTTCTTTCTCCACATATAAAACACTATCCAATGCATCTGGGGGTTCTATTGATACTTTGTAATGTGAGTAGGTGCCTGCAGGATATGGAGGCTGCCACAGAACGAGAAGTGTTGTTTCATTACGGAACCAGACGATGAATTTCCCAGGAGTGTTCGGCTCTGTAAACATTCGATAATCATTATTAAGTCGTAATATAATTTTATGTTAGTGATTGCATTTCAAATTCTGCAATATCATTTGATATTGTATGGGTTTCGGAAACATGCATACTCATATTATTTAAAGTGATGGATAGGAGCAAATGAAAATTTTTGCTAAATATATTGTATAGAATGCAATACAGTAAAACCTCAGTTTATGGAGGATTTATGACTGATGATTTATGAAGTTTTAGGACTTGATTAATATCTTAGTGTAAGAAATTAATTCACAAAATATGTATTTACATATAATACAACAAGTTTAATTAACAATAAAGTGATGAGTAAGTTCGCAAAAATTCAAATATTTTTGCAAAAAAAAACATGTACAGCAAACAGCTGTATTTCTTAGGAATAAAATTATAATTAAATCATGTTCAAAAATTTAATGCTATGAAAAACAACAATACTATGAAAAGCTATAAAAAATATCCAATAGGATATATTTTAAAACAAAAAATTACCATTTAAATAATAGTTTATTTATCTTATTGAACAACTAATCAGCTTTAATTAAACAATAATGTATGTTTTATATTGAATCTAATACTTATCTTCATGAACAAAACAGTAGAAATTCTAAAATAACAATCAAATCATGCACAACATTTCAAGAATGCTCCTGTTAAATCGAGATTATGCTGTGTATTTGATGCGCAGAATTATGTTTGGCTTGATTAATGGAAGACTATTTTAGGGATTTACATTAAACTTAAATAAAACTAGTAGGTACTAATTAAAATAAATAAACACTACCTAAAAGTTCTCTCACCCTTTTTGCGAAACCTTTTGCGTTTTGTTGCTTGTAAATAAAAGAAAACACATCATAAAATATGTTCATATAAGCAAGTAATACTCAATATTATTTTGCGAAAAATGCTATTAATTCTATCCTATTCAAAATAAAGAGCATGCTAAGACAAAAATATATGCTGTACGCCTGACGGTATAAGTTATCCAATGGCGAATAATACATAGTGTTAGCTTCACATCACTCATTATTGGAGTGACATTTGTACCACATGGATCTTAGCAATGTCAGTAATGGCTAATTCTCCAGCTAGCTATCTTGCATTATTTGCCTGTCTTGCACAAATTAACTTCATATGCCGCCACCATTGTCGTTTAAAAAAAATAAGATGATGTTTGGAATGATTTTGTATTTCACTGTTTGCTTTGCTCCTTTTTAATAAAAGTTTTCAACACTGCCTATTCATATTTTTATTTAGTCACACTTGAGCACTGCCTCATATGTTATGTTAATATAAACATATAGTCTTGATTTGATGAAGAAAATGTCTGTAAGACTACATATTATGCTTTCATTTGAAGTAGTCAGGACTTTAAAAAAGTAACATACATTTATTAAAAATAAGTTAAGTGATTGGCAAACTAAAAAAAAACACTCACTCAGAAATATTCCATTTGGATATTTTCAGCGGTTACTTGGACGATGTTTATTTTCAATATACAATTTGAATTATCAATTAACCAAGTAATCAATCATAATATTATATTTCATCAGCTCTTTGGTGCCATAAAGATGTACAAGATTCTTAACAGAGCTCATTGGTTGATGTCTCATACACTTGCTATAGACACATCCTTAGAATGAATGGCAAGTACAAAGGTTCAAAACAATAAAATAAAAATGAAATAATAACTATTATTGGATAATTGAATTTTCAATCATATAACAATGATAATAAATAATATCCTAATCGAATTTCAAAGATAATAAAGAATGATTTTTTGAATAAAATGTTTTTAGTTGATTGTCATGAAGATAAGTGATTTAGGTTTATGCGATGCTGGTTTGAATCAAATTATTTTATGAACATTTACTGAGTAAATATAAACTACTTACTGGTTGTAAAATTGGTGCTTGTATATGCAACACTCTCCTTTCCATCGAAGACTGTGTATGCCTGCAGCTGATAAGTGGCTCCAGGATGCAAGTCTCGCAGTATGTGCTGCTGGGCAGTTGAATCTTCGACGGGAACAGCCCGAGTAGGAGAACCGACCTCTCCGAGAGCGGCCACTCGCAGTCGGAAACTTGAGTGACTTCCTTGAAGAGGCGGTGACCATGTAACTAGGGCCTGCTTTCCGCCTCGTACTGATACGGAGAGATTCGATGGAGGATCGGGTGCTGAAATAATAAATACAAGTATGGTGAATACACAAAAAAAATAACTAATATGTATTTAAGACTATATTAATGAGGTAAACATAAAAATAACACCTAACCTCCAAACACTTAAAAATAATAAAATATCTTAACCCTCCAAGGACGAGCGTCACCATATGGTCACACAAAACACCGTTGTCTATTGATCCCACTATTCATACTTTTTCTACCTGAATATCGTTGTTTTCGCTCATATTTGGTTAAGAAGGATACGGAATACAGTAAGTCATCAGCCGTGGGAACAGGAACGGTCTCTAAAAGCACATGTGATTTTTTGAATTTCCGTTTTTTTTAATTTACTTTTTGAAACTGTTAGATATTTTTTTATAAAAACATAAAATTATTTACAGCTATTTCGCTAATATATTTGTTTTGAAATTATGTTGATCTAAAGAGGTCAAATTGTAAATATTTTTAAAAAAATCACGTTTAGCTATATTTCAACCCCGAATGTTTGCAAGCCCATACGGTCACTTTTGTCCTTACTACTGTCTGTACTCAATATTACACGGTAATAAAAGGATGAGCATGACCATATAGTCATGCAGAGTTTCTAAACAACGACTTTGCGTTTTTTTTTTTTTTAATTTTGGATAGGAATAAAAGTTATCCGTGACTTCAATATGGCTTAGAAAATTTTTTTTTATCGGAAAAAAGCTCTCGTCTCTGGAGGGTTAAGTCAACATTTACATGTTCAGTCCCGGAGGGTGTGGTTTCACCGATATTCTAGCCAGGCATGGCCAACCGTGACCAATTGAAGACTTTTTGCGTTTTTTTTTGCTTTAGAAATGTATCCTCGAAGATAAATTTCCAAAACAAAACAATTGGTAACGTGCATTCCAGCAGCATCCGAGACTACATATCGCTGGGAATCATTCTTTTCAAAATTTAATGTAGTAAGGACGAAGTGTCTCATAGGGCTTCCAACCCTGAGATCCTGTATAATTTTGTAATTCCGGGATTGTGATGGTACTAGTCCCGGGATTTCGGAATTGAGGTAATTTTAGAAAGATGCGCGACAGCTAAAACAAAAAAGTCCCCTGAGTCTTTGAAAAACTAAAAAAAAAGGTCTCGCATCTTTTCATTTTAGGAAATCCGTAAAATCGCCGGGCAAAAATTTCTCAATTCCGAAATCCCGGAATTACAAAAAAGGTTCCGGGATTGGATGCCCTAGAGTCGCAGCTGTTTATTCGATGAAAACACGAGCAATCAACTGTGATCTGCGTTGGCTAAATTACCAGTTGATATGAAAAAGATATCAATCAAACAATATACAAAAGCGTCACACGAATTAGGTATAAGGTAATAAAATATTTTGAAAAAGTTCTTTGCTTTATTCTTTTATATGTGCGGCCCACCAATGTTTAGTAATATTTTTATTGGCCCACCGAACGATTTCCGTTGGGTACTCTTGTTCTAAAATTTCAAATCGAGCCATAACGCCCATAACTGTAGTATCTAGCAAAATATCTTTTAGAAAATACTCATAATAGCCATTATAGCAGATACTTACTCAAATCAGACTAAAACAGTTATTCAATTATTATTTTCATCAAAAACAGTTACTGATTTTATTATAACACATTCTGATGCAATCACAAAAGATTTCATTTGATTAGACTAAGTGGTTTAACAGTTATAGCACTAAAGAAAAAATGCAAAATCTTCAAAAATAAGTCGGGCATACGAGATAAGCAAAAGCACTAACATAATAAGAAACGAACATATCCCAAAAGCATGTTTTGAAAACATTTTAGGGTGTCGAGCTGTGAAAGATTTTACAAGTACGCAATTAGCTCAAAAATAGAGTAGAACTGAACAACCAAAGTGGTGAAGTAATTTAAAGTCGAACACTATGTTTTGTAAAATTTATAGTTTTAATAAATTTGCTAATATTCAATTGTCCAATGATCCTCTCTTGTATTAAAAATCTATTAACGATACTGCATGCGCATTTACGCAAATCTTTGTGTGGGTCTGACCATCACTCGGTACTTCCTGGATTGCCAGGATCGCTTCCTTTGTTTCAATATTGCGCTAGTGCGGTTTAGTTTCGCTGAATAAATACATCTTAAGCTAAAATCCAACGATTTTTCAGGGCGCCGAAGTGCCACGGGAAGGAGAGACGAGCAGGGTTAAGGATCTCCAGAGGCATCTGCAGCACGTTACCGATGACAATGACACTGATTAAACAACAGTCTTTTCTATCGTCACGAATCTAATCACTAATAAAAAAAGGCATTGTCACTCTGCTATCATAACTTTTCTAAAAAGAAAACTCGATCGATGACTCACAATTTTTTTCATTATCTGCATAGGTAGATTCGTAACGTCTTAATGAAATTAACAGTCAATACAAAAATGCCGATTTCATTCGATTTCAATAGCGAAAGGGATCACTTTCTGTGTCCTCAATAAACACATCGGAAATCGTGAAAGAACTCAACATACTTAGATAGAGAATTGAGGTTGCGGGCAAAGTAAAACAATGAAATCTGTTTGAATATTTAGTGGCACTTTTGCGGTTTGTACTAAGTCGCAGTAGATAGATAGAACTAATTCGGTTATATTTCAAAACTCCTGCCACATACAATTTGAAAATATGTAAAAAATCAATCAGCTAGAGAATTTGTAGATCGATACTTACATTAATAGGTAATGGTTGTGTGATAATATTGATATATGTAATATACATATCAATATAATTACACACGACTTTAATACAGGTAATCCTCCTTCACGGCGACCCCGGTAAGTGCGGATTCGTTATGTTATGACGTGACTGATTTTAAATATATTTTCCGGTATTTGTTTGTATTTGAGACATGATACATTATCATAATCAGTGGCAGATTACCCCATAAGCGAATGAGGCACGCATTTGGGACCCGCGAATCTTAGGGGCCTCGAAATAGCTTCTATTAAAAATGGTCCATATATTTTAATTTCTGTCTTTAATTATTATTTCTATTATACATGGAATTACCGCAATTCTTTTTTGTTATCCGAAAAACAGGGCATCCAAATTTGAAAGGCTTAATCCGCCACTCGTCATAATGAGTGGAAGTGTATCGGATTATTTGACAGTTAATTGTCAAATTTTACATAATAAATTAAGGCAGGCCAAACAGAGTAAACTATTCTTCGTTTCGTTTACCGTTTAACAACAAACTATTCACTTCACAGCTCCAAATATGTAGTATGTACATATATATTTTAGTGGGTGTTTTCGAATATATTTTACGACCGTTAAAAATCTTACAAATCGAAACATTGATCATAATTATATCACACTTTTGACGCGCTAAAGCTGTCAATTCTTTGTGGAAACACATTATATTCAACACAAAAAAAAATGTACTACATCTTTACAACGATCACGACCGATTTCGCTCATTGCAAGCATTGTCAACTCAATCAGTTTATAATTAGATTAGCATTAACTGAGATTTCTAGACTATCGACTGATAGTGACAACTGACAGCATGCCCTAATTAAAAGGAGTACTGATAACAAGTCAATACAACAGATGGCCTTTTACCTTACTTGTCCATAAACTTTACTACCACAACTTGAAACAGAACGGTTTAATTCGTGTCGACTGATATAAAAAATAACAACAATAACAACATTGTCAGTCATTGTCTTGACAGCCACAAAGAGAATATAAAAATGGTTAGCGAAAGTTACAATTCTTATATTGTAATAAGAAGTGATAAAATTATATTATTGATGATGATGAATGCGGGTGGCCCGTCAGTAATATCAGGGGTCAGGAAAGTGGTAGACGGTTGTCCGAAGAATATTTTTAAACATAAAAATTAAATACATGTAGATACTAATTCGCCGTTTATAGAACAAGGGCGTTTGATAGAGTCGGATAAAACAAACGACTCCGATTCCGAATTGATTTTTTTAAATGGGTTGGAGACGAAAGATTTTTTTGACTCCCAACTCTACAGCCATGGATAGAACGTGTATATGTGTCCAATTCCAATATGGAGCATATGGCTTCTTAATAGAGGCATCTCAACATAAGTCTTTTCTACGAGAATTGTTTGTTACTCTGTCGTTCAACCTCTCTTTTTCAAAGAGTGTAGTAGGGATAGAAAGATAAGGTTAGGACATGACTAGTGGTTAACTAATCGCTACGCCTAGTTATTAAAGGATCGGATGGGGTGGGAGGGACTTTTTAGACATCACACACACCCATATCTTCGAAGAAAAATTGATATTTAGATGGAAAAAATCCTGTTCGCACTGGGATTCGACCCCGTGAGAGATCCGGCACGTAAGCCCACAACGCTAACCACTGCGCCTTAGGACCCGACAAAGCCACTTGTGGTTATTGAAAAAAACTATGGTTAACGTTTTGTTTGTGTAAAAATATCGCAATACATATCGACTGTGGAAAGGAAAAAGGACGGAACCCAGGCATACCAAATTTTACAGGTGTCACAAAAAGTGCTTTGATGATTGTGGGCCATATGCAAATTATGAATTATACACAACATTGAAGTGCACGAAGACTTCTAAGCTGATGTTTAATTGACATAATCTAATATTAACACATATAGGTCCGCAGATTTGCATACTAAAAGATGCGCGGGAGCCGGCCGAATTTTGGGGAAATGGAACATTTTTTGCGCTCACGTTTAAATTGCGATAACTATTTAACCGATTGATGTATATTTTTTTTTCTTTCAGAAAAGCGTTAGTATGGTTTTATACATATAAAAATATGATAAAATCAGTGTTTCTCAACCGAGGGTTTCATATAGAGTCTTAACAACTTAAAAATAAAGTTATTTAGTAAGAAATGGCTATAAAGAGTTGCAATAATATACACTAATTTAAAATAAAGTTACTGGTTACTAACCCCCCCCCCCATCTCCTTCTTCTCAGCAACGACAACTATTTTAGTTTTTTGGAGGTATTGTAAAACCGAAAATAAACATCTGTTCTATATCATAAGGTTTTATTCGCAACTCTCAGATATTTTTTAAATAATTCTTGTTATATTTCAATCATTTAAATATTTTAAATCTTTGAGAATCGTTTGTTTTTGTTAGAATGGTGCAGGTATATGCTATTAATGAATGGTGGCCATTCATATGTGTAATAATTATGAAGCATTAGGGTCACATTTTTTTCACAGCAGAGCCATAAACTTTACAGAAAAAATAGCTCCTTGTCAACAGCGTCTCGAAAAGGGCATTAAGAATTACATAATTTATTGCTATTGGCAAGCCAAACACATATTGAGTAAAAGCGGTGCTTTGTTCGAAGTAAAATAATGATTTCATTTCTTTGAATTTAGGGTTGACTTTCCAACAAGAATTAGTTGCAAAATGTCTACAAAAGAAAAAAAGGATACAGATGTAAAATGAATCTGAGACAATGGATCTGTGTTATATAATTATTGTCATGACTAATTTCACTTTCGTAAAAGTCCCATAGAACAAACACTTATTTTTTTTAAAGAATTGTGAAGCGGCCAAAGAAGCAATAAATAAACTTATCCGAAAATTTAACCCATATTTATATACGTAAACGAAGCAAAAGATCTAACAAAAAAAGATGCATTTTTCCATTAAAATAATATTACACCAAACGTTAAACGTTATACAAAAAATATTATTCACTAGGTGATACTGTGGAATTACTTCTATATTTACGATTAAAAAAAAAAATATTTTTAATATATTTGTTTGACATTATCAATTTCAATATTACTGGCAACCTTGATGTTAAATGTGAAGAAAAAAAATCATCACACAAAGTACCTTTTTTTTGTGTAAACTTACACTCGGCAAAACGAACAGATATGTTCGCGCGGACTCCTGCGCACTAAAAGTGAGATGCACACATATGTTCGCCCGGACTCCTGAGTGTTAATTAAATAAATTGTCTAAAAAAACCTTTTTTTCAGCCTTTTTTATTGGTTTCAATTTTCACAATCTCATCTTTTTTCAAACTTAAAAGCTAAATTTAGATACTGATTCGGCATTTGCAGCTAACATCCTTTTGATAGAACGTGTATCAAGTTTGATATATTGTGATTACCGAAAAAAGCTGTTATGAAAAAACTGTGGGTTACGTCTTTTTTCCTTTCCACTGTCGATATATAGTCGAACTTGATAAAAAAAAAACTTACTCAAAGATTTAATAATAATATAAAAATCCCGGGATCGAAAAAACGACCCTGGTTCATATCGACTGTGGAAAGGAAAAAGGACGTAACCCACACATTAGAGGTCTGCACGGGCCCGGGCCGGGCCCTCGGGCGGGTAAGCGCAATTGAGATTCGGGCACGGGTAAGGAATTTATTCTTCAGAAAAATATTTCAGACTATGTTTGTGTCATAAGTCAGCCATGATGATTTTGATTATTACCAGTTCTATAGAGAATTGTAAATTGTTGTAAATTTGTAAAAAACAGGTTTTTTTCGGTCTGTTGAGTATAGATCCGGGCTTCGGGTCGGGATTGGGTAACAATTGTGGTATTAGACTCGGGCCCGGGCCGGGTCGGGCTTGAGTCTTTCGGGCTCGGGTCGGGTAATTTTGTAAAATTTCGGCACGTGCTGACCTCTACCACACATATTAAATTTTATAGGAGGCGCAAAAAACGTGTTTTGATGATTTTGGGCCATATGCAAATTGTGAATTATACACAACCTTGAAGTGCACGGAGACTTCTAATCTGGTGTTTAATTGAAATTATCTAATATTAATTAAAGAAATTGTCTAAGAAAAACCTTTATTTCAGTCATTTTTCTCTTGGTTTTATTTTTTTACAAGGTCATCTTTTTCAAAATTAAAAGCTAAATTTAGATACTAATTGGGCATTTGCAGCTTGCATCCTTTTGATAGAACGTGTATCAAGTTTGGTACATTGTGATTATCGAAACAAACTGTGGGTTACGTCCTTTTTCCTTTCCACAGTCGATATGCATTCATTAATAACTATTATATTATTCATTCGTCATTCGAACTCAACAAGAAAGTGAAAAATATTTTCCGTCGTATCTTACAAGTTACAAGCGAGTATTAGATATCACATTGACCATGCCTGAGCATTTGTTTGTAGCTAACTGGGTTGTCGACACGATCACGCAAGACTATGACGCCAAATAAGAAATATGGTGAACTACTATTGACAGGTATTAATGAAAACCAGTAGCGCGCCTGAAAAGAGGGCGTGTTTTATTGAAATCAAATAATATATTATCAAACACTCCTAAGGAGGGGCTGAAATGTTCAATCATTCGATGGATTTTAAAAGGTTTGATTATAGAAAAATATTTTTATGACAACAAAACACAATTTTTAGTAGTTAGTTAACTAGTATTGATTTTATAGTAAAATCAGGACTGGTTTCGCACAAGACGAGCATTATCAAGTGATAATGCTCACCATTAGCGAAACTGGTCCTGATCATATAAAATAGAAATAATAACAAATGAATGTGTTATTCTTTTAATATTATGCCTTTCCAACAAGTATTGACAGTGAACACCTTAAATGTGATATTTATTGAATTTATATCTTTACGGCGTAACAAGGACAAAACGAAAAAAGTCCAATTCGGATCGTAATACCGGGCAAGTACAGTGGAACCCCAATACATTACCTCGAATTACGCGCCGAACAGAAATTCGCCGCAAATCCCCCAATTGCGCGGTCACATTCCATTGTCTTTGCTGCTGTACACACAGCCGGGTGGCTGTCTGTGTGGTGCATACAGTCAAACGTTGGCGAGCACTATGCATTTTACCACTAGTTAACTAAATATTTCGTCCATATATATTTTTTTCATTTTTCGGGAAAAAAACCGTAACCCATAATTTTGTACGAGATTCACTCCCCCAATTACGCGACTACCAATCACGCGTCCTCCCAACTTTCGCGTAAATGGGGGGGGTCTTAATGTATTATCAAATACAGTAATTTTAGCACATATAATGATATCGTGTTTTGTTAGACATCCGGCGTGCGTCCGCCACTATTATCTTGATTGTTAAATACGCCCCTTACCGAAATAACTTTAAGAACCCCTGTCCTATTTATAATAAGTAAGAACGTCACTGCTATTTAAAAAGAAATAACAGGTGGCGGAATGTTTTGCAGTCAGCTCCTGCAGTGATAGTGAAAGGCGACTAATTTATATTATGTTATTATAAAAACCACAATCATTGCTGAAATTTTAAATGATTTGGATGCGAATGAGCAATCAAGATCAATTAAGTTTTGATTCACTTAAACTCAACTCTCGCAAGATCAAAAATAAAATATGATTTTTAGCTTTGATCGATACCAGAGCTCGAATTGGACGCACCGAACGGAGCGAAGTCGTAGTGACTTGCGAATCCCGCGGTTAATTAACTAAGGTTTCAATTTTAAATATTTTCTCATTTTTAATTTCAACTAAAACTTTTCTTTCTTACGACATCGCAACCAAATCCAAAAAAAGTATACATATTATACACCGGCGTAGGAGTAAATAAATGCTAATGTCAGCCCACATTACGTCAAAAAAGATTACAATTTAGTGAAGTTTCTTATTTGTTATTGTCAATCGTTTATGGACACCCATTATCTAAGTATTAAATCGAAAATATATGCATTACTTTCAAATGAATATTACCTACAATAGTTTTTAAAATCTTTTTAATTTACAAATAATATATAAATTTTAATCTTAGTTCGATGACCTTGTAGGCAGTCTTTATTCTCATGACAATCTTGCGGTGGTTTGATTTGAAAATGTTGGGAACATAAGCTTGAGCACGAATATTTGTGTTTTTTCAGACTGATTGCACCATATTTTCAACTCTTAATATCACATCGCAGTCATTAGCTACCAAAAAGTGGTATTAAATTTAAATGGGAGGTTCAATGAGTGCTGACAGCACACTAACGGTCTTCATTAAATTAAAACACCTTCTGTTGAACTTCTCAAAGATTCTATTTGGGATCTAATAACGATAAAGTTTTTTTTGTAATGATTACTTTATAACTGTGACAAATTTGTAAAATTTCCCAATTTTTTAACTGTTGCAATAGTGTTTGATGTTAATCAGCGTTTCACAACATTTTTACACTTACGGACCGGTAAAATTAACACTCGGATTGAAAATGTTTTTGTATTCTTTGGTCATATGCACAAATTCCTAGGTGGAGCATATGGTCGCGCCACCTACATGTTTCCCTGTCCTACACCAAATGCTTTTCTTCTTCCTATGACCTGCTAGCATCCTTCAGTTTCGCCGAGTACATTCTATAGATAGTTCCCAACGGGCGTCCAGGACGCCAGAATCCCACCGGTCGGAGGAAAGGGCAGGCAGGATTAAGGCTCTCCGGAGGCATCCGCAGCACGTGATCCAGCCAGCTTCAACATCAGTTTATGGCCAATGACGTGGCAAGTGTACGTGTACGTTTTCTTATCTCCTGAGTTTTTGTATACTGGTAGAAAATTATGATGGATCGTTACCGGTCCGCGGTCTATCGGCAGGGAAATACTATCATATATAAAGCATAATTTGTGTTGAGCAAACCATGCAAATAATATCATTATAAACTAAATCATAAAAATAAAAATATTACCTGTGGTAATAGACGCTGACCAGGTGAGGAGTTCATTTACGGTGGCATTTGAGTAGTACAGCCAGAAATCGTACTTGGTGCCGGGCAAGCCCTGTGAAAATTGGATGACGTCACCTATGTCCTTGGATGCTATGGTGGTGTTTGGTGGCGGGACACCCCTTGGCGGATGGTAGTCGAGTCGATAGAAGGAACCCTCCTGCCCCAGGTTTCCGGGAATTTCTATCACGAGGTCTGCGCACTCCGAAGCCTGAAAAAAGGAAAATAGATGTTTAGTAAATTTGTTTTATTCACGGAATATTTTTTCGACACGTCTCGAGTCTCGAGTAGCGTGAAGAGAATTGTCAGTGTTTATTAAATATTTTTTTATTATTTTGTAGCGATTATCTAGTAAACGATATGTCTAAGTATACCCAAGTAAACTGTGAACAGTTGATTTACTTACATATAAATACATATTTAGGCAAATACTACGTCCATAGAAACTATTCTGCTAATTGAATATCCTAGTTGCGAAATTAGAGAGCCATTGCTTTTAACATTCATATTTATATTTCTTTAAAGCACAGATAGAGAATTACATCAAATAAATTCAATGTGGCTTTGTCATGTATAAGGTAAGGACACCATCTACCGCCACATTAGTAGCTCGATTTAAGAAATTTTGTGTATTTCTTATATTTCTTAACGAAAACATAAACTTCTTGTTTAATTCTATACTGTTATATATCGCCTATTTAAGTATAAATCAATAGTGAGGATGAGCTTTATATTTAATTAATTAACTAAAGTTTTTTCATTGAAGAATGGTTCCCTATTACCGCCACCCATTTTTTTTTGTATCCTATTACCGCCAATGCAGGGACCAACTACCGCCATTTGAATTTAAAGCCATTTTAAACACATTTAAAGAGGTTTGTTTGAATTAAATTCATTTTATTTATGTACCTATGTTTAAATGTTTCCTATTATACCTAGGTATGCACTTAAATTATTTATTTAAAAAAAAATCACATTCCTAATACAAAAAAAAATCAAAATTACATTCTTGTAAATAAAAAATTGCACCTTCATTGGCATTCATATAAATAATAGCTACTTATATAAGTACATACTATGATGAAATAAGGCAAGTAGGTTAAGTATTACTTCTTTTTAAAGATATCACATCTGGGACGCAATAAAAGCCCCTAGTATTAGTCAACGTCGGCGTAGAAATTTTTACAATATCTGCAACAGGGTAATTTAAAATATCGCCGATCGCAGGCCACTTCCAGTTTGACCCTGCCATTGTCATGGTCTTAACTTGCACTTCATTATCGGTTGTATTGATACCTAGAACAAGACCAGGAAACAATTCGCCTTCATAGGTCACAACAACATAATCGCCAGTATCAAATGATGCCATAATTTCTTTGTGTACTTTAGCCACTTTTGCCGAATTCTGTTGTTTCGCTGCCTTTTCGTCGAATCTTAATTTTCTTTTCAGCCGTCTCTCAGCTATATCCATTTCTTTAATGTCTTTGTCCAATTTTTGATTTCGAAGGTTCTGTGAAACTCTTTGCACCAATTACGGGTGTCTTTTTAAAAAACAGCTAAACCATTTCTTTCCAGGTCTTCCACCAGTAAATGGATTTTCTCTGCTTAGAGTTTTGGTGAGTTCTGCGACAGATACCTGTAACTGAGGCTTCGTTATTGGAAATCCCAAACTTGCCAACTTTTGTGTCCACTTCACAAGCAGCGCTTCTTCTTGGCATGACAAAATTTTGGAAGGTCCTGGCTTAGCTCCTTCCCTATACTTACCACTTATCTTATCACGCAATGTGGTACGTGGTATACTATATTTTTTACTTATTGCCAGTACGGAACTCCCCTTTTTTAATTCTTTCAGTGCAGTATCCAATGTTTCTGCTGAGTATAAACATTTTTTTGTGCCAACCATATTTCATAATTTTTTAATATCTGAAAATTAAGGTAAAATAATGACCCAATCACCGATTATTGTTCCTTTTACCGCCACTTAAATTAAAACTGTATTTTATCAATTACATTATTACGGCATTGGTATTTTTGAAACAAATTATGCTTATTTAATCATTTTCTTTATAAATTATATGAAAAATATTGCAATATTTAAGTTTATTTAGCTTAAATTTGCATTTTCATATATGTTTATGTGGAGCCTATCACCGCCATGGCCAATGCCCTATTACCGCCACTAGATTTTTGCTGATGCTTTTACGGGATCAGAAATGTACAGTAGAAGTGACGGTGATTGGACCAACACAAATATGAATTGGGTTATTCACTTTAATATTTGAAAAATTTATTAAATACTTATAATTTACATTTAAAAATTCAATGTTTTCAAACTCTATTACCGCCAGGGGTGGCGGTATTTGGTTCCCATATAGTAATTAATGGGTCCAATCACCGCCACGCAATATTTTCTATTTTTATCACTTAATTTATATTAATTATGGATTTATACTTACTTTAGAGTGTTCTAAATATGTTATTTATTATAAACTAAACTTAACTTTCATATATATTCAATGAATTTTGTTTTAAATCGAAAAATAAAAATTAGCTATTTCTTAACAAAGTGTTTAACGAAAGGCCAAATTACAATCGTACCTCCGAGCTCATCCAGAAAACTGATATTTCCGATAGAATAAATACAGTTAGCTATAAAACAACAAATGACACGTGATCACTATGCATTCGTGTTTACTGTTCAATATATTTTGTTGAGAAGATTTTAACGGTTTTCTTGTTATTTCGAGAACATTCTTACGGTGGCGGTAGTTGGTGTAGTGGCGGTGATGGGTGCTCTTACCTTATATATTATAACGAATAATTTATTATTGTAAATGTTGGAATTTTTGTACAAGAATTTGTCTCTTTTAGAAATGTACCATTGATAGTCTAGGGCAGTGATGCACAAACCGCGGCCCGCGGGCCGCATGCGGCCCTTTTTGAATTTTGTGGCGGCCCATCAATCTTTTTCTCTACATATTTTTTTCACGTAAAACTTTTTCTTCAATGAAGGAGAATAAATCGTTTCATATAAACAGGCCCTCAAATATTATGTCAGATTAAAAGAAAATAGTTAAAAAATAACAAAAGACTAAGATCGCATTAACTTTTGAATTAAATATAAATGAAACATAACTATTTCACAATGAAACGATTTTTAATGAGAATAGCTTATTTATTTTCACGTTTTTACAAATAATGTAATGGAACCTATCAATCATTTATCTAAATTCTTAAATCTTTTTTACACGGTTTTTTGTATAGCTGTTTTTCATGGAACGTACATATGCTTCGTGTAAAAAAGGACTGAGCCTACTTTAATTTTTTTTTTCTTTGCGGCCCGAACACACGAAAATTTGTCTTATACGGCCCGCTAGAAGGTCAAGGTTGTGCATCACTGGTCTAGGGCATCCAATCCCGGGATCCCGGGATTGATCATTCACCTTAAAATCGTGGAGATATTCGAGACTGTACATAATGTCACTGGCAATTTCAAAAAGAAAAAAATTCTCGCCGATTTTGAAATCCTGGGAATTTACGGATTTCCTACAATGAAAAAAAGTCAGACCTTTTTTTAGCTCTCTTAGATTACATTGTTTCTGTCCGATTTCATAAAGCCAGGAATTTCCGGAATTCCCAAAATGAAAAAATGTGGAACCATTCTTTTTAAGTCTCATGCGGGATTCAAAAAGTTTTATTCCCGTTTATGAAATCCCGGGATTATTACTATCTGAATCCCGAAATTCCGATATTAGTACTATCCATCCCGGGATTCCGGGATTGGCGGCCCTAAAATGGATACTTACTAAGAATGACCCATAGAACCAAAATTGGCTCGATATTTGATGATAATAATTTATTTTAAGACAATGCCGATGACCTTCTTCCTCGCTGGAAACATATTATTAATGGTGTTGCCTAGAGCTAAATCATTTATTTTAATTCTATTCCGTCTATTGTTATATAATCGTGGGTGTTCATTCATTGCTGTCAGAATCACAATGAATCCTTTTATCGGTAAATTATTCGATTACAAACATAATGTCCGTTCGTTGAAATTTATCTTTTCAGTTTCCCAGAACATGAATTAAAATCCAAATGTACCGGTTGATTTTTTTTGTTGTATGACGGTGTTTTAAACACATTTTTTGAAATAAAACATGGATATCTGTCACCGGCTTATGTAATATAATAGTATATTTGTATAAATAAAAATCCATGCTGACAATGCACAACCAACGGCGGTTGCACCTAGTATGGCACTGTGTAACGAGATTCTTATGAAGACTGAAGTTATCAATACCTGCTATATTATTGATTGAGAACAGCACGGTGTGTTGCAGCAACAGGTGATAAAGAAAAATAGAGAATTGTAAATAATTACATAGAATTTGACATACTCGTGACCCCATGTGCGTCAGAGATCATTAATTACAAATGAAAACTAGAATCAGCACTATTAAGTTCTGATAATCCGTTTTCCGACAGATGGTAACATAAGTTGATAACAAATGTTTATACTATGCATATTATTGGCGAATAAATAATAAAGTAATACCATAAGTGAAATATAATTCACAGATATCTAATAGTAATAAATAGTTTAGATAAAACAATAATTTAGATAGAAACAACGTACATATTGAAATAGTATACTAAATACAATGTATTATGTATTATTAATTATTATTGATAAACATGAGATCTGTGCGGGATAAATCAGGGCTGAACAGATATTTAAAAATGTACCAAGAGCAAATCCAACTTTATCGTTCACTCCGACTCCGACTTTAAATAATAAGAAAATCAACTGAACTACTTACTATATTATCACATATTTATGTTTTCACCGTTTATCGAAGTATCAAAAAAAATAATCTTAGATCAGAGAGGAGAAAAATTAGCTGAAAGTCGTGAGCGCTACCGGCGTCTTCTAGGAGTGAAACTCGCCTTGCTTCACCGGGTAACCACTTAATCACAGTTGACACTTCAAGTTTACATCATTATGAGCACCCCTGATAAGAATCACTTGTTAGTGTTTTCCACCCACGAAGTCTTCATTTGACAGAATCTTTTAGCAAAAAAATAACTAGCAAGACTTTATGCTGAAAATGATAATATAGACATCGGCCATAGTCTGTCTGAACCTACCCAAGCAACTAAAGTGGGCAAAAAACTAGATTTGAGAAGTGGCGTCGAAGTCGGAAAAACCGAAGAAAAAAAAAATCAAGATATTGAAAAACTATCAGTCTATTCATCTTATTGATTGGTGAAATCCACTAGAATCCTATTCTAGTAACTTGAGTGATCTGATCCTATACATATATGTTAGTTAAACGGAAGTATTTGAAAAATCAATTCGGAGTTCGAGTCGTCTCTTTTTTACCTGACTCCACAGCCCTGCAGAAAACTAGGACACTGCTTTACAGTCTCCGTTCTAGTTTCGATTGAAAATAAAAGTTTAACTAGGAGTAGGTCAGGTATAAAATTGTATTTTTAAACGAAGATTATTTACTTATATATAAATACAATATATGTACTAAAAATGTTGTAGATTTGTAACCAATGAGTGTGATTTCATTACACAATTCCATAGATCAAGCAGAAAAGCATAGCTTATCCAGTTAAAAATGCAACTGTTTTGCCAGTAACTATGGAGCGAGTCTATGGACATAAACGATTTTCTCTATTTGAAAAAGTTAAAATAATGCCAACTATTCAACAAAAAACTTTTGAAATTAAAACTCAATTTTAATGATCGAATTGTTCGGTACGTAAGTAAACAGTAAAAAACAAAAGAAAGTGATTTGAGGTTTTAATTGTATTAGACGGAAAATTTCGCTACAGTAATTTTCCATTATTAAAACCACAGATCATTTTCACATTAATGACGGGAAGAATGTCAACGATTAGAAAAAAATAAACCACAATATTGTCGATATTTAACGCGCTATAGTAGCATAAGAAAGTTTTTAAAGACCTAAAATAGTAGCGTTATATAATTACTGCCATCTAAGTTTGAATATTTATAACACGCCTTGTAATTTTTTAATATAATTCATAGTATCAAGTACCCTGTAGATTTTAAATGTATTGTTTTATCCCTAACCTAACCCAACAAGGCGGCTTATTCAGACTATATGTTTGACTGTCAATGTAATGAACAGGCTTGTTCAAAGTCGGAAGGCTAAACCTTAACATATTAACAAACATAAATAACTATAATAATATTTTCGATGGATTAAGCGTTAAAGTTCAATTTGTATATCAATTAAATATGATAAATTTGTTATTCCACAGGTTGTGTAACAAATCGTGACTGGTGTGAAAAAAAATTAAAGTTTGCGCAATAAGTAAGCTAGTTCTACTGATATATCGAGGATTTAATATAATTTTACTCTTATCGATAAAAAAACTAAAAAATAATTTTCCTGATGCGTACATTCTATTAGTTTGAATTATTATTTCCCCTCTGTAAAAAACGATTTGTTATGATTTAGAACGAATGATTGGCCGTGAACGAGTTCATGAACAAAACATAAAGTGTTGCAACTTTAAACAATATCGAATATATCGCAAATGAATGCTGTTTCGCTAAATTCGAGTTTAATATATAATCGATATATAAAGCGTATTTTTCAAATTATCAAAACTTTATCCAGCGACGGCTGATTTGTGCTTAGTTTGGTTTGCCATTTCACCACCAGAACAACGCTTGAAAATTATACAAATTTATTTTAAAAATCGTAGTTTTCTTCCTGGTATATATGGTATATTGGTGATTAAGTACTTGGACTATTGGCTTCCTATCCCATAATCCAGGGATTGTCTTAGTACTAATCTCGGGATTCACTTTAACACTTGAAAACTTCGTCTAATCCGCTAAAGAAAATTAGCGTTGGAGGCACTGGCAGACTTAAATTTTTGAAGGGATGGAACAAAAAAAAAGCTTTCAAATTTCTCAATAATTGGAGAATCTATCAGATTTCGAGATCAGAGATTTCGAGAGATTATTTTGGAATCTCTCAATTTCTCACTTTTCCCCAGTGTCAATCCCAGATCCCGAAATAATTGTAAATCCCGAAATCGCAGGTTCAAAAAAAGAGTCCGGGATTAGATGCCCTACTCGAGCTGCATGACATATCATTTAGGACCGCAGGTTGTGCATCACTGCTCTAATACGTACGGTACACGACACGTATTTCGTCTTTCTACAAATAGATGGCGCATATTAAAATACATTTCTTTGGGCGATTATTTCATTTGAAAAGAAAAATGCCCAATGCCAAACCAAACGATAGCTCATAACAACGTTTATGCAAACTAATGAGTGCTTAGTAAATGTCTATCTTTTGAATCGTGTCGCATCATGTTTTAAAATATATTTTCAGTCATTAGAACAGTAGAAGAAGCAAAAAATATTTGACTAATTGAGATACTAGCAATGAGAGTTTGGATGTAGGTATTAGAAAGTGAATTTTTGACAATAAAATACCAACCTAACGATGACAAATACTTTTTGATATAAATAACTAATGGACCATAGACAGTATTTTTGTGAAAGAAAATCTTGGCGCAATTTTTTGTGGCACGCGTGAATGGCTGGTGCGTGTCGTCATGATTTAAGTAAAATAACAACATAAATTAAATAATTGCTCATGGAATGTCTGCTGTGTAAAGTACATGCACTTATACTGACATTAATTTGGACTAGGGACTTTGAATGACATAGCTGAACATTACCGCAATATATGAAAGATTTTCGACTTATTTACTTCACCCAACTAATAGTGGAACGTTTGACTATCAGGCTATTTGACTTATTTCGAGAAGCGATCTGTTTTATTTATGACAAGATACTTGGTGTCGTAAAAAATATATCCACTCTTTTAAGCTGGTGGCTTGTTATTTATTAAAATGTTAAATTTCGGATTTATTTTTGCGACATTCTACTTAAGATATTTTTTTTAGTATGAATATTTTGTGCTCGGTTTTATTTTTATTATATTATGACATTATCAATTCATTTAACCTGATACATTTTCAGTTGCATCTTTTAAAAATCTTGAAATTCTTTGTTGAACGCGATTCGTTTACTTTACTCATAAAATCTGTGTATCAACTTCGTCTTGTCGTTAAACATAAAAAGTCATGAACGTTTAACGACCTTTCCAAAGATGAAATGCAAAAAAAAACTGCTTCAAAAATGGTTGTACGATATTGTTTTTCGGCGGCGTATTCATTACAATAATAAATAATTGAATACGACACCTGTTAGTTCAGTGAGCCATATCGGGTATGGTTGTGTAAATAATTATTTGAATATTCAAAAAACGCTCGTACATATTTCAGAAAAATATTTAACGATAATTATCAATGACGCAAACATTTGACAAGTTGTCAATAGTTGGCAAACTGCAATCAATATATTTGACTGTGTGTGTAAAAAAATAAGGCGCAGCAAAACCAAGAGATACACACATACGGAACGTGGGGTATACACTCGGTGCTCGTATAACACGGTTGATGAATTGCGACACACGTTTGTGTAACACGATTTTTAAAACAAAAATATTGAATGAAAGAATTGAGAAAACGACACACCTCGATAATACACCCTTCTCTCGTTAGTAAGCATACACACTACCAAATCGCACGTGAAAACGACTGTGTAAAGCAGGCTTTTTTCTCTTGATTCTCTTTCAAAATTGATTATTCAACAGATCATAAATGAAAAATTGAGATTGGATGTAGAATAAGGGCGATAATGAATAATTATTGTTTAATTCTTTTTCCCGTCACTATCGCAGTAGTATATTTATAGCGTATACAGGGTGTATAAGAAATTTATTATAACAACTTATATTTCTTTTGATTAACCCACCAGTTTGTTAAAATTTTTAGCAACCGTAAACCATGAAAATCTTTTTCATTAAACAATAGTGATCAATTTTTTGACGAATAGTCTCTAATAAACATATTTTTGCCGCATAACTAAGCAACATCTTGAAATTTGGCAGTTAATGGCACTGCCAACCGGTAATTCCTAGTCAAAAGAGTAGCTTACTTATCCATGACTATAATATAATGTGTTATATGACGCAGTCATGGAGTGATGATATAAGAAAATATATTTTTAGTCACTAAAATATTGTCAATTTTGTATGGCAATAAAAACTATCCCAAATAGTAGACAAAATATCATAAAAACGTTTCGAGCGTACAGAATACAATTATTGCAAATACGACTTTTTCCACATTAATCATTTATTATTATTATGACATGTTATGTCCAGAAATTATGCAATGCAATAAATTGAGAGACAAATAAAACATAATGGCCACGGAAACAAATAATCAAATGAAGTTGTTTTTCATGAAATTTCGACATCATTTTATCTAACGCTGTTTTAATATGAAAGCGTGTCAAAATGTAATCATTTATAAGTATTACATTATACAAAACACATTCTATATTAAATTGATAAAAGTCTTATTGGATTGGTACAGTTCCAATAAAATACATTACAAATAGCTATGTATTAGGGTTTCCTAAGTCTCGGGGTTTTCTCGAGACTTTTATTTCCCCTTTAATAAAATTATAAATTTATTAAAATTAAATATTTGTATGTATGTATTAATTAATTACATACACTCGGCGCCTTTTAAATGTACGCACTGGTAAAAATCGCTTTTTTTAAATACAATGTTTAATAATTATTATTTTTCTTATGTAATGGATATATAACATGCTTACGGTTGATTTTTTCTAAGAAGGGATGATTACGGTACATGTATTGAAAAAATATCAATGAATCCGGCCGCAGTTAGAAGTAAATTCATGACCGTAACTTCACAATACAGGTTTTAGACCGTTTTTTCTCATATTGACACATTGGTACCTTTGTATCATAGTGAAAAAACATTTGTAAATAAAACAACATCAGATATGAACATTTCATTTTAATATTTTGTAATTTGCCTTTGCTACAGCTATATTTTGTATACAGTTTCGTTTTCCGTTTAAGCTTTCCTCCTATAGCTGTTTTCATTCAATACACTTCAGTCCTTTTGGGTTTCTTAACCACAATAATTGTTTTTTAAAAAATAAAATGTACAATTTATTAGCACATTTTAAATCAGTCTAGATTCCCGGGACATTTTACAACAAAGCCCCGGGACTCAAGACAGCAAAAAAAACCGACAAGTCCCGGGATGTCTCGACACAGAATCCCTACTATGTATTAAGTTCCATAATAATTATGAAATATGGAAGACAGCTATATCGCGCCATCGACAGGGACGCACGTCTTTCGTATTACGAAATGTTCTGATGATTTAGTGATGCCGAAATAGACAGACGGAAAATGAGTATTCAATAGTATAACGTAAGCTGCAAAAAATCTGTTATTTCAAGTTACTTGTTTTAGATATATAAATAAAACATAAGTTATGGTCAGTAACGAGAAGAAAGAGAAATATTTAAAGCTATTGTTTTTCGACAGTATAATGAGGTATGATAAAAAACGTTTACTCAAACTAGCGTTTGTGAATATTTAAATTGTGTACAAAACCTTGATTGAAATATTTTTTCTTCTTTTCGGAAAAAGTTGTTTTCTCACTGAATGAATGAAATAAAAATATTTTTGCATCTTGACATTCCTAAAATAATGTCAGGGCTGTGTGAAGATTATTTTGAGCAACCGAAATTCTATTCAGTCATCTTAATCTAAACGTAATTTTATAATTAAATATTTCATTGTGTAAACTTGGCCTTCTAATTTTTGTCTTTATTACGATAGTGATACAATTTGTTTAACAAATTACCAAATGTTCCCGATTGGGTATAGGGATATTAAAATTGTTAAAGATAATATTCTGTAAATTAATGAAAAATTAAAATTTTAACAAAAGCAGCTCCATATTAAGTGTATGTATTTGGACTACTAATTGAGGAATTAACAACAGAACCTCGAACAAAAACAATATAACCTATTTAAAAAAAAAATGAATCAACTCGACCCCCCGTTTAATACTTATATTGAAAATATATATTATAAATCGACGAAACTACGGAAAATAATTACACACATTTAAAAAAAATATTTCTAGATTCAATGACAAACGTAAGAGTTCATTTGATTGCGATTTATTTTGTTTGAAAAAATACCAGTAATATCGAAAGTGAATTGATGAATGATTAGAAAATGCAGGTGTTCACCTGTGTTTTCAATGGAGCAAAAAACGATTCTTAACCAAACACACAATATCTGATTTAATAAAAGCAAAGCCATTGCGAATTGCTTTCTAAACCTGTTACTCAAAGTAATACAAAAGCCCGTTTATCGCAGGTCATTCGAGTATATAAATTGCTACATTCAAGACAACCGGTACAATAATATATCGACTCGGGCCAGCGAAACTATGCAATTCTTTACATATAACTCAACAATGATACCAGTAATAGAACGATGCCCAAAAGGCTATAAAACACTTGATTTTAATAGGAAGGTAAATTTATTGTTTATTCTTATGTGTCTATCTATCAATTCTGTTTAAGGTTAGGTTTTCCCGCCGTTTATATGACAGTTCTAAAATATCCATCATGTTTATTTTTAATAGTACGACTGAATAGTTTTATGTAGTGTTATTTTTTTATTTTCATAGTCGTTTCAATACTTCGCCACCTTTAGAGTGTATTTATACTAGACCTTAACATTACTCGTAATTTATTTTTTTGAGCGAGTTTCATTTATTGTTAGAAATTTCTACTATTGTTCACGATGTTAATCCCCAAGAATAAATCCCCACTGATAAAAGTCATTACGACAAATACCGCTGGCCTAAACTCGGAGTCCACAGGTAGGTAGTTAAATCAAACATCGCTCTACTATCACGAAAACGTTTATTTAAGAAACTTGCAATCACCGAACTTATTACATAGAATATTTAACAAACAAAATTTTGAATTATAACAATACACAATAACTATTATACAACCTAGCTTGCTCACACGATTTTATAAATGTAAAAAAATAAACTTGACGTTAAAAACTGCGCAGAGAACAAAATGGAAATGGAAAAATATTATTTCTTTCATCTCGGAAAAAAAC
This sequence comes from Himalopsyche tibetana, assembly GCA_030503985.1. Taxonomy (NCBI): domain Eukaryota; kingdom Metazoa; phylum Arthropoda; class Insecta; order Trichoptera; family Rhyacophilidae; genus Himalopsyche; species Himalopsyche tibetana. Next base: position 20,720,088 of record JAPJYX010000005.1, read on the forward strand.
AAAACCACGAAAGAAAAAGAACTGCAAGTGAATTTACAACTAAAGGTCTCTGGAACCACGTCCAGAGGCCGGGACGTATCCCACACACGTCAGGTGCGGTTCGTGTCCAAAAGAGTAAGGAAGAGAAAAACAAAAATCACATCGGTATCGAAAAACAATGTTACCATTTAAGGCCATTAACAATAAACAATTGATATTACGGGTTACCTGATAACTAAATTCAAACATAATTAATTTAGCTACACCTTTTTTTTGAAATTCTGCCAGTTTTCCTCGCAAAAGTACTAGTGGAAGCGGGTGCCAATAACCCTATCGTGTCAACCTATCACTAGCATATGCGTGATGATGGTGAATATCCGCTATCGCTACGTAACCAAAATATTCTTATTGTTCCTCTCTAGAGCAGTCACCAGTCACCAAGCTACTGCCCGCGGCCCGCATCCGGCCCACCGAAGATTTTCATCCGGCCCGCGAAAAGTTCTGGGTTTTTGCATAGAAATTATTCATATAAGAAATAAACATTTTCATGATTTAGTTGTGAATTCACGACAACTATTTATTTCAAATCATCAATTGACATACAACTATCTGGTAGGGGGCTCAAAGTGAAGGAAGTTGGAAGTTGGAGGCGAGACGACCAGATGTTCGTTTATTCAAAAATGTATTGAAATTCTAAGAAGGGCAAACATTTGTTTACATTATAATTATTATGTTATCACAAAAAATGAAATAATATTCTGATTGGGTTCCAATCTTAACATTAATAGCCGATAAAATAATCACTTTTCACAAATGTGTGCGTACTGATGTCCACTTCGGCCAATGATAGCGCTTTATTTTGAACACCACACTTTTTCGGCCAATTGGAATGGACGTCTTTTTATATTCAAAATTCAAATTTCCTGGCTTAGAACTAAAGCATCGTAATTATATTAAGAGAACTTTATTTGAAAGTTTGCATGGCTACGAAGTTTTTTAAATAATCAAATGTACTGATTCGATTTTTTGAAGCTATAATTATAGGGCTAGGAGCTGATTTGACAGTGATTTTGTTCAGTGTCATCTTCTATTTATTAATAGTCAATAATGTCCGTTTTGATTGCATGATTGTCACTGATTTCCCCTCCCCCTCCCCCTGAAGACGGTCCCCTTCACCCCACCTCTCTTGCCCGCTATCGCCATCCGTTCATTTTTCTCTGACGTCTATTAGTGAATATTTGAAGTCATGACAAAACAATTAATTTTCGTACTGACCAAAAATATTCTGTCAAGCCGAGGATCGAACTCATGTCCCTTTTTCATTCTAATCGTTTGAACAAATATCCATTGTTCCACAAAGCGATTAAAATTAGTGAGGTGGAACGTCTATTTATTTCAAAAATTACAATGACATCTGTCGGTGAAGCATTGCACTAAACGAGTTTGAATAATTGAAAAATAGAATATGTCAAATACTTATGAGATATTTTTCTTTTTCTACGAAATATATTTGTTTGGATACTTGAAACATTAGCAGGGCTGTCGATATATGGTCCCAGAGTCTTCATTTTTTTCGAAATATATTTGTTTGCACACTTGAAACCTTAAATTTACAAAATACATTTGTTTCCATACTTGAAACATTTGAATTATTAAATAATCACTCGCTTTTATAAAATATATATACTACAATAAATGGTTGTTAGCAAACATGAACATTATTCCAAATATTAAATAATTTACGAAACTTCTGCTCCTACGAAAAATGGTTGTTAGCAAACATGAACATTATTCCAAATATTAAATAATTTACGAAATTTCTGCTCCTACGAAAAATGGTTGTTAGCAAACTTGAACATTATTCCAAATATTAAATAATTTACGAAATTTCTGCTCCTACGAAAAATGGTTGTTAGCAAACTTGAAAATTATTCCAAAAATAAAATAATTTACGAAATTTCGGCTACTGCGAAAAATGGTTGTTAGCAAACTTGAACATTATTCCAAATATTAAATAATTTACGCAATTTCTGCTCCTACGAAAAATGGTTGTAAGCAAACTTGAACATTATTCCAAATATTAAAAAATTTACGAAATTTCTGCTCCTACGAAAAATGGTTGTTAGCAAACTTAAACATTATTCCAAATATTAAATAATTTACGCAATTTCTGCTCCTACGAAAAATGGTTGTAAGCAAACTTGAACATTATTCCAAATATTAAAAAAATTACGAAATTTCTGCTCCTACGAAAAATGGTTGTTAGCAAACTTAAACATTATTCCAAAAATTAAATAGTTTACGAAATTTCGGCTACTACGAAAAATGATTGTTAGCAAACTTAAACATTATTTCAAATATTAAATATTTTACGAAATTTCTACTTCTACGAAAAATGGTTGTTAGCAAACTTGAACATTATTCCAAAAATTAAATATAAACGAAATTTCGGCTACTACAAAAAATGGTTGTTAGCAAACTTGAACATTATTCTAAATATTAAATAATTTACGAAATTTCTGCTCCTACGAAAAATCGTTGTTAGCAAACTTGAACATTATTCCAAATATTAAATAATTTACGAAATTTCTGCTCCTACGAAAAATGGTTGTTAGCAAACTTGACATTATTCCAAAAAATAAAATAAAATAAAATAAAATACCATAAAATAAAATAAAATTAAATACTTTGCAACAAAAATCTCACGTTGCTGGGCAACGGGCTTACAGCTAGTAAGAATTTATTTGTCGTACGGCCCCCTTAGTTTTTAAAAAATTCAATCCAGTCCGCTTCTCAGAGTTTGGTGACCCCTGCTCTAGAGCATCCACAGCGAGAAAAATGATACCAGCAAATTCAACAACCACTTATATATTCACGAATGTGTCACTGATTATTTTAATGTTTATTTGCAATTAGCTGAATTGAGATACAAAGGAGAAACGTCAAATAAATATAAAACTAATATCAAAGTTACATAATAATGATCAGCAGTAAAAAATAATAATTAATTATGTTTATAGCTGAAGAAAATACGCGGAAGTAGAAATCACCGATTAGTTTGAAATACTATTATTAAATTATTCAGGTCAATTAATTATCCGGTGAGTAATTAATATTTATATACAGCACAAAGTCTTTTCAAAATTATAATACTAAAAATGATTGCTTAAATTCTCTTTGTGACATTGAAAACATTTAATTAAATTTGATTTATCTATAGATCCCAGACACAAACGTGCTATTAACAGTCACATGTACCAGGCTCGCATAACGTTCGAGGAGAGAATCTTTATTAGGTAGGCAGACGCCGCTCTTTTGTTTTCAGGTGAATCGTTTTCAAGTTGCATCCCCAATGGAGGTGACAGAAGAGTTTTTTTCGCGCGGTAAAAGGGTTGTGCAACATACTGTCAAATTATAATTTAATATTTTCATTTTTAATAAAGTTTAAATTTAAGTACACTTTTTGATTTTATTTCATTTAATTTACCAACGGTACAAACATTCAATTTATGTTGTTTTATCTCTCCAACAGTTAATATCGGAAACAACTTTTCGGTTTCGTTTGTTTTATGTAACTATCATAAATTTAAATAATAATAAAAAAAATATATGGACGTGTCATATTTGACTTATTGTAAGAAGGTCCTTAACGTGTATAGATAATTAAGCGTCATGCATTTATATTTTGTATCAATATTTAGAAATTCTTTTTACATTTCTTTTACTTACTATTTGTTACTAATCTTAAATTTTGTGAAAATAACCCTGTATCAATTTATGTTTTTATTAGTTGTTAATGCTTGCGATGTGCAAAACAGCTTCTAATTTTCTATAAATAATGTAGAATTACTACAAAAGACGTTATATCAATGGACAGATCAAAAATACAGAACAGATAACAGTGGCGTAGCAAGGGGTGTGCGGCATTTTCAAAAATACAACATTTTTGAGAAATTATATTTATACATGAAAAAAATTAAGGCACATGTAATAAAAATTCCAAGTTCATAGATAAAAAATAGTTGAAGTGATTTAAAAACAAAATTGGTGGAAATATTGGGGGCGCCAAATTCAAGGACAACACGGGCAGCAGGACTCCTTCCTACACCACTGATAGATAAATTGTCTACATCAGAGGTGGGGAACCATCCGGTGCGGCCTTCTGACCAATTCTGGAAAAACGAGGTTTGGAGATATCTGGGGAAAAAGTATAGCAAATTCAGGATTTCAAATTCCTCGGTGAGCTAAAAAAAAAACGAGGTTAGGAGATATCTGGGGAAAAGTATAGCGAGGAAAAGTAAGGTAAGGGATTGAATATTAATCAATCCCGTCCTATGTTTACTGCGGCCTTATGTCGAATCAGAAAAATGAATGCGGCCTTTAGAGAAGAAAAGGTTCTCTGGTCTAGATCGTTTTCTAGATTGCGGCATACAAACCTAACAATGCCCTAGGTTTGGTCAGGTTAAGAAAAAATGGATTAGTTTGTTGATTTTTTAAAAACATACGCAGAGAAAATTAACGAAGGTCATTTAAATTTAACAAAAATATATATTTATTAAATATTTTTTATTAAAAACCTTACTGAAATTCTATTATTATTACATATGGAATAAGAAGCTTCGAAGTGAGATAAAAAATTATGTAACCAACTGAATGTGCTTTTATTTATAATGGAATACATATTGTACGAAAAATTATAAAACACCATTCAATTAATAAATAGCGAAACACGGTAAACAATGGCTCTGTGTTTTTTCTTTGAAAAAATGAATTATTTCGATTCGAGATTCTTATTTATTATTGAAGAAAAAAGTGCATCCGACAATCTTAAGAATAATAGGTAATAGGTAAATTCGACAATTGGGCAGCCCTGCAAGTAGGCTCGTCGGCCATCGCATCATTGAAATGAATGTCAAACAACCGAGAGTAATGAGTGCTGAATATGTAAGCGAGTATGTATAGAGAACTGAGACTCAAGTGAGAATTATTACGTCTGCAAAAGGCGATCTATCAATCGTGATTTTTATCGGATATTAATAAACATCGAAAACAGCTGCATGTGCCAATATCTCTTCTAATGAATTCATACTTTAGAAGAATTATAAGACATCTATATAACATGGCATTTTTAATAAATAAATATTCGTTTTTATAACCCAAACCCTATCGCATAAGCAAAAAATATATATATATATGAATCGGCGGTAATCAAATACCTTTTTAACATATATGATCCGTTATCCTGTGAACACTATCGTAAAGCTTCGTTAGCAACAAATAAAAACTACGACAAGAAATAAAAATAACATTTTCACCAACACGACACAGTAAATCTTTTTCATATACCATGTCCGCTCCCAATGTGGAGAATATGGACTCCTAATGGAGTTTATCTCAACAGAAGTGTTTCTACGAGAACTGCTTGTTACTCAGTTGCTCAACCTCTCGTTTTCCAAAGAGAGTAGAAATAGAAGGAAAGGGCTAAGACAGGACTAGTGGTTAGCTGATCGTTCTCGGTACGCCCCGTTCATAGGATAGGATGGGGACGCGAAATTAACACAATATGTCATTCTGACAGCTATTTCTAGGTGCTGTGTTTTTTTCAACATACAACATTTATCAATTGTTAGTGAATTGATAGAAGATATGTTTAGGCTTTTAAGTTCGCATAATTAGCTAGTATCTATCCCGGGCTAAGCCAGGTATTAAATACATAAATGTCTGACTGCAATGCACATAAATATCACTGGTTGCGCACGATACGCAATGTGTGATTGTTGAGCGTATATTGAAAGTTGACAATGTACCTGGTGTAAAATATAACTTGTCATTGTAATAAGAAGCACGGTTTAATACAATCAACAGATAAAATCCTCATATCTCTATCAGGGCTCCATACTCATTAATACGGCATAGCTCATGGTGTGTGATTTGTTAATGGGTATGTTTTCTACACTCCAAGCCAGACTGCTTTGCAGTCAAGAACTATGTTTTCCCACCAGTCAAACGTTGTAAGCACTGCACTGATTTTTATGATTTCGAGGAATATTTTCAAATTACACCCACCATAATTGAAAATTACTATTTTAATACAATACCCATATTACATACTTTTTGTAGTCACAGCCAGCTTTGAGATAGAAGAAAATAGTGAGGGCCAAATATGATTTTTAGCAAATAGCCAAATCGAAGCGCAATGTTACGTTAATTATAATTGCACTTTGGATAAAATAGTATTCACTTAGTACAAGCAAAATTTTATTTTGAATGCTTCGCACTTTGGATTAGATAGTTTAAATTTGGTACATTATAAACCATGTCCGCTCCCAATGTGGAGCATATGGACTCCTAATGGAGTTTATCTCAACAGAAGTGTTTCTACGAGAACTGCTTGTTACTCAGTTGCTCAACCTCTCTTTATATTCCAAAGAGAGTAGGAATAGAAGGATAGGGCTAGGACAGGATTAGTGGTAAGCTAATCGCTCTCGATACGCCCTGTTTATGGGATAGGATGGGTGAGAGGGGGGAATTCAAGACATCAAATACATCCATGCATTTGAACAGAAATTCATAAATCGATTGAAAAATCAATTTATAAAACTGTCCGTACCGGGATTTGAACCCGGGCCCTCCGTAGCCGAAGCCAACAACGTTGACCACTCGACCACACAGGTGGCGATTTGGTACAAGCAAACTTTAATTTGGACGGTTTGCACTTACAAAAAGATACTTTTAATTAACAAAGTGCCAGAAACATTCATGTTGACAGCCGGATGATATAACCAATGAAATATGTTTATTCAACCATAGTGTTGGTCCGTTTAGAACTGGTTCTTTCAACTTACATATTATAGAATACAATTTCCGACTGTTTGTGAGACTTATAAATATTACATTAAAATTTTAAATATATTGTTATAAATATTATGTAATGGGTGGTTGTAATTACCGAAAAAATATCAAAAATATATTATATATATAGGTAAGTTGTTTGTTAGATTTTCACCCAAAAGTACCTTTTACCGGTTTAGCTCATCACGACTATTATCAACTGATCCAAATATAAATCGATAAAGAGCTATTTAAACAAAATGAATTTAGACTATTAACACGGTTTAGCAAATAAATAGTAAAAAAATATGATACAATTAATGATGAATGAATGAACTTAACCAATAATTAAAATGTTAAAAACTTCTCAAAAATAAATTCTTATATATTGAGATTATAATTTCAATTAAATTAAAATCATTTGGTAAGAAATTTAACTACGAGTTCAAATGTCGATTTAAAATGTTTCTTTACAAAATTATCAAATGAACTTTACAAGTACATTACAGTGAATTACAAAAAAAAAACATACCGGTATCAGACAATGTTAATTAGTAAAAAGTAACATATAATTTTAGGATTATAATTCATTAAAAAAGCTCCTATTGATTCTTAACGATTGGGTGTACTCATCCTTTGTACGAGAGTCGACTGTGTAATTATTTTTTCAAACCCGTCTGCAGATTTCGATTTCAAGATTTCTTCAGTGAAACCTCTCAAAACCAAGCCATACAACAAACAATGTTGAGAGTTACGCAAGTTTCAAATTATAAGAACTTTAAGTTGAAAGTTTTGGTAAGAAATATTACATATTCAAAATTGTGTTGTTTATACGTAAAAAATAAACAGTGAAACCCCACAATCTTTCATTCTCGCATTCATTATTTACCGCCAAATGTCATTATTTTACAGTCCTGGCAAAGACGACCAGTCTTGACCAACGTTCCCTCTAAGGTGCGCGCGTGCGCGGCCGCGCAGCAGTTGGGAAGCCCCGCGCACTCATTCCGGGTTGGCGCGCACTACAATACAGTTGCTCAATTAATATTTGATCGTTCCGCGCAGCCTCCACACAGCCTTTCCGAAATTTCCTTTTTGAAATTTCCGCGCAGCTATCCCTTCGGCTTCGAGGGAACGTTGGTCTTGACTAACCTATTCTGTGCCGTGCGGTATTAATATGGTCGTGCATGGAGGGCCGTGATTTTCTTTCAAAAAATAAAACCTTATAAATATGTACTTTTTGGACATATAATAAATAGAACATCACAAACACTTACTATACTATTATTACTTACGAAGAGTCATTTCCGCCATCATTTATCCAAAAACGTTTCAAAAACGGAAATTACCGCCAAATTAGCGTAGCCCTGCTAGCAAAAAATTTGAACACAATGAAAAAGCCTTTTTTTTAAATCGATGTATTATAGATTACAAAACAATATATTTAAAGTTTAAGTATCACATTATGATCCCAAGAGATGTCACTGTATGCATGATATTTTTAAATTATTAAATACGTTTCTTGTGGCCTTTACGCCGTGTCACAAGTACTGCGTGTAAACACGCACGTTTTGTTTGGGCGGCCTTACGAGCACGAAATTGTTTGGCGATTTAACACGTCCGTGGCAGATAACCGGTTAATATCGAATATGTGCATTGTTTTCCACATCAATAATCTTCTTTTGAAATGCCATAAAGAACGTCAAATCGGGGCTCCAATGTACTGTGATAGAATACTTGTGATTATTTTATGAGACATATTACTTACATAAAGAAGGAATCACATAAACTATATATATTTTTAATTGTAACCTTGCCTGCCGATCTTTAGTCGCAGCCATTTTTTTCAAGTAATTTCTGTCGGTTGAGTAAAAATCTGACATTCTAATTTGGGTTTAGTTAACCTTTAATAGTTAAGGATAAATTGTTAGAAATTTTCATGTATGTTACATGAGAAAGGCAGGGGAGTCTAATGCACGTACAGCGGTATAATATTCTCGTAGACAGTTTCATTGAAACACTCTCAACAGTCTCAACACACTTCCCTTGTTAGGCGCGCGTCTGGTTCATATAATTTATCGCTGAGGCTTTTTAACGAGCCCTTGAAGATGTCTGTATGTCAAACATATTTTTCAAAAAATCCGATTCGGTTTCAACTAGAAATCTATATTGTTTGCATTAAAAGTAGTTGTTTACGTGGATATATATTACTGTAAAGTACAATAACCGAGTGGTCAACGCACTTACGCTTGTATGCTTCAAGGTTGTGCGGTCAAGTTTGCTAATTCCCTGAGGTTATAATTTAAGAATTCGACTGAAGGTGCTTGGTGGAAATTTGAATCATTCAAATTATGTACATTCACACAAGTCGGGTTTCACCTTTCGATATCTTCAGGCGTTCAAGTGCACGGATGAACTTGAACTTAGTCAGTTATATTTTTTTTAATTCATGTTCGCTCCTAATGTAATCCAATTGGTCTCCTAATGAAGTTTATTTTTACGAGAACTGCTTATTACGCAGTTGTTCAAGCTCTCTTTTTCAAAAAATAAGGATATGACAGGACTAATGGTTAACGAATCGCTCTCATCATGCCATTGGCGGATCTAGAAATTGTCCAAGGAGGGGGCCATTCAATTCGAAAATAAACATCATACAAAAATAATATATTAAAAAATAGATGATTTAAAAGTAATATATCTATATTAAAGTAGTCAATACATAATTAAGTATTTATTCTATAAAACATCGTAAACTAAACAATTAAAGATCCCATTTCACAATAAAGTTTTAATAAAGTAGAAAAATGAAGAAAAAAAATCTTCTCAGGGGGGGGCGGGCATGGCCCCCATGTTCCATCCCCCCCCCTTGGATCCGCCAATGCGTCATGCTTTATTTAAGAATTGGAAAGTTGGGAGGAAGTTTTTGGACATAACAAACACCTTCGAACAGAAATCGCTGATTCCGTCAAATTCCGTCACGGAAGTGAACGAAGTTAACCACTACGAAACGGATCCGGTATAATATATATAATTTATTATCATTAAAATTTAATTCCAATATTAAAAAAATAGTAATTCTCTAATAAACAACAATTTAATGAGACGAATAGATTGCCAAAAATACGCCATATAAATAATAAGCAAAAATATTTAAAAATGACAAGCAAAAAAAGTATTAAAGAAACACAAAAAGCTTCTGATCTATGTCCGCTCCCTAAGTGGAGCCTCCTAGTGGATGTATCTCAACAGAAGTTTTTCTACGAGAACTGTTTGTTACTCAGTTGCTCAACCTCACTTTTTTCAAAGTGAGTAGTAGGGACAGAAGGATAAGGCTAGAACAGGACTAGTGGTTGGCTAATCGCTATTGCTACACCCAGTTATTAAAGGATCAGAAGGACGGGAGGAGAGGAAATGATGTGAATTGACATCACAAACATTCAGTCTTCGATCAAAATATTGAATTGAATAATTCTCAAATACACTCTGATCTGACCGGGAATCGAACCCAGACCTGCGTGATCGGTAGAGCAAGCTCTAACCAACTGGGCCACAGCAGGCGGTTTTTTCTTTATTATTTTAATAAAATAATACATAATATGTACTCATATATCACTGTGAAAAAATACTAAAAAAAGACTTGCGACTCCTTATCTACAACAAGCCTGACTCCTACTACAATTTAACAAAAGAAACTTAAAAATAAATAAAAAAAGTTATCGACTCAGACTCCATCAAAAACACCACTCGACTACGTAGCCCTAAATTTTCCACTTATTAATGATACAATAAAATATTTTATAGATGAATAAATTACTGGACAAACAATATATTATAATCACGATGTTTTACATTTTTCAATAACGCACCATTCAATTCACTAATTTAACATTTTACTGGCCTATGTATAAAGCCGAACATTAGCAGCAGGATGTGGCTATAATTCTCAGAACCGCGATATTCGTTTGACATTTGCCAATGATAAAAATGGTATTATGTCCGAAAACGATAGCGCCCTATTAATGAATAAACCACCGGAGGGACACACTGGTGATATGAATGTTATGATTACTCACTTTATTCTATATTTGGAGATAGCACGTTTATAAATATGTGCGTGGGTTCTTATCGTGTTCTTCACATTACTGAATTATCTGCGGTATCCATATCTTGTCTGCCATTAAGAATATTATTTCCAATCTACTACATATTGTGTGGTTGAGATTAGTTATTTAGTAAAAAGATAATCTAATATAATGAAAATATATAATGAGTGACGTATCCAGAAATCGAATTGGACCTGAGTTCATGTTTAATTAAGTCCGCGGAGAGTAGCACCCCGTCTTGTAAAAGGAACAAGTTTAAGTTCTATTTTTTGAATAATCAAAAAAAACACCTTAATTTTTCCCAAAAGAATTGAATCCAATAGATAAAAGCAATTATTTTCAACTTCACTTTTTACTAATCATTCTGCACACTGTAGTTCATGCAATCAATGTAGTTCATGCAGTTTCAGGAATTTCTTCTCGGGACATCCCTGACAAAACTTTGAACACGATTAACGTTGTTATGCTACGGAATACACCTTGGAAGAGTGTGAAGCCGTAGCGGGTGGTGGTGGGTACAACTTTGAGAACCCTAGGGCAGGGTTTCTCAACGGAGTTCCAAGAGGGCCACAGAAGTTTATTTTTGTTTTGGGGAGCCACAGCACAGTTTAGGGGGCCACAGGAAAATTTTCCGAAATCCCTAAATTTCAGTGATTTTGGATTCGAAAATCTTGGAAGATCTAAAAAAAAAACGTCCCACGTTGTTCATTTGGTCAAATCTAAAAAATTCTGGGATTTTGGATTCGAAAATCTTGGAAAAGCTAAAAAAAAATTTCCACGCTAAATTTAGGAAATCCACAAACTTTTTTTTGAAAAGAGTTTTTGAAATTAGAATTTTCATGGGAAGTCAAAACAATGGTATGGAGGCCACTCGAAAGGAGCTACGCCCTCAAAAAGGTTGAGAAAACATTGATTATTGTTAGGAATTAAATATAAATATTCATATATTTTAAGTAAGTAGTTTGTCTAATGTTAATGTTTCGTGACATTAATAATATGCCATTATTTATGGAAGGAATTCTATATATTTTGTAACTGTTCGTGAAAATTTATCTGATCGTGTTGAGAAAAATATAATATACACTATAAAGTGTAAAAAGCAGTTTTTTGACGACTTTTTGTACTAAAGTAGGTTAACAAGCATTGACGAGGATAAATAGTAAAAAACATCGAATATCCTTTTCAGATTCAAGAATATTTTATGAATGCTAAATTATTTGATACGTCCGCATTTTATAGAATCATGCAAAATAAATTAATATTAGACACAAAAAAAATAACCATCACTATCATGGTTAAGATATCACGAGTCAGATAAATTATTCGGAAATATATTATTCAAGTATTTAATTATAAAAGTTTTTTTAACAAAAATTAAATAAAACTGTGGAAGCTTACGATAAGCGAAATCCATACGTGCGAAGTAATAAGTTTTTTTAAAACTCATGTCTTTTTGATTCTCGCTTAATGTCGTATCTCGTTGTTTTATGTTCTCGTGTGTCTTATTCGAACAATCAGAACAAGAAAAAGCATGAACTTTTTATAATATGTATACAATAATACAAAAAAAAAAACTTTTTGCCAAGTACAAAAATTAATTTTAAAAAAATGTGTTGGCTGTCAAATTTTGGTGAAAAGGTACTGTATACAACTATTAAGCACAATTTGTATTTTACTGTTTTCACATAATATATTTATTATATTTTAAAAACAGTGGCTGCGTGGTCAACACCGTTGACTTCCGTTATGGAGACTAAGGGTTCGAATCCCAGTATGAACAGCATTATAAATTGATATTTCAATCGATTTAAAAAAGAACTGTTCAAAGGCATTGATGTGTGTGATGTATTGGACGCCCCTACCCCCCCCCCCCCGGCTAATCCATCCAATCCTAAAATCGGGATGTAGTGAAAGCAGGTCCTGTCCTAGCCCGATACTTTAATTCCTACTCTCTTTAGAAAATATAGAGGTTGAGCAACTGAGTAACAAGTAGCACTCGTATAAGAATTTCTGTTGTGATATTTTTTTTAGAAGTCTATACGCTCCACATTGGGGACAGTCTAGGTAAAAATAAAAACAATGTGGAAGAAGCCCCAAAAAAATTTTTTTTTTGAATAACATTTTTGAAATGTGACAATTTTGTTGTATTGTAAAAATATCTATCTATTTTCAATTGATTAAAAGAGTTATGAAGGTTTTCGGGGGTTTGAACGCTGTCATAAATTTAAAATTAACATTTTTCTTATATGTAACCATGTATGTAGTTTGTATCTATGTAAGTTAAAAGTAGTTTCTAAATAAGCAAACACAGACATTGCACGCAAAATAAGCCAACTTCAATTGAATTGCCATTTAAATGAGACAACATTGTTAACAAACAAAACCAATAACTAGAAAATAAGCCAGAAAATTTATTCAAAATTATTTTAAATCCAACTGAATAACATTCGTCTGTTTTTACCACAAAAAATAATGCTAATGGCAAGTAATTTTGAAGTATATTTTTCTCGAATTCTAACCAACTAGCCTTGGAATTAAAAGGTCGTGGGATCGAATTTCAGCCATTGAAAAATGACACTTTTTATGTAAGTATATCTTATACGTCATACCCAAAACGGAAACAACTCTATCGTAACGGGACAAGATAGTTTCAAATCCTAAATACCTACATATCTCTAAAACAATTGAAGAGCGTGTGTGTAAAGTGAACTATTCCACTTTAATAAATTGTTAGAAAATATCGAAAAACTATTTTCGGTGTTAATGTGAAATATTGTTTTGTTATTTCTGTTAAAAACTGCCAATAAGCCACATAATAACACAATTGACTACTAAATGGCAGGACGCCATTTTTAATGACAAAATTTGACATTCATAGCTCATTTTCGTTAAGAAGATTTGAAAATAATGACGATGACGTGAAATCGAATCCGCCACCAACTAATTAATATGATTCTTATGGAACTTAATATTTTATTTTTATTTAATTGATTTCTACTAAGTCAAATGCCAATGCAATCAAAAATATATTTATATTTTACTAAATCCACTTCCAATGTGGAGTATAATATGGATACCTAGCGAATATACCGAAACATATTTTTTACGAGAACTGATTCGGTTCACCTTTCGGAGGAGGTAAATAAATGAGGATGGATTAAAGAAAGGACTATGTAGTTATTAACAAATTACTTTGAAGGGTTGGAAGAGTAGTATGACAGCATACATCTATCAAAGTATCAATGAACGGAAGATACCGTCGCGGGATTTGAAGTCTGTCTCCTAACAACCAGGTTCATGCTGTATGCTACGACAAAAAATATTGCTTTACCTAGAAACCCCATTAATGAAACGCCGATCAAGTCAGATACGATATCCTTCGTATTAAAAAAAAAATACAACACAATACGATAAAATTCCCACCGTAAAATTGTTTTGAATACGGTTGTATTGTAAAATACACGTTTTGTTTTGTATGCACGTGTAATTAGCGGTACAAAATAAATACGTAAGCGTTTGTTTTCATAAAAACGTTTGAATGGAATGGCGAATAGGGAAAAAATAGTATTCCCATACAATTGTTACTGTGAAATAAAAATACATGACAAAATGTCACCAATAAAACAAGTGAATGCCATCACGAACGAGAGATAAGAGCGTGCAAATGCAATTCTTGTTCATGACTTGGATATAAATTTTCAGTAACTACAATACATTGTCAGTATCTTTGCTATATATGTACAACGATGCGAGAATATTTTTTGATTACCGTATAGATACAGCTTATCATCAGTGTTCTAACACTGGTTACCTTTACCTACTTGAGCGACTAGGCGTACCCAGATGCATTTAAGAGAATATTCATACGTATAGTTTTCGTGCGAAGGAATGTCTCAGGAGCAGCTGCAATGTTATTTTTTTGCAAGAAAAATATCTTTTCAAAAGATTTTCTGCAACTATTTATATTCAATAAATCAAAAGCAAATTCTCTTCAATATTATTCATCTGAAGTATCGAGGTAAATTCATTTTGAGCTCGTAAAATGTTTCGCCACCACTGCAATACGCCATGGATTAAAAGACGCACTCCGAATTCTGCGACACGAAAATAGGAAAAAACAAGCGTCTTATAATTGAGGAAATACGGTATTTTCTGTACATTTTGTTATCTTTGATTTATAATGAAGAATACAAAATACTTGTTTTTATATACATCCAATCCTTTTTTTACGCGATTTATTTTTGCGCGATTTTTTGGACGGCACCGTTACGTTTTTGATACTTTTTTTCGCGGATTTGTAACCGATTTATCAAATTATATGAAAATGGGTTTCCTTTCCGCGCCACTTTCTAGTTCGGGGCCAGTTCCGCTTTACACGAGCATTATCAACTGACAAATGAAACCGTTTCTGATCTATATTACAAAAGGTGGAAGTAGTACAAAAAAAGTGCTATATTTTTCAATTGATACATTACAAAGGTGCATTTCGGTGTTGTTTGGGAAAAACCTGACAACTAATTTTTGAAATGTTATTAGATACTTTCAAACATAATATATGTATATAATCCAGGGCTGTGGAGTCGAAGTCGCGGTATTTTGGCAGGAGTCGGAGTCGTGAAAAATGAGGGGCTCGATTTTTTTTTTGAAAAATATATTTAATATTTAAACAAAATAGTCAAAAGTGTTAACATTTCATGCTTGGCTGACTAAAGATGATCTGATGGTATACATATATATAAGTTAAAATGAAATTATTTAAAAAATCCTCGGAGTCGTTAATTATTTTAAAGCTGGAGTCGGAGTCGTATTTTTTTCACGCGACTCCACAGCCCTGATATAATCATATGATAATGATATTTTTGTTTTCGTTTACTTATTTTATACATTAGGATTTGTTTGAATTGCCTTTGAAATTCAATACTATGCAGTTATCAAGTTATGCCCAGACAACACCGATTTCATAGTTCTGAATAATTATTTTGCAGTTAGCTGTTTTGTATCTACAAAGGAAGTACGCATTGTTATATGTCCATTAAATTTTCATAAAGATATCTACCACAAAGGTATCTAAATAAATATAATCATGTATTTCATAAAAGCAACAAAGATAAAATGATAATCTCCGATAGACGTCTAAAGAGATTATAATCATATTTGTAAACTAGTATTTAGTATTTAAAATGTTTCTCAAGTGAAATAGAGCATTAGTTATTTCATAGTGGAAGGTATATTACGGTCCCACACGGTGCAGATGTAGCAAGTGCTTCTCAACAGTTACTTAAAAAATATACAGGCGTTTTGTTGGTAGGTAACTAATAAATGATAAAACAAATTTTCGTGGTCGTAGAAGTTTTAACTGTAGTTGAAACTAAGGAATCCAAATTTGTGATACCGGGGGGGCATGTGTGATGGTCTCGAAATTGGGGTTTTTTTATTTTTATTATTTGGACTAATGAAATTGGTCAAAAATGACTAATACACAATATTTTATATTATATAACACATCTATTTTACTACATAAACATACAATCTTAGCCATAACATTTAATGGAAATAATAATATAAAAATATAAAATTATTACAGTTATTAATAACAGTGCATTGAGCGTTTCGTCATTTAGTGTCGGTCTCATTTTTTAACAGAGTAGCAGGACCGACTCAAGGATTTTTGCGCCTGGATAGTACTAATCTTAGTTCGGCGCCTGTGCGCCTGTGTGGGCCGCACTCTCTGCACACATCACGAGCCGGTCCAGCATAGGACTAATGAAATATATTTATCATACTGGTAATACCTATTATAGGAGTTGACCAGTGTGATTTTTTGTTTACACGTCATATTTTAAAGAAATATTATGTTATTATTTTACCTCCTTACTTGAATTTTAAATTTCGGGCCGGTTCGGGTAAAAGGTGTGACACTAACACTCGGGTACGGATTTCGGCCCGTGCAGATCTCTATTAGGAGCACTCACGCACGTCATCGATACAGGAGTTATACAAATCAATTATTATTTATACCATATATAGGCAACCACCGGCCCGCCGAGCTATTTTGTCCGGCCCTGATTCATCTCGGCGAAGTATTAGAGAAAGAAATTAATAGTTCGAGGGAGGGATTAAATAACGAAGATGAGACGGGCGCTTGCAGTGGCTCCACTCTACTAGTTCATGATCACCACCATATAAGAAATAGCAACGTTTTTTATTTAATTGAATATTACTTTATTATGTTTAATAATTTGGACCGGCCCGTGACTCGGAGACAGAATGATAATTTGGCCCCAGACCTAGGAAAGGTTGCCCATGCCTGATGTATACAATAGACAAACAATTATATTTGAAGTTGTGTAAAAAAGGAGTTGCAGTCGTTTGTTATACCACGGCTCCAATTTCACGGTCCTGGTAAATACTGACTTTTGTTGGAGGACAAAATCTTGAATGGGTTGCTGAAACCGAAGATAATGATGAAAAATTAGCCGGTTGACATATCGAACGCTTGAAATACCGTTCACAGCATAGAAGCTCTCAAACAAGTCATCGAGATAACATCGGTTAAGATCGATGAGACATTTTTAGACTGGCAGTTTGGCCGTTTGACACTAGCGTAACTAAGTTCAGTTCAGAAGAGCTGTGTAAACCGTTAGGCGTATCGGTTCGGTCTTCGGGACTTTGCTGAGGTCACGCGGCAACAAACCTGATTCATTTGACGTTTATAACGATTTCGCAAATGAATACATTATAAAACTTTACGAATAAAAGAGATTACAATGGTCCCAATACGTGTCAAGTCAAAGCAATTAAGCATGATTTGATTTTGTGCCAGACGTGACATCTAACAAACTAGTGACCACACTCAGGGAGTGAAATCTCTTTTTTTCGTATAAAATACCGGCTTGGAAAATATCAAAACCGGTATTGCAAAAAAATGAGGCGTGTAGTTACAAAAAGCGATTTAACGATATTTTGTCAAAATCTAAAAAAATATGCATGTTAATTTAAGTGCAATTTTACACTGAGTGAGATAATTTATATGTTCTAAAACTCAAAACTCGCTTACGAAAAAAAACAAATTTTAATAAGAGATATTTCAAATCTGGTTGATTCTGGCATCCGATATGTACAATTTGAATATGCTTATATTTATTTAATTGTATAGTTTATCGGCTAACAAAGGAAAAATAAAATACAAGACTATAGAAGAAAAGGATATTACATTAAGACAAACAATAAGTAAAAACATTATTTGTCGCAAATATTGAAATGTGTACGTACAGCTTTTTGTAACTAGCGCTTCATATATAGAAATGAGCTAACAAAATCACGGCCAATTTCTATAGCAATTTGAGGCGCATAATTCAATACCGAAATTGAAATACGTTTTGTCATAGACTTATGTCTATGACAAAAGGTTGATTTTCATAAATATTTTAAAATTATTTTTTTTCTCTTAAAAATTAAAATGTAATTTTAAAAATGCAAATTCTTTAATGCAGAAAAAGCCCTCACAAATTCAACAATTGTGCAGTGTAAATACTTGTACTGCAATATCCATTTTTATCTAAAAATCAGAATTTCGTTTTTAAAAAAAATAGCCGAAATACCGGGACACTGGTTTCGCTTATACAAGGTATTGCCATCCCTCGTTACAGTCACTTGGGAATATTTTCCTACGGCAAACGTGAAATAAATTTCTAACCGTTTGCAAAAAAAGTTTATTTCAAATTTTGAATGGTTTTGTAAACGTACACTACAATGGCAAAACATATATATGCATTTATTTTCTAAAACTCGATAGTCACTAAAATATAAAAGTGTATCTCATCATACAAAAAGTTTTCATAAATTAACATATGTGCGTACATAAATATGTATAATTTTAATATGTTTTAATGACACAACTAAACTCTCCAATAAAATAAAATTAGATGCTAAAACGCTGAAAGGAAAGACAAACTTGAGACGTCAAAAATTGCAAAACCAACTTTCTAAATTCAAATATTTACTAATGTGTGTAAAGAAGCTGAGAGAGGTATATCGTCATATAAAATTGTCCATGATTTATAACGGCTAACGTATTTTGGAATTGGATTGAATGAGTAAGTTGCAGTTGCCAAACGTATCATTTATCTCTAATCGTTTCATAATATTTTACGTCCTTCATCAATCATATTGCAGTATTTATTTTGTGTGCAAACTATGCACTCGAAAACGTATTTATATGTATTGCACATTTTACAGAGTACATACACTATAATAGCCCGGCATATGCTTGTATAGAAGAATGATTCTAATTTTGAAAAAAACGTCCATTTGCAGAAAAGTCGTGACAGGCCAATGAAGGCACTCGGATAGTGTTGGAATGAAGTCACGTATTAAGATTTTTCAACCGGGCATTTTACCTATTGTCTATTTTATTGCGCGTTGGTTAAAATTAGGCTTCCAAAAGAATAAAGAAACATTTTCTACAATTAGCAAAAAACAATACAGCTATGTCGAGAGTCTTTGTTAACTTAAATGATGACTTGAAAGATGAATGCATGATGTGTAACACTTTTTTTTTTAAATATAACATGTACTTGATGTATGCACATACTAAATAGTATTGAGGTCCTGGGGACGCAAGGGCAAAACTATATTTATTGTTTATTTTATCAACTGCTATTAATTTTATTTTGTATTATGTGTATATATATATATACATATATATATAGTGACTATATTTTTTAAAACAACATTGTTATAATATAAGCACACCATTGATCTCTCAGCGGTATTTTTTAGTATTATAGTTTAAAAATTAAATATCTCTCAAAGCAGTCGTAATAAAAATCGACTTTTAAATCAATTTATATAATATTTCGTAATAGAATTCGAGCTCATGGACACTGTCATCTAATAGTACACGCACGGGCATTTATCTCTCGACTATAAGACCAGTAAGACATATTTCCGTTTTTCTAGTTAAAATTGAAAAAAATAATTCAATAAGTATTATAATTTTAAGCTTCAGAAGTATGATCAATATAATTGAAATGTCTAGACCTAGACTTCTGCGAAGTCTAGACACCCCTAATTATTTCAATATGAATTGAGCAAACGCAGTTTTCACTTACGCATCAAACGTAAAAAGTTTATTCTCTGTGTTCGGTGGTTGCTATAGATAAACTTATTATATAGAAATACTCTATTGCGTAAATAATAGCGCTGGAATGAATTGCGAAAAAGTATTTGCTTACTTACTAAAAAATAGTATAATAAAAAGTCAAAATAAAATGACAAATGTGAAAAATAATAAACGGCCATTACACAGAATTACCAACAACTGATGTAGATATTTGAAAGAACTATATTACACGATAATAAATAGTAAGGTAAACTATGATAGTTGTGACGATGACGTGTGCCGATATAAATTTAAATTTTAAAATTCTTATTAAACTAAATAATTGTACGTACCTACATGTGTATGTAGGTACGTACAATTATTTAGTTAGGTTATCACGACTATTTTTTTCTAAGCAAAAAATGAATTAGATACTAAATACAGGCTACAAAAATAAATCGTCGCCAATTCTGTTATTTTTTGTAAATTCGTAAATTCCTGGAATTTTGGATTCGAAAATTCTTGGAAGAGCTAAAAGAAAATGTCCCACGCTGGTAATCCGCAAATTCTGGGCTATAGAAATTGACATGAAATTGTTTAAAAATCGCCGGTCAAAGATTCCCTAGTGTCAATGTTTATTGCAACTTTGACTAAAGTTGAATCAGATAAATGAATGTGGCCTTTAGAAAATAAAAGGTTAACAACCCCTGATTTAGCCGTTTAATCCAGCTGTTAGATTTCATTCGCATTAATTCAATGAAAAATAACTGAAAATTTTTATCTCTGTCTTTTTTATATCGAAAAACAATATGTATGAAGTTTTTACATACACAAATACATCATAGCAATTATAATGAAATAAACATATAACCGCTCTCAATGTGGATCATATGCATTCTAACTGTTTGTTGCTCAGCTGCTCAATATCGCTTTTTTCTAAGATAGAAGGGATATAAATGATGGGGCTAGTACATGATTAGTGGTTAGCTAATCTCTCTCGCTACGCCGTAATAATTTTAAGATTAGAAAGACGAGAGGGAATTTTTATTTTTTAATTATAAAGTTTTAATATTCGGTTTGACAGTAACATTAGGGCATCCAATCCCGGGATCCCATTCAATTTTCTGATCCCGAAATTCCGGGATTGAGATGGCTGCGATCCCGGGATTTCGGGATTGAGAAATTTTCAGCAAAACCCGAAAATTTACACGAAATTGGCAAATTCAAGATGTAATTTTTTTCGGTGAGCTAAAAAAAAACGAGGTTCTGTGATAATCGGGAAAAAAGTATACCAAATCGAGAATTTCAAATTCCTCGGTGGGCTAAAAAAAAAAAAAACAAGCTTCTGTGAGAATCTGGAAAAAGTATACCAAATTGAGGATTTTAAATTCCTCGGTAAGAAAATCCTAATCCCGGGATCCCGAGATCCCGAAAAATAGGGGATCAATCCCGAAATCCCGGGATTGGAAAAAGGCTCCGGGATTGGATACACTAAGTAACATACATAAAATATGTACATACATATATCTTACTGATAATTGTTTTTATTGTTGTGATTCGAAAACCACACAGCATTTTTATTAGAATGATATTTTTAATATAATTTTAATACTAATTCAATAGATTTTGTTTGTAACATTTTAACCGAGGTAAATTTATCTAAGCTCTAATCAAAATTATATTTTCCGAGATACTCGTGCTAAAATCTATTCCTGTCTCCCATTTATTATCAAATCTCCGCTTTTAGCGACTCGATTTTATTGATTTAATCCAGCTGTTAGATCTCTTACGCAGTTTTTCATTAATTCAATGATCAAAATTCTTTTTTAATCTCTTTGTCTTTTTACATCGAAAAAAAACCTATTTTATAAGTGTTTAGGTACATAGTACATACACAATACATCACAGAAATTATAATAAAAGCTTCACTTGTGAAGCATAAACATGGCATAAAATAATATTATATATAGTGAAAATTCACAATAAAACATTTTTGATTATATTATTACGACACTCTTAACATAAAATCCCTTTAATCTTGTTCCCGAGAGTGGTAATATGAACTAAGCTTGTTTTAATAAATGTTATAAAGCGAAAAGATTCTTCGAAGCAAGCTCCTCAATTTCTAGGCATGTTTTATTTCTAGGAAGGTTAGAGTAAGACCACGTCTATTTTCTCTTTTCTCGCGTGTATTCTAACTTATTAATGTTGTATTGAAGATTATTAAAATCAACTACTATAAGACAGCTTTAAAGAAAACCCCCTAGGAATACTTGTCGTGGATGTTGACCCAAAAAAGAGTTCAATTTGTTTCGGAAGAGTTCGTCAAGAATATACTTAAACTTGCAACCCCAAACAAAATTTTGATAAAATCGAATAGATATTTTGCTAGAGGGTTGCGTGAACAATATATGCTTTACTTTATCTTAGGGCATAAGTTAAAAAAATGTAATTAATTCGTCAATGTAGACTACCATCATTTGATTACTGTTTCCCAGATAAAATTTGCAATTGCCGTTTCTATACCAGTGGTCGGCTATCTTTTGAGAGACTGGTTCAACCATTTCAATTTTTAAAACAAATATTTGAATAAGCGCACGGGTTCCCAATCTAGGAGTCACGACTCCCCTAAGGGGGTCGCCAACTTTTTTTTGATTTTGGATTTGAACAACAAAACTAAAACTAGTCAACTAAAATTACGTTATTGAAAAAAAAGTGCCTCTTTCAATTGCATAAGGGCCGCGGGTCACATGGCTTTTATAAAAAGGGGTCGCCACCCGAAAAGGTTGGGAACCTATGCGTTAGCGGGTTAAAGTTTCAAACATTTTTTTTTTACTATTTTAAAACAATTTTTTTTTTAAATAATTTCTGACGTTTTCGGATATTTTAGCACCGTGATTACCATCACTGTGTGAAATATTAAAAACATTTTCAATCCTGAAAACAATTCAAGGGCTATAAAAGAATGAAAAAAACCAATGGTGTGGCTCCAAAACGATTGCATGATTATCGTTGCGATGCGAGGTAATAATGAATAATCATGGCACAATATGTAATGCAATTAAAATGCCATATTCCTAATAATTAGCAACAGAAGCGATATTAACAACATTTGTGTAAGTGGCTTCATTATGATTGCTAGGCAAATATTTCCGTTTCCTCTGTTCGCAAATGCACAGGTG
Organism: Himalopsyche tibetana; assembly: GCA_030503985.1. NCBI lineage: Eukaryota > Metazoa > Arthropoda > Insecta > Trichoptera > Rhyacophilidae > Himalopsyche > Himalopsyche tibetana. The sequence goes on from JAPJYX010000005.1 coordinate 20,743,283, forward strand.
TAATTTCTACATCGATTGCAGTGGCGCGCAAAATAAGTAACTTTTAGTAAAAAGGTATTTTTGTATCTCTTCTGAGCCAGTATATATAGCTAAGATTAATTATGATTAAAGTAGTCCTGACGATAGCATGAAACGGAAATAGTTGCCAACTTGATACAAAGTGTAGAACTAAATCGTGTTATTATGACCTTCTTTTAATGAAGTTCTTTTAAATAAATGCCAATTCTATCAATATGAAACTTATATATATAAGATAAACATCGTATATTTATATCTATGTTTCAGTCAATGGACTATATGAGTGATTTTGATAAAGTATCTGTCTTTTTAACTATCGTCATCGAGCTAAATATGAAAATGGAAGAATGTCACGATGTTTTCACCGGCTTTCGATTAAAATGTTTACTTGAAAACGAAAGAAATGTGTGGTAACTAAGCGTGTTAAGAGTTTTTTTCTCGTTTTAAAGCACTGGGATTAGTGTTTTTTCTGTATCACGAGAAATAACAAGACACATTTTTGGTTTTAAAGGCATAAGTAACCACCTAATCCATATATGGGATCCGGCCCGCCGAGCTATTTTGTCCGGCCCTGATTCATCTTGGCGAAGTATTAGAGAAAAAATGAATTGTTTCAGGGAGGGATTAAATAATGGAGATGACACGGGCGCTTGTAATGGATCCACTCTACTAGTTCATGGTCACCACCATATAAGAAATAGCAACGTGTTTTATTTACTTTAATATAATGGTCCGGCCCTTGAATCGGAGACAAAATGATAATTTGGCCCCAGACCTAGGAAAGGTTGCCCATACCTGACCTAATCGAATGTGAAAGCCCCTGTTCGTACAGCCCGCTAATATCTGGTAGCCTGCTTTGTAAAAAAAAGATAGTCTGTGATAAAATACTCCTTAAGTAATTTAAAAATTCAACAACAGGAAGCTTGATGGAATTTGTGCATCAAAGAGTTGTTTTGAATGTTTTTTTCAATAGTTATATTCAATAGTGGACTGTGTATATATGTATGTACATTTTTTTTCGTACGCCATTGATTGGTTGTCAATTGCGTTTTTTAATTCGTACAATTCTAAGCATTTGAATGCGAACACAAAATTACCTTTTGACAAACAATTAAACAAAAAAATATAATACATATATCAAACTTGTACATAATTATTAAGCGAATAATAATGATTTCGCCTTTCATAACACAATACAAACTAATTATTGGCGAACAAATATGGCATAACAGTTGCTCTGCATAAATTAATACAGTGTTATAGAAGTCCAAAATGAAAGGAATCTTATGCGGTCATTAGATAATATATTTTAGTATATAAAATGTAATTTTAAACGAAGAAAATAATACGTTTAATACATTCAATATTAAGAACGAACAGTATCGCAGTTTTACTGAAATGTACATTTTTGGAGACAAAGATTGTTGGAAATAAAGTAAAACAATTACATTATTTATAAAGATCCTTGTTCCCAAAGATGTACATTTCAGTGAATATTCGAAAATCTAGATATGTACGTACACCCGTTTGATATTAGGTATGCGACTTATTGAGAAATAAATTCATAAAAAACGTTACTATTTATTTATTGTCAAAAATAAAAAGTACAGTACATGGCATAACAGCATTGACAAACATAATGAGACAAAATATAAAATAAAACTACATAATACATCAAAATCAAGAAATAAAATAGTAAAATTTAACAAACAGTTCACAAATACTGTCACTAAAAATGTCCACTTCTCTAGGCAATGAGTTGATCAATCGAACGGCCCTTGGAACTGGTGACTCATACCTCCTAAGCGAGGTATAAGTTTTTAGAAACAAAAGTTTTTGCTCATAGCTTCGCCCACGTAAGAATAAATTGGGAGCATGTAAATTAATAGTCAAGAGAATTACAGGATTATTAACTTGGCCCCGAAAGAGAATAGAAAAATGCTTTATACTTAAAAACGATCTTCGAGCTTCAAGAGAGTGAAATGATAACATTCCTAAAAGAAATTTGGTGGGATAGTATTCCTTTAAGGAATTATCAAAGGGGAAGAATAACTACTATAATATTTAATAATTACTATAGTATGTGGAATCGAAAATAGGAATATAATACCCATGCACGTGTAAAAAGAATATTAAAATAAAAAATATGTTCAAAACAATCACATACCGATCAAATTTTCAGTTATGATGTAGAAGTAATTTTAAAAAATCTCACCTGAAACAAAAAAAAAACAAAATAATTAATTAATATGCTGATCTTAACATTCTATTAATTGACTGAATTAATTAAGGGTTTTTATATTTAGCAAACATATTTTCGTAGCGAAAGCGTTACTACTTTTTATTTTTTGGGTATACAAATATTATAAATTTTCGTGTAGAAAACTGAATAGTTTTTTTGAGAAAATCGTGAAAAAAGAATAATTTAGGGGTGTTTTTTGTTGAGTTGTGATTTATTTAGAAATGTACACCTAAATCTCTTTTTGCACGAGGGATAAAGTTCCATGCGAAAAGGACATGCATAAAAAACCGTGCAAAAAGAGAGTTAGGTGTATTTATTATTTCAGGCCCGTGTAGTGGTTAACGAAGATGACTGGCTAAAAGGCTCGCTGATTCGAATCCACGCGGCAGTTTTACAAATTGATTTTTCAATCAATTTATAGATTTCTGTCGATGTGTAAAATTCCCTTTCACCCATATTATCCTAAAAACAGAGCATAGAGATAGCGAGTAACTAACCAATACTCTTACCTTAATTAACACTATTCTTAAATCTCGATAAAAGTAAGGTTGAGCAATTGAGTTAAAATCAGTTATCGTATAAACAATTTAGTGATGTAAGCACAATTATGAGTCCATTTGCTCCACACTGGGAGCGGGCATGGATTTAAAAATATTATCATCCCTAATGTAAACTGAAACTTGGCAATTCTTTAAATTTTGAATAAAATAGTAAATACCATACTAGATTCGAAAGCAACATGAGAATTCTTATCGACTAATCTTTGTTTCAGGTAAAATTTCGTAAAAAAAAACTTTCCTTGAAGTACGATATGGACATAAAGATAACAGCATGTTATCTTTGTTGCAGTTATTTTAAATACACAAATAAAGCTTATAAACCAGAAGCTTCAGTAAACAAATAATCATAAAAGGGGAATTAAGGAAAATTGGCTTAACTAAGGTTTCCAAATAATGGACGTTTCATATTTCCTTATATATAAGAAAACCTTTCCAATTCCTGAGTACATATAAGTAAAGTATTCTTAAATTCTTATCGCTTTCTTTCGCTTGATGTTTTTTTCGTTATAAGCAATTTGCTTTAAGTGGTTGGGTTTCGTAGTGAGTGGTGATGGATTCCAGCATCTAAGTAAAAGACATTTTTTTAGCTCTCGGAAGGATTTTTTTTTTTTCAATATCTTTAAATTAGTTTTCTCCGAGTTTTCCAACTCCGCCTTTGGAAGAAACACCTGACCCCGACTCCATAGCTCTGCACGTAACCGAGTAGGAACGAACACATATAAACAGTAACACTTGGAAACTGTACTGGAAAAATGTTAAAATATATTTGCGAATAAAAAAATATTGTGAATCTTTTACGATGTTCCGATTGCCCCTCATATTAAAATTCGAATCAGTGCTGCGTTAAGTTAAGTTAAGACCACTGACCTAGGCATGCTTATAAATAGCTCTGAAACCTTACAATAGAACGATTCGCAAATAACATATTATTTATTATTTTCAACATGTGCACGCCTTATGTCACGGGCAAACTGTGCGCTGTAGGGTCACAATATGGATCTGGGTCATCATCCAGACAATAATAACGGTAATGGCCAATGACCGTCTCCAATTTTTGAAGATCTTTTTTATATTTACCTAGGATTAGAACTCACTGTAAATAGTATGACTTTTGCAGCTGGAAAGTGACATTTCTTGGACAATCCAAGAAAACAAATTTTTATGTTTTGGTGACCAATTCTAGAAAACATACATTGCAGTCGCAAAGAAATGCGAGTTTTCCTTTATTATTTTTTTTATTTTATCCATGTCCGTTCCCAGTGTGGAAAATGTGGCCTACTAATGGAGGTATCTCAACAGAACTTTTTCTACGAGAACTGTTAATTATTCCGTCGCTCAACCTCTTCCAAAGAGAGGTTCAGTACTGCTTTCGAAGGAAGACAAGTTACTCACACAATTAAGTCAGTCAGTAGGTGTAACGCTCCACTCCATCCATGTACATACTAATATTATTAATGTATATTTGAACTCAAACCGGGCGAAAATAAAAACACAACATCGACTCGCGAGAGTAATCAAGTGATCGGCAAACAGCCCAACTGTGAACACGTCGACCTTGTAGGTAACTCGGATAGTATATTCCAATAGACGTGAGCGAGTTGCCTACAAAGCGAGAACAAACGTCAACTCGTACATTAGAAATGTGGTCAAATTGATTCTGTCGGAATTAAAACATATTAAACTTATGGAAGATACATTTTACACTTATTTTTAAAAAATACGGAAGTATTAAAGTATAGTTTTAAGGGTATTAGTTAATAAAACCAATTATTCACGGACAACAGATTTAGTTGCAGGTTTATTATCTCTACCGAAGTATTTGTTTACGAGAACTGTTAGTTACTCAGTTGCCTAACCTCTTCTAAGAAGTGAGTAGGGATATAAGGATAGGGCTAGGACGAGTCTAGTGGGTAACTCATCAATCTCGCTACGCCCCATTATTTTAAGTTTGGAATGTTGGGAAGGAAACATCTAAGCCTTCGAATAGAAATCGATAAATCAGTTGAAAAAGTGCTGTTTGTACTGGGACTTGAACCCGTGAGATCCGTCACAGAAACCAACAACACGACCGCTACGCTACGGACCCGACATAAGAAATACATTATGACAGCGATTTCCAACCTGAGAGGCGTGGACTATTACAAAGGGAAGCGCGAACAGTCCAAAATATTTGTTTACCCTTTAAAACGTGTCTTTATTACTATAAGAAATGAAGGATGGGGAGGCGCGAAGATATTTTTTCTTCAAATGGAGGCGCAGTAATGTAAAGGTTGGAAACCACTACATTATGATAAAACAGTACTCCAACTTTTTTAATAGGAACAGGGTTCAACGAATAAAAATAAGCAAATATTGAATTTACACGACCGATTGTTTATGATCTACAACAAGCTCCTTATATTAAGGGTTATTTTAGATTTAATATTTTCAAAATCTACCAGTCGTTATTGATAGTATGTGACAAGCCTCTTTTAGGAAGTGATATTTTATCAAATTTAATTGAACTCACACGTGACTTTTTAAATTAAAAGGAAAACCGAAAAAACAGCGCTCTGATCTCATAAGTTGATATAAGCAAAACGCCTACAAACTAATACAAGTCATTGTAACGCACCTATACATTCGTACCTTTGTTACCTGAGCAATATCATTCATTGCACAAGAGGATACTGAACGATTCAAATCTGCTAAGGAATAATTACGTGAATGGTAGGTTATTCATCTACTTGTATAATACAAATTACCCGGCATCAATTTTTATTTATTTTCTTAATCTCCTTATGGTCTTTGTTTCAAGACTTCGACGCCGATCCGGCAAAATCGTACAAATAATAAAACCTGACCATTCATTGGCACATAAATATAGCAATAACATAAAAAAAGTTGTTTATTTTCTTAAATAAATATGTGTATTTCAAAGGAACTCTTTTTCAGATACATTCTCCGTAATGGAAAATAAGAATGTCGAATACGAAACACACTCGGATGATTCTTAACGTTTGGGTACCTATGGGGTGCATATACGCATTGCGAAGTTCTTCTTATTTCAACCATTTTCTAAATCAGTGCTTCCCAACCTGTGTACAAAAATCTGTATATTTAAGTCTATCAAATCGGTGTTTCCCATATTGGAGGCCGCGGTATTTCTTAAGGGGGCCGCCGGATTGGATTGGATTCTGGGGGAAAAGTATAGCAAATCGAGGATTTCGAATTCGCCGATTGGCTAAAAAAACGAGTTTATGTGACAATCTGAGGAAAAAGTATACCAAATAGCCGATTTCAAATTCCTCGGTGAGGTAAAAAAAAAAAAAAAAAGCGAGTTACGGAGACAAATGAGGATGGTCGCGGATTATTTTTTTAGATTTAGGGGGCCGTGGAACGAAAAAGGTTGGGAAGCACTGTGCTAAATAACAATAATATCAGTTGATATGTATTGTACTCTACAATGATACCTCAATTAGTGCATTTCAAACGAAGTTGTAAGCTAAGTCGTTATTAACGGATTCTACTATATGATATTTTTTACTGGCTACGAAACTTATGTGACTACGTTTGGTGATCTTATATACGAATGGCTAGAGAAAGTAACTGCAATTTGGCCGACAACATTATATTGACGAGGGCATCAAAAGAAAAAAAGAATCGGGACTACTATATAACATGAAAAAGGTAATGGTTTGTACCACAATTTTTCAAAGAGTTAGGCTTTCGTAGTTTAGATTCAAAAATGAAATTATTCTTCGCTGAAGACACCGCGTTATCGTGAGGTTTCGGAACCATTGCAAGATACATTATACAGTTGACTTCTAATCTTGACACGGTTTAATCCCAACAATAAATAACTGGATAGGTGATTAGATACTTTTGTAGAGAATTTGAATTTATTTATTAGTGTGGTTGCGTAAAAAATCAAAAAATGATTTATGCCAATTTACTTTAAATAATTCCAATAACATGCATGATTTCCCAGCATTCGAAATAAAAACCAGTGAATTGAATCTTATTTGGCAGCATCTTAAAAAAATAAATTATCTAAAATAGAATAAAAAAAACTTGATTTCGGATGTTCGTCATAATGCCTGTATACACTCACACTATCACACTACGGTACGATACCACTACTTATCCACTAGATAGCAAAGGCACTGACGCAAAAAATACAAATAAATATTAATTAATTAAAAAAAACGGCAGTATCGCTTGTTTTGAGCAGCCACAAAGTTTTAGAATACTGACGTGAATAATCAATCCCAGGAAACCTTATATCTTGGACATTATAGAGATATTTTAAAACTATATAATATAACTTTTTGTTACTCAGTTGCTGAACCTCTCTTTTTTGAAGAGACTAGTAGTGATAGAAGAATAGGACAGGACTAGTGTTTAACAAATCGTTCACTCTACGCCCCGTTATTTTTGGATTGGAAGGGTGTGAGCGAATTTTTAGACATGACAAACATCCACCCCTTCGAACAGATATCGGGATATCGATGGAAAAAATGCTGTTCGTATTATTGCGACTCGAACCTGTGGGATTCGTCACGGAGGTCATCAACGTTGACCGCTGCGCCACAGACCAGACTTATAAATACTATGCTTTGTTTAATGCGGGTTATTTTTTTCTTCACTGATTGAGCAGATAAAAAACATAATTTAAGTTTCATAAAACAGTACAAAACCTGATTTCTAAACCTAGAAAAGCGTTCCTAACTAAGTGTAACGAATTAAAAAAAAATAGTAACTATTATTGTATTACGTATAAAGAAATTCTGATAACGACACAGTTGCTAAGCGTATTTTTGCAACAGATTATACACGGGTTAACTGTTTCAGCGACTAATTGATTTGACTCGCTACTTCATAAAAAATAGACTTGTTATAAATGATATTAAAAAATGATTTAAGAATGATAATATATTATATGCATATAAATTAACTGATAACACTTTACAAAACAAAATGCCATCAATCATTTAAGATTACCTAATTATTATTAGAGTGATAGAGTAGTTACACCATTCGTTTTAACTCTTGCGGCTCGGAGACTAGAAAAATACTTGTCAGCCGATGGGGGTCTTTTTTGACCCCAGTGGTTTCCTCATTATTGGCCTTATTCTTATGAATTTCAAAAAAAAAAATAGTCCAAGGGCTTAAAAATATCTCTTTGCATCATTCCTCATACATTTTTTTATAAAAATCTGTGTTTTTTTAATAAATAATCATATTTTAAGTTGCGCGTAAAAAAGACGTCATCCCAGCTCACATATGAATTGACTACTGACGAGTGTTCTCAGCGTTCTAAGTTATCTTACGAACAATCGTTATCGCGGGCGCTAATCACCTGATAAGCGTTATCGCGTATTTATACAAACTACAAAAGGTCCAAAAAACTATGATATAAGAATACCTTAATTATAAACATTGTATCACCCATATTAAAATAGATATTTAAGAAAATGTTGGTATTGGGGTCGCATTTCTTGAGCTTAGAAACGGAAAAGTTAAGTAAACATAATTTTTGCAAGACTATGTTTATGAAGTTATAAACGTTTAGTATGCATGATTAGGATAATCTTTATAAATCGATGCCGGAATTAGGGCATCCAATCAGTGCCGGCCGGTCAATGTGGCATTGCATCAATGCACCCTTTGTATATGCAGGAGTGGTTATATTTCATGAAATAATATTCAAACATAACATTTATACCATTCACTCATTTTAAACTCTTCATGTATTTATTTCCTAAAATAAAATAATTTTAGAATAGCCACCCGATGGTATTAAATAATAAAAACCAATTGAGAGAGTAGACAAAAATAATAGAAGTCCATTACAGATTAGGTACGGGAACTTAAACCAGCCAGTCATCCAAAAGAAAAGTCGAAGTATAGTCGAACGCCTTAGAGTGTCCAACGTAATGGCTGTATGATTATGAAAACCCTGCTCAAGCAAAACTAGGATTCAGAAAACTCCGCCCAAGCGACCATTAGATTAAGAAAAATTTTCCGCTACCCTATAGGATATGACCGGAATTGTAAACCTTTTCCAAAAAAGTGCTAATTCTTGAAAAAATCTTTAGGTATCATATGGATGACATATAAGTTTTCAAATTTGAAACTTTTAATTTGTTGTCACATCTCTGATAATTTTGTAATCTGATTGTTTCTTAACCTGGGGTGCGGATTTTTATTTTGACAAATTGAATAAAATCTATCTTAAATGCACTAAAAAACAAACGTGTCATTATGGAACTTTTTTTTTGTATTTATATGTAAATATGTGTATTTATTTTATCAATAAAAAAATATCTTGCATTAAATATAATTTCTGAAATCAAAAAATCGAAATAAATTTTCAAGGTGCTGCGAAGGCACATTTTCAGATTTAAGGAAATGCAGACCACTAAAAAGGTAACCCACTGGTTTAAATCAATGACGTTTTTATTTTTAATTTTATGATTTTTGCGACGATATTAATTGATTGACTGGCTTTTTTGACAAGTTTAGTCACAACAGCAAGCAGAACCTTTTCTACACTAATTAAATATGTTTTCATACAAAATTCAAAATTTTCTCCCGTGTCACCAAAAATTTATATGTGTCGATTGATGGCACGCGTGTCATATGTACGCCATCCCTGGGATATGAAGTCATCATTAAAAATGAACTATTCTGTAGTAATCCGTATTTTTGCTGTCTGGAAATAAAAATAAACCTTTGCCAAACTTTGACTTTTAATGTTTTCTACAGTAAATCGGTTTTTCGCTCACGTGAGTATATATCACGGTTTCTCAACCGGGGGCCATAACGTGTTAAGGGGGCCACAGGGAAAAAATAATTTAAGGGGAGCCTCAGCACAGTTTAAGAGGGCCTAGGGCGAATCCTGGAAGAACTAAAAAAAACGTCTCGCGTCTTTTTACTTTGGAAAATCCGTAAATTACTCAGTAAAATCTGCCAGCGAGCAAAATTTTCAAAGAATCAAAAATTATTTCGGAATCTTTCAGCTTCTCTTTTTGTCTCGAAAATATACTTATATAAAAACGGGTAAACGGATATGGGGGCAAAGGAAAAATGAGACTCAAAAGGGGCCTTGCCCAAAAAGTTGAAGAAACTATGGTATACATACATGAGTACCAATTATCCGAATACGCAATTATGTCAGAAGTCATAATGTTGCCAATATTATTTTGAAAGTTTGACGTTTGTTATCACAGTGTTGCAAGGCCGTCGATAAAAGGTGCAGTCTGATTGAATGGAATGTCGCGGATACTTGAACAGTATCCGTTCCATACAAAAAAAAATATCAATATAAAACATACATGTGGTAATTAAGTTTATGTAATCTTGATATAAAAAAATCGAGGCCAATTCCTCTTGAAATTCACGATCACCTGCTTGCTAGGTATATGGATTTAAATGTTTTTTTTTTGGTTTGTTTTTATACGAAGAATTTAAAAGAAAATTTTACCGTGACATTTTTCAAGAATAAATATGCATATCCACATTCACTCTTTACTCGTTACACCCATTCCCTTTTTACACCATAACGCCCCGATTAGTTCATACATAGTATAACATACCACTATTCAAAAATAGTGGTATGTTATTCATTACTCGACTGTTTTTTTTAATCTTTTCAGAAATATTGGTAAAGATGGCTGGATGTAATCTAATATTGCATTCACATTTATAAGTCCATTTAATAAGATGGATACTAATGCGAAATGAAATAATGTGTCACATCATATTTTAAATAGAAACATTATAAATAAAGGTAAAAAAGCAACGAAGCATAATAAAAATAAATAAATCTTGAGATTGGGATCCTTGATTAAGAAATTCTACGTAACCATCAAAGCCTAGTAAATAATTATAAGATGATAAATAAATAAATATTTAATGTAATTTAACATTTCGACTGAAGGTGCTTGATGGAAAATCAACGATAATTAAGAATTATTTTCATTATGTACACTTCCATAAAAATCTTGGTCGAACACGACCCGGGTTTCGCCTCTCGGCATCTTCCGGTACTACTCAGTGCGCGAATGCACTCGAACTGACGCACTGAGTAGTACCGGAAGATGCCGAGAGGCGAAGCCCGGGTCGTGTTCGACCAAGATTTTTATGGAAGTGTACATAATGAAAATAATTCTAAATATTTAATGCATTTAATTTTTCGTTGTAAGGGTGTTTCGAAAATGTTTTATCATTGTCAGTCAAAAATATTCGAGTTTAGTGAAAATTGTCAATGTTAATTAACAATATGTACTGATTGTAACAAAACACTTTTGTACTGATTCCACATAATTTATTTTAGATCAGAACCGGTTTCGCTCACGGCAACTGTTACCAACTGATGAATTGATAATGCTGCTCACCAGCGAAATCAGTCTTAATCTAAACTTAATAAGATGAAATTAGTACAAAAGTGCTTTTTATTTTTTGAACAATAATATGAATTTTTTACCTTTAAAAATGTTATCCATATGCATTTACATATTTCACAACACTTTTTTTCATATTTAATAAGTAAATTGTATATTTTTATGACTGTGATCGATATAAAAATATTTCACATCAATTATCACAAAAGAACAATAGAGTTTCTGGAAACATGTTTTTTTTAATTTTTTAAATGAAAATGGAAAGTAAGCATAAATTAATAAATTATTGATAAATGTAGCATATTATTCATATTATACGCATGCAAAATTTCACAAAAAATATTTTTGATACAGATACACAAAACGTACTTTCTGTTAACGCATTAGCAATATCAGCGTACTTATCAATTGCAGTAATCAAAATGTGTGCATAAATTTCAAAGAAAATAGTTAATTACATTTAAAGCCAGAATACCAAAGAAGAGCTATGATTAAAATGGTTGCGATGCAATAAAGAATTACGTTTAGCCAACAATGACACTAGTAATTTATTGATTGAATCGATAAGTACTTTTTTTATTCTATAGAACGATAAAAATACATGCCTTACACTTCGATTTAAATTATGATTTATATAAAACAATAATTGTACACATTTATAAGTCTCGTAAATAGTTAAATGTTTTTATCATTATTTTCATAGTAATGGTAGTCAAATAGAGGTTTTGACTATCACTGTTGTATTATTTACCACGGATGTGGAATCAGGTAAAAACAAAACGACTCCGGGTTTAAATTAAAACCAAATTGATTTTTTCCATAGTTTCTGTTTCACTTACATAGTAAATATATAACATCGGACAATCTTTAGTCAACATAGCATGCAGTGCAACTGTCGGAGCAAAAATTGTAGAAATGGTTGAGAAAAAAATACATTTCAATTAAAATTTATGTTGGAATAGGAGTAGCTTATTTTAAATGACTCGTCAGTTCTCTTGCTTACAGATTTCAAAGCGGGGATCCAATCATTTTTTTGAGATAAGTTTTTCAATGTTTTAAGTAAAACAAAGAAACACCGACGAAAAATCTTTAGCAATATGGATTTCGGGGAGGTTGCTGATGATGCAATCAGTCAATCGATGATCGAGGCGAGCGGATTAGTTAATTTGTATCAGTGTGGCCAAGTTATTTTGCATCAAAATCAATGTACTGTTTAATGGCGATGCTTTCAACAAAGCAAACAAATATTGACTGTAAATTTAAATTTTAAATTAAGTATTAATTATATTTCATCTCTATTACACTTTTACGACATACAACACTTTAACCACGTACAACACAATAGATTTAAGTTTAAAACAGTGATCAACAATCTTGACAAAGGTAGCAGTTACTTTTTAAATCCAAATTACTTTAAAAATTACGCACATTATAAGGTTAACTATGTATTAATTATCGTTCTTATCTGTCAAATTTTTCTTAATATCGTAAGCACATTTGGAATACAGTGGGAAATATTTAATGAAAATTGCTATATGCACGACTTTGTGAAATTGTGTTTTACCTAAATATAAAAAAAATATATACAATAAATTGATAAAGCGCGCGAGTGTGTGACGACTGGTTTATGGTACACATACCAATAATAATCATGGATTTATTCTAATTTAAATTGATTATATTTTTGTCTACCTCCGGGGTAATAAAAAAATAATATCACTGCTGATAAGAGAAAATTTTGTGGTGGAAGTGCAACCATAGCAAAAACTCGTATAAATCTATGCCAATTTTCATCAGTAAATTACGCAACGTTGCGCGTTTGCCAATAATTATATCAAATTGTAGGTTTATTTTATATCGTACATTTAAAATGTAGGCAAGGTCGGAAGTCTATTGTTGCAGTGTAATCTATGTATGTACATACTTAGTTAACAACCATCGGCAAGTGTCCTTCAGAGCATCCAATCCCGGACACTTTTTGTGATCCCGGGATTTCGGGATTCACAATCTTTCAATCCCAAGATCCCGGGATTGGAAGCTTCGGGATTAAATCACCATCTTCTGAAAAAGTTACCAATTGACAAATTTTACAATTATTCAGAAATCTGCGATCTTTTTTTTAGCTCCACATTTTCAAAAGATACGTATGCCAGTGAGTCCAGCGCTATTGGGCTTTTTTTACCAATATTTAGAGATTCTTACGTGTTATAGTGAATCCCAAAATCCCGGGATTATTACTAAGACGATCCCGGGATTACGGGGTCGCAAAATTGGTCAGGATCCCTGATCCCGGGATTGGTGGCCTTAGAAGCTCGAATAATTTATAATATATGAATCGTCCGCCAGTACAAGGCGAATGAATTGAAAATAGTTAGTTTTAATACAATTACTATTTACTAACAGTATTGATGATAATATAAAAAATCATTTTTTTGTAATCCGAGTTTAAGTCGGAACATTTGTAATTTTTTCCACGATTACGCAGCTGGTTCTGATTAAATAATATTTATACTTAATTAATGTATATAAATGTATAAAAATATACTAGATTTTTTATTTAGTAAAAACAAAAAAGTACAAGAATTAAACGTAATTTTGGTGTCTATATATTTATATAATTGTATTTACATCTGCATTTTTATTTGTAAAATGAAAATTTTATATTACATGTTATGCATTTTAAATAAATCTTCAGCTATGAAGTATACCAGTATTAAAACCAGGGCTGTGGAGTCGTGTAAAAAAAGACATTAAAAATCATTAAATATATTTTTCAAAAAAAAATTGAGCCGCTCATTTTTCACGACTGCGGCTCCGGTCAAAACACCGCGACTCCAATCCACAGCCCTGATTAAAACATCTTTACTATAAATTAAATTGCTTCAATAAAAAATAATGATTGTGTTAAAAATGTTGATCATGTCTGCTTGAAGGTAAATAATACGTTTTAACTCCATTGTTATTGATCTGGTAAATAAAAGGATTACGTTACCTTCAGTTTTTCAGCGTAAAAAAGCGTATAATTGTAGTTTGCAAATTGCAATAATATATTCATCAGATTATCAGCCATTATTTAATTAACTCCACGAAAGCAATAGGCTTATTAATGTAGAAGTATTTATTTTCATTGTCTTGAAAAACATGAAATTATAAAATTTAGAGAGTAAAAAACTCGCTAAATTTTGTATTCTCGCTTTCTTAAAAATTTACTACTCGAGAAAAAAAATCACTACATCAAAATTCTCGAGAGTCAAAAGCGAATTAAAAATATAAATGAAGATACAGCATGTTAACATATCGACATTCAATAATGTAATTTAACAGTATTTAATTGGTAAGGTCTGTTTTCAGGGGAAAATATCATGAACGTTCAGTTTAATAGATGGGCCAAAGACTTGTCTCCAATATTGTTATAGTGTATACCAAATAAAGATGTCGTAAAGATACGAGGCCTATTCGACGATTGTGGGTTATTTATCATTTTTTTAGTCCATATCCGCTCCCTTTACGGAGCATATGGTCACCACGAAGTTGCTCCATGATTCTCTATCCCCAGCCAGTCTCCTTACTTCCTCCCAGGTCATCCCAGCGTCCCGTAAGTCCGCTGAGTACATCCTGTGAATGGTCATCAGTGGCCTTCCACGACGCCGGGATCCATCCGGTTGGAAGAAGACAGGCAGGGTTCAGGTTTTCTTGAAGCATCCTTAACACGTGTCCAAGCCAGGTCCACCGCCGCTTCTTTATTTTGGACGTAATAAGAGGCTGGTTAGTCCGCTCTCTAATCTCCGTATGCCTGACAAAATCAGACCATTTCACTCCTAGTATTCGCCGCAGGCATCTGTTTTCGAAGCACAGTATACGGTTACTCTGCGCTTTCGTAAGGTGCCATGATTCGCAACCGTAAAGCAGCACTGTCAAGATACATGCGTTGAAAGGGAGGCACTTGGTTCTAACCGGGTACGGCCGTGAGTCCCAGACTTTCCGCATTGAGTTAAAGGTTGCTCCAGCTATTCCTAATCGGATCGCGAGCTCTTTACACGGATTGCCATCTCCCGTGATGTGTACCCCCAGGTACCTGAAACCGTCGACTCTTTCGGTGTTTTGACCGGCGCTCGTCAAAGGGTAGTGTGGGTCCGGACAGGAACTGGTATCAGTGTACATTGGTTTTACTCGGATTGATTTTAAGACCGATGCGATACGAGTTTCTCTGTAGTTTATCCATTGTCTCTTGAATACGCTCGACAGATTTATCAAATATAATTGATGGGACTTTAAAAATTATAAATAGAATATATTATGTTGTTTATTCACTCAACAGAACCTGACCTTACATCAAGCATTTCGATGGCAAATTGAATACCTTAACAGTCGGTATTTGGCGACGACTGGTTGGAATATCGCTACACCTTGAGTACGTATTGATGATAACATGACAAACGTCTATTTTGATACAATTTTACAATTCAATTAAAAAATCAATGTGTGCAAATATCCATTTGGGGATTGAAACCCTTGACCGACAAATAGCATTGATGAAGAACTCGGCCAAGGCGATTAGCGCTTCTCAGAGGATTTAATAAAAAAAAATCATTGGAGTGAAACACGGTAGCGTTTTAGGTAAACATGGAAACTACTAGGCCACGAACGTCGATCTTATACATAATACATGTATTTTTATTATATTCCGGCAAGAATTGCAGTAAAAATGGTAATAATAAATCTAAATTTCCTGATCTGACTGTCTTTCGGTGTCAAGTTATGCCGTCATGATCAGTTAGAAGACACAATTTTAATTACAGGAAGGTGATTTTAGATAAAATTCGTATTCTCAAGATGAAGGAATATTCATATATCAACAACGAAATGGAATAATGAAATAGTTGTAGACTATATTGGTCGGTTGGGTCTTTCAGCGTCGTCAGAAACATTGGCTTGGTTGCATGTAAGGCAATTTACGAGAAATTCATAAAAATTAAAGCGATTTTAAAATAATAGATTTCAATATCTAAAAAGCTCACCATTATTAATTCATTACTCACATTATTTACCTTTTTACACGTTAAAAGGCAGACATGAATAATATTCGTTGGGTTGGAAACCACAAGGAAAAATTAAAATTAAAATTGATAATTTGAGTTTTTTTTTAAGTATTTATACATGAATTTATAATTTAAAACGCAATTTTTGTAAATGTGAGACTAACTCATTAGAATTAACATTTGAAAATTGTTATTTTTTAATTTTTGAGAAAAAGCTTTCAAAGACCGCAAAAAAATAGCGGGCTTCTGGTTGTGCATCCCAGAGCTAAGCCATGCGTTGAAAGTCAAAGTTTCGAGAGACTGACTTTAAATATTCATCGAAACTTTTATAGCATGCTCAATGTAGTGACTTGGAACGGCAGCACGTGGAACCATGAGTGAAATCTTTATGGTGATGAAAAAATACCCTTTCGCCAAGAAACCGTCACAAAAATAGCGAAAATACACGACAATAAGAAATCACCTGACGTGATCACAGATCTCAAATCGAAAATAATTACTATAACGTAAGGAAAACTAGATGACACTGCCAAGGTAAGAAAAACGCGTGACTATTCTAAGAAATGTGACATTCCTACCTTATTTCTATTCCAATCGCAAATTTAAATCAAATAATCAGTGGTGTACGTGTGATATTTTAGAAAAAGATTTTATTATGTGCATACAACGTAAAAAACCCAGTAAACAATACGAGGCTGAAACGGAGTTGTGACATAATCTATATATTAATAGCCGATAATGTCCGTCTGAGTGTAAGGTGTCCTCGACCTTCCAGTCTCCACTTTTTTAAATAAAATAAAATCTATAATAATCACTTTTTACTTTTCACTTTTCACAAATGTGTGCGTACTGATGTCATCGGGTTTTTTCTTCTTTTACGAAATTTATTTGTTAGCGTATTTGAAAATTATTTGAATAAAATATATATACTACGAAAAATGATTGTTAGCAAACGTGAACATTATTCCAAAAATTCAATAATTTGCAATTTAAAAACTGCAGGGCTGTCGATATATGCGCCGAGGTCGATTTATGGTACTATGAAAAATGATTGTTAGCAAACTTGAACATTATTCCAAAGATTTAATAATTTACGAAATTTCTGCTACTACGAAAAATGGTTGTTAGCAAACTTCAACATTATTCCAAAAATTAAATAATTTACGAAATTTCTGCTACTACGAAAAATGGTTGTTAGCAAACTTGAACATTATTCCAAATATTAAATAATTTACAATTAAAAAACTGCAGGGCTGTCGATATATGCGCAAAATTAAATAATTTACGAAATTTCTGCTCCTACGAAAAATGGTTGTTAGCAAACTTGGACATTATTCCAAATATTAAATAATTTACGAAATTTCTGCTCCAACGAAAAATGGTTGTTAGCAAACTTGAACATTATTCCAAAAATTCAATAATTTACGAAATTTCTGCTACTACGAAAAATGGTTGTTAGCAAACTTCAACATTATTCCAAAAATTCAATAATTTACGAAATTTCTGCTACTACGAAAAATGGTTGTTAAACTTTATTCCAAAAATTGAATATTTTACGAAATTTATGCTATTACGAAAAATGGTTGTTAGCAAACTTAAACATTATTCCAAATATTAAATAATTTACGAAATTTATGCTACTACGAAAAATGGTTGTTAGCAAACTTAAACATTATTCTAAAAATTAAATATTTTACGAAATTTCTGCTACTACGAAAAATGGTTGTTAGCAAACTTGAACATTATTCCAAATATTAAATAATTTACGAAATTTCTGCTCCTACGAAAAATGGTTGTTAGCAAACTTGGACATTATTCCAAATATTAAATAATTTACGAAATTTCTGCTCCAACGAAAAATGGTTGTTAGCAAACTTGAACATTATTCCAAAAATTCAATAATTTACAAAATTTCTGCTACTACGAAAAATGGTTGTTAGCAAACTTCAACATTATTCCAAAAATGAAATAATTTACGAAATTTCTGCTACTACGAAAAATGGTTGTTAGCAAACTTGGACATTATTCCAAAAATTCAATAATTTACGAAATTTCTGCTCCTACGAAAAATGGTTGTTAGCAAACTTGAACATTATTCCAAAAATTCAATAATTTACGAAATTTCTGCTACTACGAAAAATGGTTGTTAGCAAACTTAAACTTTATTCCAAAAATTGAATATTTTACGAAATTTATGCTACTACGAAAAATGGTTGTTAGCAAACTTGAACATTATTCCAAAAATTCAATAATTCACGAAATTTATGCTACTACGAAAAATGGTTGTTAGCAAACTTAAACTTTATTCCAAAAATTCAATAATTTACGAAATTTCGGCTACTACGAAAAATGGTTGTTAGCAAACTTAAACTTTATTCCAAAAATTGAATATTTTACGAAATTTATGCTACTACGAAAAATGGTTGTTAGCAAACTTGAACATTATTCCAAAAATTCAATAATTTACGAAATTTCTGCTACTACGAAAAATGGTTGTTAGCAAACTTAAACTTTATTCCAAAAATTGAATATTTTACGAAATTTATGCTACTACGAAAAATGGTTGTTAGCAAACTTAAAAATTATTCCAAAAATTAAATATTTTACGAAATTTATGCTACTACGAAAAATGGTTGTTAGCAAACTTTTTTTTTATTCCAAAAATTCAATAATTCACGAAATTTCTGCTCCTACGAAAAATGGTTGTTAGCAAACTTGAAAATTATTCCAAAAATTAAATATTTTACGAAATTTATGCTACTACGAAAAATGGTTGTTAGCAAACTTGAACATTATTCCAAATATTACATAATTTACGAAATTTCTGCTCCTACGAAAAATGGTTGTCAGCAAACTTGAACATTATTCCAAAAATTCAATAATTTACGAAATTTCTGCTACTACGAAAAATGGTTGTTAGCAAACTTAAACTTTATTCCAAAAAATCAATAATTTACGAAATTTCTGCTAACTATAAAAATAAAATAAATTAAAATAAAATAAAATAAAATAAAATAAAATAAAATAAAATAAAATAAAATAAAATAAAATAAAATAATATAAAATAAAATAAAATAAAATAACATAAAATAAAATAAAATAAAATAAAACAAAATAAAATAAAATAAAATAAAATAAAATAAAATATAATAAAATAACATAAAATAAAATAAAATTAAATTAAATTAAATACCATAAAATAAAATAACATAAAATTAAATTAAATTAAATACTATGCAACAAAAATCTCACGTTGCTGGGCAACGGGCTTACAGCTAGTATCTCTTATTAAATTTAATATCAGAGATGGCGAACCTAGTGCACGCGTGCCCGAGATGGCACGCGAACGATTTCCAAGTTCAAAAAAAATATTTTTCATGTTTAAAAAATTAAAATTTTGATTAAATAATCAGTGAATTATTAATTTATTCCGTTTTATTATTTTTCAATGTTATGTTATGTTATTTTTTTACTGCTTGGGCACGCCACACAATCGAGAAATAATATTTGAAGATTTTTGGCACGCGGACCCAAAAAGGTTAGCCATCCCTGATGTATA
Organism: Himalopsyche tibetana; assembly: GCA_030503985.1. NCBI lineage: Eukaryota > Metazoa > Arthropoda > Insecta > Trichoptera > Rhyacophilidae > Himalopsyche > Himalopsyche tibetana. Next base: position 20,763,088 of record JAPJYX010000005.1, read on the forward strand.
TTATATTGAGAGACTGCTAAATATCCAGTTCATTTTTTATAATAAAACGAATACTTAAAGATGTTACAAACATATTGTAAAAGGACTTGTTGAATATAATATTACGAAAAAAAAATCATAAAACATTTAGAAAACTTACTTAGTATGTTAATTTTCTTATTTAAAAGTACTTAAATTAATATGCGCCACAGTGCTGCATTACGATTGCGATTCACGGCACAGATGAGCATCCATAGGGTGTACTTGGTGAAGCTACGGGACGGCGGGATGACCTGGGAGGAAGCAAAGATACCGGCGGGGATATTTCCTAGGATACTCATCGTTGCACCCGCTACGGCAACACACTACTTACAGGGTGTATACCGTAGCGTAACAAAGTAAATCGTGTTCAAATATTTGTCAGGGATGTCCCGAGAAGAAATTCCTGAAGACTTGATTGCACGAACTACAGTGTGCAGAATGATAAGTATAATAATAATTTTAAGATGAAAATAAAAAGCTTTTATCTATTCGATTCATTTTTTTTTTCATAATACGCTATGAATTCCTTGAAGGCCTTATAATTTGCCTTAGATGCAACCAAGTCAGCGTGACAGCAATTTTTCCTGTTTGTTATTTAAGTCTGGATATTCCCAAAGCATGTGATCCTATACATAGAGGATATAGAGAATCTTGGAGGAACCGTGTGGAAGCGGATATGGATAAGAAAAGCTTATCAAATGTTCACTGCCAATGCTAAAATAGGAGGCTAAACGGATTTGATCGTGATATTTATGGATATAATATATGGAATCTTATTGAAAAACAACTAAGTGTAAATGTATATGTTAGAATCTAATTCAACATTTGCAGTAAGTAGATAATTTTGTATTCCATGCTTGTACAAATTAGCACGGCAGTGCGCGGAAATACCTCGGAAAAACCTTTTGCTAGGTCATGCTATGCCGGCGTGACTCAGTGGCGTGCCAATAAGGATGCATCACTGACCGCCACAGTGTCTAACATTCTCATTTCAGTGGCATTGGAGGAAACAACGGTAATTGAAATTTAATTATATTTTAAAGTAGAAAATACATAAGATGTGCGACACTGCGAACTTATTGTTTAAAACACTATTATTCACGTTTAGGGATTGCGATCTCAAGATTATTTGAAGTAGGTCATGGGATCTCGCAGTTGATGCCGAGATTTAACATATTATTATTTTTGATAAATCTCAAAATAAAGATGAAGAAAGAAAAACAAACAGAATCCGAAGACTGAAATGCGTATATTACATACTCACGTTTGGCAAAATAAAAGTTATATATACCTATTTGAAAATATAATAACGGATTTCTTATTTAACTTGAGATTGATGCATAAGAAAGTAAGAGATTTAATATTATAAACATTACTCTTTCTCCAATAATTTAAAAAACACAAAGCTAGAAAAAGCTTATCTTGTCAGCCAAAAATGTAAAGCTTCTAACTCCGCAAAAAACATCTTTACACGAGAGATTGTCTTCTTATTTTTTTCTATTAACCATTACAATAAAAATGACTTTGAATATATTTTGTTTTATAATAAGAAAAAAAATATAACTTCACTTAAACAAAACAACAAACAAGCTGTTTGAAGTTTTACAAGTTATGAGCTTTGTACTACAAGTCGACAGTATATTTAGACTAGATAAAAAATAGTATTGCTACATAAACATTTCGATGAATAAACAGACTTTGATATTTACTTGAAGGTAAAATTGAGAAATGTTAAAATTAGTCGTTTTTTAAACGTTAATTTGAATCATGCGCGCAATTAACTATGCATATACTTTTTTTCTAATAATTTTAATGCTCAACATAGTCTGTAAACCGCAATTCATTTTGAAAACTCATTTTTTTACTCACTAAGTCTCATTACTGACACCTTGAAGTGTAATTCCAACAAAAAATAAACAAATAGCATAATGCTGCAACTAGTCTTACCTATTTCATAAATCTGCCAAATACAATAAAGATAATGTGTTTTTAATAATATAATTTTGCATTTCTAATACGCGATCATGAGATTATAGGAATCTGAATAACAATTATCGCCTAGTCACAACAAAACAAGTAATCACAAAGCAGAAATACTTGTCCGAATATTTCCTTTTTCGTCATCATGTACAATGCCACTCAAATAAAGAAAATGTTTGTGTTTTAATTTTCTTTTCTTTTTTTGTCTGTTTGACGTTTGCTGCCGATTTTCTATGGAACGACACACGCGCCATCTACTGTAAGTTAATTGTACTATAACCTTCGCGCAAGTGCAAGCTTACGTTGTCAAAATGAACTGTATGGCAGACATACAAACATTGATTTTTATATATAAGACCTACTGTATGTAAGATATTATTTTAACTAACCTTCCCGGAAGTGCAAGCAAAAAGTTTGTCAAAGTTTTATTGCAATCGGATGAATGGTATGGCAAAGCATAAAGTACGAACAAAAAAACATTATTTTGTATACATGAATGTAGATTATCCATATAAGCCCTCGAGAGAGCAAGTGAGCCAACGAATGAAATGGTAAAACTTTTTTCTTGGATAATCACGGATTTCATTACTTGGTAGATTTAAAAAATGCGGTTCATACTAGGACTTGAATCCGTAAGATCGTCACAGAAGCACGCGGACCTGACAAGATTTTGGCTTACCCGCACGGTATTACGATTCCAATTGACTGAACTTTTTGCTTTATTTTAATCTTATTTGAGACTATTATTTGCAAACCTGGCTTGTTTCAAAATTGTTGAAACATGAACCATTAATGTAATAAATTAAATAAAAATAAAATTTGAAAGTATTTTTAAAAATCAAAATATCATTTCAAAGTAATGTAAAACTAAAAATACTAAAAATGTAGGTATGTTGTTTGTCAAAATAATATTCAAATTTCTTTTTTTAAACATTTTGTACGAGCCGTGTTTGCAAATAATACCATCATTTGTAATACCGGTATTGGGTTCCCGGTAAATTGCTCGAATGGAAATTGCTCAAATAACAAGATAATCAATTTGTTTCCGTTTGTTCTGTCTTAGCCCTAGTCTTCTATGTTTTCTGGAAATATATAGAAACAGTTTGAGTAACTAAGTAATAAGCAGTTCTCGTAGAAACACTTCTGTTGAGATAAACTCCATTCAAAGATCATATGTTCCGCATTTGGAGCGAACACGGTTAAAATAAATACTTACGAAAATTATTTTTATATTTCACTTTCTAAACAAGTGTCGCACAAGATAAAAATGAAATTCGTAGAAAAAGTCGTGAAAAATCGTTTAAATAACCAAGAAATTCGAATAATTTGTAATTCGAGCAATTTACCGGCTCCCCCGGTATTGATATATTCGTCCGGTATTGCAATCCCTAGTGCATACCAAAACAGGTCAATGAAATCGAAGATTACGATGATTAAATCTAAAGTAGCAGATGTAAGACGGTAAACTAAAACAGTAAGAATTAAATCATTAATAAATCAAAAAGTACGGTGATTAAGTGCGATAATTTCATGTAATTACTAGCGAAATAAGACAAGCAGAATTTACTCAAAAATAATTGGTTTAAAGTTATTTTATTTTTACATGACTGCTTATAGACCATAACCATGTCACCATAAAGTGTTTTATATGAATTGATTTGCAACTACTAGCTAAAGCAGTTTTTATAGAAACTATAAAAACGAATTGGGTTAAGAGATCTATAAACTAATCGCTTATATTCACAGGATCGGATAGAGAAGATGGCAAATCATGAAAATAATAGATAAAAGCCATAAATCAATTGAAAAATAAATGTATGTGACTCTTATTTTGTATTCATTAAACTTTTAATAATCGCTAGTTTCCGGTCAATGTGCATCACATGTTGCGATCTATGGAAGTGCAATTGTTATTATTCCATGGCACGTCAAAAACGATGTGATTTCGTATAGATTGGACATTATCCGTAAGGCTGGCCGCGCACTAGGCAGTCAGGCCACCGCAGCCAGATCTCGTAGCACTGCTCGCCTCCTCGAGATGGACATGAAATATGCAAGTATTATTTATCTGTTGAACCAATGTAAAAAAAATGAGTGCATCTCGTCTATGTCGCATTTATCATAAACATTTCTTTTTAACGCACTAGACAACGTATGTTGATCATATCTTACATAATTTACCATAATTTAGGCATTTTCAATGCTCCTCATCTATGAAGCAGTAATTCATACAACAGTTCAAAAGATAAGAGATTAGCTGCGCTGAAAATTCGAAGGCTGCGCGGGCCAATCCAACAAATGCGCGGCATAATTTGTCATATTTGATATAAAAATAGTGTTTTTATTTACATAATAAAATATATTATCATAGGATAATTTATGAATAAATTTTTAATAATAAGTGAATAAAATAAATATAGTAAATAAAACAGAAGAAATAACAGAACTCAGAGATAAAGGATTTGATGTACTATTCCCCGTTATACTGTATGGTATTCAACATATACATGTATACATTTTTTCAATTATTTAATATACCGTGATGTTTAGTTGTAAATTCTATACAATATACACTAGATAAGAATGAAATCAATCTCCACATTACATCGAATTCGACGTGTACAAATTCAATTCTAACAAAAACGACGTCGACGTACAGTTAAACTATTCCACAAATAATCAATGTTGAGTTATGAATTCGCGTTTTATTGATAAATATCAAGTCGTTAACAGAAAACTCGTGATGCTATAAAAACATTTAAAAAAACACATCCTGGATTTCGTCAAAACAAGCGTTTCACAAAACGACGCTAATATAATATGTATTCAAACATTCTACAAGAATTGTAATAATCGAAGATAATTAAATGTACATGTAAAATTAATACCAAACATATTTTTTTCTCAATTTCAACATTCAGATGAAATGCGTTAGTAAGAGCGATTTATTTTCTCCCCTATTTAGGCTTGAGTGATTAAAATTTCAAAATATTACCGATACAGTTTGAAATAAGCAAACAGTCACACAGCACGGTGCCATCTGTAGATTGCACTGTGACGTGAAAGGCAACCGGATCATTTTAGTTAATAAATAGCCTAAGTCCTATTTGGAAAGCGTATTTATTTTTCATTTCGCCGGTTTCATTCAAACGTCATTCTTTTTACGATTTAATGTTTTGGTGATGTATTTATCTGTTTATCAATTTATAATGTATCTATTTCATTTGTACATTGATGTTAAAATATTGAAATAAGCAAGTGGGAGGGAGATAAGCAACAACAAAATAATACTAATTATATTCTTTATGGTTAATATAATTAGTTTTTAATACCGTTTCAGAGTTAAGCTGACGATTCTCATCTATTATAATATTCTAAATTAACTCTAAGTAAGGTGTAAGTAGAGTAAAATCAATCCCTTTCGAGAACCTGGGTTGGTTAGTTAGCAGTTAGCACTTTGAGTTTAGAAGCCGTGTTTTCAGGTAATGAACAATCCTTTCAAATGGTGCCACAATTGTGGTATGTATTTAACATTTTTTTCAAATATATCATTATAGTCATTATACGCAAATTATTCTAAAACAGTCATTCAGTTATAGTACACTTAGAATAATGACTGTAACATATCGACCCGTAATCGGCAGTAAACTTATGCGATAATTCATAAATTTTATAGGAGATTGTTGATGTTTTTCAACTTCCTATCGTTATAAGCTCGCAAAAAGATTCTTTAATGTACCAAATATGTATTACTTTCAAGGAATTATTATTGTAAACTTATTACGAGAGGAAGTTAATAAAAACTTTTGTTATGATTACAACCTGACCATTCCTGTAAAAAATATGGATGTTCGCTTACACTGTTCTGCCGATTACGGGTCGATATTTTACTTAACAGTCTTATTAAATTATAATTACATCCGTTCGTCCAAAAACTTTACCCATGCCGGCTTTGAACGAAATTAACTAAAGCTGTCATGACTCAAATCACTATTACGGATCAGGAAATGAACTTATCTGTTGTGAATTGTTTCCTATAAAACAAAACTTAATAACTTTCTTCACAGAAGAATGGTCACACGTTTTAATAAAAAACAGTTATGAAATTGAAAAGAAACAATACTTACAAGCACGATAATTTGGACATTGCACAATTGGATAACTGTTTAAAAAAAATACCCGTATTTTGCAATCGGTTACAAATCTGACAAACCGTTTGCTCAAAAAAAATCTTCCGCCATTATAAATTAGCAACAAATTAAAGTTTAAACATTTCTCAAACGAATGTAACGAAATTAACAGATGATCTGTTGAACAAGCGATTATATAAGATTCTTTCAGACAAAGAATAACAGTGATATTTGTCATTCTAAAGTTTATCTTTGGGTTAAGTGCAAATGACTTTATAGACAGTAAGGTTAGATTAGGTCAATATAAAATAGAAGGTGACTTCTCTCCAACGATATGATCTACCTACAAGAATGATTGGATGTATTTGAAACTAAGAACAACGATAAATTTTAAATAGCATTTGTAATTCACTGAACTTTTGTTATATTCGTATTACGGCATCAGAAAATATGTATATTATACAAAACTGAAATAAATATTGATTCACTTTATTATGCATTGTAGTCATAAAATACATATCAGATTTATATCGTCACTGTTCTGGCAGAAGTTGGTAACAGCAAATGAAAAATTTCAACTTTTACGATAAAGCCTCGAACATCAATATTTTATAATTTAAGATTTCGACTGAAGGTGCTTGGTGGAATTTCAATATTAAATTTGAATCGTTCAAACTATGTACATTCTCACAAATTTTGTCACTAACGACCCGGGTTTCGCCTTTCGGCATCTTCAGGCATTCAAGTGCACGGATGAACTTGAACTGACGCTTAGCAAATAAAAGTTTCGTGCTTATATAAGATACAAATGCATCACCGAGTCCAAAGCCATTGCTGGCGAAAAGATAAAAATATTAAATTTACTCTAGAAGTCGGAGGCAAAAATATTAACTTTCTTGACTTAAATATTAACATTGAAAATCATTCTCACGAGTTTAAAATATTTCGGAAGCCAACATTCTCTGACACTGTAATCCATAAAAATTCAATGCACCCATTTTCTTATAAACTAGCCGCTTTTCATTCAGAAATACATAGACTTGTGAGTGTTCCTTTAAACGAAATAAACTTTAATATTGAATTGAAAATCATCAAACAAATCGCCATAAACAATGGATACGATATGTCTCTTATAGACAATCTTTTATCAAAAAAACAAGCTAAACTTGCAGAAAAAATGTTATTTAAAGGTATAGTGTCAAAGGACATAGATCATACTAGGTATTGGCGTAGAATCATTTTTTTAGGAAATACAAGTCTCAAAATTAAAAAACAGCTAGCTGATAGTGTTAGACCTGCTTTTTACTGTAAAAACTCTTTAGGCAAATTATTAATTAATAATAAAGATAAAATACATTACTTAAATAAATCCGGGATTTATAGATTGCAATGCTCTTGTTGTACAAAGTTTTATATCGGCAAAACAGAAAGAACATTGAACATCCGAGTTTTAGAACATATGGCAGCCTTTAGATTGAAAAAAGACACGTCTACTTTTGCTAATCACTTAATTTCGGAAGGACACGTGTTCAATCAGGAACAAGGGATAAAAATGTTACACCCAAATACGGACAGTCATAAGCTCTTTTTCCAAGAAATTTTAGAAATCAATAAAGCACAGTTGCAAAGTCTTCCGATTTTAAACGAAATAACAAATTTTCCCACATCTCCTCTTCTATACCCTATATAACCATAAAATCATATAATCATAAAACCTTTGCCGACAAACAGATTATATAATTCTTGAAACTGCTCACTACACAAATCTGTTGGAATTCCCATGAGCTCATCCTTTTCGCCAGCAATGGCTTTGGACTCGGTGATGCATTTGTATCTTATATAAGCACGAAACTTTTATTTGCTAAGCGTCAGTTCAAGTTCATCCGTGCACTTGAATGCCTGAAGATGCCGAAAGGCGAAACCCGGGTCGTTAGTGACAAAATTTGTGAGAATGTACATAGTTTGAACGATTCAAAAAAATCAATATTTTATGTTAAATAGATAATCATAATATTAAAATATAAATAGATGCATAAAAGCCAATCTGACAGAAATAATAATATATAATATACAGGAATAATTGCCTGCCTTATCAGCGTTAATAATGATTACCTTTAAATATAAATACTTTCTTTGGGAAACTGGTATACATAATCACATATACGAAATGAATGTATCCCCTGCATGTCAGGTCCTGCGTTGTTTTAGTCCACCTTCAAGCATACTTTATGAAGTCCTCCTCCGGACATCTTGTTGGCGAAAGTGCTTGCAGTTTTGTAATTAGTTCTCTTCTCTTGCACTATCTCCCTTTTCAGACATTTGTAGGTTTTATAATTCATTTGAAAGCGAAATTAAGATGACGATTTTCTCCTAGGAGAATACTATTTTGGATATCAATGATGTTTTTAAGATATAATTTTCGAGTCCAATTCCTTTATATACACTACACTCTACAGTATTTGGTTGTCATCGGTCAGAGATAAAATATCCACAGCGAATCGTAGTAGGAGCCGTTGTTGATCGATATTAAATTTAGACCCCGTTCCCGCTAGTCTAAACTTAAGGGTTGGCAATTAATAAAGGGACAGGTTATTAATAAATCACGCAACCTTAATAAAATTGAGGGATTCCTTTTAAGTATACCATTATTATTTATCATTTTATAGAATAAAACAAGCTTTCCTTTTAAAATATCGAATGCTTTAATTTAAGGTTTTATATCTAATATAGATACTATTTTTGGGCACAGCTATAGAATCAATTTTAATAAAACCCTAATATAATTTATGAATAAATAATAATAATTAATGAATAAATACTTCGAAATTTTGACAACAAAATATTGATTTCAAAGCATTAAAACTTGTATATTTGTTTAAATATCTCTGGAATCATTATGTATGTTATTTGAGTGTTAGTTACTAAGCACGAATCACAAAGACAATTATTACTGGCATTTATTTTTGAGTGAAAAAAAGGAAAAAAGGTTCGCCATCAATGCACTATAAAACGATACTGAATATAGTAGTTTTTTTTAAATCGTTAAAACTACATTAAAAACATTGATTGAAGACGTAATATGAGTATATTATGTCTGAACCACTGAGCTGATTGAAGACTTAACCTTCAAAACAGAAAATTAACGAGCTTCCCGTGTTCATGTCCGGACATGGGCATAATTTTATTGTAATCGAGTACATCACGAACGGAAGTTCATCTCGTAACGCATTTCTAAAACGTCAGCGCGCTTCCTCGAATTACAGCATTACAACGACGACGATGATGATGATGACAACCCAACGCCGGGTCTCGTACATTTTTTTTTAAATAATAATAATTGCCAACCGGATAAACGTGTTCCGCATATTTTTATTTATTTTTCTGTTTGGCGTAGTTACTTGAAGAACCGCGGACATTAACACTTTAGTTCATTTTTATTTTGTAATGTTGCCAGTCATATAGGAATTTCCCTAGGTGTAGGGGAAACCATTTACGTGATTATTGTAAATATAGTAATTGTTTCTTATTCAACTGAAAAGTGCTATTTAGTGCCTATAGTTCCATGGAACGATACGTCAAAAATCTTGATAATTTGAGTTGTATTACCCACTATATTCGAATATCTCTCTTTTATAGCTTCACAAAAGTACAGATAGAAAAAACTACTATTTTTCTCTCGGCAAACAGATATTGAAATAAATAAATATAAACAATCTTCTATCATATTCATATATTAATAAATAGAAATTTTATGGTTTTATCAATGTTTCGATAAATATTATATGAATTTAAATGAATGATTCACTAAAAATGTTAGAAAAACAATAATTATCATTTTTTTACAACTCAGTTTAGATGTGTCAAAATTTTGGTGAGCCATAACTCAAAACTACCAATCTCTTGTTGTATCACTATGGAACTAAGCAATCGATACACAATAGTTATTATATTATTTTAATGTATACAAAATAATATTAAAATATAATAAATACGTATATTTTATGTACATAAGATATTTTTACTTTTTGTTGATTATTGAAAAATACAACTTTCTACACAGTACCAATATGCCTATGTTGAATTAAGTTTTTTGATAATCTATAATATAATATATCGTTAATGACAGTTCGATAAAACAGTCTGGAGTACATTATAAAATGTTTTTTTTCAATTTAAATCACCTCTTCAAAAAACATCAATTTAGTCAGAATACTCAGAATACTAATATAGACATACTCCACTGATTAAATAATGGTGTGTAAAAAGTTTAGAATTTTAATAAATTAAAATGGAGGGTTATTTTATCACTATTTTATATTAAATTCTTTCCTATATATTAAGTATTGTTATTGTTTACCTTGTATTTTTCTATGCTTCCAGTAAAACATAACATAACATCTCTTCTGGAACTCTTAATTCTCTAATGTAAAATATGTACTGAATTAAAATCAATTTGATGTTACGATTCTATCAATTACAATTACAATGTCAAACAGGCAAAGCCCGTCTCACAACTAGCTTGTCTTAGTAGCTACACAACGAGTGTGGTAAAATAGTTATTAAGTTTAAAAAAATAAGAATAATATGTTTTATATTACTGATCGGCAAAGACTGTGAGATCATTCATTTAAGCGATTATTGTTTTCAATTTAAATTATTTATTTTTTGATTAATATATGAATTTGGACGTGGAATGGACTCATTGCGCATTGGAGTACAACAATTGATGTTTTAAATTAAACTTCCATTGCAGGGCCACTAAGATAGAACTGTTATTAGCGCCAGTTTTGCCAACACGCATATCATTGATAGCAATATAAAGTAGTTAAGTCAAAGCTGCTTACGAGATATGCGAAATGTGCACGGTTGTGAAGTCGTGAAAAAACTCGCGACTCCGATTCCACAGCAGGAAATGTGTCACATGGGAGCAAATCAGACACTTCGAATCGATTACCTTTTTCGATAAGTTAATTTTCATTGATTTTAAACTCATGTGATTTGACACATTTGCAATTAATTATTTGTATTTAAAAAAAGAATTGAAATACAAAAAAACGCTCATTTAGATTATAAATAGTTAGATGACTTTCTCAGTATAAAATTAACTTTGATAGCTGTATTATTCCACTGAATGTGTTGCAAATTAAATCGCCCATTTCGTATTTTTAAGAAGCAACTTTAGACAGTCTGAAGATCCGAAAAACGAAACAATCAAATTAAAATTTATAAATAACAATAAATTCTAAGAATTTACCACCGATTTCACCGAAAAGATTCTCAATAGTTAAATTATTCTGCAAGCTCAATTATTCTTCTCTTATAATATGGGGGTATATTCGCACTTCATATGCCGTTTTCCTGCAATAAGCACACATAAGACTATTATTATATATTAATTGTAAACTATTACCTGTTTTACAGTGCCTAACTCGCACTGTTATTTAATATGTTAATACACACAATAATTAATATTACGATAATTTACGGATAAAAAATAACGCATCTTTAGAGATCAAATTATTAAATTAGGTTTTGATACATTAAACAAATTTATTTAACGATGAACAAAAGATAACAAAATTTACTTAATAATTCTACACAATAATTTTATTCAAGGTCTTGGTTTTCGTTTTTAATTTTGAATAATTACAACGACATCAAAATGTACTAATAATATTGCTCCCAACCCTGAAGCTAAACATCTTAATATGAACTTCTATAAGTTTATTGGTCTTTGTGTTTACTTTTCATAATGTATACATTATAAATGTAGTTAGCTAATGATACCAGTGATACCACGCTATCATTTATTAGCAAAAGTAATAACAATCTACTGTTTTAGACCTAAATATAGTATGAACAATTTTAAAAATAGTTTTTATTTAATTAAAAACAGTTTAAATTATTATAACAGAAGAAGGGTACGCTTCATAAGATTAACACTGAATAGGTGGGCAGTGGAGTCTGTCCTCATACGGATCTAATTGGTCATGGTTATAAATTTGATAATCGTACGTGGATTTAATTGTTTTAATTATAATCATTGTATTAATTATGAAAGATATTTTAATATATATATATATAAACGAATTAAGATTAAAAACATCGATGAGCATCGCCTCTTTAAATTAGTAGTCATATTTTCAGCGAGATAGCTAACTGCCGGTTAAAAAAATTAAATGAGTAATCAAAGCGTAAAATTATTGTTATGAAATTTATTGCGATGAAATTTTAATATTAGTCGTTATTATTTATTAGATTTGGGAAAAAAGATATTTTGGTCATATTCGGTGAGGTGTAGAAATATAAAAAGGCATGCTATTACAAAACGAAAGCCTTTTCTATTGTAAAATTATAATGCACAAGATTACAATAATTGTACATTTCCCATGCCATACAGGAGACACAGAGGAACAAAGATTAAAATTACATAGTTAAATCATCTTTTCGTCAAACTTTATAAAATTAATTAATAATTATACATACAATCTATATGTCTAGATTGTTTGAAAAATGGTCAGAACAATGCTTTAAGTTAGAAGAGTCACATTGATAATATCATGTCATCATTAACTGCGCATTGTCAGATAATGGAACAAAATTAAACTGATATGTATCAGTTTATTACAGTATCTATCTTCTTGCAATGACAAGTTACGTTAGAATACATACAGGTGTAATGGAAACTGTCTTAATGAGTACATATTTAGATAATAATTTATTAGTACGTGATTAGATATATACCTACTTGTGAATTGATTGGTCATAAATGCGGATTCGAGGATCTGACACCAATCAGGATCATCACATATTTTTGAAACAGCCATAATATAAGGATAGGGGGGAAAATAGCTAGAAGTTGGCTAAATGTTGTCCCTATGCCCTGTTTTTCAAGATCCAATGAGATAAACAAGAAGGATTTTTAATATACCAACGACATGATCGAGACACAAATTTTAGGTAAATTAAAAAGTAAATAATTTTACAAATAAAACAATGATAACGCTTAAATTTCTGTTTTTGAGACTCCCAAATACAAATAATCTAATCATTTAAGCAGTGCCTTTACTTCCATGTAACGCGGTGAAACGGCGTTCCGGCACCTATTTTTTTTTATTTTTTTTAAACTATGTCCGCTCCCAATGTGGAGCATATGGACTCCTAATGGAGTTTATCTCAACAGAAGTGTTTCTACGAGAACTGCTTGTTACTCAGTTGCTCAACCTCTCTTTTTCTAAAGAGAGTAGGGATAGAAGGATAGGGCTAGGACAGGATTAGTGGTAAGCTAATCGCTCTCGATACGCCCCGTTCATAGGATAGGATGGGTGAGAAAGGGATATTCAAGACATCACATACATCCATGCCTTTGAAAAGAAATTCATAAATCGATTGAAAAATCAATTTATAAAACTGTCCGTACCGGGATTTGAACCCGGGCCCTCTGTAGCCGAAGCCAACAACGTTGACCACTCGACCACACAGGCGGTATATATTTATATTTTACTTTAAAAACAGTTGATTTTTTTCATGGAAACCATAGACTTACTCTGCAACCTAGACCCAGAGGTGTAATACTTCATGTATTGATTTGTTTTGCTAAATTATCTTATTTACAAAACATTTTCCCAACAGTCGGGTACATAGAGCAGCGGTCAACGTGGTTGGCTTTTAAGACGGATCTCACGGGCTCTGTTTAGACACCTCCATTATAAAGCCATATGCATCAATTGGGAACGGACACGGATTAGAAAAAAATCTTGACAAGAAGTGAGTTCGGGTACCTTTTTTCAAAGAAAAAGCACTGCATTTAATAATCTCGCCATGGCGTTATGATTATGAAAAATGTATGGCTTACGCCTGTAAGTTATCTCACGAGAGCAAGTTAATAGTTTGTGATTATTCTCTTTTATTTTTTTAATACCGTGGGAACAAATGTAAATAAAATAGAAAAATGTTATACATATGTTAGTTTTACTTGTCAGATAATAAAAATAATTATTTATCTAACAGAATGTAAATGTCCGGAGGCAGTAAGCCGACAGAACTTTCGCTATTTTGACGTGATCTGAACTAATCTTTAAAAAAACACTTTCGAATTTCACAGACGTCATCTAACTATTTATTATATAAAAAAAGATCGCATGCTTTGGTTAATAATTCTTTCAATAAAAATGTTTTTCATTCCGGATAATTAGCTACTGAATGTATTGTAATTGTTAGAAAGATTTTTATAGTTTCTCCGCGAGATGATATCGCAGCAATATTTATACTTAATAGGAAGAGAATTTTGTGAAAAAGTCTACACTAAAATATATGATTATTTCTATTAAGTAAATAGCTTAATTTTAAAATCCTTCAAATTGAATCACTTAAGGCAGTATTCTAGTGTATAAATTTGAAATAGTCGATTCTTTTTTAAATATTTTTCTAAAGTTTAGACGTTTGAGAGTATGTCCATATTTTTCGTCGAGATTTTTTGAAAATTTAATTATTTACCGAGTTACAGCGATTTTAGTGACGCAGCAACTAATCTGGTACGACCAGAATAGATCGAAACTCAAAACTCTAAGCGCGTTTTTCTCGAAACTACTTTTTTCAAGCTGACGTACATAATATCTCAAGTTCTACCTAATCAATTTATTTGAAATTTTGTGTGAACCTTCTATATACATTTTTCTAGAGCCCGTAGCAGATTTAAGTCAAAATTTTAATTTTTACTATTTTTAAAAAATTTGAAACTGTTAAAAAAAACGTAAAAAAATCCATTTTTTTTTTCAAACGGCTCCCATTTTCTGAAAAAAATCTTTTTTACTTCTTCGAGGTATGGGCTCTAGCGACGTTTTTTTTTTCAAATGAATTTGAAGTCGGAGTCGTCTTTATTGCACGACTCCACAGTCGTTGACAACAATTTGTCGCCTGCGTGTTTTAGTGATCAACGACGTAGGCTTTGGTTACAGAGGTCACGGATTCGAATCCCAGTAAGGAAAGTTTAATAAATTGATTTTTAATTTCTATTTTTATTATCATAAGTATATAATATTGATATTCCGTATATTATACTTATTCAATATTTTAAATTGTATCGAACTAAAAAAATGCACAAAAAACAGACTATACAAGATTTGTTAAATTTTAATAATGTAAGTATGTATTTTTGTTCTTGCAGAAATTAATTTTTGATGTAATGGTTTTATTCACTTTAAATCATTAACTATTTAATGCCACTTCATAATTTTGGAAAGCACGTCACAACGCAAACAAAAACAGTAGAACGATTGTTTTATATGTAAGTATAGAATGAAAAGTTTTAAATTTATTTTTATATTATTTATATAATATATATGTATTCAACAGAAGCCTCCAATCCATTCCATGGCGTTATTTTCAGGAAATATTATGATTGAAGGTTCTTAACTCCAATTCTTAAAATTATCATAATCAATTTGGTCTTTAAATAGATTGTATACAATTAGGATTAATTTGGAAAAAACGTGTTATTTGGATTTTACGAATTACATCACAAGGTTATGCAGTAGAATAAATTATACACCAGGCGGAAGATGTTTCAGTTGACTGATAATGGAAAAAATAAAATAAAACCACATTATACAAGTAAAATCTAATAACAGAAAAAATTATATCTTTTATTAAAGATTTGTGAAACAACCAGATATTTATAGCATATATTCTACTGGTATTTTGTTTCTATGTCCACTCCCAATGTGGAGCATATGAACTCCTAATGCAGTTTATCTCGGCAGAAGTGCTTCTCTTATTCCTGAAGAGAGTAAGAATAGAAGTATACGGCCAGGACAGTACTAGTGAATAGTAAATCGCTTTTGCTACGCCCTGTTTTTAGGATAGGATGGATAAGTGTTGGGAATTCAAGACTTCACATACATTCATGCCTTCGATCAGAATAACATAAAGCGATTGAGAAAAAAATAATTTGTAAAACTGTCCGTACTGGTATTCAAACCCGTGACCTTCGTAACTGAAGTCAACGACGTTGACCATTCACGGGGTAAAATACAATATTAATATGTAATACAGTATAAATAAATAATTAGTTCAGTTTTATAGATTTCTATAACACAATACAAAATATACTTTTGTTAATTGTTTTTTATTATTTACCTAGTTGGTAGTAGATTGTGTGAATAATGATGACTCGCATTATCTTATGACGAGCAGCATGATAACAAACGAGGAATTTAACTAAGCAAAACAATCAAATGAATATTGTACGGCAAGTAATAAAAACTTCATAGAAAAGTATGATGGAAATGACTTATTTTTAATCCTAATATAATTCACTCAATTCTTATCTTTCAGAGTAGATACGATTCACAAAAAAAACGTGTAAAAAGTGTCAGAATTCATAGAAAAATTGATGAAGAGCGATTGAAAAAAGAAGTGTGGTAATCGCATAGAAAAGTTAATATTGAAGACCCTATAATAAGTAAATCTATATATTAATAGTCGATAAGGTCCGTCTGTAAGGTGTCCTCGACCTCCCAGTCTCCACTTTTTTAAATAAAATAAAATAAAATAATATAAAATAAAATAAAATAAAATAAAATAAAATAAAATAAAATAGAATAAAATAGAATAAAATAGAATAAAATAGAATAAAATAGAATAAAATAAAATAAAATAAAATAAAATAAAATAAAATTAAATTAAATAAAATAAAATAAAATAAAATAAAATAAAATAAAATAAAATTAAATTAAATAAAATTAAACTAAATAAAATCAAACACAATGCAGCAAAAATCTCCCGTTGCTGGGCAACGGGCTTACAGCTAGTTATACATAAATAGCTGTAAGCCCGTTGACCTCAACGGGAGGGGTTTTGTTGCATTTTTAAGTAGTCAGAAAATTTACTGGCGTGAAAAATAAATTACAAACCTATTTATTGAATCAGCCAGAAATTCTAAAAGTAAAAGAAATATATCTCGGGGCATATATCGACAGCCCTGCCCTGCAGTATTTAAATTGTATATAATTTTTAGAATAATTGAAATGTTTAAGTTTGCTAACAAATATATTTCGTAGAAGAAGAAACATAACTTCGGACGGATATAAAAACAATAGAGACTAAATCAATGACGACCTGGTACCTATTTATTTACCACTACACCACTGATTATACTAGACATAAACCGCTTTCATCGTAAGAAATGTTTGACACGTCAAATATGTTAGGATCTTATGAAGCCTTTTGTTTGTTATTATTATATTTGTCTTTTGTGTCTAGGAATCGTGTTCGAACAGATAATTCGTGTAATAATATAGTATTTTCAGTACAGTCTGCAGAATTAACCCTTCCAGCAGTGGCGGATTACCCCATAAGCGCAAGAGGCGCGCGCTTGGGGCCTCCAGTTTTTGGGGCCTCAAAGATAGCATCACTTTTATATTTTAATTTTAGTTTTCATAATTAATTATTATTCACGAAGAGTTTCGCACCACTTTTATGTCATTCGAAAAACAGGGCCCCCAAAATTTATTGCGCCTGGGGCCTCCAAAGTGCTTAATCGGCCACTGCCTCCCAGATTCATGGCTTGTTGGACGAGCGGTCTTTGAATAAATGTCTGTCATATATGTATTTTAATACCAAGATATTGTACTTTGCATGTTCAAGTCCGGTATTGTACTAAAAAAACAGCCGAAATACCTTAAATGTTTACAATATATTTTTTTGAGGAGAATGCTAGTTTTGCAGAAAAAACCCAAAACACTATCTAGCCGCAAGAGCTACGATTTACATTCAGAGAGTTAACAGTTCTGGCAAAATTGATATCAAGTTTTTATTTCATAATTTCTCTATTTGAAATTTTTCTTTCAGTATATCTCTAATTGATAAAAATCGTATCGATACAAATTCCAGTTTTTTTTATTAAATACTTTTGATTTTTATTTTATTGCGGGACTGAGTTGTGATATGACTTATTTATAAATAGGATATATCAAAAAATACCAGGTCGTTATATTAAAAATTGAAAAAAAAACCGTCGGATGGTGTTCCCTGAAAACTTAATTGAGGATATGAGAGAATTCATAAATAATATTTATTTAAAGAATCTGAATGACGTATGGCACGCAATGTGTATAAGTGAATACTTGCTTTATGCAACGGTAGAACTGTCGTTTTCTCCACAATATTTGTCTCACTCTCTCTCGTGAGAGTGAATGCATTAACAAAACAATGGCAAGTGCAAATTCCAGACATATTTAGACTTAACCCATTAAGGCCGTAAGCGAATAATCGATCCACTGGTTTATATTATACCAAGCGGAAGAAAAAAAATATTAACCTTTCTCTCTGTAAGCAATTATAGTTTTCAAAATTATTGATTATCTTTGCCACTATATAATTATACATGAATTTTACGTTATATCATACTTACTTATGTATTATTGGGTTAGTCGCTGTAAATAGCTGGGTTGTGGAGTCGGGTAAAAATAAAACGAATCCGCCTTTAAATTAGAGAACCGATTCCCAATTATTGTTTGCAATCATTTCCGTTTCACTAACATATCTGTACACCATCAGAACATTCTAGTCACTAGAACAATTCTAGTACACATCACCAATCAATATAATGAATAGACTAATAATTGTTTAATAGCTTTAAATTATTTTTCTATGATTATTCAGATTCGTACTTCGGAAAAAAAGCCTGACTTCACAGCTCTGGTAAATAGTTTATTGTCAATTTGGTACAACGACGTATAATTTAATATTTTTACCCATGCCCACTCCTCATATCACATCATATACATCCATGTCTTCAAACAGAAATCCACAAATCGATTGAAAAATCCATATTTCCTTTCCGTACGATAAATAACCTTAACGGTTTGAACTTCGTTTGTTCGCCTGACATCTATCCGTGAATACTGAATCCAATTAAATGGTCCAAATTCCTTGTTTCAGACAGCACTAAAGACGTCTACTGTGGAGCAAATTTATAAATATTGATCTAGGGCAGGGGTACATAAACTTGTTCGTCAAAGGAACAATTTTAACTTCAAAAATATTTGGCGGGCCACCCTGTTTATGTAAATATTTTCTGTATATAAAACAAAGCAAAAAAAAATCATTGTACTTACTTTTAAAAATATACTAAAAAATATGTTTAAAAATCACCACGTGCCAAAAAAATTCTTGCAATTCTAAGCTTAAAGTTTTGTGGTGTAAATATACAAAACAAAGCGATATTTTTGTCGCTTAATTTAAATTTTATGTTTGAATAATTAATGCCCATTGTAAAAAAATATTTTTTTCAAAAATATAGATACTTCCAAATAAAGAAGGAATTCGATGAGCATTTAACTATAATCGGATATTACTCACGTATAGTTTCTTTGGAGAATTAAAACAAATTCTTATCACAATAAGATGCTTTTGCTGTATCAATTCAAACTGTATATTTACAGAAACAACTTTGGGTTACGTGGAATTAATAAACAGATTTAGCATAAATTTCTCGGGACACATCAAAAATTCACGCGGGACATATTTGGCCCGCTAGAAACACTCCGTGAACCCCTGCTTTAGGGTGTGTAGTAGTTAATTAATTCACATTGAATTGAATTGACAGGCTATGTTTCTAATAATTCTATCAACATTTTAAAAATGCTTTTAATTTGAAAACTACGAAATACAGCTATATTTTTAATCGATTATCAAATTCCAAGGGGAAAAAATGTTTTTTTATTATAATATGTATTTTAAGATAACAAAGTGATTAACAGAGATATATAACGTGCAGATGGCGCAACCCAGCACCATTTTTGTTTGATCCTATAATCCACCTAATACGTATGAATCATAGTATGATTATTATTAACATGCGAGGGCTTACAACCACAATGGCATATCTACAAAAACAAAGTTTACTAATGTTTAACAGGTGATTTCGAAAAGTAAAAGGCAGAAAAGCGCAAGCGACAATTCATAAATTTTACTAGAATGGTCAGGTTTTAATCAAAACAGAATGTTTTATAAACTTCCTCTCATAATAAATTCGGAAAAATAATTCCTTAAATGCGTGCGGTAAGTAATATTTGGTAAATTTATGTTTCTTTTTGCAAGCTTACGAGGAAGTTAAAAAATAACCATCTCCTGTAAAATTGATGAGTTATCACTGACACCAAGGGTCGGCAACCTTTTGTTGTAAAAGTGCCAAATATTTTATGTGGGATTAGTGCGGGCCGCATTTGGGTCACATGTCATTATATTGTAATGACATGTGTAGACAAATATTTTAGTTTGAAAAGGCTTGCGAGCCGCACCACGGCGCCTCGCGGGCCGCAGGTTTCCGACCCCTGGCTTACACTCTTCTTCTAATTACGGGTAAATTTTGATACCTATGAGATTCTAACACTATATTTTAATTAGTATGTATACCCAACCGTATTTACAAGATAAAGGTTTGTTTAAATAATAAAATATTATGAGTATGACATTGCCAAGAGCGAGTTTAGCTCGAATCATGCATTTTTGTAGGTATGATCCTGGCTCTCGCATGTAACGTCAACTCTACAAGGTTTTGTACTCTAAATATCTATGGTGCTTATTTCCAAATAGTTTACGGTTTTTATTTTTGAATAGGTAAATAACTTTAGTAAATATGCAATACAAGTTATAACATTATTTATTGAGTTAATGTTTTACAAGTTTCTTTGTATCTTTGAAGAGAAAGAATACAAAACCTTGAATAATTACAGTTCACAGCTGTGTCATTTAATTATCACGACATGTATCAAACATTGGATTTGATTGTTATGTTAATATTCACAATTAGTATTGAAAAGAATCACCAGAGTTTGATGTTTGAAACAAGTGTCTCCAAAAACAACGGCTGCGCGCTACGTACGAGACACACTAAGTTGCGAAAGTCCCAAAATAAAGAAAGCATAAGTATTAATATCGATGATGATATAGGTATTTAAAACGATGTTCCGAGAAGTTTGTAGATGTCGCATAACATGCAAAACGTACGGAATGACGAAATTTAGATCATAATATAAAAAGTAATGTTGTAGTAATGAGTACAAATATAAATTAATACAATATTTTCTGGAGCAACGTTTACATTAAAACAGATCTACATATATATGTATTTTACTAGATGATAAAAAATCTTTTTTTTCAAGTTGATTTGCGTTCGCAAAGAAAATTCAATTAAATATATATTTAAAAAAAAAAACACTTTTGTGTGTTAGCTGTAAATTGTTTTTTTTTTTTTTAAATTCCCTAGGGTACTCAACGTTGTACCCACCACCACCCGCTACGGCTTCACACTCTTTTTATAGGGTGTATTCCGTAGCGTAACAACGTTAGTCGTGTTCAAAATTTTGCCAGAAATGTCCCGAGAAGAAATTCTTCAAGACTTGGTTGCATGCACTACAGTGTGCAGAAATGTAAATTGTTTGTAGAAAAGAGATATTTTTTTTAAAAAACAATTATTTTCACAATGATTAGGACCGGTTATGTAAATCGCGAGCATTTTAATATTCGCGATGGGCATAACCTTCCTCAAAGTGAAATTTAGTAATTAGTATGAGAAATCTTTGTTTTTTTTTTATAGATTTTTTGTATCAGTATCTCAGCTTTATATATTGGCGTATTTGCATTTAAATTACCTGTAGAATATAATTCCGAAAATATCTTACATCTTTATTATAAGCATATCGACCGTGGAAAGGATAAAGGACGTAACCCACACATAGCAAATTTTACAGGAGGCACAAAAAGCGTGTTTTGATTATTTTGGGCCATATGCAAATTATGAAATATATGCACAACCTGGAAGTGGACGAAGACTTCTAAACTGGTGTGTAATTGACATAATCTAATATTAATTAAAGAAATTGTCTCGGAAAAACCTTTATTTCAGTGTTTTTTCTTGGTTTTAATTTTATATAAGGTCATCTTTTTCAAACTTAAAAGCTAAATTTAGATACTAATTCGACAATTGCAGCTTACATTCTTTTGATAGAACGTGTATCAAATCGTTATACATTGTGATTATCGAAAAAAAAACTGTTTTGAAAAAACTGTGGGTTACGTCCTTTTTACTTTCCAAAGTCGATATTAATTAATGAAATAAAGTTATTTTTGATATCCATTTTTTTTTTAGTTTTTTGAATTTTTTAAGATAATTTTGGATTTCATAATAATAAGAAATTCAACAACACAAGACAGTAGTAACCAACAAAGGGTTTCATTTGATTATAAATTATCACATTAGACGTGTCACAAATTTCTAGCGATGAAAGTGACAATGAATATTATGAATAATCTTTTGCTTAAATTTACTTATTGGGTCCTCATTATTACCCTTTTTACACGCTACAATGTTGTTCTTTTTTAAAATAACACAGTTTTTTTATTCACCAATCTTCAATTTTTCAACGAGTTCTATCACTTTTTTAAAACGGTTTTTTGGAAAGTATCTACCGTGTAAAGAGTTGAGTGGATGTATTACAGTAGAGTAGGTAAGACGAAATAAGTATACACAGATACTTAAAATATAGGCAATCGAATAACATGTGTGTAAAATACAATGGAATAAAAAAAGTATTAATGGAAATCAAGTCTATAAATTTTGTTTCATGTCCGCTTCCAATGAGGAGCATATGGCCTCCAAACGAAGGTATCTCAACAGAACATTACTGCTGTTAGTACTTAATCGTATATTTTTAGAATAGAGTAGGAATAGAAGGATAAGGCAAGAACACCTTTTTAATTTTAGAATTAGAACGGTGGGAAAGGAACTTTTCTAGCATCACAAACACCCATGTCTTTGAATATAAATCGATAAACAGATTTTTAAAAAAAAAATGTTTTTTGCACTGGGACTCAAACCCTTGAGATCGGTCACGGAAGCCAACGACATTGACCACTACGCCGTGGCATGGCTATACAATTATTATTTAATAATAAATGGTTAAAAAAACAGTAGTACAAAAGGCATCCGCAAATAAAATATTGTCATGTGGCCCAAATGAGCGCTCGATTAAAATAACTGCAAGACTATAAAATAGAGTGGTAGTGTTTATTTTGGGCTCACCAACATTCAATATGCCGAATCAAGGTCTAAATGTGTGGTGTTTTTTTAAATTATAGCAGACAGCGCTTTTGGTTCACTGTTTTCAGAATACAGCACTGTTCGTAGTATCAAATGAGGCACGAAATTTATTCTATTATTAACGGAAGAAATTTCACATTATAAACCGCATATGGGCAACTTTAGCATGGACAAAAAAATACAAATG
Organism: Himalopsyche tibetana; assembly: GCA_030503985.1. Lineage (NCBI taxonomy): Eukaryota > Metazoa > Arthropoda > Insecta > Trichoptera > Rhyacophilidae > Himalopsyche > Himalopsyche tibetana. The sequence goes on from JAPJYX010000005.1 coordinate 20,786,510, forward strand.
AAAGGAATAACGAGATTGGCCGGCTTTACACACAGGTGCTTTCACTTGCGTTTGGGTTAAATGTATGAATAAACATGTTTAAAACTAGAGAAAATTTGTGTATGTATGTTAGTGATAGAAAACCCGCGGCTCGCGTTAATTTTTTTTGCGGCCCTCATTTTTTTTTCAAAATTTATGTATTTTTTTCATTTAAATCATTCAATTTAACAAGTGTGAGCATGCTTTTTCGTTAGAGAATAAATCGGTTCATAGAAATTGGCTTACTGATGAAAATTTTAATTCGATTGTGCTGATTAATGCTACAAAAGTAAAATTCTAAATAATTGGTTTAGAATTAACAAAGACAAAGATTGGATTAAATTTTGAATTACATATAAATAATCATATATACCATTATTCTCTTGTTGCACGGTTTATTTTTTCCACGGTTTAGAAATAACACGGTCAAGTTGAATAGAAGCTATCATTCATTTATCTATACTTATTCACTTAATCTTTTTTTATTTGATTTAAGCTTATGTATAATGAGTGATTAATATATTATATCACCGACTGCGTGGTCGAGTGATCAACGTCGTTGGCTTAGGTTACGGGTCACATATTTGAACACCAGTAAGGACAGTTTTTATAATTTTTCAAGAATTTTATGGTTTCTGTCCGAAGGCATAGATGTGTGTGATGTCTTTAACTCCCGTCTACCATAACTATCCTCAAAACGAGCATAGCGAGAACGAATAGCTAGCCACTAGTACTGTCCTATTCATATCCATCTACCCCTACTCTCTTTGAAAAAAAAGAGGTTACGCAGATGAGTAACAAGCAGTTCTCGTATAAACACTTATGTTGAGATCGAATCCATTAGGATTCTATATGCTCCACATTAGGAACGGACATGGTTAAAAAATAATATCTACTCTAAGTTAGTATGTACATCTCTGAAGAAAAACCAAAATCAGTTCATAAATATTTTCATCATAATGACTTAAAGCCAAAATAGTTAATAAGTATCAACAATATCTTAAAATTCTTGATGAATTGAACACTTTGGTATTTTTTAACCTAATTGTAATAAGTTCTACGAATCAATATTACAATGTATGTATAACTATATATATTATACATCGATTACGTGCAATGTATCTAGATACATATACTTTTTTTTAGTGTAATTGTATTTTGTTTCCACGTAATGTAATTAATTAAGCAAAACATTATTTTATAACCTGTGAAACAAGTTTGGCTCTGCGTGATGGCAATGAAATTTAAGTCATACATAATTATTTGGAATATGACATTTTTCTTAAGACATTGAATGCATGTAGTAAATTGTATTCGTGTAGACTACATATCACTAACTAGTTTCTAGTGTAGAAATTTCAATAATAAATACCTACAATGGATTTAAGCAGGGCTGTGTCGAGTCGTTAAAAAAACGATTTCGATTCTGAATTCGGTATAAAAAAATAGTGAACATTTTTTTACCTCCCTTGAAATCGTCAAGTTTTAATCATTTGCCTTACTCCGGTAAAAACAGTTAGACTTCGACACCGCAGTCCTGATTTTTAGAAAATGTAAAGTCCTCTGAGAGCAAACTTTTCACCAACATCTATGTTTATAGTCAAATTGAATATCACTTCATTAAAGTTTGACTTTACCACGACTTAAACGAGGAACCTTCGATATATTGTCGAAAGGCTACAGATATAGACAAAATATTTCATAAAGTTAGGTTATTTCATTAGAAGATTTTTGCTTCTAAGTTGGAAAATCATTCAGTAGATGTATACACAACGTATACTTTAATGATATAGCAATATGATTATAAGAAAATAACGCAACTCACGGCTTTACAACATCGTGACTCTGCCAGGAAACAGAGCCCCATGACTATGGCACCGCAATAACGCATGTTTACGGTTAAGCCACGAAGGCGTGTATTATTTAGCGTATAAAAATCTATAAATAGTTTCAATTTTACTACACATTGCGAACCCGGATATGACCGGTCGGGAGCGTTTCAGGATTTTGCCCAGATGTATCCTTTCGTGCCAGGAGTTGACAACGTTGAACATTAGCGAACCATGAGAGCGAATCATTTAATAATATTTACTTAAATGCATTCAGTTTTGACATTTATAAAACAGCTTTAGGCAATCTTTCAAATTAACATAAAGAGGTAATAGCAATTCTTCGTTGTATAAGAAAGAGTACTTTAATTCAATGTTTCTATATTTAAGTTACTTTTTTTCGGTGGAATATTATTGACAATGCGATCATGCGAATAGCACGCAAGTCTAATTAATAATAATGATTAATCGAACGGGTGATTAAAATCTTCTAAGCTAGAAATTATGAATAAGTTAACATATAGGTAGGTATGTCGATGAATAAAAAATGCATGTTTATTGAAAAAAAAAATGAAATTATTAAGCGCCTTTAACTTCTACTGACCAAGTACTGTGCACCTGGCGCATCCATGTAATCGCAATTGAATGAGCTACATATATTGGATGTAATCTTTATTCGGTGGGGAAAAAAATAACTTCCCCAGTTGGCAGTCGGTGTATTCGTATATTTCGTTATAAATTAGTTAGTGCTTGGTTTTTAAGTATTTATCAAATATAAAATTTTATCGGAAACCAGAATTATAATTCAGTGCTTTGTTCCCATTTAACATGGTGGAACGGCTTTCCGGCACCTTTTTTCTTGGCATTTTTCAAATCATATTCGATTTTTTTTTATTTCGATTTAACTCGTCGTAGCACATTTGACACTTTTCAATCACAGATTAGAATCCCATTACGAACAGCATTGTTTTCAGTCGATTTCTGTTCGAAGGTATAGGTGTCTGTGATATCTTAAATATTTCCTCCCAGCCTTCCACCAATTCTAAAATAAATGGGGCAAAGCGAGAGCGATTAATTGACTACTAGTTCTGTCCTTCTATCTTTACTCTTTTTGAAGAAAAAAAGAGGTTGAGCAACGGAGTGACAAACAGTTGGTTAGAAATACCTTTATTAGGAACCCATTGTCTTCACACTGAGAACGGACATGGGTTAGAAAAAAGCTTTACAAGAAGTTAGTTCCGCCACCTTTTTTTCAGTAAAAGTACTGCTATATATTATTAATCTATTTGGCAACCACTGTCGCCGGCTTGGAAATTCAAGTGTGAGAAGAGTGTGTAGGTAGGTAGAACAGCGAACTTATAATATCTACATCCGTTTCCATAATACTTCGAGCACTTAACTGACGTCCATATGCAACCAATATGAAAGGAAATATTCTCATTGATATACATACATACTGTGCGACCGCTTTACTTGTGCGTGCGGGACCGTGGCGCTGCATGCATTTCCGGTATGACAGCCGCAAAAAAAATATTGCCAGAATTTTAAAATCTTTATTCCCTAATAATACTCAAAATATACGTTTTTAATATAAATAGTAAATGAGTTTCAATACTCCTTTTGGGTTTGCCTTGATAATTTTTATTGGTTTTTAAAACCATTAAAAGACTTCAAAGCGTCGGTATTTCTTTTCTTCGTAAAAAGATTAAACTTTTTGCCTGATGGCGCACATATCAAAATCGTTTATTATGCTAGTTTTTTTTTCTTATCCTATGTTTTGTGAGTGATTTGATAAGCTTGTCTCCTGTATTGACCATATTTTTTTATATTTTGAATTGTTCTTACACTGACATCTATAAACAAAAAAAATGGAATAGCATAAAGAGAGCTGTTATGGAAAGGACCATTAGGATTCGTTTATATTTTAAAATAAGCCATTTATATATTGCTAAAAATATTTCATATACAAAGTGTGTATAAAAAAACAGTTATTTTATTGTTATTTAAAAAAAACAAATAATACTTTGACTTGCAATTAAATCAAAGTTAATAAATTTCCCTACTTTTTAAAATTGGGGATTTTTTTTAGAAGTTGGTAATACAGTGATTTCATAGCTGTCATTTTTGCAATTCGTTCATTTGCTTTAAACAGTGGAATTAGTTGTGATCCGTTTAGCTTTTCTTCTTTACAAAACTTAGTTAGATTGGCGATGATATTTTTAGCTTGAAAGCGCAAAGGTTTAGGCATGATTGAAGCGATAATCAGTATGATGACGGCACGACTTTTCAATACAGACTAAACTCGTTGACTAAGTGAGGTAGGTAGAATGCGCTTTGCGGAGGGGGGTTGCATATTTAGTTTCAACGGTCATCGCATTTCCGTACGCAAACTTATAGCGGTCAGGGAATACACTTCGCACTAGTTAAGTAACATCCTCTTAATACGAACATCGTTAATGTTAAATGATTTTTTAATCTGTCACATTAGGTATAATAGGGCGGATTTTACACGGCCACCTCGCCAACCCGTAATATAATATCTACCTATACATATTATTGTTATGGTCTAAATCAGGGATGGGGAACTTTCTCTTCTCTAAAGGCCGCATTCATTTTTCTGATTCGACATAAGGCCGCAGTAAACATTGACTAGGGAATCTTTGGCAGGAAACAGGAATTTACTGTCAGAATATGTTATATATATATATTTACATAAATTTACAGAATTGGCCAGAAGACCGCACCAGAGTAGCCAAAAGGCCGCAGGTTCCCCACGCCTGGTCTAAATCTTCTAAATACAGTGGAACCACATATTACACTACCCCGAATTATGCGCTGGTTTGAAATATTCGCCGCAAATCCCCAATTGCACTTTCGTATTCCATTGTCGTTGCTACGAGACGGTCGTCTGTGCGGCGCATACAGTCAAATGTTGGCTAGCGTCTGTTTATTCAACACGTGCCAGGCTATACACGTATAGCGGGTGACTGACAATGTGTGGAATTTTGGTGCCCTTTGCATTTTATCACTTGGTAACTAAATATTTCGTCAGTATTTTTTGCAAAACTAAGGGGAATCTTAGTTTTGCATTTTTTGCGAAAAAAACCAAATTCCTAATTTTGTATGAGATTCACTCCCCCAATTACAAGGTCCCGACTTTATTGTAAATGGGGGTTTTACTGTACTCGTATGCAGCAGGTAAAATAATATTATTATTCAATAAAAGATTATCAAACGGCTAGAGAAAAAATACTGACATGATCTTCGACACCTTTTCATAATATGAATTCTTCTGGTATCGACACAAATGACGAAAAAATCAGATACTTACATTATGTTATTTTTTATGAGAGCAAAAAAATATTGTTTACTAATAATTATCAATTTCTATTCAGTATTTCTATGAATTCTAAGCCTTTCGTTTTAAAATAATTATTTATCTTATTAATGAGCGATTTTCAACCGCTTAAACTGTCTTATATTACAAAAATTAAATTAAAAATAATAAGGCATTTACATATATGGTTTGAAATATATAAATTTTGTTGATGAAATAACACATTTTGCAAATACGATAATCTCTTTTTCAAATTATTTTTAATAAAGTCAAACATAACTTATAAATCTACAGTTTTTTTATTTTGTCCTGATAAATATTGATATTTCAAATATATCAAAATATTTAAACCCAGTTTAGTCAGAGTTATAAAGAATTATTAAGAATTATAAAAACTTGTTTATCTTTGACAACTTCATTTAAATTAGACAACACGAAAGCTACTATGATACAAATAAATAACTTGTTGTCTGTGTATTGTATACTTACTTACCTGTTCTTTTAACAATGAAGTTTCACGAAAAGTAGTATATTTATCCGTTCTAAAACTATTTATATGGTTGAAACATGCTCATAATTAATGATTAGGGTGATAAAAACTTTAACCTAGTACACTATACTATACATTACAACAAAAACATTGATGTTTGATAAATAGAAATACATACAGGTATAAAATTGCATAACTATCGGGTTGAATAAGGTGTACGATTGTATACAGGTGAATAAAAGTTTGGGGGAAAAAATCTTTGACATAAATAACCTTACCCTGAATGCAATCAGAATCCATGCGGATACAGAAAATAGAAAATCCCATCTGAAGCAGCGAGGTGAGTTCATTTTGTTAAAATATTCACAACACGACTATAAACATGTTACTACTTTAACTTTCAAAAAATGCATTGAAACTTTCAATCACTATGAATGCATTGTCTTAAAATACATTTGTTTTTATTCTAAAACAAATACACTTAACTAACACCTTGTCATCACTAATGATTGTCGTAAAATTAATTATACAACTTTTAAAACTTTCATTTCTATTGTATGCACTGTGTATACTCCCGCTAGCATGAATAATTTTACTCGACTAAAATATCTCACCTATACTTTGTATTGCTGTACACTTTTGAAAGAGTAGAGCGAGTGTTGACGTACGCCTAACTATACCAAAACCCATTGCGATTCCTGGCAACATTTTATAAAATGCTTGCTAATTTATCAATTTACTTCAATACATGTGGCGGACACCAATGATGTCTTGAATTATCAAATACTACGGAGAAGAGCCGTGTTTCAAATAACGATTATTGCTTTCGTTATTATAATTCAGCGGGGGAAAAACATAACTTAACTAATAATTATTAAATCTTTGCAAAAAGCATAATGAGACTTAAAAAAGATTTACATTATAATTTAATATTATACTTACACACAATTAGTTATTATAAAAAGCAGAGTAGTCAGTCAAATAAAAAGGCCTTATTAATACTAAGTAGGACTCTTTACAGTTCCTGTTAAATAGTTAATATATATGTTAAAACAAATTTTATTAAAACAAAGAATAAATGACATTAAGGTGCAGTTGATCTAAAAAAACTCGAAGCACTAAAAATTAGACGCAATGAAAAAAATACCATTACCAACCTGTCATAAAATCGCTTACATACAGGGAGTACCAGTACTCTCTTAGGCGTGAATATTAAAACAGGCGCTTCTCGGGGACTGTTCTAGTTAGACAAATTTCCATGCTTTATAATTTTCCGAAAATATAATAAAAATGATAGCTTTGTTCTGATATTGTAAAAAAAAAATCATACAAAAAGATACAAAAGTGCTTTGACTCCGTTCAAAATTCAAAAATATCCATCAAATCATAGCCCCCTATATTGGATGTAGGTGGCAATGATCAAATGCTTTTGTTGAAAATAATAACATAAGATACAAAAGTGGCATTTAATACAAATAAGATTTTTAATACAAAAATTCTCTTCAAAAGTGTCTTTTTTTATAATGTATTACTTCAAAACAAATTCATGATTCGTATAAAATAAAAGACGTGACTTTATAACAGATCTCGGGCATACTATATTTACCATAAGCTAAGCCATATTAATATGCTTGTCTATATAGTTCCGCTGTCAGTTTAACTGGTTGTCATTTGCGTAGTAAATTTGAATTGCCGCCATAAATGTTCAATCCTGTACAAGTTGACATATCTGTTGTTATTGGGTGTCAATTGTATTCCGTAACTATTTCTCACACACGATGGAGGCTGATCTAGATACTTTATGCATATTGGTAGCAACTGACTTACATCTGGGCTATAATGAGTCGGATGCCATAAGAGGCGAGGATAGTTTTATTACTTTCGAGGAGATTTTGAAACTGGCGGTTGAACACGATGTCGATTTAATTCTCCTTGGAGGAGATCTTTTTCATGATGCCAAACCTTCCCCTTCATGTTTACTTAAGTGCGCCACTATTCTTCGAGAGCACTGTTTTGGTAATAAACCGGTACAATTTGAAATATTGTCGGACCAAAAAGAAAATTTCAAAGAGTCAACCACTCATAGCGTAAACTATGAAGATCCAAATATCAATATTTCCTATCCAGTATTTTCAATTCACGGTAATCACGATGATCCAATTGGGAGAGGAGCTGTCAGCTCTTTGGATATATTGTCAAGAATGGGACTAGTAAACTATTTCGGGAAATGGACAGACTATAGTGAAATAACCGTATCTCCAATTTTGTTGAAAAAAGGTGATACTAAACTTGCGTTGTACGGCTTAAGTTTCTTAAAAGATCAACGTTTGGCCAGACTTTTTCAAGAAGGTAAAGTTAAAATTGAGAAGCTGAATTCTGGCGACGAAGAATGGTTTCATATTTTAACTCTTCATCAAAATAGAGTAGACAGAGGACACTTAAATTATATCCCCGAAGAAGTTTTGCCCGGTTTTATGGATTTAATTATCTGGGGACATGAACATGACTGCAGAATTGAACCAGAGTGGAACGGAGCTAAAGATTTCTTTGTCATCCAACCCGGTAGCTCAGTCGCCACATCTCTTGCGATGGGTGAATCGCTACCAAAACACTGTGGCCTATTGAAGATAAAAAAAAAAGATTTTCAGTTGCAACCTCTCAAGCTGGAAACTGTCAGGCCTTTTGTATTCGAAGATATTGTTTTATCAGAAGAAAATTTGGATCCCACTACTGTCAACGAGCATGAGCAAGTTCAAAACTTCTTAAGAACTCGTGTCCTAGAAGCTATCGTTAAGGCTGACGATCAAAGAAGTGGTCATCGCAAACAGCCACAATTGCCATTGATACGGTTGAATGTTCGTTTCGAAAAAGACAGTCAGCAATTTATTGAAAAACGTTTTGGGCAACAGTTCTCAGATAGCATTGCTAATCCTTTAGATCTTTTAAATATGAAAAGAGAAAAAGTCCGTGACAGAAAGTATGTAAAGTTAAATTTGGATCGAGATGCTTTGGACGAATTTGTAACGGAGGCAGACACTGATGATGTCACTGTTGAATCCTTGTTGGAGAACTTTTACAAAGATCAACCAGAAGCTAAGCAGTTATCCATGCTTTCAGTTAAATGCCTGGGAGAGGCTGTAAAAAGCTTCACTCAAAAAGGTTACAGCGAAGCCATTGCCGACGTTATCGATTGCCAGAAAAAACAGTTTATGGAATATTTAATGAAATCTAACGCAGAAACTGAGGAAGAAGTTCTTGCTCAAATTTCACTTTGCAAAGAAGAACTATTTTCAGAATCAAGTGAAGGATTAGCCAAAGTGAAAACGGTGCTGGCGGCGGCCCCCTCCACTAAAATTGAAGATACAATTGAACTTATAGATTCTGATGCCAGTGAGGATGATATTCCTTTGAAAAGAACTGTAAAAGAATCTCCTAACAAGTCGCTTCGCGGAAGAGGCAGAGGGCGTGGAAGTCGGGGAGGAAGAGGAAGCAGAGGAGGTCAAGCAGAAACCACCAGAAATAGCAACACAAGCAGAATACCTAGTCTAGATATAAGCATTCAACCCGCAAACTCTCGCAGCTTTGGTAAAAATAATTGGTTGACAGAATTATCTCAAAAAGCCCCAGCAAAGCAAACTCCCAAACGAAATGCATCTAGAGTGAAACCATTATTTACGGATGACTAATTGTAAAGTTACTCGAAATGTATTTTTGCTGTAAACATAATGTTTTAAAAATTCTTAAGCTGTGAATGAAATAATTACTTTCTCACTAAATCATTTCGAGTATAATTTAAAAATGTATTCCCATGTATGCAATTATTAAACGACTTTTCACTTAAGCTATTTATTTATTTTGTTTACATTTATCATATGAATGTAATTCAATCTTTTTAAAAGAATACTGAATAGTTATTTGTGTATTGAACCAATACTGCACTTGTGATATATTGATTAGGATAAATTATATGAACTTCTACATTTTTTTTCAATTTATATCGTAAAGCTCAAAAGTTATATTTTTAGTAGGGCTACCGGGTGTCTCGGTTTTAAGCATATTGTCCCGGCATCCCGAAGGGAACTTTCTGAAATCTTTTGTAAAGTGTAAATAACCAGAATAAGATATATATAAAAATATTTCTGAAAGTAAATTATTAAATACGATTTCTATTTGTATGCCTAGCGGTCATAACATGTTGTACTCACCAGTTCTCATCCAATCACCGAAATTAAGGCCAGGGCCCAGGCTTTTGACCCACTAAGTGAGCCGCCTATCCTATTTAAAATATTGACTAATGTTTTATTTCTTAAAATCTTTCTTATTCGGAAATGATAAAAATAGAAGGACCAGAAGTTGATTACTACAGTGGTCATCTGCCAAAATGCACTGAAGTGACACAGAACAGGTAATTCAAAGTATGTACACTCCGCATGCCACTGGAATAAAACTAGTAAATCTATAGTTTTTCGACAACTCACCTGACAACATAATAAAAAAAATACAATATTTAAACTCTCCTGAGGTTGAACTTTAAAAGCAAAGTTCAATGCTCAGTTCATAGTTGGAAGTTTGAAATTTTATACAAATTTTCAAATTTTATTCGGTAGAAAGGTTGGTACAGGTTTATAATATGCTTCATAATTGATAATGTTTGCTCACAGTAGTATGTTCTATCGAAAACAATTGAAGAAATGAGTGGATGACAGAGTTATGTCACAATTTTTGAAAAAGTATGTGCTTTGCATGGATTAAGGTCACTTCTAAGGTGTTCACTGTCAATACTTGGTGGAAAGACATTCTATTCAAAGAATAAAGCGCTCATATGTACTACAACTTTTATTTAATATGTTCAAGACCAGTTTTGCTCATGACAAGCATTATCAACCGATGAGTTGATAAAAGATCAGTTGATAATGCTTGTCATGAGCGAAATCAGTCCTGATCATATAGAATAAAATTGGAAGTAGTATGAATGAGTGTTTTATTTATTGAATGGATGGAAGTGTTATGCACCCATCTCTCATGTATTTATCAGACATTTTGAAATGTTCATTGTTATATCATTTCCGCAACATATTTAGGAGCTATGTATGTATGTTACTTTATTTTCGTATTTGAAAATGGAAGAAGGTGTCATGTAATCTTAGAACAGTAATATTTTTTTTCGCATGAATGAAGGTGTTATGTACGTGTACATAGGTCCCTCATTCACATCAGTGAGAGTAATAATTATCATTTCTTAACACGCAGTGAGTTCATTTTTTATCAATCGATTTGTTAATTATTGTAATTTATCTGCTGCTAGAGCCATGGACATGTTTTCCAGATTTAAGAAACAGCATTGAAGCAAAGAAACTCCGAAACAAATTTTCCAGCAGACAACGTTTGGGTGTTATCTGAGATCAAATCCTCAAAATGTAAATGTAAACATGTAAATAATTCTTTACATATAGATAAGACGATAGAATTTTTAATTTTTTTTTATTATGTTATTATTTAATAATTAAGAAGTGATGTGATGCCTTCAATTTTAGTTTGTATGACCATATTTATAACTTTTTCACAGGACCAACCTCTGTTTGTTCGACAAGATTCAACAGTAATATCTGTTGAAACATAAATATGTTGTTTTCACACATTAAAGTGATTTTTTTAAACAAAAATTCCAATGTAAAAAATGCGGCAATAGAACTCATAGTGCTGATCAAAAAAAGGATAATTTTTTTCTAATAATGATAAAGAAGGATAGCTATATATATATATACACAAATTTTGAACAATTATTTCCCACTAGGGTAAAAGTTATGATGATTTAAAGAAGACTAGACTTTTATCAAGTACTTTGGGCATATTCCAGCATATTCGCTCTGTAGCAAATGTGTTCATAATGTGATTATTAATTTAATAAAAATATTTTTCACCATACTTTCAAGTGCTTTGGTAGAAAGATTATTTTCTACAATGAAAAGAATAAAAGCATTCACTAGAAATAGTCAAAGTGAAAATAGATTGTCACCACATTTTGAGCATCTTTAGTATAGCATTGAAAAATCCATATATCAAAAATATAACGTACTATGTGGAGCCACAGTACAGTTTGGGGAGTCACGGGTAAATTTTCCGAAATCTGTAAATTTCTGTGATTTTGGATGCGAGATTTTTGGAAGAGCTAAAAAAAAGTCACGCTGTTCATTTGGGCAAATTTGTAGATTTCTGAAATTTTGGATTCGGAAATTCTTGGAAGAGCTAAAAAAAAAATAGGTTAGATTTTAACGATTTCAATTTGAAAGGTAAACCCAACATTGATTGTGTAAAAGAGTGCAAAAACTTTACATTTCACTTTTTATAAACGATCATCCTTTAAGGAAAGCCACAAAATTGACCAAATCGTCTTACCACTACTAACCACTGACCGTTTATAAATATCTACTGATCTTTTTACAAAAAAAATACCATTTTTCAATAAAATCCTGACCAAAATGATTTTTTTCTGATAATTTATATTTTTTACCAATCATTTATTATTTTGAACTGACCGTTTTATTTATAAATAACTGACAATTTCTTTAATATTTACTGACCATTTATCGAACAAGAAGCTGACATAATAATTACATAGTTGTCAATATAAAATGGTAAATCCACCCTCTAATATTTTTTTCCTGTGCCTTTTCAACACACTTTACTTAGTCCTAAAATCTCAAGGTTGTAGGTTTGTATGATGCAAGTGGCGTGTAAGTTTATTTTTTTTAAATAATAAATGACAAAAATCACTGAATTTTACAATAAATGTAGGAAGTCTTCAATATTTTAATCACTATAATTGTTACTGGCAACTTATCTCTGCTGGCAACTCCTAAACTGGCCAAAAACATTTCAAGGTTCAAGTATATTTTTACATTGATTTAATTTTTTAAAACAATAAAAGAAAGTTCCGTGTGAATTAGTGATACTGCTTTCTTCATCGCTGTGATAAGGTTTGTAAATAATATTTTTATTTGCAGACATACACGCTAAGCGTCTTAAAATTCAGTCATACTTCTGTAAGGTTATGAACAGTAACTGTCAACAAATAATCCGGATTTATTTAACTTTAATATATTGTACTGGAAACAATTTCCTTCGCATTGATCTTTAATTGTACGATAGTTTTATTCACGTTGCATTATTTATTTTTATTATGCTGTTAGACCTTGATAACCTAGTAATTCACAAGTCAAAGCAGATGAGATTTCTAAACAACATTGACGATAGTATTCCATGGATTCTAAATTTAAAATATTTTCCACAACGAAGAAGACTATTATTTATTACTTGAGGATAACCGATTCGATGAGTGTAATGTTTTTAGTGTCGCAATTAAAAAAAAATAAAAGTAAACAGCTTCACCGATCATATTAGTATTAAATGTGTGTACAGAAGCTGCTGTTAGTTCGATATGTAAGTATGTGTTCAGGGATCTAAACTCGTAGTTCAACCAACGAGGAAGTTGGTGACTTTTGTTGTATTTAAGTTTTATATAAAGAAAATTAACCTCTTTAACCTTAGTTTTTATTTTAAATGTTGTATAAAATTATTAATGAATTTTTTTAATGAGACAGCAAAATTTTACAATCTCAGGATTCTTGTTGTAAAATTTATTTTTTGCAATTGCAATCGCTTCTTTTGATTGATAGTGAAATTTATTCGATGGATTTCTGATTTTGTAGTGTTCAACAGTAAACTTACCTACTCATTTATTTCACCCATAATATTGGTGCACATTTTTATGAATACTAAGAATAAATAAGAATAAGTTTATTTTTAATAATTCCGTTTTTATTGATGATGAAAGTTTCATTATTGTACGGATAATATTATATGATGCAGTCTTCTAATTCAAAATTCTTCTTATGTAATAGTTTTTTTTTGTCTAATTTAATATACCTGATGTTGAATCTCTTATATTTATATTATACAGATAAAATAATATAATTCAAACGTAATGGGATATTGCCAGGTTATTTCCAACTGGAACTAACAAAAACTCGTTGGAAAAAATATTAATTTTGAAATTGGTGAAAATAAATTTTTCAGAATATTTATTTTTAGCCCTAAAAGTAGAATTTTAACGGAATCCTTACAAAGTTTTTGATAATATTATTTATGGGCTAATTTGTTTCTGCGAGAAAAGGTAATAATAAATTATTTGGCTAACCGAAAGAAGGTCCACTTAAACATATTGGCATGAATAATATTGCAATTGTAAACTTTTGATAAAAACCCATTGATGCTTTCAATGAATATAAAATTAAAATTTATTTGAAAAATAAACTTGATTATATAATAAATATATATAATTAATTTTATCTGGTAATGATCTACAGGCTTGGTTATTTTGTTTAAATTATATATTTTTTTAAATTAAACAAATGTTCTCAATAGTGTAAAATAAGCAATGAACTAAGTGAACATGGCCACAATTATTACATTTTTGTCATACCAACCTTAAAAACCAAATACAAAAATCATGTTGAGTATTAGATGCATAAACTAGTATACTTATTATATGCCCGCATAATAATTAGTGTCTAGATCTAAATAAATTTGTTAATTAATGTTTGCAGGTGAATATACTTAACCTACTATCCTAAATTAATTTTGAAAAATAGTACTTGTCAATTTGTCTAAACAATAATTATTTTTATGACATGTTAAAATTATGCGAATTCTTATTTTGCAAATTTAGGGACTTGATACAGGTATTTTTATAGTACAAATCTTTTAATAGTCAATTTCACATTTCGCAAATCTTTCAATACAATGCTGTTACTTTTCAATGGCCTGCATATAATGCTGGCTATACATTAAGGAAGAAATGGTTTCAGAACATGTCTTGGAACACACAATTCACGTGTTCACGCCGTATTGTGGAACATTTCACGTGACCCGATATAGATTCTATGTTCACCGTCTAAAACCGAGCACTAGAGGTCTGCACGGGCCGAAATTTTACAAAATTACCGGTCCGAGCCCGAAAGACTCAGACCCGACCCGGCCCGGGTCCAAGTCTAATACCAAAATTGTTACCCAAACCCGACCCGACCCGAAGCCCGGATTTATACTCAACTTACCGAACAAACCCGTTTCTTACAAATTTACAACAAGTTATGATTCTCTATAGAACTGGTAATAATTAAAACTATCATGGCTGACTTATAACACGAATATAGTCTGAAATATTTTTCTGAAGAATAAATTCCTTACCCGGGCCCAGCCCGAGTCCGAATCTCAATTGCCCTTACCCGCCCGAACCCGGCCCGCGGGCCAGGCCCGGGCCCGTGCAAACCTCTACCGAGCACTAACGAAGAACCTGGGAACATGGATGCGCCAGCTGTAGACGAGCTGTCAAAGTATATTTCGTCATGATTTCATACCGATCATATGACGTATTGTGGAATACATCTAATAATAATCATAAAAACCGAATACTACTTGCGAGAATATATACGTAGGCATCACTCATTAACATCGACTCATCGGGCGTCATTTTAGAGATCTATTTTCGACTTTGAAATGTCTCCCTATGTGACAGCTGTCAAAATAGAGACTATATACCGCGTAGGTTCCCAACCTTTTTCGGGTGGCGACCCCTTTTTATAAAAGCCATGTGACTAGCGACCCCCCTTCGGAATCTGAAATCCTCGATTTACTTTTTGCCCAGATTGTCTCCGAAGCTCTTTTTTTTTTTTTAGCTCACTGAGAAATTTGAAATCCTCGATTTGCTATACTTTTTGTCCGGATTGTCTCCGAAGCTTCTTTTTTTTTTTTTTAGCTCACTGAGGAATTTGAAATACTCGATTTGGTATACTTTTTCCCAGAATTGTCTACGAAACTCCTTTTTTTTTTAGCTCACCGAGAAATTTGAAATCTTTGTTTTGCTATATTTTTAAAATCTAAAAAAAGTTGGCGACCTCAGGTTGGGAACCCGTGGTATACCGTATTAAGTAATATTGGAATTATCTATGGTATAAGAATAACCTGTCATGGTGGATGATAAAATAATTGTAGAAAGCTTATAAACATTAGTAATTAAATTTACTCGCATTTTTCCATCCAATAAAATCAAATAACGTCCGTTCGGACGCAGCACTGTACAACATAACCTCAACGGGTGACGTTTCTGTGACGCCTCGTGTGTTCAAGAACATGCTCTGGAATTATGTTTATGAGAAATTACATAGATAGTTACGGGAACAAAGTTCCTTAATGTATGGGACCTTATAATGTTGAAAAAACATTTTGTTTTCATGTTAGCTAATGCAAAACAAATGTTGTAACGTGTGATGATCATGGTTATCATGGAACTATAACTAAAAAAATAATTTCAATTGTAGTTTCTATGTAGTATATTTCACATATGGTATATTTATAAAACAGGCTCTAGTATGGATACATTTGGTTAGTTATACAACATTCTCTAATTTTATTGATTAGCACATTGCTAATTTAAATATGAGAATATTGCTGTTTTACTTAATTGCATTAAAAACTGACCAAGGTCAAGAATATTTCTGTGTTGAGCGCTCATGTGACACAATGTTTAGGTGTTTTTCATGTAGCAGCAATTGCAATGTGTAAAATAACGCACTTACTGGTTTTGTGTCTAATAAAGGACGAATCGCATAAACTAACAAGTAATATAAAACATAAATTTACCTCTCGCTTAGGCGCTGGACTACAATTAACACCGTGTGCCGCGTGACGTCGAACGTGACCGACGAATGCATACTATGGAAATGAACTAGTGAGGTCTTGTCATTACGGCGAGCGTGATGCAGCATGAGGCGTCTATATGCCGGACTAGTTATTTTGAACTATTGCAGCGTAGACACCTTGCCGAAAATGGACAAATTTATCAAAAAATAGGAGTTATCAATTTAATCAGTTAACCAAAATTTTGTTTGATTCAAACAAAAATAATTTGAAAATATATTTTTTTAAGGGCAGTTTTATTAGATCATCTTTAAGTATGGTCAAAACAGGCAAAACGGATCTACTGTGAGTCTCAAATACTCTTCATACTTCATATTGCAACCATATAAATGTTTTTCGACTTATTCAATAAAACAACCATCAATCCTTCAAGTCTGTCAATACTGATGCGCTACATCCAAGAATGCCCATAAAAACCACGAAGATGGCAATCACACCTAGCTAGTGCAGTTGGATCTAGCGTCAGGTAACGCTATAAGCGATCGACAGCGTTAGATGTAGATCGAGGCTTCACTCTGGACACTATTCCTCTTGTCTGTCGGCATGAATTTCTCACACACTCAGATGTGAATTTGCATTTTACATTGAATGTTTACAAATGTATATCCTCATTTATAAATATAAACTAAACTCAATAATATTGCACAAGAAAGTTGTTAGATAACAAGATATATTATGTTTTGGATGTTTCTGAACTAGTCGCTTTGGTATTTTTAGTGTTTTTTCTTTTCTTTTTTTTCTTGGTGCTTTTTTCAATAGGTTCATTTGAATCATTCGAGTCAGAATTATCTGAGAAGGCGTTGTGCCTGGTAAGCTTTTTCGATTTAGATTTTCTCGTTTGTACAGCTGTGGCGATGAAACCTCCCTTTCGAAATTTATTTTTCGCAGTCTTTGTGTGGTCTTTATTATTGTTAGTTGAAGGAAATTGCTGGTCGTTTCCAATTGTCTCAAGAATATTATAATTCATATTGCCGGTTTCCGATGTAGGTTTTAACCTGGAACATAATACACTATTTATTACGAATAAAACATTATTGTATTTTTTTCATTTTCAACATGAACACTTTTAAATCTGTTAATTAAAATATACATAGAATTCATCAACTTATGGAATGTCATCACAATAGTCAAGTATTAGTTCTCTATTTGGATTATGCATCGTTTGCAATCTTTATTGGTTTTTTAATTGAAAATCACAACAAAATTTAGGAACTTTATTTCCAAAACTGTCACTGTCACAAGTCAACATTACTGTTTACCTTGATTTCTTTTTCCATGTTCTGGAAACTGTCGATTGATAGTCACGATGAAGGTATTCATTGACAACATCCGAAAGGTTGATTTTCATTTTTGTTTTTGGTTTTGTCTTTTTCGGTTTGACTTCATCTTTACGAATCTCTTTGTTTGAATATCCATTTTCTATTGCTTCCAATTTTTTGGTGCATGATCTGAAAAGAATCCAACGCTTAAATAAATTTTCTCCAATATCAATGTCCTTTTTGAAAAGTAATATTATTTTACTATGGAGTATTTGCTTTTTTTAAATAAATAATACGTACTTGATTAATGATTCGCTATCCGTATAACTGCCCATTGCCAGATTTGAAATACCCCATGACAACGGAAGATACGAATTTGGCTGATCTTGTACCCCTGTCCAAATGTTTTTTCTAAGCGATGCCAATTTTACTTGCAGTTCTGATGGTTGCGTACGGCGCAGAGTTTTTTGATCTGATATACTTCTGGAAATCCAGATAAAGGTAATTTTGTTAAATGGTTACATTACTTTATTATTTATAATTAATTTATAGTCTATTATACATGTTTACATTATGCAATAGTTATTATAGAAACATGTTCTTTTGGGTTAGATTGGCATTGAAACGGTTAGTGTATGGTGCACGTATGGTGCTGATCGTATTATATCGCCTGCTGCAATACCTGCTTCACGAAACGTCAGGTTATGTCTATTAACTCTTCAAGCCCTGTTGATGTGCTGTGCACGCAAAAACAATGCCCTGTTTTCTTCCAGTTATACGATCAATAATTAACCGATTTCATTCAAATAACTTTATTACTATAAAGAATAGATTAAACTTTGAGTTATGATTACATTTCATCATATTTAAATATGATTCAAAAATTTTAAACTAATAAATTGAACATTTTTTTGACCGCCCATGAATTGGCGGCCAAAATTTAGAGTTACCAGTCTGGCGGTCTGAGTAGTATTTTTAAATAGAAAAATACTTTACGACCACTGGTGTTATACAGTGATGACCTGAATGTCACCAAATATGTTTTTCATAATTATTTTTTTTAATTAATGTCTAAGCTAGGCACATTATTTTATTTATTGGAACCGAAAAAATTAAATTACAGTAGCTCTTAAAGTGTCAATCGAATAAAAAGTTATTATAAAACATAATAAATAATTTTAAAATCAACTTTACCGCTGTCTCCGTAAAAAAATATGTTTCGTCCCTTGGACTGAAAATTGATTTCAGGTTACCGAGCCTGAAATGTTAAACCTTAAGAAGAGAATTTTTCCTTATCTTAATCAGTTTCTTATTGCAATATCAATATAATCCTAGTCTGATTAACAGTGGAAGTGTCAAATGAAGACTATGTACTAATTTAATATAAGCTATTTTTAGGAAAACAATGCATCGTTGTCGGATTTCTTTGATCAACTTACTTTGGTGGAGGGAAACATCTGAACTGATGCCAAGCTGGAGATTTCATCTTTGCGTTGTGTGTCATTTCAGTGTATGCACTTCGAGCTCTTATTGGACTTGGAAAATATTTCTCTTTATCAGATTGCTCCGGTGAATCTGATGGCTAAAATTGAAAATTTATTTGCGTTCTAAAGCTATTTACCTTATTTGGATATTTTCAGTTTGGTAACTGTAGAGCAAAACCTTACTTGGGCTGGAGTAACTTTCAACTCAGGTGGCATTCTTTTTCTGCGATTCGGTTTTGTCTTTGCTGAGGATCGAAATTGTTTACGGATTCTTCTCACTGGACTGGATTCGTCAGCTGATTCTATGTCCGTGGTTATTTCACCCATTTCACTCCCTGGATCAGTCGTAAGGTCAATTGTAGTGCGATAAATCTGAAAGTATGTTCACAATCTTCCAATGGTTTTGAATTAAGCGGATAGGTATTAACATTCTACAGACTGTTATTGTATAAATTGTTCAGTTAAGGATAAATTATGTCTTCATTGATAACTTAATTTTATTTATTTAAATTATTGATTATTGTTTTTTAACAATCAAGTACCGAAACGTCGAAAATAGGATCGAGGAGCCGTGGGGTACAAAGTGACAAATTTTCTTAATATTTGCATTGCATTGATTGAGGTATCATTGTAGATTACAGTAAATATCAGCTAGATATTATTGGTAGCACTGTCCAACTGGTGGCCGCGGGCCGACTTTTTAACTGACTTCTCATTTACCTATACTCTTTGGCCCCCGAATTTTTTGCTAAAGAAAAAATGACCTGCAGCCTAAAAGAAGTTGGACAGCGATGTTATTGGTATTTAGCAAATGGTTGAAATAAGAAGAATTTTTTTATTGCGAATGTACCCCATAGGAACCTGAAAGTTAACTGTATAAATACCAATAAGTATGCTGCAATATTGTGCCATAAATAATTATTGTGGCCATTATGAAAATAAAAATCCTGATTCCTAACATCAGAAACCAACCAGAACGGGAATAGGAGTGATTTATCACAAATATACCAGTTACTCGAGTCATTAATCACTTTTAAAATGTTCAATGCATTATATAAAAAAGTAAAACACTCGTTTGTGCTGATTAGTTGATAATGCTCATGATGAGCAAAATCGGCCCTGATCTAAATAAATTTTGGAATTAGTACCTACTTTTGTGTTTTAATTTTTTATTTATTTAAATGTTTTTTATCCATAAAAACTTACTGGAAGTGTTTCTCTGGGGACTGGCAGTGTCATTTTAAGCTTCTCTAATTTTGGACGAATTTTCTTTGGTATCTGAAGGTGAAAAACGACAACATTCAAACATGGTGATAAAGACGAGAGCCAAAAGATAAAAAAGTTTATATTTTGATTTTTAGCGTCTTAGCATTGATTTGGCTCATCGTAGCAAACTTAAATATATCTTAAAAACCAAAAATCTATTTATTGTGTTTCATATGGTATATCGAAGTGTATGTACAGTAGAGGTCTGCACGGGTCGAAATTTTACAAAATTACCCGGCTCGAGCCCGAAAGTCTCAGATCCGACCTGGCCCGGTCCCGAGTCTAATACCACAATTGTTACCCGAACCCGACCCGAAGCCCGGATTTATACTCAACAAACCGAAAAAACCCGTTTTTTACAAATTTACAACAATTTACGATTCTATATAGAACTGGTAATAATTAAAACCATCATGGCTGACTTATGACACGAAAATAGTCTGATTTTTTTTTTCTGAAGAATAAATTCCTTACCCGGGCCCGTGCAGACCTCTAATGTACAGTAAGTCCTTGACTTACGCGATTAATTCGTTCTGAAGGTTTTCACGTAAGTCGAACAAACCTTAAATTTGAGAAATTTTATATGATATGTGTCAGTTTCAAATGATAGTTGAAAACATAATAGAACTACAGTCTGTGCAAGAATATTTCGCGTACCGTACGAAAATTCAGTTTTGTATTTTAAAATGCTAACCGCTAAATAAAAACAGCTAACAATGAATTAATGATAAGCCCAGGTAGTAGAATTAACAAATTTTTGTATTCATTAAATATTTTTTAATTTAAATATGCGATTATTTTTTTTATCAATTGTTAATTATTGATACATTTGAGCATCCAGGGAATCTTAAAATGCATTTAAAAAAAATCTATGTTTTTTTTAATGATTTTTATTCCAATAAATATAAAATTTCTCACCCTTAGCTGTGATAGGGGTGGTTATTTGCCATGGCACGGAATTATACTTTTTTAAAATTAATTCACCTTTTTTTGGTTATTCTAAACACTTTAAATAGCTTTTTTCAATTCATTTATTGTTTTGGGCTTAAGATCTGCAATTTCATTGCCCTTTATCGTCAAGAAATTCTCAATGATGTTGAGATCAGGGCTTTTACCTGGCCATAAAAAGCTCTTTATGCCAAAATTTTCTTGTTAATTCGTCGCCCAAATAACAAATAGAAATATAAATACCACATTTATTTGTAAAATAAATTATTTGAAGGCCAGAAAAAATCACAAAGTGATAGATTTTGCACGATGACAAAAATGGAATCATCTTGGAATACTGTATACTTGAAATACTTGGAATATGAAGGTATTATGATATTTTTCAAGGCCCGTGGGTTTTCGCTGTGGTAAATTAAGAGTGGCTTGATTTTACAATCCCCCGTTGAATTTCCACCAAGTAAAAGTGTAAGTCTATCTTTAGACATCTTAAAAGCCGGCATTGATTTTTCTAGTTGGGATATATATGAACGATCTGGCATTTTTTTCCAATATAATCCCGTTTCGTCTACGTTAAAAATTTATTGTGGCAGATAACCGTCATCTTTTATGATATTTGCTAAACTCTTGATAAAATTCGTAGCCCCCTCTAAGTCTGCACTCAGCGGTCACTTTGATCACATGGTCACATGCGTGCTGGTGTTGTTTTTTTCTCTTTCTTACTCCCGTGTACTAATTTAAACAAAATTGGTTAATATTTGAATAACATTCAATATATGCTTTTTTTTTACTATGTACGCTCCCAATGTGGAGCATATCTCAATAGAAGTGTTTCTGCGAAAACTGCTTGTTACTCAGTTGCTCAATCTCTCTTTTTTCCAAAGAGAGTAGGAATAGAAGGATAGTGCTAAGACAAGACTAGTGGTTTGTTCTCGCTACTCTCCATTTTTAGGATAGGATTAGTGGGAGGGGAATCACATACATCCATGCCTTCAAATAGAAATTTATAAATCAATTGAAAAATCAATTTATAAAACTGTCCGTACTGGGATTTGAACCTGAGACTTTTGTAACTGAAGCCAATGACATTGACCACTGGACCACGCAGGCGACACGAAACAAGAAACACATTTCACCATAGTAATATTAAGTCACATTTATTAAACATATAATATAATATTATTTTATATTTCTTTTTTTTTATTCAATTAATTTAATAGTATACCCGTTTTCCTTTAAGATGTGAATTTAGATGTACAGGTGATGGTGGCGGGGCAGGGAAATGTCCGCCTCCATTCAGATTGTCTCCTTTTCTTCTTGATTCTGCTTCAGAACTACTGCTAGATGTGTCACCTTCATCGCTGATGAATAAAAGAAAATTATAATTAAAAAAAAAACACGGATAAAGATGTATTTTGAAAAGTATTTTCTAACTATTTTGCGTGTTGTAAAAAGAATCTGATATTTGTATTCAATAAAATATAGGCTTTACATATTTTGTTGTAAATAAATTAATATAAAATGTACTGTTAACCTTTGGACGCCTAGCGATTTTGTACAAGACCAGCGATCACGGCGCACTTTGCTTTCAGATCTGATTAGACTAGTTTGTAAAAAAATATTAATACTACGTCACATGAATAAAGAATAGTGAAGCATTCAGAGCATTAGCCATTAAAAAATAAAAGCAATCTTAGGTGTCACATGTGTTTCAAGAATGGCAAATTTTCTAGATCAATTTATAGTTAGTTTGTGTTCTAACAATTGTTGTAAAATTTGGCATACGCGCAAAAATTTGTGATCTTTATTTTTTGGAATGTTTTTAATTGTATTACACAATCTTTTATTTTTTTTCATAATGTTGTTCATTTTTAATTATATAATTTAATTTAAATTTTAAATTCTTGTATTATATATCTTTTATTTTTGTGTAGTATATAAAATATATATATTTTTTTTTATATAAAAGAGTTGTAAATTTAGAATAAACCTTTTATTTGAGAACACTTTTTATTTTATCCAAAATAGTTTACTAGTTTTAGAGATAATGTTTTTTTAGACATCTCATTGGCAGGCGAAAAAATCACGAAAAATTGTTATTAAATTTGTGTTGTGATTATCCTTAAATTTAGACTTTATAAGAGTGTTTAATATGACAAAAATAAAACATGATTTCTTTTGTACTAATTCTACAGTTTGATTAGAATCAGGACCAGTTTCGCTCAATGCGATAATGCTCATGGTTCTGACCTAAAAAATGTGGAATAAGTGCATAAAATTATTTGTTATTTTAAAAAATATATTGCCTTTCCACCGAGAATTGACAGTTAAAGTGTTTAAAATAGAGATGATAAGAGAAACATCTACTTTATAAAAATATTTTCCCATTTTATGTACAATTTTTGTTTCCTTACTTAATTGCTTCCGTGCCTAGATCGTAAATAAAGAGCAACGGCTACAGGCCGCCTGTTTTTAATGTACCAAAAATGTCATAAATCACAATCACAAATTTATTGTTTCTACTCTTATTCTACTTCTAATCATTTATTGTTTCTAACATATTCCGGCTAAGCATGGATAGGACTAAACTTTCGTAAACCACTGTCAACTAAAAATATTGAGTGTCGCGCCATTTGAGGCCTCAAAGCTTTTACACACCTGTGAGTTTAAGGCATTGACGTCGAGTACACTACTCATGTACCCGTGGGTGTAAGGCACTGAACTGGTTAAGTAAAATTCAAGTACCTGTCATTCACATTTTATATAGCATGCCCACCTAGAGTAATCTGATAGATTAATATTTGTTGGTTCATCAGCGCTGGATCCTTCCTTCAAAAGTCTATTAATAATTTTATTCCTCAATCGTTCCTTATTTGGGTTCTCATCACAGAAGTCTAAAAGTGTCTCACAGAATGCCCTTCCTAGGCCTTCAAAATCTTGTGCCGAGAAGTGTGTCGCTACTCTGCCTCCTAGCTCGGAGCCCCCGAAAGAGGCTTCCATAGTGTAGCTGTTTGCAACACCCATCATCCAAATTACAACTCGACCAGTGCCTTCTTTGCTACGCTGTATTCGAAACTTGCAACTCTCAAAAGAGAACTGTGAAAATAAAAATGTCATAAAACATAATTACTTTGTTATACGAATGTCTTCAAAAAAAAATATCAGCCTCAGCTATCATTATAAAAAATATATGGTCTATATTTTTAGAAACTGTGTGTTTATGGCTACACACTATGTTTTACTAATATAATTTTCATGATGATGGGAATACTGTGTCAATATAATGGATTATCGTCTATGGACCATACGTTTTTATTTCATTTAATATTGTATTGATCAAATTGCCATTTACCCTATCATTTAATAGTTCTGAGTTTTCAGCATAGGTTTAAATTAATCCATGAATTATTTATAGCTACTTACTTTATCTGCACAGTTTTTGTGAAGCATCAGCGGGAACACTTGTTCATGTAGTCTCTTGTCTAGTCCACGTCTATTTTCACAACCATATATGAAAACGTTGTGTTTACGAGAATGTGCGTGTAAATCGCAATACATAACAACACCACATTCTTCTATTAATCTGAAACGCATTAATTTATCTAATTTAATAGAGTTTTTGCACTCTGTATTCTCTGCAATTTTCTTCGCCCATTACACCATATTATAATTGTGGACGTGAAACGAGTTGACACAGCAAATATATTGCAGCTGTGTAAGCTATAGGAGCTTGTCATTTGTTGCATCGTGTGCCCGAGCCATCTTTTGTTTGATTTGAAAATATGGTGATTAACTTACACTATCATAATAATATAACATTTTTATGAATATTTTTAATATAAAAA
Source organism: Himalopsyche tibetana (assembly GCA_030503985.1). Classification (NCBI taxonomy): domain Eukaryota; kingdom Metazoa; phylum Arthropoda; class Insecta; order Trichoptera; family Rhyacophilidae; genus Himalopsyche; species Himalopsyche tibetana. Next base: position 20,811,738 of record JAPJYX010000005.1, read on the forward strand.
AATATGATACAAATGAATGAACTTTACCTTCGTATCATCAACTTAGTATGCCAAACAGATGGATATGTTTCTCTTATTACTGTTCTATATTGTCGATTAAGATCTCGTCCAGTTAATGAGCATCTATTATTCCCCACGATAACCTGAAAGAAGTTCATGTTATTGTAGTATATACTATTAAAAAGTTAGTATTGATTGATTACATAAATACATAACCCTGTACAAAATTGTTCTCACCCCATCCGGATTCAACATTGGAACTAATTTAAATATAAACTTCTCCCTCAGTTCCCTTGCTTGATTTGAATCTCCAGTTAGAAAGTCCATAAATCCTTTCATCATCCATGATGAAGGCGTTTCTCCTGGGTGAACTCGAGCAGTGATAACAATGGCTTTCTTTTTCTGTAAATGATGCTGTAATTTATTTTTAGTTGCTTATTTATTTTTATTCCTCTCGTACTGCATAGCAATGATAGCAATACACTGATTTGGCTTGACATTAAAAACAAGATTGAACACTTATCAAGTCCAAGTGAAGTCAAAATTTTCTATAAATTGTCTGCAAACCATCAGATCTGTACTAAAGAACATAATTGTGTTGTTCCATGGTATTTTATGAGAGAAATAAATAATTAATCATTGAAAATTTTACCCTCGATTCACTTTCGTTGGGAGGTGCAGTCACAGTCAGATAATACACATTATTCCCAGCAAGAGTTCTACAGAGAAGTCGCAGTTTTGTAAATGTTGATTTGACAGGATGATTTTGTAGCTTGCACAAATAGTCTTGTAAATCAGAATAAGTGTACGGGTAACAATGAGCCAAGTAAACAACATCCCTATCATGTGGAAATTCAACGTTGAACGTCAAAGTATAGCTCGGGAACTGTTCCTCCTCTTCACATCTGAACGTAACAAAAACACCAAGAATTATTATTAGATTAAATAATAACGGTACATTGGTGTGATATTTTCTTCAATAATGATAATATATGCATTTGCAGTGTACTGTCATTGCTTTTAGGGATATAACACAGATGTCACTAAATGATACAATTGATGCTTGCAAAAACATTGTTATGAGACGACTTTACACTTTCACGTGTGATTGGGTGGTGAGTATGCCTTAATACAAAATAAGGTGTACATATAAGTTGTGTTAACAAGAGTTCTTTCTCATTATAAAACATGCAAACCACCTGATCGCATGTGAACCTCTCACTGTCAAACCAGCTAAGGTTAAAGATGTAGTATTTCTGCTTGTTGTCAGTTTTTGTTGTGAATTCTGTCCACATCTTCATTGTTTAGACTCATGCTTGTGTTTATAATTTTGACAACAAGTTGTTACAGAACGCATAGAAAAATCATTACGTTAATATTATGAATTGAACAGAACTATTTCTGTGTGGGCTATACAAAAACGTAGAAAATACATCAAGTAAATTGTTGTGAATTTGAAGAGTTAATAAAATTGATAAACTCGCTTACATTGGATCATTTTTGAAGTATGTTATATTGTCGGCACATCTTCTCCAGCCTATTGAGTGAAGTTGAGCATCCTTGGTTGAATACATAAGTGGTCGCATGCCCTCATTATATAGGCTTTCCCCTTTGGACAAATTTACGATTGAAAATCTGAAAATATATTCAATAAGTAATGAACTTATCACTCGTATTGATTTCTTAAATCACAGTAAGCACACTTGTTGGTAATAAAACAATTTCTGATTTGATTATGTTAAAAAACTCGTAATACAATTCTTGACTCACTTCTTTAAAATAATTAGTCAATAATTTACGTTGATACAAACCTGTAAATTACATGTTTTCTGGTGTTGGTGACTCTAAAATAAAACCACTGCATGTGTCGATTGGTGTATAGATCAGTTCTGAGACACAATTCATAGTAAGTGCTTGTTATCTTCACCGCCTTGGCGAGGTTCCCGGATTCGAATCGAGACTCGAACCTCAGTTCGTCGTCTCCTCGAAGTCCGCTTCCCGAACCTGCACTGCTCGAGCATGCTGTCATAAAATAACGGCTCCCTCCGACACTCGACCTGCTGAACTGGTTGAAATAGATAATTCTTTGGATTATTTAGTATTTTTTTTTAAATGGTACTTAATTAATAAATTAAGTTGTAACGTGAGCTAAACCACCTGAACCAAATTTTATTTGTCAAGTGTCCGGCGCTTCAAAGGTAGTCAAGAAGTTTTACTATTATAGAGGTATGATGAAAATATTTATCAATATTAGTGTGAATACAGAACCACTTCTACTATTTTGTTACAAAATACATGTTGATAGTCATTGCTCATTCACATGTAAAAAGTAGACTTGATAGATGGCTAAGAAACTTTTTATGTGGTGTATTAATTATATTCATATTAGAGGTAGGTTTATGAATATAAAGTAGCAACAGAGGACAGCTTTTTCAAATAAATGCCATTTAATAATAGTAATCTTGTACTGATATGTTCAAAAGCGACATAGCTCACATAGTTGACAGCACTCATAGGGTAATACTGGAAGACGATGGTTCCCGACTCTTCTCCCACCGGCTTGGGTTGGAGCTCCCGTCCTGTCCTCACATAGTAACATTCGGGGATGGGGGGACAGTATTCTATGTGGTGGATGCGATCTTCCAAAACCTACACATTGAAGTACATAATAATTTTAGTATTTTTAATAAAAGAAATTATGGTCATTCATTTTTTAAACTTATCTATTTGTTTTACACAGAACAATTGCGAAAGAATTAATTTTATTTTTACTAAACTAATATAAAAATTTCTGCTGCATATTTTATGATTATATTCAAGAATTCTCAGTCAAAAAATAAATTAAAACAATTAATGTGATTTAGGAATTAAAAGTGGGCGAAACCCTCCCTGGGGGTGTTAGAACAATGTAGACGGTGACAGTAGCCTCACCCAATAAAAAAATAAGATTGCGAAGAAAGAATAAAAACATCAGTAGGTAAAATAAGACGATTTCAATTAATTTTATTAAATGATCTTACGTTTCTTATTAATTTTTACTATACAGTAGAGGTCTGCACGGGCCGAAATTTTTCAAAATTACCCGGTCCGAGCCCGAAAGACTCAAGCCCGAGTCTAATACCACAATTTTTACCCGAACCCGACCCGAAGCCCGGATTTATACTCAACAGACCGAAAAAAACCCGTTTTTTACAAATTTACAACAATTTCTCTATAGAACTGGTAATAATTAAAATCATCATGGCTGACTTATGATACGAACATAATCTGAAATATTTTTCTGAAGAATAAATTCCTTACCCGGGCCCGGCCCGAGCCCGAATCTCAATTGCGCTTACCCGCCCGAACCCGGCCCGTGCAGACCTCTACTATACAGCAAAACTCATGTATTTATGACTCATGAGATTATATTATTTATTATTTTTTTGTTCTGACCCTATTTTGGCTGTAAGTCGAATAAGTTTGGGATTATCTGTGCTTAATAATTCAAATGTTTATTTCAAACTATCATTGATATAAAAAGCTCAACAGGCTGGAGTCACTGGGAGAAGTAACTTTTGAAATGATGGAGCTAAAAAAAAGGTCTCCGATTTCTGAATAATTGTAGAAACCGTGAATTCGTAACTTTTCCAGAAGACAGAGCTTAAAAAGATTTCTGATATCTCAATAGTTGCAGAGTCTTTCATTTTGAGTTGACTAAAGTTTTGGAATCTCTTAATTATTCACTTTTTTCGGCTATGATCTCAAGCAATTGTGGCATGATATTATGGTGAATGATTGTGAATCCTGAAATCCCGGGGTCACAAAAGGGGTCCGGGACTGGATGCGAAATTTGTGAACAATATTTTTTAGCTAAAATTAAATTGATAACTTAGTTATTTCACTGATTGATCAGGGCTATCTGTCTAATATTAAGTAGGTAAATATATAAATAGGTCCGTTTCTGTCTCGCGAATTATTTTTGCCGCGTTTACTGTCTACGACCCCCATCGCTCAACATCTATTTCGGTTCTTGTAATAAATCAGGCATATTGTGTTTCTTGAATAGTACCGGTTTACCGCCTCGCACCGATTTTCTTTTGTTTATTGTAAACAAGCTAGGCGTCACCGGAGAGGACGTACTTTCGCAAAGTTTTTTCGCGACTGTCATGTGCAAAATTTCCCACGGACTGCCGAGTATATATTTTCTTTCTGTTTATTTCGATTGGCAGAATGATAAAATATATTTTGATATTCAATCTCGGTCATTAATTAGTTTACGAATCAAATACTGTGTAAAGTTATTGCTATGTATATTCGACGAGTTTTTGTATTGTTAAAAAACAGTCGCTTATGTTTTAGTTTATAAATAAGTTTAAGAAAAAAATCACAATTCTTTTTTTAATTGATTATTTGCTAGTACTGTTATATAATATAATACATTACAATATCGAAATATTGGTATTGAAATACATACATATATTGATAAAAAAAACTGCCGAAATACCGGGATCCTCGTATCGCAATTCTGAATTGCAGTAGGCTCAATTCTTCATAATAAACTGGTATAGTTTTTATTTGATACGTATTATCAATTTTAGCGTGCTTCATATTTCGAAACCTTAATCGGGCGCACCTTGTGATTTTGACAAACATTATACTATCGTTTATCTCACAAAAAAATCAGTGTTAAATGACTCGCAAATCAACACGAAATAACAGATGGCTAAATTTGAATGGAGGTGCCGCGTGGCGGCCATATGCTCCACATAGGGAGCGAACATGGCCAAAGAAGAAAAGAAATTTGAATCGTTCAAATTTAATATTGAAATTCCACCAAGCACCGTCAGTCGAAATCTTAAATTATTAACAGATGGCTATATTATAATTAATTATCCGCTGCAATTAAATACTGGGGTGATGGCGTAGTTCAATCATTGTGAATTCCCGCCAAGAATTGGACGCTTGCGTAAATGAGCGTTCATATTTGAACACTGTCCCAATTTTAAATTTTAAGCTTTCTTTTCAAAAAATATCTCCTTTTCGTCCACAGCTGATTTTGAAATATATTTTTTCCACTACGATGGTAATGAAATGGAATAAACATAAAGTGTCCTACACAATGTTATTTAAAATACATTGTACAGGTTTCTGTGCATTTTTACTTATTTCGAATTTTATTATAATAAAATCAATACGTAACTATTTTCTGACCCTCCAGAGAGAGTTTTTTTTCAATATTTTTTTAAGCCATATTGAAGTCACAGATAATCTTTTTTCTAGCAAAAAAAAACACAAAGTCGTATAGAAACCCCACGCGACTAATATGGTCATGCTCATTCTTATAGCCCTCGTGTAAGGACAGTTGTAAGGACGAGCGTGACCGTATGGTCACACAAACATTCGGGGTTGAAATATAGCTAAACGTGAAATTTAAAACAATATTTACAACCTAATTTCTTGAGATCAACATAATTTCAACACAAATATATTAGTTAAAGTAGTGTAAATTGTCAAAGTTTTGATAAAATATTAACTAACAAGTCCATTAAAAATAAACGGAAATTCAAAAATATCGCACGTGCTTTTGATAGTTGATTTCGTCCTCGCGGCTGATGACTAGCTGAAGTCTGTATCATTTTTAACCGAAATTGAACGAAGGCAACGATATTCAGGTAGAAAAAGGATGAATAGTGTGGTCAATAGACAACGGTGTTTACTGTTACCATATGGGCACGCTCGTTCTTGGAAGGTTGTTTTCTCATGAGGATTTTCTTATGTTTTAAGAATAAAAAAAAAGAAAATACCTTAGGTATAACCGTAAGTTCCCAGGGCGAAAACAAAACCGCCTCTTAACCTAAATTCATTTTCAGAAATTTTACCATGATTTGAAGAAATAATTCAACAGTATCAGTACTAGGCAGACTCTTGAAAATGAACAGTATTAAGAGAAATCGGATGATATATCCAAACAGCAATGAATCACGAATCTCGGCGCAAACGTTTTTTATACTTGATCAATATTTATTTTTGGTTATCAAAACACGGGTATTCAAAGATTTACTTTATTAGTTTGATATTGACGTACCTGGCACTCCGTTGGCCATCGCGCTGCCTGCTGTGGGCAGTCCAGCTCTCTTGGGAGTGCAAACAAATCTCTCGGTTCTTTTAACCTGGCGATCGTCTTGAAGGTCCGTGAGTCGGTGTTTATCTCTATCTGGTTGCTTTTGATCGCGTTCTCCAGATAGCTGGTGATGTAGGTGCCTGAAATTCAAACGTCAAAATGTATTTTTTTCACTGATAATATAATTATGTAAATATACTTTGAATGCTGAATTCAACAACTAAAGTTAAATTGAAAATTCTTATCTGAATAGTGATACATGTCTTTGTAATTTTATAAAAATGTGGAGTAAGAACTATAAATTTTCAATGAGAATTGACCGACAATAATTAATACTAATCAATACATTTTTTTAAACTCATTTTCTGCACACAATTCGACTGATGCGTTAGTTTGCTTATTGTGATTTTACCCATTATTAATTAGCAGTTAAATCAGCGGTGGGCTGCCAATAAATTAACAAGGGGCTCACTTAATCTCGAAACTATTCCCGGTGATCCGGAAAAGGGTGTTTTTTTTTTATAACTCTTTCCAATTATACTCGGTAATTATTAAAGTTATCGAATTTTATTATGTAACAATACGCAATGTACCGTAATAGAATGATACATATTAATAGCTGAAAAATGCCTTAACCTAGAGTTCCAAGATTGACTCAGAACTAGATTATATTATTTTCGTTCCAATCCCATGATTCAAGCGTTATACTTAATCCGTCGTAAACATATATTTATGTTTATAAACGTTTTAAAAAAAGCTCTGGACAACAATTATTATTGTTTGAATTTGGATTTACTTGGAACTACATTATAATGTGGCCGAAAAATCTATCAACATAATAAAAAAATGTAGAATTAATATATGTACATTGCTGTGTTTGATTGTATAATTATTTTTACCTTATACAAAAAACAGATGTTACTTTTCTATCGAAACTAGTAATAGATTATGCAGTAATAATACTATTTGAATTCTGTCAAACTTCTGTTTAGTATTAGGATACTGATTCTCACAATAAGCTGTGCTAATTTTCTATTGAGAAAAGCTTACATATTACTTAACACAACACTTGGCCGTGAAACCCGTACTTTATAACTGGAAAACTTTCACTTTTACCTTTGTTACATATGGGAAAAAGAGCAGCCTGCAACTCCTGCACGTAAGGGGTCTCCATTATCGACGGATTCGTCTCTATGACAGCATTATCAGTTAAAACTAAATAATACATTTGTTTTTCGACGGCCATTAAGCTGATAATTATGTTTGCTGTTACATCAGTTTTTTATACGTTTTGTAAATTGCAAATCATTTTTATCTGACTTGTTGTGAATATTACGAACACTGAGATTTCAATAATTTATAAGACACGCAAATATTTTAATTTTACTTTCATGTTGACAGTTAAATTTTCACTTTTTATGTAAATGTAAGTGGCAATCATTATAAACATAATACAATTTATAATATCTTTCTATGATCAGTGTAGATTATTAAATTTCAATTAACATAAAATGAGATTTTTTTTAAATTATCACCGGATAATAAGTAACATTTAAATTCCTTCTCATTTTTTTTGTTTGATTATTTATAAGTAGAGAAACACTGCTTTATATTTATGCATGGATATATTATATTATTTCCAGCAAACTTAACACAAATTTATAAATAGTTCAATATAGTATTGTATAACCGGTGTATTTTCATTTACTTCAGTTTTTGCCGAGTATCACATATATTTTACTTAGTCACTCCAATAATTGCAGGATTGCTTTCTTTTTGTTCTCATTGGATCGGTATACCCAACTATATTTTTTTAACATATTATGGTTGTACGTTCAACTAGTTATAATTATATAACTGTACACAACACAGTATTTATCCACGACATATTTAAAAATAGTTTTATGCACATTCATAAAGCAGACTTTGATTGTATCGTTCATCAAACGCTGTAAGGCTATTGTCTGTAAAATTATCTGAAAGACTATTCTTTTGTCTCCGCGTCGGTGGTTATGGCTTTTATTAAATAGCTGTCCTCGGCAAGTGGCGAATTCGGTAAGTTTTCTTTAGTGGGGGCGTAGAACTTGGCGCGGTGACGTCGGGGTGCCGTCTGCGACGTCTCCCGCGCAATCACGACCCCGGCACAATATGCAATGGTTTAGTTTTGTTAGTCGCGTAAAATCTAAACCCTGTGAGCTTTGTGGTTTGAATCCCCACCTGACAACTTGTCCTCGCCGATTTCACGGGGAAGTGTGTATCGATTGCCAGAGCCGGACTTTGTTTCGCACATAACCAGACCATTTCAATTGAAAGCGGTCGTGACTTTAATTAAAACATAATTTTACACGTGGAAAAAACTAGACTTATTTGCAGCAGTTGACTGTATTGAGAATATACGGTACATAATTCTATAAAAGTAAACATATTTATCCGAGTGTCTTAAACTACGAGGCTGTGTAGAGATATTCAAAAAATAGAAGACGGGTAAATAAAATTAAAAAAAGAAAAATAAGCATTTATTCGGTTCAGTTAGTATCAGTAAAAATACCAGAAGTAACCGTAGGTAGAGCTTCCAATCCTGGACCCTTTTTATAATCCCGGGATTCACAATTTTTCCAATCCCATTATTGATCATTCACCATAAAATCTTAGAAAAATTCGAGATTCGGGATTGAGAGATTTTAAAATAATCTACAAAAAAAGGTGAGCAAATTTCACAAATTCAAATTTTGACAATTTATCACTAATAAGCTCTCACGGACATTTCCAAAATTTCGCTCGATTTTAAAAAGGCAGGATTTTACGGATTTACCAACATTTCTAAATGTGCGACCATTTTTTGTAGCTTACTAGCGGATTTCACTTCTTATTTATAATCAATTATGTGATCCCGGGCTTAGAGACCCCAGCTTTAGGTACTATTTATTCAATTGATGTAACATCATAGTCGTTTGCTATATTTTACATGCTATAAAATAATTTTAACTCACAGCATATTCATTAAACAGATTTTTTTTAATATATCCATTTTCAATGAAGATCATATCGGTCGCTTAGTTCATAAGTCAGACCGCTCGAAATAACCTGTATTGAAACAACGCGAAAAGAAATATTAAATAGTCATTATAAATAAATATAAAGTATTATTTATATGTGCCCGAGATTTATACATTGTATCAACAGGTGTTTACGGATTACGGACTTAGGTCGGGTTCAGGACATTAGGAGATATTCGAATAGCTAGACGATACCAAAATTTCGTTCGATTCTTTGGAAGTTTGTCGGCATTAGCATTTTTTAATTATCTGATTACTGGACCCAATATAGCGTACATTTTTTCACATATCTGCATATAAAACACCAATTACGATTCCCTGACTAATGAATATACTGCCGTAATTCAATAGCGCATATTTTTTAAAAAAAGTGTGGCTGACTACTAGTATTCAAAATCCCATCCGTTGCATAATCTTTCACTTTTAATTGATCATTTTCCCCAAAAACCAGTCCGCGTAACTGTTAATTGCTAAGAATGCTTAGATATTAAAAATTCTAGTACTTGGGTATGGGCATACATATGAAAAAGGTGAAAAAGGAAAACAAATCTTTGTCTATATTTCAATAACCGACATATGGGTAACAAACAGTAAGCAAGAACTCTAGTTGTATTTTATTGATTTTTATTGTGTAATGAGTGGTGGTTGTGAAATTAGATATTGTATACCTATTCGTGACGAGTAGTGGAGAACAACCAACTTTAAATGATTGTCGTGTATTAATTTGCCTATGTTATAAAATCCAAATTTTTATTGCAAATGTAATAATAAACTTCAATCCTACTCTGTATATAACCACTTTCACCCAATAAAATAAATTCAAGTTCACCACACGTTTTTGAAGAAAAATTGGACAGGATGTTTTTTTATGAGAAAAATTCTGTTTCCTTTCAAATTAACGTCAACATTTCATTATTTGAATTCTCAATTAGTGTCATGCTATTGAAAAATGAACCGATTTTATAAGATATACAAGAACCAGGACTGTGGAGTCGTGAAAAAAACGCAAATTCGACATTTAGAAATGATACGATTTCGATTTATTTAAAAAAATGAATATTGTATCTATATGTTTTGAATTTTTTAAAATGTAATTATAAGTATGGAGGGGAAAGAGGAGTTATTTTAAGTGTGGATAAGGAGTTTGTATTTATTGTTTTTTTTTACCACAAATAGAGCATTGTGTATGGCAGATATACAGAATACATTAATGTTGATGATTATTCTTGACGTACAACGGTAATTTAATTTTTTTATTGTATCAAATTTTTTATGATATTTTATCTGATAATTAACATGAAAAAAAACGTATTTTGAATATATAATTTTTTACCACTTAATAATTATGACTAATGTTTTTTTTTTATCTTCGATAAATTCTGCGGTAACTTTGTAGAAGTTTATTTTTAATATAAAATTTAATTTGATAGCTTTGTTAGTCCACTTTTTGTGTTACAACTTAAGATACATGTTTCGTCTCTTTGAGAAGCATAATCAGACAGACTATCGCAACGTTTATTAATAACTAGCTGACCCAACGAACTTCGTTACGCCTAAGAATCAATAAATGTTATGTTAGCTTGACAACTTAAAACATGATGACTACCAAGCCAACCTTTAGTTGTTAATTGTGCGGTGGAAAGCCAGGCAGGTCCAATGAGCTTAAAAATTCAGTTGGATAGTTGGTTGCTTCGACTTCGTTTGTTACACGGTCGATAGATTTGAAGGAATGTAGTGGACCAACGATTTGATTTTGAATTGTGAAGTTTAAATGATCCACATCTTTGTTCTTCGCCGCAAGAATTGCTCGTTCACTCAACCAATTGTGATTTTTGTGATTAGATGTTTGGGAACATTTTGTTGATGAAGCTGTCCTAAAATTCGGCGGAAACGAAATCAATACGTTCGATTTTTCAACAGGAACACGGTCGTTACCGACGATAGTCGAAGATCGTTTTCAAACATAAAGCGTTTTTCTCTTCTCCTTCGGGGCCGAGTTAATAATTCTCAAATTCTCATGACTATTAATTTACATGCTCCCAATTTATTCTTACGTGGGCGAAACTATGAGCAAAAACTTTTATTTCTAAAAACTTATACCTCGCTTAAGAGGTATGAGTCACCAGTTCCAAGGGTCGTTAGATTGATCAACGCATTGCCTAGAGAAATGGACATTTTTAGTGATAGTATTTGTGAACTGTTTGTAAAGTTTTACTATTTTATTTCTTGATTTTTTATGTTGATTTTGATGTATTATGTAGTTTTATTTTATATTTTGTCTTATTATATTTTTAAATACATGGCGAATTGGCGTCAGCTGTTATATCATGTACTGTAATTTTAATTTCTTACAATAAATAAATAAATATTTAGTCAGCAATTGCTTGGAGAAATCTTCGGCAGATGGATCGTTTAGCAATGCAACTCGCATATTTGTCGTCAGCTGAAGTTTCTTCACATAGCGCTAGAGTCAATGATTTGAGGCAAGCGTTTATTTAATCGGCAGCGGTCGATCTTGGAATGACTGGTAGTGTTTGGCGGAAATCGCCAGATAGTAGAATCATTGCGCCTCCAAAAGATCTTGAGTCACTGCACAGATCTTCCATAGTTCGATTGAGTGCTTCCAATGCGCATTTGTGCGCCATTGTCCATTCATCCCAGGTGATGATTGTATTTGCCACCAAAAATTTCCATTGCTGAATGTTTCGCAATCTTGAATGTCGGTTTTTCAATGGTTTGAAGATTTAACGGCAATTTCAACGCTGAATAAGCCGTTCGGCATCCTTCTATCTACGTGGCCGCTTTTCCAGAAGAAGAAACTGCTACAGAATTTTTTTATCTCGCACGAACAGTGGCCGTAATCAATGACATGAGATCTTCCCAGCTCCACCGGGCGCATCGAGGAAAAATAAGCCACCATTTCCATCATCAATTACCTTCATTAACGTATCGTTCATTTCCTTCTGTTGAGGGTTCAACAGTGGTACATTCGTTCAAACTGATTGGTTCAATGCATCTCGATCATATTCACGTTCACGTTCTGATTCTCGATTGAAAGCGTCATTCATTCCACGATCTGGCGTTGGCATTCCTAACTTGACTAACAATCAGCCGCACATAAGATAACACATGTTTTCGATCAAAAGCAAAGCCTGGTTATGTATCTCTTCATTCATCTCGAGATCGGGATTCCCTGAACTGACACGAATTCGATGTAAAATGTATTCGGACATGTCATCCTTGTACTTGTTCCACAGTTCACGGGGATTCAATGGGAAGCATGTCAAAATAATGATAGAAAATAATGTGCGTATCTGACTTGGAGATTCAGAAACAATTTCTTCAGCGATTTTCATGTCCCAATGAGTATCATTTTCAAGCAAATTGAGTTGTTTACATGCCAGTAGAAGCATTCGTCATTTTTCGGATGAACTGTGTAAATGCGACCAAGAGTATCAGTAGTCATTCGGATGAGCAGGAACCGCATCGCCTTGCTTCCGACGTTAAAATTTCTTCGATGTAGCTTTCCAAGTGTAATAACGTGGCATCTCAAAGTAGAGCAACGTTCGTGCAAACACCGTAATATTGTTGTCAAAAAAATTATCATACCTAATTATAAACATAACCTTATTTCAATATTATCCGATTTTCTTTCGTTTTCATTTCATATCATCGATTTTTTTATTCTAATCCATACTCTAAATTAAAAATTATTTAAAAGTCAATCGTACGCAAAAGAAGCAGAAATAAATGAATTTTGGAAACAACTTGCCATCTAGCGGATAAAATCTGCATACGACGACATTTTCATTATTTCAAGCTGTTCGCCATTTGAAAACTGTATGAGAATATTAATTTTCTTCATAATTTCTTTGTCTTGATATTTTTTCAATGTTTTAATGCTTATTCTGCTATTCTAGGCGGATACGAATTTAATAAAACAAAGATCATTAAAATCCGTGCTGTAATTCTCGAGATATACGTGGTGTAACAAACCCCACTTTGTTTTATATATATAGATATAAACTAAAAATTGGCACAAGGTATTTTTTTTTATTTATAATTTAAGGAAGTTCGCAAATATTTTGTTTTTGTCCTAACAACGGCAATAAGTCTTCAAATGTTATTTTAAGATTTTCTTATAGAATGAAATTTTCATCATTCAACTTATAAAAAGTTGGTCCATTAAAAGTCTTTGTACTTTACACTGAGAGCGGACATTGTTAAAAAATCATTTGTACATTTATTTGACAGCGGTTTTTTGAAATTCAATATATTGTGTTTTTATTCAGATATCTTTTGGTCTTCCTATTCGTTCGCTGAGCTTGATTTTCTTGGTGTTTACTCACACACGAACTTTCCTGTTACGTGGACTGAAGTACGCGTGACAGTCATTCCATGTCGAAAATACTTTTCGGATGTCGAACGGCAATAAACGTATTGAGGTTTCGACTAAACATTCATATCGAGCGTGCCTTCATTGTACTACACTACAATATATTACATATTATTCAGTATTAAACCATTCAAAACACGTCCATATTGATCGTTGATTTATATTCCTATGAGAACCACATTAATATATTGTGCTAGCGTGTTTTCTTGTCAAATGTATTATCAAATAACTAATCATTCCAAATTACAATATATAATATGTAATTCAAATATTCATTCCATTGTTGCCAAATAATCACAATTATTTGACAACAGCGTTCATAAACAATACAACACTGTTCATAAACAAGAACATTTTATTATTCCTACAATCAGTTCGAAGTTTAAAATTTATATTCTCTGATACTAAATACCTCACTTGCTATTTTTTCCACTTACAAACATGGAATATTGTATCTATTCAATGCTTAAATGTCTACTCTTTGGTTTATTTCAGTGGTAGTCAACCTGGTTCTTACCACCCACTAGTGGGCGTTCCAACTTTCATGGTGGGTGGTAGGGGGATTAAAGACACCTATAAATCACCTTTACGGAACCGGTGGTCGGTTAGAAAATTTGACTACTAACTAGGGATTCTGAAGTCTCGGGTTTTTCAAAGTCCCGGGACACGAGACGTGATAAAGTCAAAGTCCCGGGACTTCCCGGGACTTGGGAATCCCCTTTAATAAAATTATAAATTTATTAAAATTAAATATTTGTATGTACTTATGCACTAAAAAAGGATGATAACGGTCCATGTTTTAAAAAAATAACAATGAATTGGGTAAAATTATGACCGTTACTTCACAAATCACAATACAGCTTTTATACCTTTTTTGTCCTATTGAGACATTGGTAACTTTGTAGAATAGTGAAAAACATTTGTAAATAAAACAGCATCAGGTATGAACACTTGATTATAATATTTTTTAATTTGTTTTTGCTACAGTTATATTTTTAATACGATTATGAATTGATTTAAACAAATTTCTAATAACATAAATGAAGATATCTTTCTCCCAAACGTTTTTTAATATTTCGATTCAATTAAACTATTTTTTTGAGCGTTTTTTACGCAGTTAGACGTTTTTTTTTTCATGCGTACTTTAAAAGGGCGGCGAAAGTATGCGTTAATTAAAAAAAATACATCTTTTGAACACATTTATTTATTAATAATAAAAATATTTAATTAATTCAATAATAAAGTCACAACCTCAAATCATACATAGTATGTATTATTTACACAAAAGTTAATATTTTATTCTTGCTTATCAAAATATGCTTTTAAAAATAATAATGAATTTAATGACGAATCAGACAGCCGATTTCTTATTTTTGTTGTTGCTCATCTTCATTGTAAGTCGATGTTGCTTTAATGTTATATATAAAAAATAATCTTTGTTTCCGTTCTCCAGTTGATTTTAAAATATTAAATTCGTTTAGTTTTTAATGGAGAAATCTTTTGTTTTTTTGTAATCCAGTGACAGTTCTGCAATATTTTTCTCATCTTCGATATTTTCTTCAGATACCTCGATATCTTTTTCCACGGAGAAAAGACGTTGTAGTAAATTATCTCCGTATTTCAAAAATATTGTTTTGGAGCATTTGTCAAAATCTTTCGTGTATTCTTTTTGAAAATCAATTAGTCTTAGCAGAACGGTTGGTAATAAAAAATTATAAGCCGCCTTGATTTATAACATAATTTTCTAGAAATAACTATTGGTTCCATTAATTCTTGGAATTCTGTGCGATTATCCCATGCTGCAAAAATAGTTAAGCGAACACGTGTTTAAGTTGTTTTTGTATTTCTGCATGTCTCTCTCTGCCCATTAAAAATGGTTGTTTTGTATTACAATATATAAATAGATGTTATTTGAAACTTCAACAATTATAAATCCAAACAGCTGTTTCTTTTATAAGATTCCTGTTATATATGCATACCTAATTTTGTTAAAACCCCGGTCTTTAATCCTTAGCCTAAATATAATGCATTTTTTTCAAAACTGATCCCGCGGATAGACACCAATGTAACTTTAAAATTAACTTTTTTAGTCACATTAGCGATTGCTTGCATCCAATTTTTATTTGTTAGAATGGTTTTTTCAAAATTAAAAATGTACAATTTGGCTGTCTTAAGTCCCGGGACTTGGTTGTTAAATGTCCCGGGACTTAAGACAGCAAAAAACCTTAAAAGTCCCGGGACGTCTCGACACAGAATCCCTACTACTAACAGAGATAAAAAAGTGGGCGGTAGGTATAAACTGACCCTTGGTTTAGTGGTTGTGGTATACAGCTTAAATATATAGAATTTTTAAAAAAATAATATGTTTTTTTATCCAGAGGTATGAAGTCCACCTACCAGATAGTTTCGAAATTTCGTATTCATTCAATTCAAATAATAGCATAAAGTAATTGCTTCACTACCTGTCTTACTCATCTCACCCTTTTGTCATTACTAGCATCAGAAAAGATAGTTAGCGATTTTCTGTCAAACAATCCTCGTCAAAAGAAATGCTATTTGGAATGAAAGGTGTTCATAAAAACTCCTAATATGACTGAACACTAGGATTATGTTTTATTGGTTTAAAATATAGAAAGTAAATTGCAGCGGCATGCGGTGAATTTATCTCTATCTCTACCACTCAGTATCAATTTTACCAATCGTTTATTACACCTTTTTTTTAATTTCATTTCAAATTGTATTCATTTATCAGTTGATAATGTTCGTTATGGGAAAAACCGGTCCAGATCGTTTAAATAAAAGTGGAATTAGTAAAAAAATATATTTTATTTTTTGAATATAATGTCTTTCCACAAAGTACTGACAGTGAACACCTTAAAAGTGATCATTAATGTGTGTGTAAGAACTAACGCAAGTCTGTTCTCATGTCTAAGTAAGCAAGTTTTATCATTTTTTTTCAATGGGTGGATACAAAATATTAAAATTTTAAGATTCGCTGTTTCAACTTTTACGTCATGAACTGAAAAATCAATTACTGATATAATTACAAATCTGAGAACTTTCATATTATTCTGATGAAATGTATTTAGTATGGAAAGTTTATAGTTTATGTAGGTTTCAGCAGTTGGTTATTGGGTACGTACTTATGCTTGAATGACACGCGATTTTCTATTAATAAAATTCAATAAGAAATTAGGGTATAAATGCCGGATCCAGTGCTTCTGAATTTTTCTTTCAATTTTTTTTTTGTGCTATTTTTTTTGTTTATAAAACATAATATTTGGTAGTCGTCATCAACTCACTGCCTTGCCCGACATCCAATAATCTCGGGTTATTGAAATATTTTATTTAAATTATATTTTTAACCATTTTCTCTTCCAGTGTAAAGCATATGGATTACTATAGAGATTATATAATAAAGGTTGCTCTACGTCCTACTCGAGTAAGCCTAAACACTATGAACAGGACTGGTAATTAGATCATCGTTATCGCTATTTTCCTTTTTTGTATTGCTTTGAAAAATATTATAATATAAATGTCACAAGTAAAATACAATATAACCAGTGGCCAGTAGCCGGCGAAAGCCTCCCAAAGCGACCAAAAACGCAAATGTCAGCTGGCAAGGTTTTAGTATCCGTATTTTAGGATAGGCACGGTATTTTATTAAATTTAAATAATAAAGAATTGGAACTAGCTGGGCCACGTGCTGCGGATGCCTCCGGAAAGCCTCAATCCTGCCTGCCTCTTCTTTCGACCGGTGGGATTCCGGCGTCCCGGACGTCCGTCTGGTACTATCCATAGGATGTACTCGGCGGAACTGAGGGATGCTGGCATGTCATGGGAGGAATCAAAGCTATTGGCGGGATACAGGCAAACATGGAGGTGGCGCGTGGTGACCACATGCTCCACATAGGAAGCGAACATGGCCAAAGAAGAAGAAGAAGAATAAAGAATAGCATTGAGTTTTCTATCAGTGACGATTCAGAATATATACATTTGCTACTGCATAATTTTTCACATATCAAACACAGATTTTTTTATATTCAATGAAAAATTTGGTGATGAAGTACGTGTTATTTTGGGCCGCAACAAATGGCATTTCGGGCCGCGGCTTGTGCGTCACTGCCATATACTAATATAATTTACACACATCCATATTTTTGATAGTAACTTTATAAATATATTTGACATAACAACAGCTAATCAAATATTTTGAAATTGAAAGATCATGCGAGATCGGCTTAGTGACTATTAACATCACAGACACCAACGTATCATATCTCATTTTTTTTTATTGTGAATTTGATATTGACCATACCGATATATGAATCCAGATTCCAGACCTACCAGGCCGACAGAGCGAATCTATTACTAATTGGACCATAACTAGATGGTGGTTGAAAAATTATTTTTGACACAATAAAAGGTATCAGAAACACAGGAAAAGCATGTACTGAAATCATCCAGGAGTGTAGAAATGGTATTTAGAAACTTTTAATCAGATAAATTGTTAGAGATCACATTTCAAAGTACGTTTTATGCAAAGGAAACTAAAATATTTTTTGAAACGCGCAACATGATGAACATCATTTTTTTGTGTGAAATTGTATAACTTTTATGTTTATGCATGGCATTTCATGTTGTTTTTTAATATGATCTTTTTGATGTTCCTCGTTGATTGCGAATTTTCGCTTATCGCAATAATTTCCAGAACGTTTCCCCTTCGATCAACGGTTATCAGTGATGTAAAACGTTGAATGTAATATCGACATGAGATATATGTATTATATATGAAAATAAGTCATTATATGCTATAAAAGCGCGCGAACCTTATGTTGGCCAGCACTCCCTTTGAATGCATAGGTATCACTTAAAAGAAGTTGTCGTCAACTTTGTTTATATGTCCCTACTTTGTTTCATCAAGTTTGTCATTCTGTATACAAGTCAGCTGGGCAGTCTTTTATGTGGGTTAATTGATCAATATTGCATGTCAAAAAATATTCTTGTTTGCATAGTAATGCAAGCTAATTAAACAAACTTATATTTTTACTGTCGTGGAAAACCCGTTAAGGTCGTTAAGGTCTGATGCTTAACTGTTTTTATTATATTTTTTTAGACGAAAAAATACATTTCAAAAAAATCTCAAATATACTTTTTTTACCTGTTATCAAAAAGTAAAATACATATAGAATTATAATGAAGACGTTAAAAATAAGTTGTTTTAATGACAATTTATGGTTATTCAGTTTTTCTTTTACAGAGTCGGTAATGATATAAGTAGGAGCAAAGAAAACTAATAGTAAGCTAATCGCAGTTTGATTTAAATTAATTGAAAATTGGCGAATGTTTTTGAAAAATGATACATATAAATACAATTCTAAATATGTACTTCGATTAAATATCTAAGATGTAAACGATTTAAAATAATTTACTGAATCAAAATTTTTAACATAGATTATATCAAAATGGCTTCGTATATTCCAATGAATCTTTAAGTGCTACGATAAACAACTACAAGCTACGACTCGTAGCACCCATATAAATAAAAAAAAATGATTTGCATGAGACCTGATTCAAATCATTATTATTCGCTCTTTAATATTCCATAAATTACCATACTCGTTTTTTGTTTCTTTTCTACGATCATAATTTTTTTCTGTGTCAAGTATTTCATGTTCGACAGCAAAAAATCGAAGTTTTCGCAAAAAAAAAAAGTTGGCCATTTGACCCTTATATTAAGCATTAAGAAAATAACTCAAATTTAAAGCAACTAAATCGCCATTTTCTTCAACTATTTCCCTTTTAAATGTATGTATTGGAGCGTTTTTATGGCCTGTTTTTAAATCAATCATAACATGTTATTTCAAGAGATGGTATTTAAGAGTATATATTTTTAATTGAAAGGATAAAGGTATTTATTTTTCATTTAAACAGATTTATTTAGGATTTGATTGCTGTGCACCTCTTTTGTCATCATAGTATTAGCGGTAGGTTCCATACTTAACTTAAATCAATACTATTTTTGGAAAATCTTTTTGCATCATTTGTATTATTAGTATTATTGTAACGAACGTCTGTTCGTAACTTATAAGATCCAGAAAAGCTATTAATTTCTGATAAGCCGGCGTAGGTAGATCGAAAAGACAGTGCATGACTCACTGGCAGTCGTAACATTTTCAAAGGATGAATTTAAAAAAAATATGGTCTCCGACTTCTCAATAATTAAAGAATCTGTAAATTCATAACTTTTTCAGAAGACTGAGTCAAACAATAAAGCCTCTGACTTTTCAATAATTCTGAAATCTGTCAAATCGTCACTTCGAGTTGACAATAATTCTGGAATCCTCAATTACCCACTTTTTTCGGCAATGATCTCAAGCAATTGTGGCATGTTATTATGGTGAATGAGATTGTGAAACAAACGGGTCCGGGATTGGATGTCCTAACAGGGATGATATCTTTTATAGAACTACTAATGTTAGTTGGCTTAAAATAGAACATACATATGACAGCATAATCTGAAATAAAGAGATGATATACATGAATTTCTAATCCGTGAATATTGATGCAATTAGTAAACGAAATAAAATGATTATAAAATATTATACATTTGGCGTAAATAGTCACACCAAGTCATTTGAGATTAACACCGAAGTATCACAAACGGCATCACAAAATGCCATGCCCAAGATCTCAGACGAAATTTTGATCTTTCTCCTACTAAACAATATTTTTCTGAAGTTTTATTATAATATATTGAAAAAAGTTTTTTTTCGTTCTCTATATTTTGTACGCATGCAATACATTTCGCATTTTTTAAAAAACGGATTATATTTCTCTTAATCAATAAAGCACGTTGATAAAACTATTATTAAGTTTAATTTATATGTTTGGTGTAACCAGTGGCGCGCATAAATTTTACATACCTAATCAAAATATTTTTTTCTGTTAAATGTTATTAAACTGTAGATTTTTTTTATTTGTTTGGCTTAGACGAGGACATTTGCCGATGTATACAAATGGGCAGGGGGTTCTTTTACCGTGAGAAAAAAAACAGATTAATATGAAGTTTACTGGTCACAAAATAACGACTTAATTATCAAACTGTTTTCTATCTTTATTTGTTATAAGCGTTTGTACAATATTTTAAATTCTTGCGTCAAATTGTTGAAAATAATAAGTATGAGGATTGAGGATGCATCTTGGCCGGCGAGCCCCTTGTTAAATTATGCAAATACAATATTCTAAGATCAAAACAGTACCTAACTGCAATATCTGACCATATATTATCTACTAAAGATTCAGCTTTTTTCTTTATATCTTGATTTTTAAGCACATCAGTGCATGGTTAAAAGCTCGGTCCCTTGCAGCTCTGTATCGGACCAATAATATGAGGAGTAAATTATTTCCTTTTCTTGATCGCATTGATTGCTAAAAGCATTGTTGTGTATATATTATAACTGCCATGTTGTTTTCACGATTTCCAGTTGAAAAATGATTCCATTCTATGAAGATGCTTCTCAAAAGGCTGAAACAGTGATAGATTTCAATTTTTCATTAAACATGAATTTCCACGAAGTATTAGCCGAATATACCGAAAAAAATACTAGTGTATTTAAAAACATCAATAATATATATTTTTTCTTAATGCCACTATATTTCCTAAAAATAATATCAAATACGACGTATATTGTATTGATGGTCTACCATCACCATATAATCACAAAGATATATTATTTATACAAACAGAGAAGGCTGAGATTTTATACCCTCTGTACTGGACGCCGCTGGCATAACCTTAGTTGACCTTAAGAGTTTTCGCATATTTCAGGGGTAGGTTGTACTTAGCCTGGTATCATGCAATATATTATACGTGTAAGGGTGCAATGATCTCATTTGCACTTTAACATTGTTAGGCAATGCAATCATAAAATAATTGTAAAGCATAAAATACACACTGTGATACTTCCAAAACTGCTAGTTTGGTACTGAAAAAAATTGCTCAAATGCAGAGATCGCGGTTCTATTTTTACATTTCGGTGATACTAGTATTGCAACCTTTAGTTCTGACGTGAATTAAAACAAGTTATCAATCGTGCCTTATAAATTTTGTTGAACTTAATAATTTCGTATTTGTCTATTCATGTCCGCTCTCAATGTGGATCACATGGCCTCCTAATTAAGGCATCCAATCCCATTCAATTTTCTGATCCCGAAATCCCGGGATTGATACGGCTGTGATCCCGGGATTTCGGGATTGAGACATTTTGAGCAAATCCCGAAAATTGACACGAAATTGACAAATCGACGTTTTCATATTCCTCGGTGAGCTAAATAAAAAATAAAACGAGTTTCTGTGACAATCCGGAAAAAGTATACCAAATCGAGGATTTCAAATTCCTCGGTGAGCTAAAAAAAACGAGGTTTAGAGATAATCCGGGAAAAAAGTATAGCGTATTGAGGATTTCCTCGGTGAGCAAATCCCAATCCCGGGATTGGATACCCTACTCCTAATGGAGGTATCTCAACAGATTTTTTTTTCTTCGATAACTGTTCGTTACTCAGTTGCTCAAACTCTCTTTGTTCAAGAGAGTAGTAGGGACCCGATCATTTTACCTCATTGAAAATGTTTGTTAGGTATTACCTATTTTGCACATTGATTCTTCAAAATATTGACCATATCGATAATATTTGTATTTCTTGTGAAACGGTTTAAATTGTCCCTAAATGTATTTTTTCATAAATTTATATAATTCCCAATCCGCCCTGTCCAATTATGGATGTACAGAAAACGTTAGGTTAACTTGTATATTAATAAATCTATTTTCTTCATATTACATACCCCGTCATTAAGTTCTCACCGTGAGAGATGTTTAATGATGGAATTATAACCAATCTTCGCAAAAACAACGTCTATATAGTAGCGGACATGGACATCGATAGATAAAGCGGCTTATATCCTACGTCGCGACTATCGTGTGAGAAAATTCTCTAGAATACCGTCAAATACTCAGAATGGTTAACTTATAATGGATTTGTGGGTTACGTTATTATGATCATTTAACATGCATCTTATATTACCGGTCGAGGGCATTGGAGAAAGTTGATATGTAAACGAAAACTGTTCTTGCAATTTTCAAAGAAAATTTTCGTCATTATGTAAACATTTATTAACAACATGTCATGATTTATTATGTTTGCAAATTATAGCAGTCAAGCTACGGAAAATTTCACCGTTAACAATTCGTCGAAATTTTCTACAGACGAGTTTTTAAAGCTTACATTGTCATTGAAATAAACTGTACATTTACATTGTACTGTTTTTACACTTCCGCGAAAAGAGTTCGCGATCCAATTAGGAATAGTCGAAGCAAATCAACGTGAAAAGTCTAGGAATCTAAGGGCGGTCAAAACTAAGTGCCTCTTGTGCAACGGTTGTGCATCATGGTGATTGGTGAGGCTGCTTTACGGTTATGCGAGCTATAGTACCTTATGAAATTATAGAGTTACCGTAACCGGTGATTTGAAAACAGAGGTACTAGACTAGAGGTACTAGAGGTACGGTGGTGTGACTTTGTAAGGAACCCAGAACTAAGAGAGCGGACCAGCCAGTCACTAATTACATCCAGCATAAAAAAGTTAAATGAACCGTGCTATCTAAAGAAAAATAAGCATTAGTTGGTATAATACGGTAATTTGTTATTTCGTACGATTTTTATACCGTTATTTATTCGTGGTATTCTATTTATTATTACAGTCAATTTTATCACATTATATCGTAACCTTAAAGAATATCGTCAGAATAAATTAAATATTGGAATTACATATTCCGAGTAGAGTAATCATTTTTCGAAACGCATTTGTCAGATGCATTTGGCTTAGTATATATTTTTGTAATTAACGATTTGTTCGTAAATCGATGTAATTAATACGTATCTCTTATAAGTTATAATGTAATATCTTTAAGCTTAATAATTATTATTTGCGTGTTACCTGATTATCCTCAGCTGTAGAAAATTATCGAGAATATTTTCCACACGAACTTTCCACGCCAAGGAAAAGTTTGTTTACATATAGATTACTTTGCAAAGTTTGAGCGATGTTTTTTTCAGTTATTGAAACACCTTCAGCTTTATAACTTTCGTATAGTACATAGGCGTATATATATATATTTATTTTTTTATTCCACTGGACCAGAAACTAGTGAAATATCAGAGTTATCGAATTTAATTAATATTGCAAATAGTTTCCCACAACGCTATCGCCGACTCTATCGAGAATATGATTATTAATAAATTGGATATTATAAAATAATTAATATTGCCTTAAATGAGAATCTTTGCTTCCGTATAAATTATAAACATATCACAATAAAATACTAAATAAGGAATTCGGTAGTCAACGCCCTGTTACGCCAGTGATTCTAAAAAGACGTTGAAAATGACTGAATCACGTGTTGTGGATGTCTTTTCTTTCAAGCGGTGGGATCTCGGTGTACTGGAGACTATCCCTGTTATCTACATTTGAACTGAAGAACGCTGGCACGTCATGTGCAGGAGTATATGCTCTACATTGGTAGTGGATATGGTCCAAAAAGACTTCCATCGTGGTAATTTATGAATGAGCAGTCACCATCGCCATTAAGTAATTCATTTAATTCCGTCATATGCCTATATGGTAATATAGCTCACACGTTGTGATGCTAACTCTACTCTGAATGTGCCGACACGCATCGAAATGTAAATTGGAATTAAAACTAAAACGCAACTAAGGATATAATTTAATTTTGAATTACTTTAATTTGAAAACTTTAAAACAATTTTGCTGTTGGATTGAAAGCCGTTTATATTTGAAAAATATAAATATAATTTAAACTTTTTGACAGCAAGATGGCCTTTTTCTATGCCTAACGACTGTGCAATAAATTTCATTTTGACATATTAAACCAAGGTATGTTTCTATTTAATAGATTTGCCGTTCAGGCAAAGAATTACTATAGTTTTTGCATAAAAGTAAAATTGCTACGTTTGTGTTTCGACTCGATATCGGATAAAACGATTACTAAAGTAATCAAAGGTAGTTTAGTAATAAATAACTCATAATTACTAGAAAACAAATTTTTAAGCAATAAAATAACTTAAAACATAAAAGTGATGATTATTTCCAAAGGATTTTTTCTTTGCTGTCAGTAGGTACGCAATAACGTCACGTAGTAACTTTTGTTTAGTTTTAAAAATTTCCTTTATAAAAGTAATCTTCACCCACTGCATATTGTTATTCCATGCACAGAGAAACACCACTTAAAACTAGGAAACTTTTAAATTAATTAAATAATCAAGTGACCGTATACTGTTTGTTTAATAATTGATCGAAAATCGGGCAGCTAGTAATAATGTTAGTATGAATGAAACAATCTTTTAAATATTATGTTCCTTCCTTCCTTCGTAAAACTCTTTCTTATCGGGTAAGTTGTTATTAAAGTAATTGGAAAAATGTTTCTCATTGAAGTGTTATAAACAATGTACTATAAATAAGCGAATAATTTTAAATATATTGACTCACCGTCGGCTCCAATATCATCAGACACCCCATTTTCTTGTTGATCCAACATTTCTTCAATTTCGAATATGTTACTTTTATTAATACTTCTATTGCACTGCTAAGAACGTTTTAACTTTATCAACTTTTTCATCATTTCGTCAGTTAAGTCATACTTAACACATTAATATCATAAAATATAATATTGTTTCTTCAATACATCTCTGATTACAGTTAGAACGTAATACAAGATAAACATTGCGAAAAAGATGTTTTATTTTATCTTTAAGTCATATTTAATAGATGTGTTGTATCGATAAACTTACAGATTTGTTGATGTGACTGTGTAGATTTGTCATACTTTGACTGTATTAATTTCACGTATAAGATTCATATTTGAAAATGAATTAAGTTAACCGTGTTTTAAGAATCAATACCAAAGAAAGTGAGCTAGTTTTTTGGCATTTTCAGAACACACGTGACACACTAGATACTTTTAAAAAGTTTTCGCGACGTTTTTTGACTTAAGTATTATAAGTTTTAACTACATCAAATAATACAATTGACTAAGCACTTTTGAAACCGGAAACAATCACCATCAAGAACGGAATGGTTATTATTTGCTTCCTGTAATTTGCACACTATTGTTGTTTGAAAGTTGAAGTTAGCGCCGCGACACCTGTCTTCAGCGGCGTCGCTGGTTCGACGTCCAAGCCGCGCGAGTTTGGTAGGGCCTTTGCGAATGCTCCGAGTTTTTCCACTCTTTTATTGCCGCTGAAAAACATCGTGGAAAAGTCAACGGCGCGTGATCGTATCGATTCCATGAAGAAATACTCACACAGTCAAACTGTACCAAGGGTGTTTCTAAGTTGTCTATTTGTATTATTTCCTTTACAATTCTCTCTTATTTAATTATTAAATTTTTGACGATTTGTTTACATGTTAAAAAAGTTATCAATATCCTTTTTATTTGAAAAAAATCTCTGATGGGAAAAAAAATCCAAGACATAAATAAAATATCTTATTATCTTTAGATAGAATTTATCATACAGTGTCATTTAAGCATAAATAACGTGAATATGTTAAAAAACGTTTTTAAATGATATTAATTATACATACATTTACTAATCAGACCTAACCAATATCAATCTGTTATCATTTTTGAACTATTATGAACTATTATGTTCCTAACCTAACCTAATATGAACTTTATCAAAATTTGACAAATATCTTGCAGAAAATAATAATGTTTCTTATAAAAAAAAGGTGCCGGAATTTATTTCTTGCCAAGCTTTAACTAAAGATTTTTCTAATCCATGTCCGTTGCCAATGTGGAGCATAAGGCTTTCTAAATGAGGTTTCTCAACAAAAGTTTTTTTCGAGAACTAATTGTTACTCATTATTTAAAAAAAAAATAATATTCAAAAAGAACTTTAGATGCCGAAAAATAGTTAATGGTTTACAAAAAAGCCAAAGTTTTCAGAGCAAAATAAAATTAAAATTTTGCGGATATTGATTTGAAATATAAAAAAATGCTAAGAAAATGGTGCCGGAACGCCGTTCCTTCGCATGAGAAAATCGCCCTGAATAAGTAATACATACATTTTCTTGAATTTTTATAAATCAATTAACATACATGCAAACAAATCAAAAATTGTCTCTAAACAAAGTCGAATATAGCCATTCTAATCCATTGTTTATTTTGAATTGAATCATCCCTTATAAAGCTTTCTAAATGAGGTTTCTCAACAAAAGTTTTTTTCGAGAACTAATTGTTACTCATTATCTAAAAAAAAAATAATATTCAAAAAGAACTTTAGATGTCGAAAAGTAGTTAATGGTTTACAAAACAGCCAAAGTTTTCAGAGAAAAATAAAATTAAAATTTTGCGGATATTGATTTGAAATATTAAAAAATGCTAAGAAAATGGTGCCGGAACGCCGTTCCTTCGCATGAGAAAATCGCCCTGAATAAGTAATACATACATTTTCTTGAATTTTTATAAATCAATTAACATACATGCAAACAAATCAAAAATTGTCTCTAAACAAAGTCGAATATAGCCATTCTAATCCATTGTTTATTTTGAATTGAATCATCCCTTTTGGCCGCGATAGTAATTTTGTGAGACTGTTATACGTCGTTTTATTGTGAGCTCATCAATGCCCTGCCGACGTCCACGCTATCTCAAATTCCAACCCTAATTTATGTATTCGTCGATTGTTTATTCCGGTTAAAGTTTTATATGTCATTTTTAAATAAAAAAATTTAAACAGAGTCTACGTCGCATTTTCGTTGTGTGTTTCTCATTTAAAATTGCTTTGGATATATATAGTTTTATCGATTATTTCCATCAAATTTTATTACGGTAGTATTAAAATTTATTGTAACTCATTCCCAATCATTATTGGATATGTTTATCCACATTTTTAAACAGATTTTTTTTTCTGTACCTGTCTAACTATACTAATTCATAATCTGGGGTCTATAAAAAGTCAATACTAGACGATCCAATCCCGGATCCTTTTCGAAATCCCGGAATTTCAGGATTCACAATTTTTCGATCCCAGTATTCCAAAATATTTTTCAACTCAACAACAAGAGCTTTTTTTAAAGTCTTTCCTCAGAAAAGTTGTGAATTGAGAGATTATTTAATTATTCAGAAGCAAAAAATCTGTTTTAAGCTCCATCCTTTCAAAAAGTTACGACAGCCTGTGACTCCAGCGCATTTTTTTTTATCGGATTTAACGGATTTTTCACGTGTCATAGTAAATTCCGGAATTACGGGATCGCAAAATTGGTCGGGATCCCGGGATTGGAGGCCCTAGTCAATGCAACTCGATTTAGAGAATTTAAATGTATTATCCGAGAAATATGTTTAGCAATAAAAATGTTATAATTACTTTGCTGTTATCATGTTTCTCTCTACATAATATGATAATATTTAACGACATCGTGTGGAATATCGTGCGAAAAGATCAATCGAAGATTTTTCTTTCGTCACTGTTATTGAAAAACTTTTAGTATTGACATATAAAGTATACAAAACAAAGTTTATATGTGCTTTTAATAACTATAACCAGTGTTTTTTTGCCATGTTACGCGATGGAACGCCGTTCCGGCACCTTTTTTCTCGACATTTTTAATGTTTCAAACCAATGTTCGCAAAATTTTATTTTTATTTTCTTTTGAAAACTTTTGATTTTTTACAAGTAAAAAAAGAATTATCAGAACTAAGACTAGAACTAAAAGATCGATTTCTGCTCGAAGTCGTTGGTATTTGTGATATCTATCCCTCCCACTCTTAAATCCTATAATTAACAGGGCAAAGCGAGAGTCATTAGTTAACCACTAGTCCTGTGCCAGCCTTATTTTTCTATTCTTATTCTCTTTAAAAAAGAGAGGTTGAGAAACTGACTAACAAGCAGTTCTCGTAAAAAAACTCTGTTGAGATACTTCCACTACCAAACCATATCCTCCACATTGAGAACGGACATGCATTATAAAAAAAAGCTTGACAAGATTTGTAAAAAGCACTAACTATAACAAATATTCTGTATTTATTTCATTCACAGTTGAGCTTTTTATTCTTACAAAACTGTGGCTATTACATTATGATACAATTAAGCTTCACAGAGCTTTATCACGACTCGTTGCGACGCTCATCAACGCACTGCTGTTAAACTTTCCGCGTCGGCTTTATTTTGACGTCTCCCTTTACAGGCCTAATTTAGACTTTACCCCATCACGATACCGCCTGGCAATTGTGTGACCTTATTTCGGTAAAGCTTATCAATTGCCATTATATTATATACTTTGCACTGTGTTTGTTTTATTTTGTTTAGTTAGTTCAATTGAACTACTTTTTGTTTGATAGTTGGTAGACTCATTGCATGCTGAAACGTATAGAATTCAATCAGCCACGGATATATTTTAAAATCGTTATCTTTTGTTTATTGTAGCACGTCAAAAAATATCTTAATATTTCTAATTCACGCCAGTTCGCAATGTGGAGCATATCGTTCGTACTTTTCCACAATCTGGTATCTCAAAAAGTTTTCAGGAGAAAATATGTACTTTATTCTACCGCTATCGCTTTCTATCGTTATTAAATACCACTGAAACGGTTTTGTCCTCAATATCGGCGAGAAAATTAATAGGGCAGGAAACAAAGACGTTTCCATTCATACCACCCTCTCCTTCATCCCAAACATAGCACATGGTCATATTATTTGCCAAATTATTTTTTGTCAACTTTTTGTATTATATTTTGATAGAAAGGATAAAGTACAGCCAGGACTAGTGTTAAGCTAATCGCCCTCGCTACGTTGTTTTGATAATTATCAAGATTTTTTTAGAATACAGATATACGATTTCCAAAATAAAACAGGTCGTAATCACTTGAAATAACTATGAAAATATACATACAATATATTTTTTGATAATCTCAAAAATTCATTTAAATCTGTAAAAAAAGATGTGCATAAAATAAAAGTTTATTCCTGCACAAAATATTGATGCCTAATTACAATATATCAAAACTATTATTTTTGATTTGTTACACGTAGAAGCAAAGTATCAATATTATATATACGTAAAATACGGATTCTGAAAATAAACTAATTCGTGAAAACATATTTTTTTTATGCAGGATCGAATTCGAAAAATGCGACGTTATTTCAGAATGGTGGTAAATATTTTTTCTCTATACCGATCTACAAAAAATAATATATCTAAAATGAGTACTTGAGAAGATTATTATCGTAATATTATATAAAAACACGCAATAGTCATAACGATATAGAAGTATGTATTCATATTTTGTATTAAACAAGTTTTCTTGTAGGCTAATGGATCTACAATTCCTTCCTTAAGTGATTATTATTTAATTCGATCCAGTTAATGAAATTCTAATTACCAACAAAAAAGTTCACGGTGATCGCTGAGGAATACTATGATAACATTGCTATTAGCGTTAGTTTTAGTTTGAATAATTTCGATGCAGTTTTAGTTTGTAATTTGGGCTGATGTATCTTTTGGGGGGCTTGTCAAAATGCGAAGGGGAAACAGTTGGCGCCCCGGCAAGAGACTTAATGGCTTGCATCAGTAGCTTACCATTCGTTTGTGTGAATTACAAGTCAACACGCGACATTCAACTTTTTTTTTCAAATAGTTTCCACAATAGTAACTCAACTTATACCAATCGAGACAAACTTTTCCTTTTTTTTTAGATTTAAGTGCCACGGTCTTTTTGATTTATCTTTATTTGTTGAGAGGAGTGTGACTTAACCTTACCGAAGCCATCGCACCCTTTATATTACTAAAGTCAAGGAAAAACTAAGGCTGTGGTGAGTGAAGTCGGAGTAGCCCGATTTTTTGATTTACTGCGGGACAACTCTGATATAATTACGCGAATAAATGAATGCGCCCGTCTTAAAAAGATTACTTCATCGTAATGATGCAATCGCCCATTTTGATTTGAAAATCGCCCCAAAATGTATAGAAATATGTTACATAAACGCGACGTCGAATTTTTAAAATACTCCTCTAAAATATACTGGTTTAAAGGGCTGTGGAGTCAGACCTAAAGAAACGACTCTGAGTTGATTTTTTAAATCATTTCAGTTTATCTTTTATATCTGCATACTATCAAATTATTTTAGTAGATTTCACCAATCAATATGATGAATAGACTTTGAATTTTTTTTCTTAGATTTTTTCGACTCCAACTCCGCCTACGACAAAAACACCGACTCCACAGTCCTGGTTTGAAGTGTCCAATTTTGCAATCAATTTAAATCAAAATCGTTTTATTTTAGGAACTAACATTCAAAAAGTGATTTGTCACAAATTTTGAAAAATGACGTTTAATATCAGTTCTGATAGTCCATATATAAAATCTATGAATGGAATTCACAATTGGTGTTCAAAAAAGGTTTTTTTACTACAAAAATTAAATAATAAAGTTGACACATTCAAGCGAACTGATTTCTCCAACACTCAAATAATCATTTCACAAGCTCTGTATTTGTGTGACAAATCACTTTTAGAATGTTTGCTCCTCAGTCATATTCTAAATGATTCTTTAATATATTTTTTTACATCGGATCTTAAAAAAAAGCAATAGACTTAATTGAAAAAATAATCTCAAACACTAACAGTAAATTATGAGAGTTTTTCGCGTCCATTAATTAACAAGTTGCCGACTACTTTCGTATTGTGTAATCTTTTAAAGCTGAAAATTGCATCCCGCCATCGTGTACCCCAGCCGACGTAAAAAGATTCAACTTATAAATAATACTAACCGGTCCTGATCTAATAAACTTTATGTGGAAAAAGTACTAAAAATCTTTTATTATTTTTATTATAATGCCTTTCCACCAAGTATTGACAGTAAACACCTTGAAAGTATAAATAATACAATATAAAATGACGTCTAACATGCCGTCAATGTAATCTTATTTGAAAAATGACGTCTTACATGCCGTATTCGAACAGTTTTGATGTTCATAACGATACCGTCTGATGGTTTTTTTGTTGATTCGTAAATCACATTTATCTATGCGCTTTAGGGCTGTTTTAAAACTATGAATATCAATATATTGGCCTTGCAAATTTCTACCCTCGCACATCGGTTCTGAAATATGACTATATTCACGATTTGAAGGTTTTTCCGTTATTGTATGGTACCGAATTTCAAAATTATTTTTGGGTACGTCATATCAAATACCTAACCCTGAACTTTTCCATTGAATAATAATTCCACTGCAAAATTGAATTATTTATCCCGAAACAGTTATTCAAATATTGTATTTTAAAACATTTTTACGACGTCGTTGGCGCAATATAAATGACATACATAGGGTTCTGAATGACATTTACCTGCTTTTGCAATTGCATTTGTTGTTATGTGTTTTTGGTGTTTTTACTTAAAAGTTAACGGCCATTGTTCTCTATAAACTTGATTGAAAACTGAGAAAACTCTGTCGTAAAATTTTGCTCTTGTATATTTAAATATAACTACGTACCCAATATGATATTATAGAGAATCACAAGCTTTCGATTCTGCACTAAGCTGACGATATGTCATTGATTGTTGCCTCATTTTTCTGTCGTCAAGCTGTCACATAATCATATTGTAAGTAGGGAAAGCAAAATCGGTAAAACCGAGACCGGATGTTTCGATCGTTTATTTAATAATGATATTTGAAAAGAAAAAAGTGTTCTATTCAGAATAATAGTGGTATAACTGAAAATTTATGGAAAATCAGTTTATACCGAAGACACGTTCAAAATATTGTATTAATTAATCCGTGGAATATTGGTTCATCCCATATATTGTCGTATTCTTGACAAAAACTAGTTATGTTTATACAATTCCATACTAACCTTAATTTCCAATAGTAAATTACCTCTCGTATCAAAATTTAACAATTAAAATCCGTTTAATATATTTTTTATGATCCATTTTTTTAAATTATAATATAATTTGCACAAAACTTGCACATAATATTGTACACTTATAGTGAAAATTCGATAGTGCTACCGTTCAAAAAAACCTCGCTTATATTACAAGACTCAGAAAACTAGAGATATTCTTCTTTCTTATTTGGCCATGTTCGCTCCCTATGTGGAGCATATGGCCGCCACGCGGCACCTCCATGTTTCCCTGTCTCCCGCCAATAGCTTTGCTTCCTCCCATGACATGCCAGCATCCCTCAGTTCCGCCGAGTACATCCTATGGATAGTACCCGACGGACGTCCAGGACGCCGGAATCCCACCGGTCGAAAGAAGAGGCAGGCAGGATTGAGGCTTTCCGGAGGCATCCGCAGCACGTGACCCAGCCAGTTCCAACGTCTCTCCATAACCACTGACGTGACGGGACGCTGTCTTGTACGCTCCCTTATCTCTGAATTCCTCACAAAATCAAACCACCTCACCCCCATTATCCGACGCAAGCATCTGTTCTCGAAGCTCAGTATACGGTTTTTCTGAGTCTTCGTCAGGTGCCATGATTCGCAATTAATACTAGAGATATAACAATATTATTCTATTAAGAAAAAACATAATATTCCTTTGTATTTAATTTCCACTTTTATTTATAAAGATTAGGACCGGTTTCGCTCATGGCGAGTAATGTCAAAGTGAGACATATTGTGAATCTGAAGAAAAAAAATGTAAATAAATCTTGGACGGATTTTTCTGCAGCCTGACTTATTTACATGTATATACGTACAGACATTTAATGTTTGCAAGCTTTTTAATGGTCATAATTGTATTCAAAAACATAATAATTTAATTTTATTTATGAAAATCGGCCTCTTGTGGTTATGGTTAAGTTTTTTTTTTTGGAATGCCGGTGTTTTGATATGGTATTTTAAAATGCCGATATTGCAATACGACCGTGAACATTATCATTTTCATTTATTTTCGTTACCGGTATTGATCTTTGCATTAACGTTATTCATCATGGAAAACCGGTATAAGTATACACGTCCCATAGTGCAATTCCTAATCGCAAGTTTTCGGGAAAATACACGGCGCTTACACGTTGTCTATGGAAACCGGACGATAAGCGAGGTAGCACGTCAGACTTTGGCGTTGGCTTATCGCATGCTTTCTGACAATACCCGTTCGCGAAAATTCAAAGAATTTCCTTAAGCGCTGATACTGCTCCAATAATGCTCAGTGGCGTTACCGAGAACATATCCAATCGTAATTGGATAGAGAAGTAGACTATTATTGACGAGCCAATCAGTTTTTGTTACACAATTTCGGAAATTTCCTCGAATTTTTATTATATGCAGTAACGCTCGAAACTTATTTTCTATTATACATTCTCGAGTGTATTCTCCGTTGTACCCACCACCACCGCTCGCTACGATTACACTCAAACTTATAGTGTGTATTCCGTAGCTTAACGACGTAAAACCAATCTGATTTTTTGTAAGGAATGTAAATGAAATATTTCTTGGTGTTGGATAGTATGTACACCAGTGATTCCCAAACTTATTATGCTCTCGTACCCCCCATAATTTCATAAGAGAAACAAATATAAATTTTATGTTGATTCCTTGAATGGTAAATGGTGTTAATAAAATATAAATAAAACATTTTGATATTTAAATTAGTATTTATAACAATAAATATTTTTTGATATTTAAAACACATTTTGTCAATGCGACGGGTGAATCTGGTGAGATGATATCAGATCTTTTATGTTTGGCTCTATGTTTGATAGTATCAATCGTAAGTCTCCACGATCACTTATTTCCAGTGAGGTTCTTTTTCTTGTAATAAGGTTCATAACAGTACTAAATCCACGTTTTACTAAATAAGAAGACGGGAAAGCAATTAACAGCTTCTGTACAGTGCACCATAAAGCAGGATATAAAATTTGTATCTGTTTTTGCAACCAGAATTTGTGGTAGCCTTGTAAAAACATTGGTTTAAGTTACTCATTTGTAGATGATTCAATTAATTGCTCATGTAACAATATAGATTCATCATAGTTTGTAGTTCTACTTGTAAAAGGGTCCAGCACCCGATCTGGGATAACTAAGTGAAGAATGTCTTCAAATCTTCGGCTGAGATCAGAATGAAGAGCCGCTAAGTGTTCACATTAAGCAAGCAAATCTTCACTTCGCTTTTCCAATTTTGAAAGATTAGGAAACAGAGCATTCTCCTCTCCCCAAGTTTTGTTTGTCTATACAAATTTTGCGCTCAATGCAAAATATTTTTTTGCAATAAACGCAAATATTATACTTTTAGTTTTGATTAAATTTAGTTCATCGCCTTGTAGCTTCAATTTTTTTCATTAAATTTGACATTAGATTTGAAGATAATTAATATTTTGTTTTATTCAAAAAAAAAAAAGAAATGCTTCAAACGATCGCACTGCATATACACAATTGGTGGTGGTGGGAAACAAATCTGATCGCACTAATTATTTAAGATATAGATAATATTTTGATTTAGTTATTATTTTTTCAAAGTTAATAAATAATTCAATTATTATCAATCAATAACTAAACATACTATTAAGAAATGTGATTTACTAAAACTATTTCATGTAACTTACGCAAAAGTATAACTTTGCGTAAATAAACTTAATATAATATGTCAATAAGAAATCAACTATTAATATTAAAAAATAATTATTTGTATCTTCGTAGCAATCCGAAAACTATACTCCTTTTGTTCAATGCTAGGAAAATTAGTTGAATGCACTTTGCATCATCAGTGTCATTTCATCTTTATACGGGGAACTGTGGAGCCGAGCTCCAATCTCCCTTTCATCTAAGGTTAAATATATATTTTTTTTTCTTCTAATTTAGATGTTGTGGGCCCATTTCATTTAATTTATTCTATTTACTTTTTTTAGAATGCTTTGGGTTTGTCTGTTGAAATGCACTTTGCGGCGAGGTCCGTTCCTTTTAAAGATATGGCCGCGGTTGGCTTGCTTGCAGGGTGTAATATTTGCCCATACTTGTTTTTTATTATACAATGTGTACATTTTACTCAAGACCTAAAAATTATCATCAAATTATTTATTGCTATTTATTTTAACTTTCATAATGCTGAAAATGTGTTACAAATATTATTTTAAATCTAACCTTTCGTAGACCCCTTGGCGTTCTCCACGCAGCCCCAAATTAATTTTGACCGGCCACGGACCCTCTGAGCGGTCTCAGGGACCCCTGGGGGTCTGTAGAAACCACTTTGGGAACCACTGATGTACACCAATGCTCTTCAACCTGAGGTCCTCGAACCGGTACCGGTTTGTTTCGATTTTTTTTCTAATTTCTTCTCTGAAAATTAGAAAATATGAAGAAAAAGTACAGATATCTCTGATACTGTGATAGACTGTATGTGAGTATAAGTTACTGGTTGACGCCGGTCCGCGAAATATTTTCCCAATTTTTACCGGTCCGCAGATGTTGAAAGGTTGAAGAACACTGGTGTACACTGTACAGAATGTAGTACAGGGTGTAAATAAAATAGAGCTTTTATGAACTGAGATCTACTCGTTTTCCATACAACACCATAAACATGTTGTATGCCTTGTAATTTCATTTAAGGTATCGACTATGTGCTTGATGAAATATCAATATCAAATGTGAAAGATTCCATCGATTTACAATACTGACCTCATTCGTATACAAAGTTAACGGCAAAAGATATATTCTGAACCCTTTGACCGACTGCTTAATTTTTTTTAAAATTTGCTTAAAAAACGAATATTATTTTGATCTAAAATTTATAACCCATTTACTATTGCGCTACTGGCCAACAGTATAATTGCATCCAAGAATTTCCCATGGCAAAACACTTTATAGGTAGCGATAGATTTTCGCGTTTTGGCGAATCAATTCGAACATTTTTATTTCGCGAAATTTCATGCTTTAATGCAACCGTTCAACATGACATAAGTTTTACATTTAATTTTACAAAGACGTTAACAATAGGGCCTCAAATCCCGAGATCCCGTTCAATTTTGTGATCCCGAAATCCCGGGATTGTGATAGTACCAATCCCGGGATTTCGGTGTTGAGAAAATTTGAGAATGTTGGGAGCATTTTAGGAATTCCGTAAATTCTTGGGTTATTGGATTCGGATATTCTGGGAAGAGCTAAAACAAACTTCTCGCGCCGTTTCATTTTGGGAATTCCGTAAATTCCTGGATTTTTGAAATTTCAAAATCGCCGAGCAAAAATTTCTCAATACCGAATCCCGATTTTATACACGATCTTATAGTAATAGCAAAAAACACAATGTATCGATATATCAAAACGTATAATTTATGTTTTGAAAGTATACGGTATTTTTTTACGATCATATCAGATGAATAAAACAATATTCCTACTAGGGTATCCAATCCCAGAGGCTTTTTGTGATCCCGGGATTTCGGGATTGACTTATTTTCGATCCCGGGATTGGGCACTCAACATGAAATCGTGTATAAACTGATAAAACTTTTGGTGTCATGGAATTTTTCAATAAATACCAGCGTGACTTGTTTTTTTTTAGCTCTTCCAAGAATTTCAAAATCTCAAAACCCAGGAATTTACCGATTTGCCCAAAATGTCAGCGTGACTCGTTTTCTTTTGAGCTCTTCCAAATCCAAAATCCTATAAATTTACGGAATTGCTCAAAAATTCTCAATCCCGAAGTCCCGGGATTGGTACGGTCGCGATCCCGGGATAACAATAATGTCGCCCGCTGTGGTATAGTTGCTAAGAGGGTCTGCCGATTAGGTGGGTCCGGGTTCGATTCCTGGTAGGTCAATGTCAAATTGGATTTTTTCAAATTTAATTTGACATCTAAGACATGGATGTTTGTGAAGATAATTCTCCTTGAGTTAATCTCATGCGACTTTCAAAAAATTCTCATCGAGTATATCTCGTATGATCTTTCAACTTCAAAATATTTGACGCATTGGCGTAAGCTGTAATGTCAAATATTTTTTTTTAAATTTTAAAAATAAATAAATAATGGAAAGCCTAATTCCTACTATTTTTACATACTATTTTATTTTTCACTATATTTATATTAAAACATTTTCCATCCTAGTGTGTTACATATAACGTCATATTAATTGATAATAAAATACCATTTCAATGAAAAATTCACATGCCTGTGTCGGCCGATTTCATTTCGTCGCTTGTTAAGTTTAAAAAATATTATGCACATTTTCCTTTTGAGTTGGGTAGTCTCTATGTGTGCAATATATCGTGGTGTCTGAACACCTGTCTGGAAAAGTAAAGAAAGTTCTTGGCGCGAGTTCATTGTACCTTTGCCATTATTTTCTCTCGTCTGTCTACTTGTAATAGGCCTCGCACGAAAGCACACTCGAGACTTTAAAAAGAGCTTTTAACCCTTACGCCCCATTTCCTATTATGATGAACAGCCCCAATTTGACATTCCAATTTATTTGCTGGTTTTCTTTATATTCTTTGCACATCTACTCATGTACGCTTTTATTTATGATTTATATTTCGAACTTTTTGATTGCCATTTTATATTAATAGAAAGATATTTTTTGGGTTTATGATCATCATTTTGTATTGTAGTTGATGTTTAAAATTCCTCGTGTTACTACTGTTATTGTTAAATTTTCCGGAACCACTGTTGCCAGGTGATAAAATTATAGATTGAATAAAACATTATGTGGCAAATAAATATTCTTTACTAAATATGCCATAGCGTTGCTAAAAAATCTGATATGTCACGAAAAGTTACTGTAGCTGTAATTAGGGCATCCAATCCTGGACCTTTTTTATAATCTCGGGATTCCGAGATTGAACATTCATCATAAAATCGTATAGAAATTCGGATTTTTTAGCTCTTCTAAGATTTCCAATTTAAAAAACCCAGGAATTTACGGAATTCCCAAAATGAAAAGACGCGAGACGTTTTTTTTATTTCGCTCCTTCAAGAGCTTCAATTTCAAAAACCTAAGAATTTTCGGAATTCCCAAAATGAAAAAAAATGGGTCGAGACGCAATATGTACATATTGTCAAGGTTGGGTTTTTATTGGCACCCGCTTCCACAACCACTTTTGTGAGGAAAACTGGCAGGATTTAAAAAAAATGTGTAGCTAAATTAATTGTGTTTGAATTTTGTTATCAGGCAACCCGTAATATCAATTGTTTATTGTTTATTGTTAATGGTCTTAAATGGCAACATTGTTTTTCGATATCGATGTGATTTTTGTTTTTTTCTTCCTTGCTCTTTGGGATACCATCCGCACCTGACGTGTGTTGGGAGACTTCCCAGTCTCTGGAGGATACTTCCAGAGACCTTTAGTTGTAAATTCACTTGCAGTTATTTTCCTTTTGTGGTTTTGTTTTTTTCCGAGATGAACGAAATAATATTTTTCCATTTCGACGAAAATTAAATTCCATTTTGTTCTCTGCGCAGAGTTTAACGTCATTTTTTTTATTTTACATTTATAAAATCGTGTGAGCAAGCTAGGTTTGTAATAGTTATTGTGTATTGTAATAATTCAAAATTTTGTTTGTTAAATATTCTATGTAATAAGTTCGTGATTGCAAATTTTCTTAAATAAACGTTTTCGTGATAGTAGGGCGATGTTTGATTTAATAACTACCTACGTGTGAACTCCGAGATTAGGCCAGCGGTATTTGTCGTAATGACTTTTATTAGTGGGGATTTATTCTTGGGGTTTAACATCGTGAACAATAGTAGAAATTTCAAACAATAAATGAAACTCGCTCCGAAAATAAATCGCGAGTAATGTTAAGTGGGCCCAATGTGGTGGCTTTCGAAATTCGACAATTTCGGGACTTCACGCCTTGAGATCTCTTGCTCTGGATGGGGATTTGCAATCATTGAATTTAAAAATCAAGTTGTTTCTCAAGTTAATTTTTTTTCATCATTATTTTTGTAATAAAAATGATGTGGCGTCCAACTTTCTTAAATTCAACTGTAATTTTGTTGCCGTGTTAAGTACATTCATTAATGTGTAATTAAGTCTATCGAGCCGTTCGATGCCGTATAATCGTTAGTTTTGCAGACGCGACGTTGCCAAAGCGATTGGAAGTGCTGCCCTTCTCACCAGATGATGTTGACGTCCTAACTTCGCCGAGGAAAGCAGAGTGCAGCTCCACGGGGAGACCTGGCGAGATTCGGGCAGGATGCGCCGAGACACGCCAGAAGTCGTTCAATGGGAACACAGTGCCGTGATCAGGACTGGATGGATTCGCCGGAGGAACACTTTGGGTGATCCGGGATCCTGTGGCCGCCTCGCAGCTCTTCGCCCTGGAGTGGCTGCCACCCACTGGCTTGTCCTGGGAAGTAGGCTGCATTCATGCATGGACCGTGAGACGTGAGGGAGCACTATGGACGTCGTGCAGATCATGCGGTCTGCGTTACCAGAAGATGCTGACGAGGGAGTCGAGCAGCAAGGAAATTTGTTTGGAAGTCACCAGTTTTTTTAAAGTGCTCGAAGGAGCTTCGTGCCAAAGAAGGCAGAGTGGTTTGTCAAGGTTGGGGTTTTATTGGCACCCGCTTCCACAACCACTTTTGTGAGGAAAACTGGCAGGATTTAAAAAAAATGTGTAGCTAAATTAATTGTGTTTGAATTTTGTTATCAGGCAACCCGTCATATCAATTGTTTATTGTTTATTGTTAATGGTCTTAAATGGCAACATTGTTTTTCGATATCGATGTGATTTTTGTTTTTTTCTTCCTTGCTCTTTGGGATACCATCCGCACCTGACGTGTGTTGGGAGACTTCCCAGTCTCTGGAGGATACTTCCAGAGACCTTTAGTTGTAAATTCACTTGCAGTTATTTTCCTTTTGTGGTTTTGTTTTTTTCCGAGATGAAAGAAATAATATTTTTCCATTTCGACGAAAATTAAATTCCATTTTGTTCTCTGCGCAGAGTTTAACGTCATTTTTTTATTTTACATTTATAAAATCGTGTGAGCAAGCTAGGTTTGTAATAGTTATTGTGTATTGTAATAATTCAAAATTTTGTTTGTTAAATATTCTATGTAATAAGTTCGTGATTGCAAATGTTCTTAAATAAACGTTTTCGTGATAGTAGGGCGATGTTTGATTTAATAACTACCTACATGTGAACTCCGAGATTAGGCCAGCGGTATTTGTCGTAATGACTTTTATTAGTGGGGATTTATTCTTGGGGTTTAACATCGTGAACAATAGTAGAAATTTCAAACAATAAATGAAACTCGCTCCGAAAATAAATCGCGAGTAATGTTAATATACTAACGTTTGAGTACCGAAACGTCGAAAATAGGACCGAAGAGCGACGAATACAAAGTGACCTTAGACAAATTTCCGTAATATTTGCATTGCATTTATTGAGGTATCATTGTAGATTACAAAGAATATCAGCTAGATATTATTAGTATTTATCGAATGGTTGAAATAAGAAGAAATTTGGAATGCGAATGCACCCCATAGGAACTCGAATGCTAATAATACGATGCGGTTGGATTGTCTAACGTCTGGATAACAGGCAAAATATTTAACCATTCTAAATTGTACACTCCTTAGTTCTTAAAACAGTTAATTAGCATGATGATACCAATTTACAAGCTATTTGAAGTTATCACCGTTTGAAGAAAAGTCACAAAGTAGCAAAGAAGTTGGGCGCTTTACTATAATATCATTCCGTGCGTGTTGCTTTCTCCCGTCCAACTAATTATTGCGCTTTATAGCAGTAGCGTTCCCAGATTCTTATTTTAGGTAATAAATATTACCTTTTTTTTCTTCATATTTTTGTGCATAACGGTAAGAGATTGGCATGTTATTGTAATGTTCGTGACGTCTATTGTCTTGCAATTTAAGTACGATTAGTACCACGTGATTTGATCGTACCGTCAAATAACAAGTTTTATTTCATTCCAAAAAATGGTGGATTTGCCATGTGAATTTGCAAAAATTATATGTTCTTATTCTTCTTCTGGATGCCGTGTCCTTCTTCACGAAAAATAGAGGACAACGCTTCCGTATGGGCATAACTTTATTTGTATACTTACGTCTGCATTTATTTTATCATCCGTATTATGCATTTATTTTGCCAAAATATAATATGTGAATGAATAAAGTATTACTTCAATTTTGATGTTTCTGTTCACAAAAGTTAACATTTCCCCATTATTCGAAACCATTCATCACGAAAATATCTGACATTTGTATGCCTGCAGTACCTACATCTATTTTATAATTACATATTAATATTTCATATAAGTATTGTGCACTAATTATTACCAAGATCCTGTTATTCCAGGATTTATCTCTACGCTCCTAATGTTTCAAAGCAAGCTGGATATGAAAGTTTTAGGATTTCGGTATTTCACCCGTTAACACGATACCACAAATATTTTACACTGTCGTTTGTTAAAACTTGCGGTATTAAATAACTTTTCTTTATTGATATTTGAACTTGAAGTTTATTCCGCTGGATGGTAGACACGTGTCAATATATTTATGACACGAAAATTAAAACTTGTGAATTAATTATAATATACTTCTAAGAAGAAAATTTTTATTACATGTATATGAGTTAAGTTCAATAATAATCAGAGAAATTATTGCGTGTGAATATCAGATTTCAAAAGTCGTGCCTGAGATCTATATTCTATATATGAGTCGCCCATTTCCAAAATTAGCCTTGTCTAGTTTAATAATTTTGGAAACACTTACTAAAAAAAACGTGTTGAGTAGCCTCTTTATTTAAAAAAAAACATATTTTAGTGAATCAAATTGAAATAGATAATATATTCTTCAATTTCATTCCATAAAGTATGGCTTTTATTTAAATATTATATAACGGTTCTACACGTTGTTTTGTAGGTTTGTCTAAGAAATGAAAATGGACGAGGTGAATTTTGGAAATGGGCGACTCATATGTAAAAAAATTGCAGAACTAATCATTACGCAGCTTTCATTGAGTGACTTTCGGTGGATTCGGCAGTAACTTTTTGGAAGTTCATTTCAATATAAAATATAAAATAACTTAGATTATTCCACGTATTTACGTAAATACGTGGAATAATCTAAGTTATTTTATATTCATTGAGTGAATTAGTAAGTCACATTTTATTTCGTTCTAATTTATTTTCAGCACATCATTTGCACGGTTAAAAAATCTGACTCGTGCAAATCTGCATCAGGCCAAAAACATGAGTGATAAATTCGTTTGCTTTATCATTATTACGAAAGGCGGCTGTAAAATAGCGACTGAATCCACTTTAGGGGTGGTGGTGGTGGGACAGCATTCTTGTTGTTGACTGTTAACATAGAAAATAAAACAATTTTTTAATCTTTTTTTCATCGACCTGCATACATAAGTCTTTAAGTGGTTGAGCTGTCTATTAAAGGGCGTCGCGTATTTTCCCCAAGCGCCTGTTCGTTTCCTGAAATCCAGGGCGGGCTGGCGAAATCCCGCAAGGGCGGCTTAGTGGGCGGCCATCCGCCTGCCGCCGCTACCAGGCACGGCGGCCCGTCAACCTTATCGATTCTTTTTTCGCTCCTCCTTGCATATTATTCCCTTCGAAGATGTTATACTGTATCGATTTCTCGTTGGGTGGTTCCCTTTACTCTTGGTCTCCGCGCCGACACCTCGCCAATCCACGTGGACCTTTTGTGTGCATCGATAATTATTCGAAATTAGGTGAGTATGTGAAGGACTTTTACATCATTTTTGATATTTGATCTATTTTGGGTTAATTATAACTAATGAGTGCTACGCATTTTTACGACGACTGCTATGTATGAACAATCAAGTTTTTTTTCACTTCAACGTCGGAGTGTTGAGAAAAGGGTTGATACACAAACATAAAATTTCTACACGATTTTATGGTGAAT
This sequence comes from Himalopsyche tibetana, assembly GCA_030503985.1. Classification (NCBI taxonomy): domain Eukaryota; kingdom Metazoa; phylum Arthropoda; class Insecta; order Trichoptera; family Rhyacophilidae; genus Himalopsyche; species Himalopsyche tibetana. The sequence goes on from JAPJYX010000005.1 coordinate 20,855,197, forward strand.
GTTCAATCCCGGAATCCCGGGATTACGAAAAAGGTCCGGGATGGATGCCCTAGTGTTAATAACAGACCGAGAACCGAAACTCAACCGATCATTGAGAAGTACCACGTCAAAAAACGGCATTTTTGTGTGATAAAATATTTTGCAGATGCATTGTCTTAATGTTACATTATTTTTGGTAAAAACAGTTATTATGTCATTTTATGCATTTTGTTTTAAATATAGAAATCCATATTAATCAATGTTTATTATAAATAAGTTTATATTTACATTATGTCATATTCTTAAGATACGCGAATTTGGCAAGCGCGCATTCTGTGATATAAACAGAATTGTATAAAACGCTCAACCAAAGCATATTATTAAAAACTGCGGTTTTAATCGAAATATAAAAGTAAACTTATGAATTTATATTCCTTTATTTGATTCCACAATGGCATTTCCATGCATATTCAGTAGCACAGTCTTTGTTGCGATAGTTCCATTCATAGTTTTGTATATTTCTTCATGGCTTCTTTGTTATCTGTAATGTATTAAATCGCTTCATCACGGCGGAGAATTTTATTGTCTTTGATAAAGTTTGTAAACGTGTGATTAGTTTCTGATGCATAATAATAGCTTAGATTATTTATGTCCTTCAGTTTGTTTACATACACAGTTCAATAGCATTAATAATCTAAGAGTTTGGAACACTACAAATTGTGCATAGTGATGCGTGGCGGGAAAACCCCCCGGTTTTTGCATGCTTAAACCAGGGAAATTAGCCTTTAGTGACGAAAAGGTTCCCCATCCCTGTGTTAGTCTATGAGTTTGACCAGTGACATCTATTTTAGGTATACTTGAATCCGAAACAAAATATTTGGAAACGGCCCTGTTTTCATGACACTCGACGAAACTCACATATTTATATGTTCACATGGCCTTCAATATGTTGAAAATGTCGACAATTATCATTTAAACAAATTTTTCTTTATGTTCTGCGATATTCCCAATATTCCCACTTCGGCACATCTTTGGAAAAAAATTGAAAAAAAGTTTAAACCTGTAACGGGTTGTGGTTATTCTTAGTATTTTTTTTATTTCATTCTTCTCGAGTCTTGAAAAACTTATTTGTACGGGAAGGAGGGCACGGCCAAAAAGGTTGAGAAACTACGGTATATACGATGCTTGCTGAAAAGTTTGGAGGCCATATAATATAAATATTGTTTGTACATATTGAAATTTAAATAAATAAGCAATTATAAATGTCGATCTATAAGTCGTAGTTACAGCACTGATATACTTGGGTGACCTGATAATTATATGATTATGTTATCTTATCAGTGAACTGGTTCATTTTTTATGAATAAATGTGTATATTAAATGTTAAATTTTAGTTTCATTTACCGTCAACATTTTTACTATTGTGTCTAGGGGCTTTCAATCCCGGGATCCTTAACAATAAGTCAATTCCGTAATCCCGGGATTGTCTTAAAACCATTACTGTTGTATTAATTCATAATATAATTGTAAATACAACCCGATAAACTATACAAATATATAATGGGAATTCATTCATATGAACGAAATGTGAAGTCTTTCCCGATGGACTATATAAATAAAGAAAACTCTCACTGGTGTATTTTTTTATTTATGTACATATGAACACTCCTTTTTTCTGTATGTACCTCTCAATCATCTTTTGTAAAAGCCGTAGACATTTCTGTCACACAATTTTGATATTGTTTTTTTTTGTACAAATATGTACAAAAACCAGTTGAAATCAATTTTATTTTTAGATGCTACTGAAGTGTAAATAATCTTACTGTCGAATGTTTTTAATTTATAATTATTTAATTTTTCCACTGCTTCAATTAATATACATTGCGCCAATAATCATTGCTGTTTTTTTTTATATAAAAGTGTCAAAATATAATATATATAAATAAATCGAGTTACAGATAATTATTTTAAAAATAAACAAACGTTCTTTTATGTCCTGTATTCATTTTTTTTATATTCTGGTGCACTAGTAAATAAAAAAACAAAATTATAATTTTGCCGCCCTCTGTTGTTTGGTTGGTAAGAGCTTTGCCCTAGTGATCAGGGTGGGTTGAGTTGAAGATTCAATAAGGTTAATATAAAATAAAGATTTTTTAAATTATATTTGAGATCATGGAAATGACTTGTAATAATTCTCATCGAATTTATCTTGTATGGTTCTCCAATTTCCCAAATATTTGGCGCACTGGCATTAGATTTAATTCTAAATGTATTTTTTATAAATAACTAGCTGACCCGACGAACTTCGTACCGCCTCAGAATCAATAAATGTTGTAATAAAAATAATAAAACATTTTTAGTACTTTTCCCACTAAATACAATTTATTTGATCAGGACCGGTTTCGCTCATCGCGAGCATTATCAACTGAGTTATTATCATCTAAGCATTATCAATTTTATGTGGAAAAAGTACTAAAAATGTTTTATTTTAATGCCATTCCACCAAGTATTGACAGTGAACACCTTAAAAGTGAATAAATGTTCTGTTAACTTGATAACTTGAAGCATGATGACTACCGAGTCAACCTTCAGTTGTAAATTGCGCAGTGGCAAGCCAGGCAGATCTAATAAGTTTAAAAATTAAGTTGGATAGTTGGTTGCTTCGTCTTCGTTTGTTACACGGTCGATAGATTTGAAGTGTTTTTACCGTTTTTAACATTAGTAACAGCTAATAGTGAGCTTATGATAACCAGGGTAGTAGAATTAACAATTCGTTGCATTCATTAAATGTTTTTCAGTTTAAATTTACAATTATTTTTTTACCAATTATTAATTTTGATAACTTTTGACTTCCAGGGATCATTAAAAAGCATTGAAAAAATCCATGTTTTCTTGAAAGCTTTTTATCTCAATTAATATCTTATTTCCCACTCTTAGCTTTTATGGGGGTAGTTATTTAAAAAAATAGATTTTTTTAGATTTCAAAGTGAAAAGACAGTCCATAAATAAAAATGGTAAAGAGATTTTAATAAAAAAAAAAATCTTATCCATGGTATGTATCATATATAAACACAAACTAATGTAATTTCTGTATATTATGCATATTTTTACTTGGCGATAATGGGCACCAAAATTGCAGACCTTAAGCCCAAAAAAATAAATGAATTGAAAAAAGGTGTTTGAGGTGTTTAGAATAACCAAAAAAACCCAATTTATTTTTAAAAGAGTATAATTTCTTGCCATGGCAAATTACAACCCCAATGAAAGCTAAGGGTGGGAAATTTGATATTTATTGAAATAGAAATCTTTAAAAAAACATGGATTTTTTTTAATGAATTTTTAAGATTTCCTGGATGTTAAAAGTTATCAATAATTAACAATTGATAAAAAAAATAATCGCATATTTAAATTAAAATATATTCAATGAATACAACAATTTGTTAATTCTACTACCTGGGCTATCATCAGTTCATTATTAGTTATTAAAAATTATATCAAATGTAAAACCATTTATATTTGAGATGTGGATACATGCTTTGACATATTTGTAATGATATTTATAATGATATAATTCATTTGTTCTCTTTAAAGACATTTTAAAATACAAAACTGAATTTTCGCAAGGTGCACGAAACATTCTTGCGCAGACTTACATATACAGAATACCCAAATCGATAAAATGTTTGTTAGTATAACTTTAACCGCTAAATGTTAGAAACATTTTAATAGCCGAAGCTGAAAATTCAACTGAAGTGGGAAACTTACGGACTTTTCTCTACTTTGGTGCAGCCTTTTGACTGATTCTTTTTTTGTAAATAAATCTAAATAATCTGAAACTTTTCTTTTAATATAATCTCCATAAAGAGTACATGTGCTCTACATTAGTAGTGGATATGGTAATAAAATATCCATATGGTTCTTTTGTGGTATGTATCATATATAAACACAAACTAATGTAATTTCTGTATATTATGCATATTTTTACTTGTGATGTGTCGCGAAATTTTGCAGAACACGTTGGTGTGCCGTGGAAGATAAAAGGTTGAGGAGCACTGGTTTAAAGATTTAACGGCAATTTCAACACTGAATGAGCCGTTCGTCACCCCTCTATCAACGTGGCCGCCAGAAGAAGAAACTGCTGCAGCAATTTCGGATCTTGCGCGAACAGTCACTATAATCAATGACATGAGGAATATCTTCCCAGCTCCACCGGGCGCATCGAGGAAAAATAAGCCACCATTTTCATCATCAATTACCTACATTAACGTATCGCTAATTTCCTTCTGTTGAGGGTTCAACAGTGGTACATTCGTTCAAACTGATTGGTTCAATGCATCTCGATCATATTCACGTTCACGTTCCGATTCTCGATTGAAAGCGTCGTTCATTCCACGATCTGGCGTTGGCATTCCTAACTTGACTACCAAACTGCCGCACATGAGGTAACACATGTCTTCGATCTAAAGCAAAGCCTGGTTATGTATCTCTTCATTCACCTCGAGATCGGGATTCCCCAAACTGATACGAATTCGATGCAAAATGTATTCGGACATGTCATCCTTGTACTTGTTCCACAGTTCACGGGGATTCGATGGGAAGCATGTCAAAATAATGATAGAAAATAATGTGCGTATCTGACTTGGAGATTCAGAAACAATTTCTTCAGCGATTGTAATGAGTATCATTTTCAAGCAAATTGAGCTGTTGACATGCAAGTAGAAGCATTCGTCATTTTTCGGATGAACTGTGTACATGCGACCAAGAGCATCAGTAGTCATTCAGATGAGCAGGAACCGCATCACCTTGCTTTCGACGTTAAAATTTCTTCGATGTAGCTTTCCAAGTGTAATAACGTGGCATCTCAAAGTAGAGCAACGTTCGTGCAAACAGCGTAATATTTTTGTCAAAAAAAATATCACACCTAATTATAAACATAACCTTATTTCAATATTTTCCGATTTTATTTCGTTTTCATTTTATATCATCGATTTGTTTTATTCTAATCCATACTCTAAATTTAAAATTATTTAGAAGTCAATCGTATGCAAAAGAAGTAGAAACAAATGAATTTTGGAAAAATTGCCACCTAGCGGATGAAATCTGCATACAAACGACATTTTTATTATTTCAAGGTGTTCGCCATTTGAAAACTGTATGAGAATATTAATTTTCTTAATAATTTCTTTGCCGTGATATTTTTCCGATGTTTTAATGCTTATTCTGCTATTCTAGGCGGATACGAATTTAATAAAACAAAGATCATTAAAATCCGAGCTGTAATTCTCGAGATATACGTGGTGTAACAAACCCCACTTTCTTTTATATATATAGATAAGATTTATGTTGCCTACTATAAAAAATGCACGCTTTTGGAGCGTATCCTTTTCTATGTGTTTTTTTTTCATTCTAAACGTATGCTTTTATAATTAGCTTCACATATTTTTGCCGCGATTTTCATTTACACGGTTTAATGTAGAACCTATTTACCAAGTACGCTGAGAGACAAGAGTTTAAAATTTGAAACATAATATAATAATATTTAATGATCAATCCCGGATACCAAGTTTGAAAAAAAGATTAGATGCCCCAATTACGCGACGTTGCGTGCGAGTTTTTGTTTGCGAAAATCCAAGCTTCTTAAAATACATCAGTGTTGTCCGATTAAATATTACTTTGGTTATAATTTTATCAGCGAGCAATACCGCGTAGGGATACTGAGCTAAAAATCCCATTTTATAAAAATAATTTCGTTTACGGGTTTGTTTTACAAATACAAAAATAAAAAAAATAGTATACAAACTTACACGAGAGTTTTTGGGTACCAGTTAAATTATATGACATATTTAAATTTAATGTCACTGTATAATATCGAATCGGCTTTAGAGATTTGTGGCACGGTAGCGATTACTTACGGAAAGTTTCATTTAATTGAAATATGTTTTAACCGAAACTTTAGCAATAAAGAAAAAATATTAAAAGGAAATCTAATCAATTATTAAATATTTGAAAATTGTGCATCGGTCTAACGAACAAGGTCCGATGTATGATTTTATTTTGATTTAACTAACATGAATTTATAAAACATTAATTTATGAAGTGTTCCTTTTTAATATTCGAAATATGTAAGTAGTAGTATCTACCCAAGCCTTGAATAATACGTTCACAATAGATTGGAGAGAAGAAAAACAATATTTTTATGGATATTGACGTGTCTCTTTTCTGGCAACACTTTAACCGTGGGAATTTCCTTTTTTCTTACTCCATCTGTCAAACAGAAATTCTCTATCAGCGACAGTAGTGCAGTTTTGTCGTGGTCTATTATCAGGTACTATTTTTTCCAGTAATTGTTCTATTTGTTCAACAAATTATGTCGTACTTTGGTAAATATGGCATATATTAGCACGTCGACTAATGCGGCGAAAAACTACACAACTACGCTAAAAACAACGCTACGATTTAAAGTTATTTTTTGAGAACTTGATAATCGTGTTAAAACCACACATTATTACGAAGAACACTGATAAATTATGCGAAATACGAAATATTTATCAGTGTTCTTCGTAATAATGTGTGGTTTTAAGGCGATTATCAAGCTCTCAAAAAATAATTTTAAATCGTGGCGTTGTTTTTAGCTTAGTTTGTGAAGTTTTTCGCCATAATAATCCATGAAGAGCTATACTCTACTTTTACCAAAGTTTTTGATGAAGATTTCAAATCATGCTAGGCTTGTTGTAAAATGCAGGATTGAGTTTTTGTAAACAGCAGGTAAGTTCTAAATTTGGCAAAGATACTCTATTCTTCATTGTTTTTATCCAACTAGACCCATATACTATGCCTTATCAAGCGGCCTACGTCATTGATCTTGGTCACGGGTGCGAATCTCAGTAGGTACGGATTATTCCAGAAATTGATTGGTAAAATCCCTATGTGAGGTCATATATTATTTGACGTCTAATTCAAAATGGCCATTGACAAGACGGCCATTTTGAATTAGACGTCAAATAATATATGACTTTGCATTGGGATTTTACCAATTGATTTTTTAACAGATCTATGGATGAATGTTCATTCTGCTGCATATAGTATAATAACTATACTGCTAAAATACCTCTACGGTGATGTATGCATTCATCATCAGGAAACTGACACGGCTTATTTTGTATAAATACACTTATTCTTCCTCGTAAAAAAGAGTGCTGAATTAAATTTCATGTGTAATCAATTAACTGTTTTATTCAAATCTTAATATGAGGGTATTATATGCAAACACGACTCGTTCCATAATGGTTAAAAAATGAAACTTGAATTTAATTTTGTAAAACAATATACATTTTAAAAGTATTTTCAGATTTACATTACTTTCGAATGATATTTTGTGTTATCAAGCCATATTTGAGACTGATTTCTATAAATACTTTCAAAACTTATTTTTATTTACTAAATTCCATTCATGGTTCATGTTTCAACAATTTTTGAATGAGCAAATTTTGAAAATAATAGCCTCATATATATGAGTACGTATATATGTACTCAAAAATGAAAAATCAATTGGAAAAGGACTGTTTTAGCACAATATGTTTAAATTTTAATTTCTTAAGAACAAAATTATTACTATTGTCCAAAAGAGTATGAGAAAAACATTTTTTTTTAATACTCTCAACATTACCATCAAGCCGTTCGCTGGCTAACTGTATGTCTAATGTGGACGAAATCAAAGCGAATGCAAATCAACTTGGTGTGGGACGAAAATATGAAATTGTGTCCGCCGGTACAGTGTCCACGTGATGAACCGCACGCCGCCATCAGTTTGTTTGATATTTTGATTTGCTTTAAACCGTGTTCAAATTGCGTTCGCAGTGACTTCGCCCAGGTAAAACGTAGCATTAACCATTCTCAGTGATTCGGAAATCCACATTATCAGATATATTATGAATGCTTCAAGTGTGTTTCCATGGATACTGTTACTAAGATACCAAATAATGCGCAATTATCCTCAGCATACAAAATATGTCCATCTTGGAAAAAGAATTCTAAATTATATACTGCCCAACAGTCAATTTGGGAATTGTTACACGAAAAACAGCATTTCTTTAACTATCAAGTAAGATATTATGGTTCTTACCTTTTTCTTACAAAATTATATACATATGATTCTCTTTTACGTCAGCAAATAGTGATGAACCTAGATTACATTATATCTTTAAAATATTCTTCAGGATGATACAATATTGTTAAGTAATTTTTGGCAGTTTTATAATGTCATCCTTATTCTTAATGAAAATTCTTTTGCTTATAATAAATGTTTTGTATTCAATTTATATCATATTTTGCTATTCTACTTAAAAATCAATAAATGCATTTTATCTTACTTTCTCCATGGCTTAAGATAGTCAATGATAACTTGATAAACATAAAAAATATGATTATTTTTATTTAAAGAGTTATTGAAAAATCTTTCCCTTGTTCCAGTGTTGATCGATCTTAGTGAAAACCCACCAAACAAAAAAATCAAGATGGGTAGAAAAGTGACAGTGGCAGTCTGCACCCTAAACCAGTGGGCAATGGATTTCGAAGGAAACAAAAACAGAATCCTCCAGTCCATATCGCAGGCTGTGGAGTTAGGAGCTGCTTATAGAACAGGGCCAGAATTGGAAGTGACGTAAGTCTCTATTCAAAGTAATCTCAAATAATAAAACATTTTTACTACTTTTTCCACATAAAATTTATTGGATCAGGACCGGTTTCGCTCATGGTGAGCATTGTCAACTGATAAGACATACAATGAAACAGTGATATTTATACAAAAGTCAAGTAAGAAAAACAAGGTATGACAATACCAATTGTTTGTCATACCTTGTTTTTCTTACTCAACTTTTGTTAAATAAATTTTATGTGGAAAAAGTACTAATTTTTTTTTATTATTTTTTATTATAATGCCATTCCACCAAGTATTGACAGTAAACACCTTAAAAGTGATCAAAGTAATCTCTTCTATTTTTAATAATTATTGTTGAGATAATCGAGTTTTTTAATAATCTATTTATACACTAATCATTATATTATAGCTACTTCCTTATTAGTTTATGAATTTGATTATTCATAGTGCTTACCACGAAATACTTTGAAAGGAACTCATCGATTGAATATTAAATTTCTTCTTGAAATAACAGAAAAAAAAGACACGAAACTTGACTGAGCTTGTTTTTAGACATGAATTGAAATCTATCTATCTTATTGCTCCTATATTGCTAAAAAGGTTTCGTAGAAATGAGTGTTATATAAGTTTCCATTGTCTTTCATTTCCAGGGGATACAGCTGCGAAGATCACTTTCACGAGCCAGACACATTCCTGCACAGCTGGCAGGTGTTGCTGGAAGTGATGACAGCACCAATATGCCGTGATCTTTTAGTCGATCTAGGAATGCCAGTTCAGCACAAAAACGTCTCCTACAATTGCCGAGTAGTATTCTTCAACAAGAAAGTTCTGCTCATAAGGCCTAAGATGATATTGTGCGACGATGGTTGTTACAGAGAATCAAGGTGGTTTTCTAAATGGACTAAGGTAATTTTGTTAATTTATGATTCTCCAAGTTCCCTTTTTTTGTAACCATGTTGTGAACATTATGCCAGATGTGTTTACACGCATAAAAGAGCATACACCAGCATGCTCTCATATCTTTCTCACTTCACTTTCTTCTTGACATGTGATTGAGTAAGGGAGAGAGAAATCCACGGCATGCACCTTATGCATATACATATTGTGAAAAAATAAAAAATAGTATCTATAGTTGATAACCCAGCTGTCAAAATTGTCTATGAAATCTTAGAAGGTGTACAAATGAGTAGATATTTCATGAAAATACTATTAAATGTTTTAAATAGTCAATATATAATATTGCTTACCCTTTTTAATACTTGAGTAATGAAACGTAGAAAATTGGATCGAGGAGCAACGGGTACAAAGTGACTCTTTGACAAATTTTAATTATTTACATTGCATTAATAAAAACAATAATCCTTTGTACTTCATTCCACTTTATTTAATATGTCAGGACCGGTTTCGCTCATTGCGAGCATTGTCAACTGATAAGAAATATAATTTAACAATGCTATTTATACAAAATTGAAAAGTTATACACAACAGTTGGCATTGAAAAGAAATTGCCAATTACATTAAAGTGATTCTAAAATAACACAAAATTAAAATGTTCAACACAACTAACATATAATTAAAAAGTCATCCCAGATTCATAAATTCAGAATGCGATTGAAAGTAATTACAAACATAATTAAAATTTGGGAAATTTTTGATAAAGTGATAAAATGTTACAATAATAAAGTGAATATGCTTAATGATATGAATATGCTTAATGATAGTTTTATGTTTTCCCCGCTTCCAAGTAGTTGGTGTGTTCATTCATCACTTAAACAAAATCGACAGCCAGGAAGATTCTGAAAAACAAATTTTTCAAAGACCATATCAATTCTAACAAAAGAAATCTATATTTATTTTATTTTATTTTTTAATTTATATAAAAGAATAGTTAACAAGGGCTAATGCAATGGATAAAGTAACGGGGAACTAGCAAAAATTATTTGATCGTTTAAAAGATCTGAATCAGGTAAAAATTTGAATCTATTGATTTCTAGGATTTCTTGCTTGTCTAGTTTGACAGACTTGTTATTTAAATGTAGAACTTTAAAGTTTCTACCAATATCGAAAGTGTGTTTATTTTGAAACAGATGGTTTCCAAATGAAGACTGTTCATCCCCTTTCTTAGCACAATTCAAATGCTCTTTGATTCTAATATTAAACGATCTACCTGTTTGACCAATATATTTGGCGTTACAGGAGTCGCAATTGAGTAAATAAATACCGCTTTGGTTCAAAAAGTTTAATTTATCTTTAGAATTAACTAAAACACGACTCAAGTTGAGTGTGTTATAAAAGGTTACATTAAATTTATTTCTATCAATTTTCCTAGCGATTTTTTCTGTAACTCTACCCAAGTAATTTAATTTAACCCACTGTTTTATAACAACAGGTTTATCCAACACCAGGCCAGAGCTAACATTTAAGAGTGCAAGTTTTAAATAAAGTGGAATGAAGTACAAAGGATTATTGTTTTTATTAATATAATGCCTTTCCACCAAGTATTGACAGTGAACACCCTAAAAGTGATATTTACATTGCATTTATTGAGGTATTATTGAAGATTACAATAATTAGTATCAGCTGGATATTATTGGTATTTACCAAAAAATTGAAATAAGAAGTATTTTCAATGTGAATGTACCTCGCTAAGAACTAAAAGGTTAATGAAAGTTAAAAACTTTTTTTCCTAAAATATTCTTTATTTTCAAGGTCCTAACATTAGTCAGACACACGGGTACAGAACCGTAATGGCAAATGGAATGACGTTGTCAATAAAACCAGTAACTACATTTAAGAAAAATACTAACTGAACCACTTATTAGAATTATTAGAATGATTTGAGTCACTGCTATAATTTTTTTTAAACAATGATTTCTTTCTAATAGATGTCTCAAAGTGTCTCTTATGACTAGTTTTGTAAGGCTGATGTATCATGAAAACATGTGACAATGAGTCAATTGATAGTTTGCATATTTCGTGTAAACACCAGCCTGGAACTCAACTGTAACGTATCTGAGGTTATTTTATTAACCAAAAACAAAATGTTCAACGATGTTTTATCTCTCCAATTTCATATTTATCTATTCATCTTATTGAATAAATTTATTTATAAATCTGTTAAAACGTTTTCTTATTTAGGAAAGAGAGACTGAAGAATATTATTTACCAAGAATAATTGCCAATGTAACTGGTCAAATAACAGTGCCTTTTGGTGATGCAGTCATTGCGACGAAAGATACTTGCATTGGATTTGAGATTTGCGAAGAGCTATGGAATCCTCAAAGGTACATACATGCTGCAATTACATAATGTTACCGAATGATGTGTTACAACACACTAGTGTGTTATTTTCAGATGTTACTTGTGCTGTGAAATGTTTGGCCACACCCAAAAAACATTTCACGCGGTTAATAAATAATGATATATGGTGTTATGGCCAATCAAGCTTTGAAAATTTTACTTCCTTTTTCCATGGTAGTTTCTCTTAATTTTTAAGATGCTTACACAGCAGTGTCGCAATGCCGAATGTCATTTATGTGTCTATTGGACAAATTTTACAAACCCTTGCGAGGCGAGCAAAACATTTAAGTATATTAATCTCTGATAACAACAATGAACATAGTCGCAGTTATTGCATTTGTCTTATACCATCCTTCAAAAGATAATACAATAATATTTTAATAAGGTAAAAAATATTAATGTATTTAGTTCTAATATTTTTTATAAGATGAGTATAGCTATTTCGGCGTGGGCCATTGTCAGAACTATGTTTAAACTTGCATATACTCGCTATATATATTGCCTTAACCCTCTTGGCCCCAAGCATTTTCGGGTGGTATATGCGAAAAGCCCCACACTGTTTTGCGCAAAAAAAACTAATTACTTATAATTTTTACAAAAATATTTACCGAAAAAATATAGAAATACAAAAAATACAGTCATAATCATTACATACTAAGGTATATTTTCAGAACAATAATAAGTCCATATTACATTAAAATATATTTATATAATTATAAAAAGCATAGAAATGAAAAAAATCGTATTTCAAAACATTACTACAACCCCAAATAACACACCAAAAAATGAAAACTTCAATCTTCTTTTGCCTTTGCAACACACGTATCTGTAAACAAAAGATATATTTTAATTCCCAATAAGGTTTCTTTACAAAATGTTAAAAAACGGATCTTAGATATTTACCCGAAAATCAGCATTTAGCATTTATGCTTAGGAAAGCATTCAGGATGCAATCCTTTTTTACATTTCTTGTAGATTGTACGTGATCGCCTTCTTTTCTGGTTTGTACTGCATACGCAGCATTGTTTTTCGTTCCTGCCGGGCAGTATTATAAAGCCAACAGAAGCTCGACGATTTTCGACTGCCGGATTTCCGGATTTATAAGTCCATCCATTCATTTCCAATTAATTCTATTATGCTAATAGTAAATTGAAGAAGGGTAATTTTTACTTTATGGGCATTACAGGGGTAGCTTTTGTTTCGGTGCGCACTCAAACAAGAGTGCAATAAATGGTGCACTTTTTTTAATGGCCTTCAGCAGATCCAAAGACGTGACAAAAGATATTTTGTTTTACGATGCTTTCAAACATCTTTCAAATTTTATGAATAAATGATCTCTGAAATCTTTAAAATTTATAACAGATTAAAATAACAAAGTATTTAAGCTCTACAGTTTTGACGATGGAGCAAGCCGAAATAGCTATCAACGAATAAAATTATTAAAAACTGTAGAGCTTAAATACTTTGTTATTTTAATCTGTTATAAATGGAGTTCTACCAAGTAAATGCCAAATCAATTAATATCTTTAAAATTTTATGAGAATAAATTGTAACGGGCTAAGTCGATTGCTTTTATTTAACCGACAAAGAAATTTTTGTTTTATGATAGTAATAAAATTTGCAATTCTCAAATATTGCAAATGAAAAAAAGATAGGTACTCTATTATTTCCAAATCATGTACAAAGGTCTGCATATTCATATATTTCATTCATTCCTTTAGTAAATGTACAAATCTCTGACTTAAAAAGTCGCGCCGACTGATTATCTCTTCTGTAAAAAATGCACGCCAACACACAAAAATTTAAAACTTTCAATTAATATTTTGAAGATTTAGTTATTATAGAATTTTTTTAATTGAGTTTATTCTATTGAAAAAGGGTCACTCTTATGATTTTTTTTTGTTTTACGATAAAAAAATGTCATTTGTCTTTTATATACGACATTAAAGTGTGCGCCGACAAATCGGCGCTGTGGGGCTTTTAGCACAACCTAGGTGCGCCGATAAATCGGCGCTCTGGGGCCAAGAGGGTTAAAAGAGATTCACAATACATCTTGTTATTTGCTCTAACCTCCTTATTTTTATTACAATTGTTTCATTTATTATACTTGACTTTAGTGTTTCTACTAAGAACGATTACAAGTGTGGGGTTATTCAAGGTAAATTAATTTTAATTAAATGGGTATTTATTATTAGTTACATTAGAGGTTTTAGAAACAGTGATGGATTGATGATTGTTTGTTCATTTAAGATGCCGTTAGCTTGATTATGCCTGTTAATTTGTCATTGCTCGAGTGCATTAATATGCATAATATTTTAGACCATCCAAAATAATTGTAGATTCTTACGCACATGGGAATAGACCCACCGGTCTATTACTAAAATTCTGAAATCTGGGTTACCGATACTCAAAATTAAATATTATCATATATGCAGCAATCAGTATATGAATGATTTGTTTTCCAAGAAATAGATACGGTAATATTGCACCACTCTGAAATCGGATTTTATTTATTTTTTAGTCGTCATATTCCGATGTGCCTCGATGGTGTAGAAATCATTTCTAATGGATCCGGAAGCTACATGGAACTAAGAAAAGCTTATATCACAGTAGATTTGGTGACCAGTGCCACTTTCAAGAGTGGAGGAGCATACTTGTTCAGCAATCTACGGGGCTGCGATGGTCAGAGGGTTTACTTCAATGGCTGTTCGTGCATCGGTGTCAATGGCCATATTGTTGGGAGGACGCAGCAATTTTCATTGATTGATGTGGTAAATATTTTTAATGAATTCTTTGTCAATTGAAAGATATTAAATAACTAGAATTATTTTTTTAGTGTAACAATGGAATGTGTGGAAATAAGTAGTACTGCAAGCAAATGAAGGCAAAGGTCTATGTTGTCAGCTATGGTTGCTTAAAATTTTTTATCAGTGATCTCCGAATTCAGTTGGAATGCAGTATAAAATCAATTAATATGTATTTGGATAAAAATTAACATACAATTACTTCTGAAAATACTGTATAACTGTTACTAATATTATGAATTAAATATTTTCAGGAAGTAGTTGCCTCAACAATTGATTTGGAAGATATCAGGTCGTACCGAGCGAGTCTCAGGTCAAGATGTCACATTGCAGCAGCTTCGCCAGCTTTTCCAAGAATAGCTGTTGACTTTGCGTTGTCCAGTGACAATGATATAAGTGTACCGAGCTGCCAGCCTATCGATTGGGTTTATCATACACCCGAAGAAGAGATATCTTTGGGTTAGTTTTTTTTACAATCAATAGTTTTCTCTGTTATAATTGGGTAATATTACTTTAACCCTTACATTACTGTGCTAAAAGAAAAGCTCGTCATTGGGTGCTGTCTAGTTGACGCTCGTGTGTAAAAATATAAATATTTATTGTAGTTGAATTCAGTAAGTAGTAATAATTTGTATGTCAATAGCTGAAAATATGAAAAAAACATCAGTCAAACTAAGTACTTCAAATGGAAGTCCCAGATTTACTGGCCTGTGTTCAGTGCCTATCATCAACAAATTGGCAAAAAGTACTGTACGCAAACTCAAATGAAAAGACAAGACTGAGGTTGTATTGTGTACCCACATTGATATGTGCTGCGCTCAATGAATGCATTGTATTATAACTTTTAAATGTACTATGGAGGAACACATATAGAGATATTATAATTATTAAAAGAAATGTGTACTAGCTACACATCGCAAGCAATGATAGGCTAACAATAATAATTATTTTATAGGTCCAGCATGTTGGCTGTGGGATTACCTGAGGAGATCTGGTCAAGGTGGATTCTTCTTGCCGTTGAGCGGAGGTGTGGACTCTGCCAGTGTAGCCTGTATTGTGTTATCAATGTGCACCCAAGTCTGCGAATCGGTACAAAAGGGAGGTGTGTAATAGCATTATGTCAATTCTACAGGAAAAAATATTTTTTAAATTGAGTAATATCATATAAATTTATACATAAAATTATATTTTCCAGAGAGTCAAGTGCTGAGTGACATTCGTAAGATAATGTGCCAGTCAGATTATACTCCGACGGATCCAATGGAGCTTTGCAACAGGCTTCTTGTGACTTGTTATATGGGCACTGAAAATTCTAGCCAGGAAACAAAGCAACGCGCTGCTCAGGTATATTCTAGACCATAATATTTGACATCCTCAATCATTCCACAAACTGCAGAAAGAACTGTTTGGGGCAATAAGTTTTTATCAATTTGCAACACTCATATTTAGTACGGTACTATATTTTCATCCAAAAACTGCTTTTTTTTTGCATATTTTTAACTGGATTTCTTTCTCTACAGCTAGCCAGCCAAATAGGATGTTACCATTTCTCTGTGGGAATAGATACTGCCGTGAGTGCCGTTCTGGGAATCTTCACATGTGTCACAAGCCTTGTTCCAAAATTCCGAACGAATGGTGGATGTGCCAGGCAAAATTTGGCTTTGCAAAACATTCAAGTAAGACCCATTTTTTCAACAAAATGTTTATTCTGAAATTTTCATTTCAAATCCCTGTTTCAATCTCAAGTAAATACTTGAAAACTGACTTAAAATTTATCGACATTTGTGACACACGATAAAATAGTAATCATTCAATTAGGATTTTGACAGTTCAATGTATGAATTCTAGGCTCGCCTTCGTATGGTAGTGTCTTACCTGTTTGCTCAGCTTATGCTTTGGGCCAGGGGACGTCCCGGAGGTTTGCTGGTTCTCGGCTCTGCAAATGTGGATGAAGCGCTCCGAGGATACATGACCAAATATGATTGCTCAAGTGCTGATGTCAACCCTATTGGAGGCATATCTAAGACTGATTTGAAAGGATTCCTTGAATATGCTAAAAGAAGGTATATAATCCAACCTACTTTTGCTATATTATAACATGTTTATTTATTATGGTGAGTTTCTGCAAAATTATTTTCAAACTGGTAAAAAGCAATTATTGTTGACTGCTTTATTGATAAATATCTATTTATTTAGAATAAAATCAAAACTTGCAAATTTTCCCACCTTCAGAAGCAAAACTAATAAGTTTGTATTTCTATATGAGCAAAGCTAAGGTCTGATTGTTTGAATTCAATCAATAATATAGTAGATATGCTTGAAAAATTTCTACCAAATAAGTGATTTGATCATGAGGTTGGCACAATTCTAAGTGAATTAATAATATGTGACTATAAATTTATGAGCATTGAGTCCTAATGCTCATATATTTATAATAGACATGGTATTAAAGGAAGATTCAATCGGTGGTATAACAAATGAATTAATTTTAATTTAGAAGATATCTGCTATATACATATGTATGATGTGTTCCTTAGATTTTTCCTGCCTGTCATATCGGAGATCATGCAAGCACCGCCTACAGCTGAATTAGAGCCCCTCTCCGAAGGTCATTTAATACAGACAGACGAACAGGATATGGGAATGACTTACCTCGAACTTTCGCAGTTTGGCCGCCTTAGAAAGATGTCACATTGTGGTCCTTACAGTATGTTCTGCAAGCTGGTCCACACTTGGGGAGACAAATGCACCCCCCAAGAGGTAAGATAAATACTACTGTATCAATCTTTTGACGCACGCTATCTTTATTTTATTTGTCATTTAGATTAGTTTTTGTAACATAACAAGCTATCAAATTTAATTTTTATACTGAATTTGTGTTTTTGACATGTAGGTAGCTGTGAAAGTAAAGCATTTCTTCCGGTGCTACGCTATCAACAGACACAAAATGACAGTTCTTACTCCGTCCTATCATGCAGAGAGCTACAGCCCTGATGATAATCGTTTTGACCTCCGACCGTTCTTGTATATTGTTCATTGGACTTGGCAATTTAAAGCTATTGATAACGCAGTAAGTATTTATATTAATTTATAAATTTACAGAGATACATTATACCTACTGAGCCATGAAGGACGATTTGAGCGGAGTGTGTTGCATTTTATCATTGGACTTGTGAATCACTTGCAGTCATGAGGTAGAAAAGGGCACGGCAATGAGTAGTACACATTGTTACGTGTTGCACGGACAAAGATTCACTTACGAAGTCAGACCGGAGGTAAGGTGTCCATTAAGGTCTAGTTAAAAACCGTTTGAAATCCCTAGCTGAAGGAAACAGTTTTGGACAGAAACGCCAAGAAGTAGAAAGTATGCACTGACACATGGATTACGAAGTGAAGATAATATGACGGTAACCAGAGGGTTTGATTCCAGTTAATATAACTGGCTAACTAAGCATATAACTGGTTTAAGTGTGGCTGACAAAAGTTCAAATTGGGCCAAAGATTTCTAAAACTAAAATGATAAACTAAACAATTGATATATAATCAAATTACCACATGAAATACTGTAAGGGTATCAATACCCTTTTCTCTGGATGATAGCTAAATACAAGAAGGGTGTGATTTTGTAGTCTGGTGGTTGTTGACGGGACAGGTATTATACCTGCTATGTTTTCTTGAATATTCTTTGTTAACTATGTTATGAAGATTGGCTTAACAAAGTAAATAAAATTGAAAGATTTTCATAAATATTTGATTTTTTAATACAGGTTGGCAAAACCAGTGTACCACATAGCAAATTATGTAGCGATATTTTACGACTTTGGTTTTCTTCATTCCTATTTTATTTAATGAGACTTGTGAATACTTTTATGAATGCTTTTATTTATTAATTAATCTATTCCAATTTCTCGCATTATATTTAGCTTCAATACTATGATATAGTGTGATTGTATTGGGAGCATACACAGTCTTAATATTAACAATAACATGAATATTTTAAAAGTTATAGAAATTATATATTGCATGCTTTTTTCACTCAAATTGAAAATATTGCTTGTTTTACGTTGATAATGGTAGGCGACTTTAAACTGTCCACCATAAAAATATTCATAATTCTTTATTTCATTTTTTGTAAATGTTGCAAACTTGTTTCAAGGAAATTTATATACTGCAAAACATAGTTATGGAAGCGATACATTTTATATTCAGACAAATATGAAATAATATTACTTTCGATGAATTCGATAGATGGTAACTTTGTGGAAGTTCATTTTAATATAAAATAAAATAACTTTGATTATTCCACGTATACTTGTAACAAAATGTGACACGTGTTTCGCCTCTTTCAGAGGATGCCTCTGTGAAATGAAACACGTGTCACATTTTGTTACACAATACGTGGAATAATCCAAGTTACAATACAAATTATTTTATTTTGAAGTAATATTATTCAATAAATGTTATTCATTATGTATAATATAATTTATCAGCTATATTTAATATTTCAGGTCGCTTTGCTATCCAAAGAAAAAAAGTTTGCCGTGCGTGATGTCGACCGCTCTTCGGAGAGACAGTCTCCTGTCAGCCAAGTTCTCAGCAAGGTGTCCAACACCAGCGTCGCCAACTTGAACAACGCGTCCGGTGTCACAACAGTATCTTATGCAAAAAATGCTGACAGAAAAGGAGTATTGATTTAGCATGATTTTATATGCAATATTTAAATTGCAATCATATACTGTTCGTATGTGACATTATTCCACTTATATATACGATTAAAATTACACACACACATTATGCCCAGAAGTGAATTGAAGTTTTTTCAATGTAATATTTTTAAGACATTTTTCTTGGTAGGTTGTGAAATACAAGGAACGATGATATGGTTGAACATAGTTTTAATTGGCATCGAGAAGGTGACGCAATCCACTCTTTATATCAATGACTCATTAACGTTGTATGAAAAAGTAATGATTTCATTTGACGAGTTGTGGACTATGACCAACTTTGGCTCTATTATTATGTCCCTCAGAGCAGCATTTGGCATTCATACTTCTGGGGATGAGATCTGTAATGCTCTCGAAACCTTACAGCCTCGCAACATCTTTGTATGTTTACTGAAATTTCAGGATTCAAAAGAATTATCCGTCTAGATCTTTCACTTGTCTTGTCCATTTACATTGGCATCTAACTCTACTTAATTTATACACAACATATTGTAAATAGGAAAAAAATAATAATAATCTGGAATTAAATCCATATATAATTTTTAACCGGCAATCGGTGGTCAAGAATTCGCTATAAGCGAAAATCTAATTTTTGGTGTCTCAACATGAGTGAAACACTGCTCGTCTCTACCGACTGGTGTGGTTCTCAGATCCTCGACGATTGTGGAGTACTATCCATAGGATGAATACTCAACGGATCTTAAGAATGCTGGCATGTCATGGGTGAAGCCAAAGTTACTGCCAGATGACAAGGAATCCTGAAGGCTCTGGGTAGTGGCCATATACTCAACATTGGAAGTGAATATAAACCAAGAAAACATAGGTTATTGTCGATTGATTGATTCCAGTAAAGTATCTTAATTTTTGCTGTGTTCCTAAAATGCACAAGTTTTTTTTTACTATATAAAATGTGTATATAACTATTGTTTATTTCTCATACTCAACTCGATAATGGTGCTTAATATTGAAATATTTTTCACACAAACAAATCCGGTGCTTATCAAATTACCTACAAATTCAAGTGGAGTAATAAACAAATATTTTTAGTACTGTATTTAGTTGTCTAAATCTGTTTTAAAATAATATAAAATTTAAATGTATACTATAAAATATTATAATCTGCTGTATTTCTTTTAGATACATAGAAAAGACAATCCACTCGGTGTAGTTGTTGATTTTAATATTATAAATACTATTTTACCTTATAAATAGTAACTATTGAATGAAATGCTACTTAAAAAATATATTTCACAATTTGCTATTTAGATTTATGTAATTACCTTTTGGGTGATCAAAATGTTGTTAAATTAGATGTTTATTTAAATAACACTAGAATTAAAAATTTATTGTTGTAGTGATGAAATCACCCAGTAAGAGGACCGTCTTTCAACAAATGTAGGAATTGCCTTCTTATTATATTCTAAGAAATCGTAAATTAATTATTCAATTTCTATTTATTCATCTATAAATAATTACAATTAAGTAAACACACTGATTTAGAATTTTCGATGGAATCGGCGGTAACTTTTAACCTAAGAGCGGTAACACTTTTGGAAGTGTGCGCACGCACATCTTGTGTCACATTTTGTAACAAAACGAATGGAATAACAAATTAAATTATATATTAACACTGATTGAGTGTATTCAGTATTTGAAAAATTAACCTGGTCTCGTGGTGACTAACAATAGAAGGTAATGATCTAATATTCTTCTATTTCTTCTTCATGCCTTTCTAAGAAAACAGCCATAATGACTGACTTCATGAATAGCTTTTCATGCCTTATAAGATTTGACAAAGACTAAGAGCATAGATGCGATGGAAAAAGTTGACAGTTAATACCGTTCAGCATAAGTATAGAAAATATCAGTGCTATGATTATTGAACTGTGACAACACTTGAAACCATGATCATGAAATTACTTACTAGATCTCATTTCCTGGTTTCGTAACTTATTTCTTTTGTATGACATTAATATTTTTATGACTTGCATTGCAGCACGGAATAAACTCACTTCTTCATAATATTGAAAATATTATATGCAATATAAACAAAAATTCAATCATTTGTCATCGCCATGTTTGACATAAATGCTGAACACAATAAAAACAAAGAAGACGAGAACATAAGAGATCATATATGATCGTTTTATATATATTATATTACCTCCATCTTCTATTATCACGAGTCAGTGAAATTAATTGAATATGTGGTATGAAATCCACATGGGAATTAAATTTGATATGAGAAAGTTACTATTTGTCCGACATTTTTTTAAAAGAAAATGCCCAAATCCTTATTTCATTGTGTCTATCTGAAATCTGATTGAAAAAAAAATTTTGGTCCAATCGGATATTATTTTCATGCCTTTCTTTGCCTTTATGTACAGTGATTATAGTCTTAAGAAT
This sequence comes from Himalopsyche tibetana, assembly GCA_030503985.1. Taxonomy (NCBI): domain Eukaryota; kingdom Metazoa; phylum Arthropoda; class Insecta; order Trichoptera; family Rhyacophilidae; genus Himalopsyche; species Himalopsyche tibetana. The sequence goes on from JAPJYX010000005.1 coordinate 20,877,066, forward strand.
CTGCCATCAGCGTGATGCCTTTCTGCTCAATAATGTGAGATTAAGTACCCCTTCATTGATTACTCAAATTATGAATGATTCAAACCCATACAATACTTAAGTATATCTAAATAGTCTATATGATAATTATCTACATAAATTTTATCTCTTTACTATAATTGAAATTCTAAACTAAAAATTAAGAATATTTCAAGCAGTGTTTTTATTAAACCTTTGATGAGTATTGCCGTGTCCGTGCATCCAATTATTGTGTAGTCTAATATCAATTACCATTCTCATGTTTTTTTTTTATTGAATTGTCACTATTTATTCACATATGGATAAAAAACACACATAACTATGATTTTGGCACTCACATTATTTTTATTATTTGTAGCCAATAAACCAAAGAATTTTTTAAAAAGGTTAATATTTGTGAATAAATCGGAAGCCACATAATATTGAGATATCTATGCCCAAATTCGAAGTAATAGTTTTTAGAAAATTATTAGTGATAATAAATTTTTTTACCCTTATACTTTTAACTATGCATTTTATAATTTTAAAAAAAATATTGAAATAATTAATATTCTTCCCAGATTGATCGGTATCAAAAAAAATGTTTTTTATGTGTAGCAGTAGTACAAATAATCAAAATATAAGAAAAAATTGTTAATTTGTAAAAATTAACTCACTCCACAAATAATGAATTTATTAAGAAATAAAAAGACTACATTTTAGTGACTTATTCTCTTCTATAAAAATAATTGTTAGTCGAATTATTCATCACTTGCTTGAAAGCTTAGTTTAGTTTAGATATTTACAGTTTACAATATTCTACATTAATTAGATGTGTTTCTTGTGAATTTTTTACTTAAATATCAACATTGTAGCAACGTCAATTAGGCTTTCTAGAATTCCACAGTTCACATAGAAGATTCCCACTTCCTTTTAGAAAAATAATAAGTGTTCTAAGAATTTGTAGATCAAACGCTCGCAAAAGTTATTGCAGCACTATAGAAATTCCCTAGGGTACTCAACGTTGTACCCACCACCACTCAGTACGGCTTCACACTCTTATAGGGTGTATTCCGTAGCGTAACAACGTTAGTCGTGTTCAAAATTTTGCCAGAAATGTCCCAAGAAGAAATTCTTCAAGACTTGGTTGCATGCACTGCAGTGTGCAGAAATTAAAAGTTAATTAATAATTAAGTGCAGTTGAAAATATGAGATTTCATCTATTTAACTCAACTCTTTTTCCAAATGACGCGGAGAATTCTTTAAATGCCCTATAATTTGCCTTCGATGCAACCAAGTCGGCATGACCGACGGGGCCGACAGATCCGACAGATCCGACAGATAGTCGTATCGTCTTGAGCAATTTTTCCCATTCATTATTTAAGTCTGGACATTCCCAAAGGATGTGATCAGCATCCTGAATCATATATCCGCATTTACATTCAGGGCTATTTACTAACCGGCCAAGCTTGGCAGCGAAGTAACCGTGGCCAGTTATGAATTGGCTGGTCCAGAAATTAGGAGTCAGAGCCTTTGGTTATCTCCATTTGCCATTTAACATTCGGAAAGAATTTAAAGAATTTGCAGCACTAGATATATTACTCAATTTCACATTGTACTTATGACTCCTCTATACATTCATGTTCTGGTCTCTTTGCCATGTGGTCAATACTCTTGGCCGTTCAATCCTGTTTATTTAATTTCCATGGGTTCGAAACTCAGTATGGACAATTCCATAAATTGATTTTCAATTGATCTATCATTTTGTGTTCAAAGGCATGGACAGTTTAATGTATGTGATGTTTTTATCCACGCCCACACACCTGATCCTAAAAATGGGATTTAGCAACAGGAATTAGCCTTTTCTTTCCCATCTTTATTAATCCATTCTCCCAATTTGTAGCATATGGCCTACTAATAGAGGTATCTTAACAAAAAAAATCTAAGAAGCTTTTAACTCATTTGCTCAACCTCTTTTTTTGAAGAGTAGGGATAGAAAGGATAGGTTTAGGACAGGACTAGTGCTTAGTTTTTTCACTCTTGCTTTGTCCCGTTATTTTAGGATTGTAGGGTGGAAAGGAATTTTTAAACTTCCATGCCTTAACAGAAATCGTTAAATTCATTGAAAAATAAAATTTGTTTGTACTGGGATTCGAACCCGTGAGATCCGTTTCAGCCAACGACATTACATTGACCACTGCATTACAAATTTGACTCTTCATCTTTATTCTTTGAAAAAGTGGTTTTGAGTGATAGAATAAAAACCATTTATTCAGCTTATGGTATGCGTGAAAAACTTGTCATTCTTAATTATCATTTTTTATTCTTTTCAAATGCTAAGAAGTATCGTGACTTAAAATCACGATGTGATTCATAGGATCAGGATAGTAACTTGATTTTACCACTTTTCCTGTGTGGAAATATTGTGGCAAGACTTTTTGAGGGGTGTTTTGAATGGACTATTTCATATTTGTCAATGAATACACATCATTATATTTATTGTTCATAATTTATTGGTTATTCGACATTAAACATTGTTCACATATATCGGAGGACACATACCAACAATTGTAAAAAAAGACATCTTATAATATACGTATTAAATGTATGTAAATGCTCATAAATAATATATGTCAAGGAATACTGAGTGTACAATGATTATGAGATAACGCATGATGATCATTTTGACTGGCATTTTAACTTTAACATGTTAAGTTGTTTATTGAATCCAACATCAATTTCTAATATATTTTCTATAGAAACTACCAAAGGGTTTTTTTTTGAAATTACAAATTCTAGTTTCAATTACCAAAGCTGTTTATATCTTTTTTATTCTATAATTTTTCATCTTGATTTTTTGAATATGTTTCGTTTTTTTTAATGTTTTTAAGTTTTCTTTTTTATATAAATTCAATCAATATAATATACGTTGTGACTATATCTATAGAAGGTACTTAGCTTTATAATGTTAAAACTTCAATGTAAACTTACAAGCTATTTTAAATAAATATTTACACATAATAATTGTTTCATATGCTTCTTTTCAAAAAGTGTTCTTTTTTTCCAAAATCAAGAATATTAATATGCCTATAAAGATTTTTTTACAGGTTTTCCTTTTATAAAAATAGCGTTGCCAAGTTTTTGCCGTGGTTTTTTTTTTAATAAATAGCTAAGTTAAACCACGGTTCTTGTGCAACCGATTTCAAATTTAATATCACACTTTACAAAAATAATAATAGGAAATGCAAAATACAATTTTTGTCATAGATATTTTTGATCAAAGTGTGTATAAAAATGTACAAATCACTCGGTTTTGAATAACGATTACTTTATGAAAATATAATTGATAGTAAAATCTCAACGTGTAAAATTTCTCACGAATATAAAAAACATGCTCTATTTCACTTAAATCTAAATTCATAATAGAATGGACAAATTACTATTCACGCATTCCATTGGAAATCAATTCTCTGCCAGCATAAAACTTGACACTTCAACTTTTCTTCTAATTTCAGATAAAGTTTCAGCTCCAATATATAATTCTTAAATCGGGTTTATTGCGTATATTTCTATACGCCCGATCGAAAGCTACATTCATATCCAATACTCTCACATAAATACACAAGCATACTATTCGAGATTCGCAACAATTTATTTATTAATAATTAATAACAATGATTGATAATAAAAACTGGCAAATTATGCTGGGAAAGAATTAATATAAATATTTTTTTGCCACGAGATACTAATATCATCATTTCTTAACACATCAATAGAATAACATCCTTAATATCGAAAAAATCTATAGTAACTATTCAATTACACTATATTTACTTAAAAACCCCAGAGACCCGACACCTGATTGCACAAATAACCCGATACTTTGTTTGTTTGTTTGTTTGCAGTCATGCCATTGATTTGGCTTATGTGTATTTTAATTTAATAGCATTACTCGAAGTAAAAAAAATGTGCTGAGTCTCACGACGACAAGTTATTACTAATTGATGCATCAATAAGTCGATTTTGTTCAGAGACATTGCGATATTAAATTTGCCGATTGGCAAATTTGTAATGCAAAAATTTGAACGTTATATTCATTATTAACTATTGTAAATATCACTCGTTGTGTTTGAAAAAAAAAACATAAAAAAAATACTAAGAAGCGTAGCAGGCACACAACAGATACAGATTTACCCGACAGCGCCATTTATATTATTTAATTATATTCCTTATTACGCCGAATAAATGCAAAGGCAGTTTCTATGGACGGCATCATGACAATGACATGTCTGCTTGACTATCACTAAGCCAGCCGACGGTACATCTTGTTAAAGCATTATCGACTCTATTTTACCCGGAGATCTCTACCACTACAACTAAACAATCTCTGAAAACCTTTACTATTTATTGTATTACAGGAGAGAAATGAATAAATAATGAATATTTTTATACAGATACTAAAAATGAAATGATAAGCTTATTGTAAAGCAAATGAGATAGTAAAAGTAAAAAATATATTTCTGTGAAGATTTAAGTATGTATTGCACTCTAAAACTCGATCAAAATACACTAATTAACTTTATAGGTTAGTTTTCGTGTGACATTTTCATCAATGTTTTACATTCAGTGAAAAAGAAATTGGACTACAAAGTGTTAATTAAATTATATTCACGATAATTAAATTAACTATGAAGTTTAATTGCCAATGGAGTAGTGAAAACGATACTATTGTTTTTAACACAATGATTATGTTAAGTTAAATTAATTTCATAAATAATCTTTAAGTCGTACTATCATTTCGCGGTGATAGATTACCGCTGCCGGATGTACCATCGTCTGGCACCCACATTTGTTTATCCTGTTAGTTATGGACGGGCATTGGGAATGATCCCAAAAGATTATTGGCGAACGTCGAGTTGGTGAACTTGAAATGCCTCTTGTCGTAGAATTTGAGGAGTGCTGGTGAATATGGATGCTTGTCCTTTAGGTGGATGTAGTGGACTTCAGGTTCACTAGTTGTGTGACCGCACTCTTCGCAAACGTACATCTGTAAAAAAAAAGAATGTTAAAATGAAATTGTTTGAATATTAACACGACCACGATATTATAAGAATTATTTTACTTGATGTTGATTTATAAAATAACAATTTGTTCAGTATACTTTTAATCTTTTATACAAATTGAAATCTCACATTCAAGTGAAAATGTTTTCTCTGAAAAAAACCTTTTTCGATTATTAAATTTTTCAGCTATTTATATTATTTTACTTAACAGTGCCATTTAAAAAAATATTCTCATATAAATCTATGCAAGTGTCATCATACTTTCGATGGATTCGGCAGTAACTTTATGGAAGTTCATTATAATATAAAATAACTTATAGATGAGTAAAAACTTAAACGTAACTTCCTTTGTTGTAAAAACGTGGAAGTTTTGAAATGGAGTACAAAATTATACAAATAACTATAACAAACTTACACAATTTCAATGTTAGTAAAAAAAATAATAAGCCCACATTGCACTAATGCAATGCACATTAATAATATTTCCTTTTAGGGGAAGAGTATTTTATATTTTAATATGACCTATTAGAGTACCCAGTAGTATATAAAGGTTAATGGTTCAATTACCTTTGTGCGCCGTTCTTTGTAGGCATATTGATGCTGAACTCCATGTACTTTGAGGCAATGCGACTCCAAAGAGCAGCGTTGGGTGAAAGACTTCTCGCACAGATTGCACTTGTAGGGTCGCACTCCTGTGTGCGTTCTGGTGTGTCTCTTGAGATCGAAGGTGTCGTTGAAGCCTTTCCCGCAGAAGGTGCACAGGTATCTTTTGACATCAGAGTGACACTTCATGTGCCTGTTGAGCAATCTTTGTAAGGTGAAGTTTTTGGAGCAGATTCGGCAGACGAATTTGTTGGGGTTGTTTGGGTCGTCATCGGATAACAGGTCACACTTTGGCTTCTCATCGTCCCGCGATCTTCCTCCGCTGGATTCAGTTGCGAGGGGATTTTTAATACCGTGTCCTCCGTTAACGAATTCCAATTGAACATCAGATGCCAGTCCCAACTAGAATAAGAGACAGATGTCAAATTAGACAAATAGTAAAGAACAACATACAGAATTAGTATTTTTTAAAATTTCTTTCAAAATCAGATTAATATTTAATTTAAGAAACTTCATAAATCTGAATCATTGCGATTACAAATAAATATCATATATTTAAGAAACAATAGTCAAATGTATGATGTATTAATATTATTATCATATAATAAAGGAAGGTTTCGAGTTTCAAATCAAAATAAACAGCTGAAGCAAACAAATTGATTATGGCACTGAGCGTTCTTTTATAATTAACTATGTTACATGTTGTACTCTTGCTTAAGGCAACGGTTTCAACAAAAGTCAAGAAAGCTTTGCCGATAAACCAATGTGAAGCTTACCCTGTGCTGGAAGACTCGAACCTTGCCCTTGCCGGCGAAATAATTTCTGCGATCACTTACACTGGCTGGACTGAGGCAGGCAGCTTCATGGTGAGACCCTCCGTCCAGAGAGCTAGCGGCTCCTGGTGAAGGTAGAGACATGGTCGTCGGCGAGTCCAGCTCCAGGCCGCTGCCGGCGAACGAAAGTCCTGGCGACAGAGCTTGCTGTTGCTGCATCTGCACTTGAATCTGTAGCTGTTGAAGTTGGCCATCTGACGTGGGTTGCAAAAGTTGCTGCGCGTTCAGTTGCATGACTAAGTCCCTCTCTCGTGAGAGCGGATAGTTCGGTGACTGGTCGTGATTTGAAAATTGATGTTGCAAGTAGTTCTTTTGGGAGTAATATTGGCGGTTCATCATGAGGTGCTCGGAGAAGGAATCGATCGCACTCTCGCTCGGGTCGTGGACAGAATCTGGGGTCAGGGAAGGTGTGTCGTTCAGTTCGTCGGTGATGATTTCGGCTTGAGAGTCTTCGCCGGGAAGACGTTGAAGGAAATTGGAAAGGTCTGCCGCATCCGAGAGACTGTCGAGAAGGGCATGTTCCGCCGGACCGGAGAAAGTTAGCGTTGCCGTAAATTGTAGAGGATCTATAACGTTACACGCCATATCAACCATCATTGAATCATTCACGTCATATCCACCATAGGAACTGAGATTTGATCCCAGCGCCGAGTCGAGCTTTCCTTCATAGTCGAGATCGGTTTCGTCTTTTAGCACAATTCCGTACGCGGCGTTCTGCAGCAAGGAATATTGTTTGTTGGCCTGCTGAGTCTCAGAGAATGATGGATTTCCGCCGTCTTGCCCGCCGTCACAGTCCATGTTCAGCGAACCGTTCATGAGATTAAAATTGTTTTGAAAATTGCCGTTGGCGTTAAAGCCGTTAATGCCGTTCTGCCCACCTTTAAGACTTTCGTAGAACGGGGGCAAACTGCCTGTGGGTGGACTGTTTGGCCCGTAATTCGATCGACCGTCGCGTCCTCCCATTCCCCCACCTCCTGCCCCTCCCCCCAGTGCGCCACCCCCTCCCGCACTGCCAGAGCTAGTTGTACTTCCGCTTCCGTATCCGGAAGACGCGTTACCGCTGGACTGGCTTCCGGCGCTCTGTCCGCCGCCCGCTGACCTTCCGTGCCCCGCGGCGGCGACCAGCGGCGCCGGGAGCTTACCCGGAGGGGCGAGGGACCTTCCCGCCAGCGTAGGCCTGGCGATGATGCTGTTCGCTATTTTAGAACTGCTAGATCTTCTCTGTTCTCGCATTTTCTTTTCTTCCTCTTCGTCTTCACCTTCTCCGCGTCTCTTTGGAATGTGATAGTCGATTGGCTGATCCTGTTCCGGTTCAGTCATGGGACCGGATGTCGGAAGTTTGACATCGGACGTTTCTTTCCGGTCATCTCTCGGCAGCGGATTTCTTTGTATGACGGATACCTGATGGCATCTCGGCGGCGACGGAGGCCCTGGGACGGCGCGTCTGGGCGAAGGCCTAGGAAGCGTGACGCGCTCTCCGACCGGTAGGATCGGTTTCTCGATCACGACGGGCGACTTTTCGTCGGCGGATTTCTCCTTCGATAAAACGGGAAGGTACTCTTTACGTTCAGCGCGCGTCAAGACGTGTCCGCGGGAGCCGTAAGGTACGTCTCCGCCCAAGATGGAAGAAATGAAACGCCTCACTGGTATGGGCTCCGGCTTGCTTTTGTTACAGCGGGCGATGGTCAGCCCGCTTCCCGAAAGTCCTCCACTTGATCTTTTCTCGTCAAATATGTCACCGCCTGAAACAACAGATAATAAAAACTCGTAAGTAAGCTGTCAAATAAAAATATTCACAGAGCCATACTAATAATTATTCTTTAGCAAAGGGTAGATAATCTATTACTTAAGGTGAATGTGTAAACATAATATGTCAGACGCATAATATATTACTATAAATTGAAATACTGAAGTAAATGACCTCCCGCAAGGCTCACTGCTCACCAGCCATAACAACTTATCAATATCGAGATATATGCGAATACATAATAATTGTCGAAGCAATAATAATATATTTACAGAGTCTTGTATTATTTATGAAAGAACACGGCAGATCCGAGCCAGTCTACCTGTAAGCTGTAAGGAATATAATAAATTTATTCGAGTCACCGCAGTGCAATGATATGTATGGCGTGTGATATAAATCGCTGTCTAGACTTCATGAATGAAATTCATTATCTTTGTATGTTTAACAATGTGTCCATGATCCAACAGAGAAAATACACTCCTGGGTTAGCATCATATTTATCTACAAAATATAACAATACTTGACCGTATACCCATTGCAATTTGATATTGTAAATACAGACATAATATTCAATTTATATACAGCCCCAGTTTCATTATCTGTTCGTGGTTTGTTTTAAATATTTGATTTTCAACTAGTGCCTGTAAAAAATGACTTGAATATGCCAATATAACTAAGTACGATATAATATAAGGAGAAAAAGAAAGACCAGTCGAATCAATGTCGCTAAATGTTTTTAATTTGAATGAGAACCCGGCATATGGATCTGGTCATTTAAAATCGGAAGACCACGTATCTTTCTGAAATTAAGTGATTAGCAAAAAGTTTTGTTTTGACTCGCTTGAAATATACTGATTAATGACGTTACACCTTTTCATTTCGTACAATAAGTAAAGGCATTATTTGTACGACTTGCAATAAGTTTATTAAATAAATAGTATTTAAACGCTTTAATAAATCTACTAAACCAGTTAAAAGAAAAATTCTCAAAAAAACGGTGTTTTCGGTAATTTGTTACGACCCCTTTTGTAATGATAAAAATTCCTAGAAATTTTTCGGCATTTTACTTACAAACAAAGGATGTTTGGCCTTGAATGGATGATTTATTATTTAAACTTGCAGTTATGTACTAAACTTGTTTTACTATTCAAAACTAAATGAGTCTGCAGTGAAAGTCTTAGGTATCACCCGAACAACCCATTTTTAAAATAATATTAACAATATTTTATTTTCTTGCCTGTTTTATTAATACAATACACTAATCATTAAACCCATTTACATAATTCTGTGTCAATAATATTTTATTTACGTAAATATAATTTAAATTCATTAACGATAGTAATTAGAGAACGGCAGTTATTTGAATGATTACTGTGCTAATTTTAAATTAATGACGAGTTTAATATTATTCATACGTACCGAGTATCATAATATTATAAATTAATGCACCATTAACCGTGTATCAATAAAGAATATAGAAGTATTATTCGAGAATGATAGTAAATAATTTTATTCCATACAGAATTATTTGTTTAACATTTTATAATATCATATATGTACATATCTAAGTTTAAGAATCTTAGACATGTCCTGATATTGAGTAGATTCAAGGATGTTCTCAAATTATAAATGATTTTATCGAACTGAGAGTAAACGTGTCTCAAAAGGTTATTATATGAATTCTTAATTAGATTGGAATGTGTTATATAAATTTAACGGTTTCTGTCTGAACCTTGAAGACAAAATTTGGATGGATATCTTTATGTTTTATTTATGGCTGTTATCCTTTCATGCCATTTCAAGCCGACCGTATTCAACAGATCTAGCAGTGCCCATTAAACCAGTAATTCTTGAACCGTTTCTTTTTTAAAATTCAGTATTATTTTCGAAAGGGTGGGAAAGAGTTTTTAGACACCACCAACACTCATCTTTATATGCCGATAATATACCTTCAAACAGAAATCAATAAATCGACCGAAAAATGCTGTTCGTACTGGAAATCAAACTCGTGAGATCTAGTATCTTGTAGCCAACAACGCTGACTGCTGCGTCATAGACTCGACAAATGTGATGTCCGAAAATTCCCTCCCACTCTTCCGATCCTTTAATAACTAGTCGTAGCGAAAGCGATTAGTTAACCACTAGTCCTGTCCTAGCCTTATCATTCTATCCCTACTGCTCTCTTTGAAAAAGAGAGATTGAGCGACTGAGTAACAAACAGCTGTCGTAGAAAAACATCTGTTGAGATGTCGCCAATAGGAGATCAAATGCTTCACATTGGGAGCGGACATGGATAAAAAAATGTGCTTTGAACATTATTTGAAAAAGTTTACGTATAATGGATTAAAAATAGTTAATTCATATATGTGGATTAAAAAGAATATTAATGTACAGATATTGTTAATTTAGTAAAAAAATATTACAACTTTATTGATGTCAGTAAAATGTTCAATCCTTTCACTAAGATTACAGCTAATCATCTAAATAGACTTACAAAATGCTGATACAATTATATGTAGTGAATATTAAAATTTTACAAATCGTTATTTTAAAAAAATATTTTGTAAAATACCAACTCAATGTTGGAAATTTATACGGTTATATTTAGGTTACGTATATTATACAGATGAAGTGGTAAAAAATGCAACAACTGTTATTTGAAACGTTTGAGAATTGTTGATCGGATGAGAAAAAACCTTCAACGGTCAGGATTTATTGAAAAGGATGGCTACGGCTTGATGCGGGATCTCGGAATTCGATCTGGGAGTTGTTTTGTGCCAAAAAGGTTTGGGTCTGAAAATAAAACGGCAAAAACAGGTCATAAAATACAACTGGGGTCTCACGTGCATTATTTTTTTCGCCCACCATCCGTTTGAACGCATATGCAACATAAACGGCAATGCAATTCTTGCTAAATTTATTGTAATTCTAAAGGAGCGCGCTTTGGTTTCGTTCGAGCCTTTGTTAAAGTATGCTTTCAAGAGAGTACATATTTATCTTCATAAATTAACCCTTATGCTATTGCCAAGTAATATCTTTTCGTTCGTCGATAATATTTAGAAGCATATTTTTATACCAGCCGTTTTCGATTCTTACATTAAAACAAAATCGTTTAGCTAATTTAATTATATATATATGTATGTAGTATGGAAATATTAGAACGTTTTTTTTAAAATAAATACACAGTTAGCTTAATAAAATAATATACAATAAGGATTGTTTTGGTTCTTACGCCTGCTACGTAATACTAAAAAAATAAACATACGCAAAAGTTTCTTTATGAATGATTTCGATTAGGGTGGATGGTTTTATTTATCACTCAATACATGTTAATATTTGGATATCCTCAAGGCCCTTCGATTCCAAGGGCCCGCATTTACTGCTTTCTCCCGCGCCGTATAGTTACGCTATTTTGTGTTAGTAATTTATAGTGTTGCAATTGTTTAATATTAAGTTCATGGTACGGATTAATACTGCTCATTGAAGACGTTTAAAAGAGCTTAAATGATTCACGAAAGGATTGACATTTGGTTTTAAATAGTACGTTAATTAAGTTTTTTATTGCTATCAATTAAGATGTATTTAAAATACTCTCTCTTGTGGATCACTTTAATTAAAAATATTTCACTTTCGTCCGTTCTCACGTGTCGATTGTGACACGTCCAAAAATTCACACCGCTTTAGTTTTATTCCTTTTTACGACCATTTTGTACAATACAGACGATGCTCACTTCACGCGCCACTTGCTTCCATAGTCCATAACTTCAATTCTCCTCAAGTGACTATTCGTTAGTTCTCACGAGTTGGACGCGATAACCACCCCACCCTGGCTTGCTAGACATAGCCTTCGTTTCTTCCAAGGACGCGTCACGCTGCAACGATCACCAGCACGACCCAGACTACAGCTCTGCATACCACAACATCTTTATCGTAAGATTATACAGAAATTTTGTAGTATAAATACTATACGAAGTAGGGCTGCCACTTTCAATGTATGACTATACATACTCATAAAAGTCTTCGTTAGCTTGTTTAAGTTTTACGCAAATATCAACATACGATAGTTATGGAGCATTCTCATACTTGGGTATTTTTTAATAACGATAGCAACTAAGAATTATTTTAACTACTGAATCATTGAAATAAGAAATGGTTTATTTATGTCTATATAACACTTAGCCGATAACGAGAAATGATCTTGTCAAAGTGTATGAATAGATACTTTTTTTTCCTTTCCTTTCGATTTATTTTATTGAGATTGTTTTATATCAAAACGGTTTCTTGTTTATTGATGAAATACTTATACATGTTCAGTAATTATTGTATACAAATAAGAATATGTGAGCAAACACTGTATTTTGTACCTTTAACTTGCAAAAAGCTTTAACACTAATTATAGAATGCTTACTTACACTGAAAAATGAAATAATCGTCTTTTGATTATTCTATACATGGTTTGTTGTTTAAAATAAGTAGGTATAATGAATTTATTGAGTATTAAAATGGCAATAGTAATTGAAATTGGTAGAGTAGATATAATTCATGTTGATTGTACTTGACAAACATAAATTACACGTTTTGACTATTCTTTAACACTAGGTGAAATGTCTTTGAAATTATTTGTCTTTGCACTGTAATATAATATGTCAATAGGTTGTGGACAGAGCTGTTGAAATTCCTTGGAATATTCATTCTAAATAAGGTTGAACTATTATGATTTGCGGAATACTTGTCGGCTTAATTATTTTCAGTGAATACCGACGCCTTGTTGGGATGATGAATGCTTCACAGAGCTCTGTTATCCTGCAACGATTTCACGCAGGTTTGCTTTTGTTTTTGGGAAGCGGTGTGTGACAAGAAACGAGACGGAGCCCACGCAGGTATTCCGAATACTCGTGCTTGCATTATTCAATTCGGGTTACTTTTACCTGTTTGCATTTTGTTTTTAACTTTCAATTTCGGTTAACGCGTGCTTTGGCTTATCACCCGGAATACAATCATTGTAATTGTTTTGGAATAATACTAAGTCATTCCATAATAAAATATCAATATATCTACTAACTATTGAGCCTGCAGCGCAGTAGTCAATGTCATTGACTTCCGTGACAGATCTCAAGGGTTTGAATAGCATTTTTCAATCGATTTCTGTTCGAAGTCATGGATGTTTGTGATGTCTAAACGTTATCATCTACTGTTTCAACCCAAAAATATATTAATAAGCAAACAAGTCCAGTTCTAACCCTCTCTTTTTAATCCCACTTTCTTCGAAAAAAAGAGGGGTTGCGGGACTGAGTCACAGACAGTTCTGGTAGAAACACTTATGTTGAGGTAAACTCCATTAGGACTCCGTATGCTCCACATTGGAGGCGGGATTAATATGTACGACTTGGCGACAACACAGACATTATTAGGAAAATGAAAATCGTCATTAAGAATTAGACAAACGAACATATCGTTATATTTACCAGGTGATTAATTATGTAATCAAATATTTAACTCGAAATTACACAAGGTTGAAATTATGTTTTTTATGATACGTAGATTTTGTGGAAAGAAATTATTTTTACAGTTAACTTAAACCGTATTGGATAGGGAACTGAAAAGGTTATACAATTTAACCGTTACAATTCAAGACACAACTATCGAAAATTCTGACGTTAATTTTCACAGCGCGAAGAAGCCTACTTTGACGTATAGGGTAAATTTTACCCTCCTGTGTTCGTAGTTCTGTAAAGGAAGTTCTCCCACGCTATGCATAATAATTAAGTAAACATTTTGTGATAATAGTTTTATTATAAAACCGTTAAAAGTTGAAGCATTCGACCGTTTGACCTTCAACTTGCGCTGGGCAGGTGCGCGAACAGTTACAAAAATATTATCAGCCGTTTATTTAGTGTTTTCGTGCAATGTTTGTTCCTCACCTCACACCTGTTGCTGATAATGACAGAAATAAGTCAGTTTACAATAGACTTTGAAACAAGTTATTTTTTTTTGTTTTCGCAACCGCAGAGGTGTCGGATAAGACAGTTTCTTATGACAGTGTGTGTAATCGTCGCGTTTGGTTTTTGCAGGCCGTTTTAAATTAATAGTAAAATATTTTTATTAAAGGATTCCAATACCGGCCTTTCGTTATTTCATATTGAATACCGGTACTACAAAAATGTTTAAATAAAGCAAAAAATACGAACGATTGTGATCGCAATTCATCAAAATCAATATTTGTATTTTGATATACACAGTGGTGTAGTGGGGCCAGGTTGGGCCAGGTCAGTGACCTGTCACCTGAAAATGAGCCAGAGCGCCGCCCTGCCACCTTTTGGACTTGTAACTTAATTTTCAAGTACATACATTTATTCAAATTCTATTCATAAAATTTAAAAGCATTAGATCAAAATTGATCAATCCGAAGGATTTTACAAAAATAAATATACATAAATGTACACATGTGACGTGTTAAAACTTGTTTTTTTTAACTTCTGACGGATATATATAAAAAAGGAAGAAATCAATGACCGACCTGGTACCTATTTATTTACTACTAAACCACTGGATATACATATCATAATTAAATTAACGTCATTATAAAATATATCATGATCATAATATTATAATATAAGTAATGTTCGTAAATTATTTTCATAAGCAACTAACGGTTTCTTAAAATAATAATACATACATCATTGACAACTCATAAATTTTGAAATCTGTCAATATCAATACAATTCTTAGCGGATTTAAATTATTTCAATTCATCATTTGTTGATTTTTATACATTTTAAAAACCGGTTCCTCGATTAAAAGAAAACACTTTGAATACCGGGATCTCAGTATGTATTGATATCCCTAATGTTATATTGAGTCTGTAAAAGGTTTTATTACTATTGATTAAACAGCAGATTGGAGACGGTGTTGATAAAATTTAATTCGCATTCAAAACTAAAAAGAGACATATTTGTACATCCTCTTGATTTCTGCAATATAATTAAATATAACGTAGAATAATATATTATTTTGCTTATGTAGAAATGATAAGTAATAAATTGATATTGCCAGTGGTCATTAAAATGACTTTTAATGCGGAATAATATAATATTTGAAATGCGCTGCGCCATCAAGTGAGTCATTTAGTAATTATTGTATTATTTATCATACACGTGTCATAGCTGTAATATCTTATAAATAGTGCAGTGTTGGTATGCAATAAGCCTGGGCTTATCAACAAGTGGTTCGGGACCATCTGTCTGTAATAATCAATCTGGCCAATAATCCAGTAAGTCCGTTTGAAATAAAATATGTAATTCTTCAATGAACACCAACAGTTCGTTGCACACCGGTTAAGAAAAAATTAAATGTGGCCAATAAATTAAGTTCACAAGAAAATTTAAATAATAAAACTGCCCATGATCTACAAATACTAAACAACTGTGACTTTTAACCAGTGACGATATTTACTAAACATATTAGAAAAAAGGTTATCTATAAAATAATAGACAACTAATTCTATTCTCGTTACATCAGATATTTGTCAAAATTTTCAACCAATCTATTTAAATTTACAATCTCCTTATTTTCTATGGGCCATAAAACTCATAAAAAATAATTCTAGATAACTTGGAATATATCCTACTATTTTGTATGAATCTCACGATTCAATTAACGTGTTTATTCTGGACCTTATACACCGCGTAAATCGGAACTTGAATGTATGTATATGTATGATTTATTTGAGCAAACACTTCGAAGCAAAAAATGTCCTGTGATGAATGATTTTTGGTGGTATGCACATATACTAAAAAATGTGATTAATCAAAAAAAATATTCGTTTAAATACTTATTATTTTTATTTCAAGAAACTTATTATAAAATAATGATATGTGTATCTTGTTTCTACTAATTAAAACTTAGCTCCAAACAATACTCCTGAAATAATTATACGAGGATTCAGGTTGTTCGGAAGTATTGTTATGTGGGGGCAATGCCGTCACTGAAATTGACAATATAAGTTACGTATATTTAGTTTAAATAGAAACGTAGACGTTTATTGTGATAGTTTGCTACAAAATAAACTACAATAATAATTAATATGGTAAACACAGTAAGTGAATCTTACTATAAGCATGCAATCAGAAGCTTAATGGTATGGTAAGGTTATGCGAAGACCACGCGGAAATAGATAATAATATATTAGGAAATTATACACAGCAGATTGAATGTCTTGTGATTATACATGTATCCAGTTGGAATACCGACTTTCTTGCTAGGTATTTTATGTTGACTGTTAATATTTCCCGACATCGAATAATGGACATTATCATTCTTATTTTGCTCTTCTTTCATATCAAAGAATGTGTAGACGAATCATTGCTTTCTGTATTTTTGTAAAATTAATTGTAAAACAAAAAATATCTTTACGTGAATTATACACATAATCGATAATTTAACATGATTAAAACGCGTTTATCAAAAATATGAATTAAGATTAAAACATTCTGCATTATTGAAATTAGAAAATATATATTTATATTCTACCCTCCGATTTTATTTGAAAATTTTACCCAAATGATGAAAAACCTGCACACCGTTTACCAAATTTTACGCAATCAAAAATAAACAGTATTGGCAATTTGAATAACGCTGATTTACAAATAAATCGATTTGTTCAAGCATTGATTATTATTTAATACGTCATTTTTATTCCTTAAAAAATATAATTAATGCATACTATTTTCTGTTTTATAATCACTGCGGTATTTTTAAATATGGAACAAATTTCGAACACCAAAACTTGAATTTAAAAAATATTGTTCGCTGTAAAAGATATCTATGGTTTTATAAAACAAAAGAGAAATGTGAAATTAATGGATCGTGTTTAAAATTAGGTAGATGAATACTTGGCTGACACAAATTCAAATCAATTAGTTGTTTTTAATCTATAACAAGTTTATAAAAACGATTTCGAAACATACGTAACTGGCACAATGTTTTTCCGCAATATTTTTATTATCAGCAAATTATTACGACAATGCATTTTGATAAAGTTTTTTTTTGTGTCAACAAATATTTTTTCGACGCGTGGTAAGTCAAAACACGAATAGAGTAGCATATCTATAAAGATGCGACCTATTTTTAAATGGTATGTAATAGTGTTTGTTTGTTTAAAATAGTTTTACTGGATTAATTAAAAAGCCAAAAAGAACACATTTTTTTTTAAACAAAATAAAAACAATTGAAATACAACGTTTTATTGTTTGAAATTTTAAAGCATTTGACTTATACGGAATAAAGAGATTTTTTAAATAGTTTTAAAAGTGACCAAAACAAATTTCGCTGACTAGATAGTTCGTATATTTGCTGGAACAGCGAATATGTTTTTTTTGTTTATGCTATATTTCATTGTCGACATAAATTTAACTAACATATTGTGCAAATTAAAATACTGGGTGATTCCGCAGCAAAACAAAGCGGTTCTAGACAATGACATCTGTGTAAAAATCAACAACATGCACGGCTTACACTACATTGCTATGATTATTGTATTTATAAAAATATATAGACTAAAAACTCTGTGCGTGCATAACAAAAATAAATAAATAAAATGTATTATTATGCTTAAATATTTGAATGATCACAAAAGGTTAACAAATTTATTTACAGTAACAAAAAATATGCAACGACAATTGAGATGTCTGAGATATAATAAGTATACAATTTATGCGTATTTTTTAATGGCCTTTTTTGTTATTGTTAATGACTTTTAAAAAAGCCTTTTAAGTAGTTATTTATAAGTTTTATGAGCGGTGTGATGTGGAGCTGCATTATATTATATTAACATTTAAACATGCATAAAAAGCGAAACGAGTCTTGGATCATTTACAATAAAAGTGGAATTAGCATAAATGAGTATTTTATTTTTTTAAATGCAAAGCCTTTCCAGTGAGCATTGACAGTGAACACCTTAAAAGTGATTTAAACATCGAGTTGTGACAAAAACAAATGCAAAGAAATGATCTCGCGATGATTTGCAAAATGTGAAGAGCTTAAAATATAGCTGCATTAATATTGCAAATTGAAGCGTGATTTTGTCACAATGGTGAATGGATTCTTCCGAAAAAAAATCTTATATCCACGATATATTTGTGTGCGAAAGGAAAAAAGTTGTTAAATATGTCATACAAATGTTTAACATGCTACAATGTTATATGTATGCATATATGTCGAGTAAGCACGAGTGAAATCAGCATTGACGAATTAGTAAATTTCACGTTGAAACATCACATTTTACATTTCAGATTATAAGTGTAAATCTTGTTTTTGCTCTCATAAAAAGTACCAAACTAAGACTTGACCCCCTTTTTTCGTACACAGATAATAATGTTGAATATTAATCAATTGATTTGGCATTTTCTTGGTAGAACTCCATTATAACAGATTAAAAATATTTTATTTTACTATTATTATACAGTATTTTAGTTCTACAGTTTTTAATATTTTTTATGCGTTGATAGCTATTTCAGCTTTCGCCATCGTCAGAACTATGTTTAAACTTATATTTTGCTCAGCTATATATACTGGCTCTGAAAAGATACACAGTTGAATATGCTTGCAGTAGAAATGATACTAATTTATTTTTATACAACGGCCACAAAAACGTGTCTCGCCATTTAAAATGCATAGTTATTAAAAGTCTACAGAAGCTTGAATTAGGTTAGATTTCCAATGAAATTGAATAATCAATAAATTTGTTTGAATTTCAATAAAACATGTTATATTCTGCCAGACGTCAAGAAATAGGTCGCATGCATTTGTAAATTTTACCATTTTTGTCTGTGTCAGCGAAATTTTTGAGGTTATAACGTAAGTGTTGCCAAAATAGCACCGAGTTTGTTTATTGGGTCAAATTTGGAATTCACGTTGCGTTGGTGTTGTAAACATTATTTATATCTGGAAACAATTAAAGCGTGCCCTCATTTGACTGCCCCGTATGGAAAATACGAACAAATCAAAAAATATGCGAATTGTATTCACGTATAAATATTGTATGGATACAAGCATTGTAGATCGATAAACAATCGAATTCACATACAATGGTGTATATTGTGGAAATTATGACTTTAGTAATGCAGACTAAATTATATACAATTTTTTAACCTTCTTAATAATGCCCATTCTACATCAAATTATTACACACTCTTCATGTTTGTTTCGTGCTAAACACAGTCCCAGAAAATAATAAAACAGTATACGGTGGATTCATATAAATTAAATAATTATATTTCTAGACCTATTTGTTGATTTCTATTCGAAGGGAAGGGTGTTTGTGATGTCTTAAAATTCCCTCTTACCCTTTCCAATACTTAAATAACTGAGCGTATTGAGAGCGATAAATTAATCACTGGTCCCATCCTAGCCTTATCCTTCTATCCGTACTATTTACCTTGAAAAAGAGAGGTTGAGCGACTGAGTAACAAACAGTTCTCGTAGAAAAGCTTCTGTTAAATTTCCTCGATTAGGAAGCCATATGCTTCACTTTGGGAGCGGACATGGATTGAAAAAAACATTACCTTTGTGGTTTTTTCCTACTTGAAAATGTGTAAAACTTGATAATAAGTACAAACATGTCTTAAAATTGATTTTACATTATGTAACAAAAACATATGAACAAATTCATACTAAGCTTTTAAAAACATAAAATTTGAATAAAAGAATGTCTTTTTACGATTCAATTGAGTACAAAACAAATGGGAATATTGGTCATTAAAGTTCATAGACTTCGTGTCGATAATTAAGATCATGATCTTCCTATTCTGTATTTGTCTAGTTATATTCATAAAGTAACTGCTCGTTGAAAGTATATTACGGAAGCTATGGGGAATATAATGTAAAAGTAAGTCTTCTGGTGGGGCTGAGTATGATAAAGCCAAACATAAATCTGACAATGTGTATCTAGGCAAGTTATTGACGTGCCTGTAATGTGGTCGCCACATACCAATTGACATAGTAAACATTTGAATTTCAAATAGTTGTCGCTGGTTGATGGAGGATACAAGGTGAGCACGAATTAAATATAAGAATTAAAAAATAAATAAAAAACGTATTTGTTTTTTATACCGTCATTAATTAGCCATTTAAAATATATTTAATGATATAAATGACATTTGTATTCATTGAGATTTTACGTATAAATATATTGAATTCAATTTTCTCAACAAAATTTTAAGAGAGTAAGTATCCCGAATAACAACGTTAAGAGGTTAAAAAAATATAGATATTATGGAAGTTAAATAATACCATGAATTAAGAATTTAATTGATCGATTAGAAAAATATATAAAACAAAATTTTATTCTACTCGTGGTAATTAAATTGAACCAAAAGTGCATAATCCGTGTTTTTGAAATTCATGTCTTACTTCATAATTCTTCTTAATTCATGTCTGTAGAATAGTGGTGTTTTTGTTATAATATAGTTAGAGTCGTATAAAACCAGATGACTTCATCCATTTATTTTTAAAATGAAATATTGTGTCTTTTTTATGTCGGTGTCGCAGTTTTTTCCACGACTCCACAGCCCTAGTATTTATAAAAAAACTTATAAACACGGTAATATAACAGAGCTATACGTCTGTGGTAATATAGATATAAAAATTAAAAAACTTTTAAAATTCTTAGAACAGCAGCCTTAATATGAGAGTTGTATCAGGTACGTTCAAATGTACATCTGTAATATTGTCTAAATACATTAGTCACAAAAAAATGTAACGCTTAATAACTTTATTCATCTAATTGGCATTTACTTCGTAGAACTCTATTGCAATAAGGTAAAAAATATCAAAGTATTTAATTCTACAAAATTCTGTAGATTCTACGAAAATTTGTAGAACTAAACACTTTGATATTTTTGACCGTATTACTAACTAATCGATTGTATTGGCACTTACTTGGTAGAACTCCATTCTAATAAGGTGAAAAAATAACAAAGTATTTTAGTTCTACAAATATTATTTCATATGTAACTCCTTCGTTGGAACTGTATGGACCTGACGAAGATATTTTTTCATCTTAAATAATATTATTATTCATTTGTACACTATCTTCATTATTTAATTGTATGGAAATGTCTTAGTAATGAGAAGTCAACGCTCGCAAATGACTAAAAAGGCAACGACATCTTGTTTGTTTTTGTGAAATATGAAAATGTCTGTACCCTCATGACAGGGCAATACTTTATTTAAATATAATATGACAGCGAAATGATTTTCCGGTGTTCTTGTGTATTGCGGAGAGGTCCTTTGTAGCCTCGGCTGTAATGTGTGACACACGTCGCGGTGCAATGCACTCGTACTGACACTTCCAGGGACTTTTAGCCAATAATAATATATTGATTCAAAATTAATGCATATCTTGCACTGTCCGTATTCCTGATTGATCAAATGGTGTTGTTCTTTTATTCAAAACAAGAAATTGTGATTTATTCAAAACAATTTTTTTTCGCTGAAGATTGCAATACCGGTATTAGTCGGCGTTATCCGGCAATCATGGCGTGTTTCAATTTTAATTGAAAATTATCCAAAATCGATTATTCGCGATGACTTTTGACAGGTTCCAGAATTGAGTTTTCATTATATATTACTATTTTAAGATGCCATATGTTATATATGAAAATCATCCGCTTAGGATTGTCTTTTTTTTTTTTTGTAATACCAATATGATATTAAAAAAACCGCTTTTGAATATGAAGACAGAACTACCGGTATTGATAATTTCGTTCGTTATTGTAATCTCTAATTATTATCGCTCTTTCAATAGGTTGATTTAATTATTTAAAAATAGTTATTCAGTTTGAGAAATATTCTCTTTGTATCTTTTAATGAAACGTTTTTTTTTGATAAAGACAGTAAATATTAGCATATTCTAATCTCGATAATAATTTGCGTTTCATACTATTAAGGTCCATAATAATATATTTTGGGTTGTCGTAGGAGCGTGTCGGCTCCATGTTCTCTGAATATTGAATACTTCAATAGTTATGAGCTAAATTGATGATCATTGAGAGTTCCTGGACATGAGTCAGAGAGCGTCAGGTAGTTACACCAGGTAGAGTAGTGGCAGGAGGTCACCCACCGGACACGAGCATAACGCTATCAGTTGTGGCTCGTGTGGATTGCCACGGCTCTCATTACCGCAGAGTGTAATTATCTCCTTTGTCTGAGTTGGTCATCCCGTTCCGCGTTTTCCACTCTTTGTTATGTTTATTAATTCAGGAGATATGGGATTAGAAATGAATAACATAATGAAACTTTTTGTTATGATTCCCAGCCGTATATTGTTTATAATGTTATACAACCTATCATTTAAATTCGATAATAAATGTATATATGTAAAATCGGTAATAAATATTTGTCAATCGTGAATGTTTTTACCAAAAAATGAATGCTTTTCTTTGAATACGGGTACTAATATATTTTTCGATAACTAAATCAGAAAAATACTACTAACAAGTAACAACACTCTTAATTTTAGGTTAATTTTCATTTAGACTAAAATCGTGTTTGATTGTTTTGGAAATAGCTTATTCTGTCAGCTGTCATCTCCCAGAAGAAAGTTATTCATACATTTTCTTTAAAATGCATCATACAATTATATAGCAAATAATTTATTTGATTTATTAATGTAGCCAATTAGTATATCCGGATATTTCAGTAACAAATTAAGGCATATAATATATATTCGACTATTAATATTTGCTTCATATGTATTATAAATATATAAATAGTGATATTTGTTTTTTTTAGATCACGGAAGATTCATTCATTCACGTAGAAAAAAATATTTAATCGAGCAATGAATTGTGATAAAAGCGAATTGATGTTTTATGATTTATTGGATATCATTATAATTGTATAACCTATCTTACATTCGCATTATAATGTATCATTTTTGCACAGAACTTAATAAATTCTGAATAATAAATCACCACCATAGTTAACGTTGGAAAATCAACCTTTAAATAAATAAATATAGAACCATTAACGTTACCCAGTTTACGAACACTACTATAATATTATGTGTAAAAGGAATTCGACTTAACAAAAATGGATATTATCTCAGTGGAAATAGCCTTAGTAAATAAAATATCATTAGTGATAATTGTTGTTGATACTAAACGAGCAAATGACCACTTAGGACAAAGGATAAATTCTTGAATAATAATTAAGACCCAATAGCGGTTAGCACATTAACATTGCAGTCGTAAAGAAATCATATTAACATGCGTTCATAGATATGTTTAACATTTTCCAAGTCCAAGTATTAGAACGGCCTTCGATAACGGTTATAGTGAACTAAATAAGTCGATCGTGCTATATTTTTATGAGTATTGATTACTATGGCGTTGATTTCGAGCACCTGTTTTAAAGTTATGTCAACATGTCGTCAGCAAAATGTGAAGTAACTCGATGATGTTTTTAATATGCGTAGAACGAATGAAATAAAATTGATTTCCACAGAACAATGAACTGAAATTTAATCTCTTCCACGAAAATTAGTTTTGCTTAAATAATTAGTGAATCTATTATATGTAAGTACGTATTTTATATATCTGTTATTCATACATAATGATGTCAGATATATTGTTGTTAATATTATATTATTGTCGCGTTATTAAATGAAATATAACATAATATATTAAGCATTCTGCTTTACAAGATTTACCAGTTTTACAAGTATGACAGAGTCGTTATTCACAGATTCTGCATGGAAGCTTCTAATTAATAAGACTAAATGACATTGTGTCAAATAGATATGTAAAAACGTTGCCTGTTTTACATAGTGAATTAAGGACGACTGGTTAAGCTATTCGCAGATGCATAAAATAAGAATCATCGCATTAGAAACGATTTATAACGATCGTTAGTGACATTCTCGTAATTGCAAAAATTATAGGAACATAAAGTCACAGATCGAGAAATATGCCATTGTAACGCAAATCGTGCGAAGTACAGCATTCTGCACGTCAAACAATTAGTTTTAAACTATTGGAAACATGTTTTATGAGTACGCAAGTTGGAACGACTTTAGTCTCACGGTATAGTGGAGTAATCATCTCATTATAAGGCTCGGATTTACTGTTAGTGGGTGCACGCATCGCCTTCAAACGTATAAAATTCGAATAAATAATAAATGACTTTAACGGTCAAGTAAGATTTAGTAGTCGTTCATTATGAGTATTGGAAAATCTAAGTTATTCGCTTGGGAAAACTCCATTGTAATAAGGTAAAAAAATGGCTAAGTATTTAGTTCTACATTTTTTTTAATCAGTTGATAGCTATTTTGGCGTATGCCTTCATCGGAACCATGTTCAAGCCTACATTTACTCAGCTTTCAATATTGGCTTGGAGATATAACATACACCCCATTTTTAACACTAACATCCTAATTTATATTACATTTATTAAACATGACTTTAGTGTTTCTAAGAACTTAGAAACAATAAAGTCATGTAATACTATAATATAGCTGAGAAAATGAAGGTTTAAACATAGTTCTGATTAAGGCATACGCCAAAATAGCTACCAACTGATTTAAAAATGATTTAATCAAAAATCTGTAGTTTAGCTAGAATGCCCTCTGGTGACAATTGGCTATCAATTTTATTCTCATAACGGCCAGTAATACTTATTATGTTCACTTCAATTCATCACTGTAAGCAAGATCACGATAAACCAATTTGTATACACCGTGTTGTTGGGCCCATTTCAAAAAGACAATAATTATTGAGACGTGTCTTGTCGATTGTTAATAATTCACGATTTATCAAAACAATTCTTTCGCTGCATTACCGTCCAAGAATTTTCCGTTTTATTTGCAAAAGCGCATTCAAACTATTTTGCTTATGCAGATTATTAAAGGGTATAAAGATATACATAATATGTCTTAAAAAAATATGTTGTAAAAAAATATAACTATATAAGAGAAATAATGTACCCAAAAGGTGATCAGTTGTAATAAATACTTATTTTGAAACGTATAAATAAATCAGTTATTGGGTCCTTAGTGCAGTCAGTAATCAATGCGTTGTGACGGAGCTCAAGAGTTCGGATCCCAATATTAACAGAAATTTTTCAATACATTTCTGTTCGAAGGCATAAATGTGTGTGATATCTAAAAATTCCACCCCACCCTTCCAATTATGAAATAACGGAGCGTAGCGAGAGCGATTAGGTTACCACTAGTTTTGTCTCTTTTCTTTTTATCCCTACTCTCTTCGAAAAAAAGATGGTGAGCTATTAAGTAACAAGCAGTAATTGTTGAAAAACTTTGGTTGAGATTCTTTGATAAGAAAGCCATAAGCTACACATGGATTTCAAAAAAAAAGCAATGGAATACGGAAGTGATGATATCTATTTGGATCATCTAATTAAATTAACAAACACCTTCTTCGTTTTTCAAAGTATAATTTGATATGTAAGAATCGTAGGAAAAATAAAAAGCATCTCTTATATATTTATCTTAACGTTATTTTTTAAAATATGGCAAACAAAGTCACAGCGCACGTAGGAAGGTTGTAGGTAAAAGATGGCTTTTGCCTCCTTTGTCATGCTTTTTTTTCATATGTAAAGGTCTCAGTCGTGACTTCGGCGCGGTACAAAAAAAAATGCGTGGCAGGCCCAACAGTATTCCGCGTATACTTAACGAGCTTACAGATGCGGACGAGTCAAAATAATTATTGTGAAGACGGTACTGAAGATATGTGAAGGCTGTCTTGCCTCACTAGGTACTTTAATTTGAATCGGAGGTAAATTAAATTGAGCAAATAGAGTATGTGTTTTATCTTTGGATAATTAGTTATAAAGAGGTTGCATAATTAAACGTATTTAGATGGTACAGTAATCATTTTATAAATCCTTCAACTAATGAAATTGATGTACTGAAGTTGAATTGATTTACGAAACGGCTACATGTAGAGTTTTTTTTAATGTACTTTAACACAGGGGTCACCAAACTTTTTGAGAAGCGGGCCGGATTGATTTTTTTAAAAACTAAGGAGGACGGGCGACAAATAAATTTTTATTGAAACCCAATCAGAATACTATTTCATTTTATGTAGTTACATAATAATTAGAATGTAAACAAATGTTTTCCCTTCTCAGTATTTCAATAAATGATAATATTCGAGAAATTTTCGAGTAAACGAACAACTGGTCGTCTCGCCTCCAATTTTTATCCAACTTCTTTCACTTTGGGTCCCCTACTAGATCGTTGTAAGACAATTGATGATTTGAAATAAATGGTTGGCGTGAATTCACAACTAAATCATGAAAAATTATATTTCTTATATGAATAATTTCTACGTAAAAATCCAGAACTTTTCGCGGGCCGGGTGAAAATCTTCGGCGGGCCGTAGTTTGGTGACCACTGCTTTAACACATAAGAACATGAAAAGTTATATTTATTTTTTAAACCTGAAAAACCTTATTAATTATGGTTATCGAGAATTTTTTAAATATGGATATGATGGTGAGAAAATTCGATTCGCATTCATACGATAATAGATGTATACATATCTAGAGCAGCGGAAATCAATCTTTTTTAGTCTGGGAGGCGTGTCGGTTTTTGATAAATTACGTGGTCCGTAGCATATTCATAGTAATAACATAACATAAATGTAACTACACAAAAATACAAATGTATCCAAAATACAAGATGTTTGAAAAATCATCCGGTGACTATGATTGTTTTGGGTCTCACAGAAAATTTGAATGGGCCGTAAATTTTCATTATGGAAATTTATAATACTATTTACGTTGTACTTCTTTTCGTTTATTTTTGCATTGTTTGCAGAGTTTTTTTTCATCTGACGAGTGATTAAATTTCAATAATTCTAGGTGCTTTGTAACAGAACCGTTTTGAAAATGAAATGTTTGATAATTATTATGATCAGTGCAATATCAATCAATACAATACAAAATAGCAGTCTAAAATAAGCATATGCTTCAGTGCACCGGTACAATACCACAGCATAGAATATACAATAATAATATCAACGATTATCATTTACTGGCACGTGTATTTTATAGCAGTTGTCGGTATTCTGGTGTTTGGATCTAAATGTGGGATGTCTAAATTGTATTTTCCATTTTAACGGTACGACCATTACGCAATGCGAGCGTAAATACATTAATTAAATGAACATTAGCTGCCACGGATTGCAGTTCACTACGTAGATACGGATAAATACATCACCTACGTGAATTTAACATTCAACATTGAAATATATGAAAAAACATATGATTATTTATTTTCCGTGGGCGCACGCCGTTATTATCTCTCCCGAGTTCTTCGCTTCGAAATGTACGCAATAATTTAAAATTGACTGCTCGCTGAATAAGAGGTAGCGTTAAATCAGTGTTGGTGCTTGACCGTGCGTTGAAATATTTTTAGATTATGTT
The DNA here is from genome assembly GCA_030503985.1 of Himalopsyche tibetana. NCBI lineage: Eukaryota > Metazoa > Arthropoda > Insecta > Trichoptera > Rhyacophilidae > Himalopsyche > Himalopsyche tibetana. The sequence continues at coordinate 20,904,755 of JAPJYX010000005.1, forward strand.
GTCCTTCCACGCTACAGCATTAATTAATTGAGTGCTCGGCTTATTTATTTTAAATTGCGTTATTTTTGTGAAATTAAATGTGACGTATTAATTTATTTTAAGAATAATTTTTCAAATGTTATAAAAAAATAAGATACTGTTAAATTAATTATTTGGTCATTTTATATTTAACCCGTGTCCGCTCCCAATGTGAAGCATATGGCCTCGTAATTGAGGTATCTCAACATAAGTTTTTCTACAATAACTGTGTGTTACTTAGTCGTTCAACGACTATTTTTTCCAAATAGATTAGGGATAAATGGATAAAGCTAGGGCAGGACTAGTAGTTGGCTGATGGCTCTTGCTACTATTACTATTGAAGGATCGGAAGAAAAGGCGGCAATTTTTAGGCAACACCCATACCCGTGCCTTCGAACAAAAATCGATAAATCTATCTAAAAACGCTGTTGTGCATACTGTGACTCGAACACGTGACATCTGATAAGGAAGCCAACAACACTAACCGCTGCACCATAGAATATTTACACTATATTACATATTTTTAGCGAAGGTTTCCTTTCACTCCAGAAAGATATGTGGATGAGGATCTACGTAGCGTTGCTGCTGAACAGACTATCGCAATGATCATTAAATACATTCATATTATAAAAATATTTAGATCACAGTAATGCAAATTCATATTTTATATTTCAGACATATATGAAAACATTTATCGGGACTCCCTTAGAAATTAAAATAAAGAATAATTGGCTACACAAGAATTATCATACATTGATAACGTAGATAAATATTTATTTGAATACACAAGAAAAACTGTTTCCAGCCTCGACCTTTTTTATGTAAATTAGTTACGAAAGGGCTGTTCATAAAAAGGTGTAAAAATTTATAAAAAGTAGCTGTAAAAACGATTAAAAAGTTTTCATAATTTCGAAATCATTCTATACATATATAATTAAAATTTAATCACCTTTGATAAGAGGCGAAGAGTTGCCGAGATGTCAGCTTACGCATATGTAATGAGCATGCGGTCGCCATCTTAAGAAATAATAAAATTGGCTTCATACCAAATGCAAAGCAAAACGGTCCGACATTCCTTCACGTATAAGTTGGTCAATTTTTAAGGATGTAAAAAATAAAAATATTTCTAGTATAAATTGATGAATAAAAAAGATCAATATACAGCCTGTAGGATATAATCTTTGTACAAGTACCGCGAATCAGAGTTTTATTAAGTAAAATAAACACCAAAACATGACAATATCATTATTTTTTGTATTGTCGTGTGAACTTTAAGTCTTAAACGTGAAATTTAGATTAAACGATGCTATGAAACACTACATCCTACTGATTACGCCACGACAAATCAAAGAAACCGTTAAATAATTTGGAGCATCGTATTTTTTCGTTGACAAATCAGTACGTAAAATCAAACAAAGCATTTCTTCAAATAATACAATTTATTGTTTTTGCGCTTGTTTTTAAATTGTGCAATAGTTTGTAAATTCAGGTCGATTTAAAAATAAGTGTCGATATAAATATAATTATTCTAAGTTATATATTTAATAAAAAATATATTGGCAATAGCAAAACAATAATGAGGATTGTTGTATTTAAAATTGTTATCAGTGTTGATCCACGTGTGCACTATTAACCCTTATATTCTGCGCACGTCGAATAACAAACCCTTGCTTTTATCGGGTTGTAAAGAGTTCATATTCATATACTAAATAAATCCAATGAGTTGAATAATATTACATAAAAATAATTAATAAAAAAACACATATTTAGTAAATTATTGTATATTCGAATTTAAATATGAAATTTGTTTTAAATCTTTGTTTATAAAAAACTGTATTAATAAATATAAATCTAAATGACGACAGCATGGTATCCAATTACAAAGGACAAATAAATTACTTTTGAAGAGAAAAGAGCTATGATTATATGTAGTATAATTTAATAATTGTATTTTAAAAAATGAATACTTTGCCAGGTGATTAAAATATAATAGTTTATCTATATTAGATACTAGCTAGTGTCACAAATTAAATAATTTTAGAATATATGTAATAAGAAACAATAATTTAATAGTGGATAAAATAATGTTTATTTTTAGTATTATAACTATTGTGAGATAGTTTCCCAAAGTAATAACTCAGTTTTCTTGAAATATAGTATAATATGGCCGTCATCGTGTCATTTTCCGTTACACAAATGACCTCGACCCGGCGATGAAATTAAATTAATCTTAGTCACATAATAATCTTTTATATATTTTTTATATCTATTCACTGATTGAGTACTATTGCAAAACCGTATTAATATAAATGATTTACTAATTAATTAACCTGTCAGTGGTACGGTACAAAGGCATTTATGCAATAGGTGAAAAAACCGGGTAATAAGATTAATGTAGCTAGAGGTATAAAAAAATAATGAAGAACAAACAGTAAACATATTTTTAAATTATGCAACACCAATGGAAGTTGGAACCGACCGCCATAGCACTCCAAGCCAATTCGAAGAGTGGAAAGTGACAAAACATACGCCTTTCCTGATTTAATGATAATGAAATATAATCATTTTGCATCATGTTTTACACGTATATAAAAAACTGTTTTATTGTGTGATAACCTGTTTATCTACGACAAGCACATAACAGTCAGATGTTTATGTATACTTACAATTAATTACCGTATAACGTATACAAATAATTGTTTTTATAGGAAAACGGTTAAAACTTCAATAAAACACTTATAATAGTGTGTTTGTATAATTATAAAATAAATTCAACGACAGAATAGGGTGGTACAGATTTGTTACTATGCAGACGTATTCAATATTAATGTGTTTATTGGAGACCGAATGTACTTTATGACAAACTATTATAATAAGTAATGAATTACGAGTGTTGATTCGTGCGGTTCTGAGGAGGCTTCGACGAAGGCGTTGGTGGTAACGAAGTTAACCTCTATACGACCGCGTTAATAATACAAACGACTTTATTTGAAATACTTGAAATCATATATTTTGGTAGAAGAGTGAGAGGGGACATATATCATAACAACAATTATAAAGCTTTTCGATTTTGTAAAATCATTTTTTAAATATGGATTATTTGTGCACCTAATGGTGGTATCTTCAAATTTTTTCCCCTCCAGAACTACTTGTTGTACAAGTTTTTTTTCTTTCTTTTTCGAATAGAGTAAACATGTAAAAGTAGGGTTTGGACGAGACTAATGGGTAACTAATCACCCCTACGCTACGCCTTGTTATTTTAGGAGTGAAAAGGTAAACGTAAATTTTCATACATCACAAACACACATGTCTTCGAACAGAAATATATATATCGATTGAAAAATACCGTTAAACACTGCACCACGGACCCTGCTATGTTAATACTCAACAATTATGAATAAAACAATATTAACATAAACAACTTCAAAATGGTGGACCCTTTGACAACTATGTCGATTGTTAATGGCCCTCTAAAGTCAATAGTTCAAAAAAAAGTGTTATTTACGATCTTAATTATTGTTTGATTACTTCGTTTATATAAATATGATTGAATAATAAATACTATATAAGGGTTACAGCAGGTAGGAGTAGGCAAGATATATTTTGGACAAAGAAGCGATGGTGCGTGGAGTGTCTGTCGCCTTGTACTTGGCATGGTTAGCCAACGCGCCACCGCTACTCGAAGCAGGTCAGGGTGAGAGGAAGCCGTCGACGCTGCCTCACGATACTCACACAGAGTTCAGTTACCAGCAACACGTATACACAGATATTTTGTGGATTGCTCTGCTGATTTGTCTCGGCCACGTTTATAATTGACAGGAATTGTCAGCAGTGCAATTGTTTAAATTAATTGGTATGTCTTATATAACACGCGACTGGTGATTATGTCTAATATTACGCACACCATGACAAAACAATTAGCAGGTGGATGAAAATACAATATTGAATAGCATATATGTTTTACCACTTTTAGGCTGTTCACTGTCAATTCTTGGTTGAAAGGCATTATATTAAAAAAGACAATATTCCTTTCTACTACTTCGACTTTTATTTAAAAAGATCAAGGCTGGTTTTGCTTATGACGAGAATTATCAAATTGTATTTTTAAATAAAAGTTGAAGTAGTACAAAGCAATATATGTTTTAAGCCTACATATTAATGCATCATGCTCGGTTTGGGAAATTTAACCACGTTGCTGTAAATAACTATTTATAAAATTCTATAAATTAGCAAGATAAAATCTAAAAAATGAATATTTAAATAAATATAGCTATCAACAAAATCTAATTTATCGTTAATATTAAGTCATGCGTCTAGCGGTCATACACTATTTAAATTATATTTTAAAGGACTGGCTTCTTTTCGGTGTTGCTTGTTTTGGTATCCTCATATTAGTCCAGATTTGAATGTGAAAAATAACGATTTAATACAGAATAATAATATTGTATCATATTGATACTATATTAGGACTTGATACCTTTTTTTATCATACTTGAAGTAAGCTACAGATTTTCAATTCAATGGGATACGAAATAATAGAAATAATACAATACTTGTTTAATCAGCCATATCACTACCCTAAAGCAACAGTGCGATAAATCGAAAATACTAGTTTAAAGATAATTGAACATTAAGGTTTGTGTTGTACTTGTTGAACAGTGAATTATGGTTTTATTTAGTTTTACGGTTTATGATAAAATATAATAGTAGGTTACTTGTATACTATTATCTGACATGACAAAAACAAAAATAAATTAATCCAAATAGTTTGTTATATTGGGGTCAACAATATTAAAATGCGGTAAAGTGAGCCAAGTAAGGATAATGGGAAAATGTGAACTGAACTCACCCCTTTTACTACATTGTTACAATCAATTTTTCTCTAAAATAATTTATTTATTTAATTAACTCTAACATAAAATTAAAAGTCAAATAAAAAAGTTTCACCACATTGCTATTTGGCTCACTTCACCCTTTAAAGGTTCATATATTCCTAAAAACAAGTTCCATTTTGCGAATTAGTAAAGTTTATTTATTCTGATTTATTTGGTAAGTAAATAAGCATTTGATTGTTCTTGTCGGTAAATTTCTGATTTTTTTATAATGCGAAAAAATCCTCCCGTTGAGGGCAACGGGCTTACAGCTCGTAATTCGATCATCTTTAGCGCGCACTCGTGTGTAAATTGCACGGGGCGAGATTCTGCGTCAAGTTTGCGCGACAGTCGTCACAAATAGCGGATTGCAAAGAGCGCGACGCCAACCGACGCGGCGGGACCTTGCGAACGAAACCGTTGTGTGACGTCACACGCGTTTTGACGCAATGGTCCTCTTGACCAGTGGCTGGTACAACATATACTCAACGAATTGAATCAACCTTTTTAAAATAATAGTTCAATACAACGGAATATTTGGGGAATTCCGCGATGTAATTTATTATCAGATATTTTGTATATTAGTCTCGATTTAATGTTACGTGTGATAATTGCCTAGTGATTCTTGAACAGGTACTGAAATATTGAAAAGGTCTGTCAGGTCTTATAGCGCAGCGGTTAGCGTTGTTGGCGTCCGTGCCGGATCTTACGGGTTCGAGTCCCAGTAAGAACAGAATTTTTTTCATGGCACGGGTGTTTGTGATCTCTAAAAATTCCCTTCCACCAATTCCGATACTTAAATAACTAGGCGAAACGAAAAGAATTAATCAATCACTAGTTCTGTACTAACCTTATCCTTCTATACCTACTACTCTCTTTGAAAAAGAAAGGTTGAGCGACTGATCGAGAAACAGTTTACCTAGAAAAACTTCGGTTGAGATAACTCCATTGGGGAATACATGTATAAAAAATTGTATATAAAAATGATATCGATAATCTTTGATGGAATACATCTTCAACTATCATAACAAGAATAATTTGTACATTTAATAAATATATTTCTTTAGACTTTCGCCTTGTAAAATTTGGTTTTATTATAATTTTAAAACAGTTTTATTTCATAACACGTCTCAACTTTACCATTTTGGCATTGTGAAATACTTAGTCACAATCTTTCAATAATTGATCCTTCCTTTGAAACATTACTAAACACATTTTAATAAATATTAATTACATACCACTAATTTCTATATCAATTATATTTTATATTAACGAAAACATCAAACAAACTGCGGTAGAGGTGCGATTGTAGGTTAATTAATTAATTAAATGAGTATTCACCTACAAAATCGATGTTTGTTAATTAATAGATAAAGTATTTTAGTAATGAAAATATCATGTGATGAAATAGGTAAATCATTATTATTGATGTTAATTTTACAAATCAATGATAAGATTATGTAAAATTTACGTTTTTTTCAATTGATTGGTATACAGTACTTCTTTACAGGCTTTAGAATTGAGGAATAGAAAAACAGACCATCTCCGTATTATGTAGTTATGCATTTTATGTTTTCCTATAGGTTATCTTCTTCTGGTATATTTAAAATTATTATATTTAAACCCATTTGATATTCTAATGACATTATTAACGGAATTATGCGCCATTAATTTAATTAAAATTGACGTAATGGCAAAACGTCTACGCGCCAATTAACATAGCCAAATAACGCAACGTAATTGCTGTAACGAATCAATAATAATAAGTATAAGTGTTATACCTACAAACATAGAAATGCTAACAAAAAATATAAGGTTATAACAAAGCGTATTCCAATACCGCAACAGGCGGAAGGCAAATGTGTTAACGACATTCCAGTAAGTAATATTATTTGAACAATACAATTTATAAAGTATGGTTAATGTAACCAATATTGTGGTAAAGAGTATTTTAATTTATTGACTGCCTTGTTGACCTGTGTAGGTAGAAATTGATATCATTAGGACATCGATTTATATTGACTTAACAAAACCGCATCGCATTGATTCAGATTTGCGAATAATCTATATCGGCAGACAGCTTGTCTATATGCGACTGAGTAACATAATTTAAATGACAGCTCTGCAATTGTATAAAACCAGATCAATGGGTAGAATTTATATTCTGGAATCTAACTATATTTTTTTCTTTAAATAAAATAAATTTTATAACAAATTTGTTATACACAAGATACAATTATCAACACCATTCAGAAATCACGCATCATAAAAACAATATGATAAGTTCTTTTTGGTAAGTTAATTCTATTCAAATGTAATTTGTAGAACTTTATTACTATGCGATAAAACAAGCAACACATTTAGTTTTACAAGAAACTTTGTTTGATTTATTTTCTGCAATAATCATTTTTTTTTTAATGTAATACGTTTTACAAAGCTTACTTTATTATTATATAATCAATTATCCAAATATATAAAAGATGAGAATGCAAGTTGTAACAATATTTAATTTAAAAACGATTACTAATAACGTATATATCCAAATAGAAATCTTTTTTTTTATTATTATTATTATAGTAAGTTTTTGTTGCATACAATAATATAATAAATCAAGTTAAGTTAATTGTATGTGACATTATTTCGCCCATCGCGTTGAAATTGTGAATGCAAAACATGAGTATTTTTTTTCACCTCATATGGAGTGAATCCATTTCAATGCGTGATGTTTTATGGAAGTTAATGAGTTTCTTAATGAATAACAGATTGGCTAGACTAAGTGATATTGAAACATAATAGACGGAATGATTATATCACCAGTCGATAGGTTTACTGACAGACAGTGGTAAGAATGTAAAAATCGTTTCAAAGACACTCGCCGCCTCCTTGAAACGTAATTGAGGTCCTTGTTCTTTTCATGGTATAGCTCGCCTAGCGATACTTGAAGTATTTACCACTTAACTAAAAACTACATTCGACTACAACAAAATTTCATCACTAAAATCTCACATTCAAAGCCAAATTGATTGATATATGTAATTAATGTCAAATTCATAACATGTATATCAATAGCTGTTAAAACACTGCAAGAATAAAAATATACAAGCGATATTAAATTTCAGTCTACCTGAGAAAAATGGTTAAATGGTAACGTATTTTTATTCACATTTTTATTTAACCGATGTTTTAATTTAAATATTTTCTGTTTATCAACGTTTACAAGTCACTTTGTTATTGAGATAAATGAAAAAAAACCATACATACATTTTATATCCATGTGTTAATATAAATAAAACACTCTTTTGTACTAATTCCAAATTTATTTAACATGATCAGGACAAGTTTAACCCAACACGAGAATTTTAAACTGTAAACTTTAATGTTGAAAATGGTCGCTATGAGCGGAACCGGTCTTGATCATATGAAATAAATGCAAAATTAGTATATATAAGTGTTTTATTTTTGTTGATTTCATACTTTTTGACAGAACACCTTAATTTAAGCTAAAAAATAGTGTTCAGATATTTAATAGAGTAAAAATATGTAAAATTACCTATAAGCAATAGTAAATAAATAGTTTTAGAATAATGAAAGTTTTTTTTGTTACATTTTTTCATCAAAATTATTTTCATCATACTGTTACAATTGTATAATTGTGACATTGCAGTTAAAATTAAATGTTTATATTTCAATTATGACTAAGTTAACAAAACTAGCAAAATCTTTCACGGAAAAAAACGCAGCATGTTCACTTACTTATTGGGGATCATTTAGGTTTCGCTAATCGACCTATACGCACATTCGGCCAACGTTTTGCTCGTATCTACACTTGAGATCATTAACAAAAGAGATAAATCTTGCTACGAACAATGGAGAAAAAAATCAATCTCCTACAGCGGTTACTTTCATGGTCAGTCCAAAAACGAACGCACTTGGTAACTTACATGTGAGATGCTACACTATTATAAAACGCATAAGTAAAAAATAGCTGTTGATTATTATCGCGACTTTGAAATTAGTTATGCTAAAGATAAAAAGATAACTGCGGTTTTATTCAAATATTTAACTGGCAATAATGCTGATTATAAATCTGGTAAAACAAATTCTACTGAGTAGTATTGAACTGATTTTCTTAGCAAATATTTTTTATGGCCAAATTATACAAAATTTTATGTCCCGCCTTCAAAGATATACAAGTGGAAATAAATGTGGTGCATAAAATTACCTCTTGTAAAAAAAATACGTTCAAGTAGCGGTCAAAATCATTTTTTTTTAATTCTGATGTTTATTTTAACTACAGTATATTCCTATTAAAACGATAATAAATCATTTTTACAAAATTAAACTGCTTTTTATAATGAAAGTCGATTTACAATGAAATATATATATAATTAAATACGTTAGTTTTTACTATTCAACTTAACATCAGAAATATATCAGATTCACAGATAAAATTATAAGAAACATATTAGGAATTCGCGTTTCGAAATTTTGGTTGTTGAAAAAATAAGCATGCAGAGACATGTGCTGATTTTCGAATCCATTGAATTGTGTGATTGATGGTTTTTCAAAAACGAAGCTACTGCGTTATTTATTATCTAGAGAGAACAGTATAAAATATATCAAATTTCACGGGTATGGTAAAATTAATTTAAATTCAATAGATAACTTTAAAAAATCATTGTGTTTGACTGAGACTGTTTTCCAAAGCAGCATATGAGCACAATACTAAATCTAGAATTACAAAGTCGTCTGTTGTTCTTCTATTATTCTCAGAAATGGTAGGAATAATTCGTTGGCGAAATAATAATACGACGGAACATCTTGCAGCCAGAAGTGAGTTTTTGCCAAAATTTGACCCTCACATCTGGTTTCACAGTCAGTCGAGTATCCTGTTAATTATTGTTATGTTTGACCGTTTTCGATGCTAGTCTGATTTACTGTTTGGATGTGTTGCAAAAATTTCTAAATATATTCTAAAATACAACAAATTTTTGTTATACTATATGATAGTAATTATACTATGAACAAAAAAAATGTTTGTGTAAAATATGTCACAGCTCTAAAGATATATCATATTTGAATCGTTCAAATTATGTACATTCACACAAGTTTTGTCACTAACGACCCGGGTTTCGCCTTTCGGCATTTTCAGGCGTTCAAGTGCACGGATGAACTTGAACTGACAAGACCGACAAAGATATATGTTTTTAAAGTCATGATTAAAGTATAATTTATTAAAAAGATTAACAAAATAACATGATGAAAAAATTCAAAGTCTTACAAACTGTCATATACATATATTTTGAATAAGCCAAATACGAAACTATCATTATCCGGATAGTTTTAAATACAGTATTTAAATATTTTATTACGAAATCTGATAATTATTAAGAAAGAAAGACGTGTTTAATACGAAAATGTGTGTAATTTTATTATTTAATTATCTGCGTTAAAAAAATGGCAGACGTAAAGTTTTAAAGTAAAATACCTTAATTATTTAACGGCCAATAAAAATAGGCGAATTAATTGTCATTTACAATAACGTGATTTCACCACACTCGTGCTTGTATAATGATTGAAGCATATAATCGAATCCTTGCATCTGTCAAAGGCTGTCAATCAGAACACCATTCGTCAACGTAGACATCATTGCGTATTTCAGCCATTGTGAAACGTTACTTAACTTAAAAATAACGCACTTATATTATATACACTTGACAAACAATCTCTCTTCTTTCGCCACAATATCGATTACTGTCTCGCCTTTGTATTGATTCAACAACATGCAAACGCGATAAAATAAACACAATTAACTGTTTGCGACAAATACTTGCGCTATCTCCAAAGAAATAAGATAAAAGTTAACATCGTGCTAAATCAAATAACTTAAATACACAACTCAACAAAAGGATTGTCTATTTTTTGTAGATAAAATATGTTTTTTTTCATGTCAGTAACATCAATAATCGATGCCTGTTTTGTAATTAGTTTTTCAAATAAAATAAATATATATTAGGTTTCAATGGTTTTTTTTTTTTTTACTTTCGGAAGATGTCTTCAAGTGTCTTAACTTTAAATTGCAATTTGATATTAATAAAGCTTGATTCATATAAAAGTAAAATAAAACAAAATTATCCGCCGAATCCATCGAAAATATGCACGAGTTTGCACATATATTTTTATTACAATGTGATGTGATATCTTACGATTGAATTTTTGGTAGAAATTTATAAATTTAATATTTATTTTTTAATAGTTAAAACAAACCCTGAAAATCAAATAAATGAAGGAAAATGATGTACTGTTATTTATTGATATACAGTTATTTATTCAACGGAAACAATTATTAAATATGTATATTACATTATGAACATGTGTTATTAATATAAACTACCAAATTACGACTGCCAAGCGGTTGGATCTTGTCCGAAATTTTACTGAATTATTGATAATTCATCTTATTGGGACTATCTCTATATATTTGATAAGCCTCGAGGCTCGCGAGAAACATCAACGCACGGTAAATAAAGAAACCCTTACAATACATTTATTGTAAATTATAATTACAGACGTTACTAAGGCATTTTTCATATTTAAATTAATACATTGATAGTTTTTAAGACATATCCGTTTGAATTTGATTATTTAAAAAAGTATATCAGCGTCAATGCATCCTACACCGGAGATGAACAAACGCAGGGTGAAAAAACCTGATTTGACGACGGCGGTGTAGGGCTATCGGAATTTTAATGGTTTTTCTCTCTCATGATAATGCATTAGAGACCCAATGTCAGTATCACCGGACCAAATGAAATGATTCATTGTTTATGTGGGAAGCCTGTCCACAATGAATAATAACGATCAGTTTTTAACACCAAGTTCAACGTTTAAGTCACCCAAGCGATAAAGATACATATTGTGTTTTATGACGGCTTTGCATTGTTTTCTTAGATTTGAATAATAACAACAATGCGCCAAGCGAACGTTTTATTTCCGTTTTGATTGTTGGCCGCAAATATTTATGTATGGTTCTCTTTGTTTATTTTATTGCGTATAGATAGATAACTGACATAGGCCACTATCGTATAAAATTATGTAATTTAAATGAATTATAAATAACGGAACTATAAAAACAAATTAATATTTATTGAAATAAATTCATGATTATTGTGCGAATTTAACTTGTAATTTAAAAAAAACAACAATTGAACATGTTATATATTGTAAAATTTAGCAATAGCTTAAAAATGATCGATTATTATTATTTTGATGATAATAATAATTGCTTAAAATATACTGACAATTTGAATTTGTATTTTTTTTAATTTATATATATTGTGAAACGATGAAAGAAAATTAAATCTTACCATCTTGTTTATCTCTCCTGGCGATGAGCGGAAGCGGTTCTGCCTCATCGAGAGGCGACCCTGGACACAGCGCCTGCTCATCCCCCTTGTTGGCGAGTAGGCTTTGAGATTCCTGCAGCCTCAGCTGCTGCTGGTGGAGCCTATTCTTGATAAGGAATATCTTCGGCATCTTGATTTAGCAATAATCACTTATCCTAAACAAGAAAAAACTCCTAGTTCCGTCCTAATCACACCGAACACAAATATCAAATTTACTGTCACACTGTTGGGATTGTTATCCTTTCGTAACCAACCGTAAGGCAACAATAAAAAACACAAGTTTGATATCCATTTCACACCATCGACTTCCAAGTCTAAGTAACATGATTTTACATTAAAATCAATAAATAAGGATCCCTTTTTTTGTTAATTCACAATATGTTTGTATTAGAACTGCACAATGTTTTTTAGCATTGGAGAACTGTCACCGGTCCGCAATGTTAGCAGGTAGCTCTGTATATAACTGTACGGGTAAGGAAACACACACGAAACTGTTAGACCTTGATGTGCGGTTCCGCAGCCCGCCGGTTGAAGACTGCCGCCGCCCGCGCAAGTCTCCGCTGAGCGGGTCCGCGCGGGGAGGACGGCGGCCGGGGAGGGGGCTGAGGAGCGGGCAGGCACCGTTGTTAGTTGCTCTGTTGCGCCCCCGCCAAACAACTCTACAGGTTCAACGGCAGATATCGCCTTCAACGTGCGTAACTTCTGCGAAAGAAATAATATATTTTAACATTAATTAGGTAACAGTACAATCGCTTGTTAAAATGTTACTAATTTAATTTATCATTTTTTAAAGTGAAATTTTATACTTGGTTTAATCAAGAAATTTCGTTTACAATTATTAGTAAAATATTTCAAACTAACTGTGTATATTGATTTCACAGATAATAATAAAAAAAGTTAGGACTTTTTAATTTTTTTAAACTAATATATTGTACAAAAAATCTGTTATTAAAAAACCACATTATTAAAAGTATGTAACGTGAAATTGTGAACAAAAATAGTACCATCAAATAATTGATGGAATTTACAATACTAATGTGAATTGAGCAATTCATGATAATTTGGTGAAAAAAAAATTGTAGATTTTTTTTAACAATCGAAAGTATTTTTTAATAATATCCACCGAACAACACACGTTGAATGTTGCCCCGTTGGCAATATTACAGGTTTAATCTACACAAGCGAGTTCTGCAAGTACAGTGCAAGTCTGCCAGTCGGGTAACCGGGCCCCAGCAGGTAGTTACTTCTTTGCTTTGCTTTGCTTTGAGCTGTTCTTTGAACGCCAGCGGATGGAAACACTCAGCTTGCGGTGTAAAAAGAAAAATAATAATTATCTCACGAAAAAAATACATACATTAAAATAGCCAATTTACATATCCAAGATGAAAATAATTATCAGACGAATTCGATCGTCGTAGTCATCGGGTCGTTCGTTTACCACGTGCATATAGACAACTTTGTTATTTCATACAATTTATAGTCGGTTTTTTGGGTCGAAATCATCTTTCACAATTATCTCATGCTTAGAGATTTTCTAGTAATTCAACGTAAATTTCAAATAAAAATGTTTTTTTTTTGAAAACACCAAAAATTAACATAAAATGACAAATCAATATTGTCTTTAAATACACATCCTATTTTTTTATCGTACGTAGTCTTAATGGAGTTTATCACAACAGAATAGTTTCTACAAGAACTGATTGTTACTCAGTTGTTCAACCTCTTTTAAAAAAAAAAAAAATAGAGTAAGGATAGAAGAATATAGCAAATACGTAATGAATGATAAGCTCGTGCTACGCACTGTTTTTAGGATCGGATGGGTGGGAGGGGGGAATTCAAAACATCGCTTACATTCATGCCACATCGGAGAAAAATCGATTACAAATAAATCTATAACTGTCTGTACTGGGATTCAAACCAGTGACATCCGTATTTTAAGATATCAACGTTGATCAAACGACCACACAGCCAGCTATAAATAATTAAATAATAAATGAAAATTTAATAGTTTTGTAGATTTAAAAAAATATGTGTTATTCGCTTAAAATGAAAATATTAAAGGATAATGATTTAATATTTTCAAAAATACAACAAAAACAAGAATACAACTATTTTGCAAATTCACTCAAAATTATTAAAAAAAATATACATGAAAGTAAAATCGAATGCAGGTTTTTCTGATACTTGCTGATTGCTGATACTTCCAATCGGCAGACGTCTACCGACATAATTGGTGACTTATGTTTAAAAAAAGGTTTATACGAGCTGCCGTTTCCGACGGTACCTCGAATCACACTCACTCACACTTGGCGCACTCACATTATTACCGTAGACGTCATACAAGAGATGGCCAATACCAACACATGCACTGTACTGACATAATAAGCATAGCAACGGAGAGTGACCAATGATTCTTACGTGTATTTGTGTCAATATCGGACAATTTTCAACAAATGATCGCTAAAAAATATTTTTAATTTATAAAAATTATGCAGGAAAGTAAACATCGTATCAGACTTAATTATGAATTATTAAGTCAAATATACTGATTGTATCGATGAACTTTTGGTTCTTAATACTGGCGGGTAGTTGAAATACGTTAATATTATAATATATGGTAGAGCTCAAATCATGAAAATCGTTCTATATACAATACATTGCTATGGAATCAATAGAACGTAAAACATTTTATGGCTTTCTTAGAGAAGCTATCGATCGATGCATTTAGGTATTCAGAAAAAAAGTGTACTAAAAATCGTGCGACCCGTTTGCTCAATTTCTTTGGGAATGTTTAAATAGCTCTGTTGAGCTTCAGGGCGTAAGCACTTGCTTAACAGAGCGAAGTCGTCAAAAAAAATTTTGATAATCACTGATTTATTATTAACAAGTTCATGAGAGCAAAAATATTTTTTATAGGTAAAATCATTTCTATAGATCCCATCGTATTGAAATATTTTTTTAAATTTAAAACTTAAATGTGCGGCTATATTGTCATTTTTTTTATTTAAACTTTGGTAGTTATTTAAAGCAGTGGCGGCCGGTCAATGTGGCATTGGATTAATGCACCCCTTGTATATATATGCAAGGGCGGTTGTATTTCATGAAATAATATTAAAACATACCATTTATACCATACATATACTTTTTCGAGTGGCGACCACTTCTTATAAAAGCTGTGTGACCCGCGGCCCCGATGCAATTGAAAAAGGTGTTCTTTTAATAAGGTCATTTTAGTTGGCTGTAGTTTTAGTTTTGTTGTTCAAGTCCACAATCAAAAAAAGTTGGCGACCCCCGAAGGGGTCGCGACCCATAGGTTGGGAACTCGTAATTTATACCATTCACTCATTTAAAATTCTTCATGTATTATTATAAATATTCAAAATTGTCTATAATAAAATAAATATATAGACAATTATAACATGATGAATTTAAAATGAGTGCATGGTATAAATGTTTGAATATTATTTCATGAAATATAACCGACCCTGCCCATATAAGGGGTGCATTGATCCAATGCAACATTGACCGGCCGCCACTGATTTATAGTATATGTAGTTATTTTAAACAAAGTCCACTTCAAATATTGTGCATATAGAATCCAATAAAAATAGTTTATATTATATTATTTCTATGACAACTGCATGTGACCAGTGACGAATTACTCTATAAATAAACGAATTAGGCGCGCGCTTAGGGTCTCCAAATCTTATGGGCCTCAAAAATGATTTTTTTTGTTTTTTTATTATTTAACATGTAATTTTTTGACGTTCTTATGTTATGCGAAAAACAAGGCCTCCAAAATTTATTGCAGCTAAAGCCTCTCATGTGCTTAATCTACCATTGCATGCGACTTTATTTTACGAAGAGAAATAATGATATGGTTAGGACTGGACAATTATTGGTAGGATTGGATCATCAGTAAAACCATGTCTCCGAAGAGAAATTTATAAATCGATTGAAAACTAAATTAATGATGCTATGCGCCAGGGTAAGTGGTCAGCTTCAGTTTCGGGGCTCACGGGTTGATGGCTTACAAGTAGAATGATAAATTAATTTAAATTTACATTTGTCACTTTTTTCTCAATATTGAGTTTGTTATCTGTCAATATGATAGAAAATTACTGTTACTATAATGGTATAATTTAAATTAAATTTGTATTATATTGTCGTATAATAATTATGTCACATGAAAAAGTATTTCTTTTGTATATCAATCAAATAAAGCAGATTATTTTTTATTTATTTAATTATATTTAGCAACGTGTTTTATATCGGTATTCTATTTACTGTAATTTATTCATCGCTATATCAATTATCATTTTAATGTTGTACCGTTAAACGTAACAAAAAAGTCCTACTTGTTTACATATATTATAATATATTCTGTAATCCTTGATTAAAAAGCTGGAGAACCTGTGTTGGTGAAATAAATATTTATTAACAAATATATTTACTCTTTCGCGATTAAGAAATTATCGATTTTTCAGTATTGACCCAGAATTAAAATAAAAATTTGTTACAAAAATTTAATCAATTTTTTATGTATGCTAGGTTCTCTTATCGATTTTAGACATTATCAACCTTGTAAGTCTTTAATTAAATACAAATAAGAACAAAACCAATATTTTTCTAGAAATTATACTCTATAAAACAGATTATCAAATGTCAAAATAATTATAAAATACTATTTTTATAACCTTTGGATTATAAACTGTTTTTAAAACATATGTTTTATCCACAAATTTATGTAAACATTGTGACGGTCACTGTCTGAAATAAACGGGTGTTGAATCCTGATCATTATTATACAAATTGGAATTGGTGGCAGATTAAGCACACAAGGCGCAATACAATTTGGAGGCTCTGTTTTTCGGATAACTTAAAATCGACAGAAAATTACACGTAAAACAATAAAAATATATAAAACCTGAACAAAAAGTTTATGGGCTATATATTGTATATGCTATTTTTGAGGCCCCTAAGATTCGGAGCCCCCAAGCGCGCGCCTCATTCGCTTATGCTTATAGGATAATCCGTCACTGCTTGGAATCAATACACACAAAAATGATTACTACAGCTAAGTACTGATTGAATCATGAATATTGTCTTAGTGATCTTAAATCTTTCTTGCAGATGATTATAAATGCATCTGCATAAAAAAAAAGATGGTAAAGTGATTTATTAAAAGATTTGACAAATGTTTTGAAAATGTTGGAAATTTGGATTGATTACATTTGGTTACAATATTTAATGTTTGACGTGAATGTATAGAAAAAAAATCATTTCGCATTGCCCAAGCTTCGCTCCATTTCTTCCAGTCTCGTGTCTGTACGGTTCGGCTCGGTTAAGTTCGGTTTCGCTTCGAATGCCTCTAGCGGCGGTGTTGTGTAATAGCAAAGCGTCGTCATCTTGCGCAAGCTCCCCGCAATCGTGATTCTATGCCAACCCGACCGACCAACATTTCGCTTCTTTGCCAAGTTTAACTCTTTCAAGATCAGGTTTTGTTTCCGTCTCAGTGGTTCTGCGATCAATTCAAGTTCAATAGGAAACTGCATTGTTCTAACTTTGCTAAAAACTATTACAGACTATTACGTATTCATCTATCTAAATTAGCTCTCATTTTATATTTGATATTGAAAAATGAGTTGAGTGTGCTATGTCAATTCTTGAGCAGAATAATTTCACTTTAATAATATATAGAGTGGCAGATTGTTCTATAAGGCGCGCGCTTGAGGCCTCCAAATATTAGGGGGATCAAAAATGGCGTATATTACAATATAGCCTATACACGTTTTGTTCTGATTTAATTATTTTACATGAAATTATCTGTTGTTTTTATGTCATCCGAAAAACAGGGCCTCCAAAATTCTTAATGCCTGGGGTCTCACATATACTCAATCCGCTACTGGTTATATATGGAAACGCAGTGGCGGATTACCCCATAAGCGCAAGAGGCGCGCGATTGGGGCCTTCAAATTTGAGAGGCCTAAAAATAACATAAATTATATGAATCCTTTTATTTTAATTTCATTTTTCAATATTCATTATTGTTCTACGAAGAGTTTTGCAACACTTTTATGTTATTCAAAAAAAAAGGCCTCCAAAATTTATTGCGTCACGGGCCTCCAACGTACTTAATCCGCCACTGTGGAAACGTATATATTGGTAACTGTATAACTGAATTTGAAATATATGGCCTTGTTATAATAAAAGTTTTTTGGCGCCCTTAAGATTCGGAGGCCCCAAGCGTGCGAGCAAGTATTCCATGCAATAGGTGACGTATTTCTTAATTATATTCTGGATATAACTTTTACGTCCCCATCAATGTGCCATCTAAGGCAAGAGGTAAGCTTCACGGAAATTTCAAAGGCTGGGCAAAGGATGCGCGGACCGATCAAATATTAATTGACCAATTGTCTTGTAGTGCGCGCCAACCCGAAATGAGTGCGGGGTGGGTTACCAACTGCTGCGCGGCCGCACACGCGCGCAGCTTAGAGAGAACGTTGCTTCTCATACAGTACCTCCGTACATCGATTCAAATCTATTTGATATATTTTTTTAAAATAATTCAACTAATATTATATGTATATAGAAATGCTGGAAAAGGATTACGTTCCACAAAACTTTTATTCTATCAAGTAAATAGAATTCATGTTTCGTAAACATTGGCATACAAAGCAATCGATTTTGACAGAATATAGTAATTGTAAAATAATTTACTATAAAAGATTTCAAGGTGTTAATAATGTAGGTTTCAGCGTCTTTACCAGCGGAATCGCTTCGTGCGGGAAGTAATGAAGACACGAACGAGTAGAAAAAGAAGTTATTTATTTTTATAAAATTTCTGTTACACGTCATTATGGCAGAACCTTACTTGCAGTATTAATAAACAAGGTAGATTGTGGAAGATAATATTATACACATTGTAAGGCTCGACTCGAGTGAAGGTTGCTTGAGTTCAGTTAATAAAAAGCTTGAAAATATATTTTTAAAAATAATTAAAATATGACTCTAGCTTGTGGATATTTTGTAATTTGCATATGGCCCAAAATCATCAAAACACGTTTTTTGTGCCTCCTGTAAAATTTGCTATCTGTGGGTTACGTCCTTTTTCCTTTCCACAGTCGATATATTTGGATAATTTCTTACAATCACAAAATATCGTTAATTAAAAACAATTAAGATTATTTGTCATCCAACCATTGTAAAATCTGTGATAATTTTGTGTACCAAATACTGTGCTAAAATTAACTGGAATTTGTACTTGTCAATTCGAAAAATTGCCAGGCCTGTGGTGCAGTGGTCATCGTCATAGGCTTCCGTGACGGATTTCAAGTGATCAACTCTCAGTACAAACACAATATTTTTAATTTAATTTTTATCGATTTCCATTCAAAGGTATGGTTATTTAAAATGTCTATAAACTCCCTCCCACTCTCACAATTTTAAAATAACGGAGCCTAGTGAGACCGATTAGCAATCCACTATTTTTCTCCTAGTTCTATCTTTTATATTCTTACTATCTTCGAAAAAAGATGGGCTGAGCAACTGCGTAAAAAGCAGTCCACGTAAAAAAAGCTTATATTAAGATACTTTCATTAAAAGGCCTTATACTTCACATTGAGAGAGGATATGGATTAAAAATTGAAAGTCTTATAAGAGTTGTTTAAGCATCCGACCATCGTCAAAAATATGATGTGATGAAATGACGTGATACCGAAATAGCAGTCAACTTAATCAGCGGTGGGCTGCCAATACAGTAACAAGGAGCTCGCTCAATCTAAAAGCAATTCTCGGTGTTCTGAGGAAGGAATGATTTTTTATCACTCCTATGCAATTATATGCAATAGTGGCGGCCGGTCAATGTGGCATTCGATCAATGCAACCCTTGTATATGCAGGAGCGGTTATATTTAATGAAATAATATTCAAACATAGCATTTATACCATTCGCTCATTATGTAAGTATAACTGAATATTAAATGCGAAATTGATGTTCTGCTAAGTATCGCCAGTCTCTGGTATAATTTAATATCATTATTGTTTATATATAATAAGTAACCAGAAAAAATAAGATTTTTTTCTACTTCATATTTTTGAATAAAAAAAATGGTGGTATTTATAAAATATATAGACGATTTTAATTCAATGAAATATAGTCGAGAGACATGTAAAAATAAAACCACTTTATTTTTTATCGCAATTAATCTTCCGTAACATTGATTATGAAATGATTTAAAAAAAAATACAAAAGTCAATTTCCCTTAATTCAACCATTTTCAGCGGATGTCGCTGATAAAAGATTTTTTATCGACTGATCGATCAACCGGATATTGTGTTAAATATTAAAAAACTCTCCTTGAGTGGATGCACATTCGCAGACCGCGATAAACTTCACTGACGTTGATAAAATAAATAATTATGATTTTAATATACGTACCTCGTACCTGCTTATTGAATGAAATTGATTCAAAATGCTTTTCAAAAACTTCATCGCTCGAGAAAATTTCAATTTTATATGAAAGAGTTGACGGAGGCTAAAAAAATGTTAGAAAAACGTTTGGAACATACGATGTTGTCAAACAATTTAAAATCATTTTGTATAATTTAGAGCAATTATAGATGTTGTATAGATATGAAAAGGTTATTCTAATAAAAACACAATATTCCTTTGTACTTTATTCCACTTTATAAAACCGGTCCTGACCTATTTAATAAAGTGGAATGAAGTACAAAAGAATATTGTGTTTTTATTAATATAATGCCTTTCCACCAAGTATTGACAGTGAACACCCTAAAAGTGAAAAAAATTATTGGTAAATAATTGTGTCAAAAATAAGAATAACATTGAAAAAAAATGTTTAAATAAATATTTTTGACGGATATTCACTTTAACTGTTACAAGATATCATAACACTTTTGATTTTTTAAGTTGCTCGTTACTGAGAGATTTTATGTAACGAAGTTACATGTCTTTTTTTTCTATACAAATAAATCCGTTATTTTTTAAAATATGCAGGTCGCCTTGACCTCAACAAGCGATCGTTGTTGACAGCCTTTGCGGAAAATGTATCTAGGTAAACACATCGATACCGATGTTTGTGAAATACTTCTAACAAACAAAATTTGTGAATAATTTAAATCGCCGTTTTAATTTGTAAATACATTGCCGGTAAAAAGTATTAAATATTAATACCAGTAAGAACATGACGGAATCATAAGTATTCGAATTGTCTCTACAATTTTAAAGTATTTCTAAGATAAATGGTTTTCAGTTTAAGTTATGGAAACTTTGAATAAGATTATTGGAAGATTTGCTCAACTTGATAACTTGCAGCTTTATGCAGGATGAAAATAATAAAGAACGTCACTATGCAGACTGACCTATCTTAAAAATTTTGAGGATCGGATATAAAGTGAACGATGAGGCATTGATCAAACTTTTTGAGTTGTCTGATATGTTGATAGTTGTCTGGTATGAATAATTTAACAAACCATTTGGGAGAATATCAATGATTTTCAAAAAAAGCATATTAAACCCCAGCTATATTTAAAAAAATCTACAAATACTTCTTATTCAATCGATGTCTACATTTCATATTGTTTTCATTATTTTTTAGTAACCTGTTACCGTAAAAATGAATATGCCTTGATTAGAGAGAAGGTATGAAATAAAACGATGACTTGTAGGTTTTCTACTAGCGCCGCAGGATACTTTGTGTAAACGTTCTCATAAACATCAAACATGTAACAAATTTGAACTCATCAACGTGTAATTCGAAAAGAATTAAATTTTTGGATGATAATGATTGCCTGCATAGCCATGATTCAAATGGGAAGGTGGTTTGTGAAATATAATAGGTTGCTCATTAAGTTTATGATTTGTTTTCCAGTTTCGTGTGTTCCCGTGCGTTGTAATTTTTGGCATGTGGTTGGTTTAGTGAGACTTTCCACTAGCCCCTCGGCAAATTATTCGTTAATGTTAGCTTTTATGCATGCATATCCCACCTGCCAAGTTGTTTACAACTTTTGATAAAACGAGAACAAATCAATTAATACTACACTTATGAAATTGTGGTTATAAAATTGGTAGTAATTACTCTTTGAGTAAACTCTTAAGTTAGACTGAAGATGCATTTCAAGAGATGAAGAACGTCATAACAAATAGAGTAAAATAATACTAATTTGAATTTTATATTAAAAATTACTTTCATAAAAACACCACCGAATTCATCAAAAAATCATCAAATTAACATAATTTTTGGGTAAAACTTCAACCACGTCGTCCGTTTACGTTACGTTTTTTGTGCCTCCTGTAAAATTTGTTATGTGTAGATTACATTATTTTTCTTTTTCACAGTCAATATAAAATGCAACAAATCTATATTTGGAACTTCTTTAAAAATGTACACAAAAAACCTAACGTTGCACAGAAAGAAAGAAATCGCGTGCATCGTGCATCATTTAATAACGACAACAAAACAAAATTCAAACAGGTTTTAAGTTAGGTTTGTGGGTACAATGCATTGACAGTGTCGCTTGGCCCGCATCATTGGCTGACTGCGAAATTGGAAATGACTTCGCTTGCTGAATTTTGATAACAGGAGCAGGTGTTTTTTGGCAATTAACTTTAGCAAAAGGCGCCATCTTTTTGCTTTGGCAAAATTCGAACTGACACGAATTTAGATCGTAGATTGTGTCAATTTATATTACTTTTTACTACATAGTTTACAAATCGTCTTCAAAAACTGACTCTTGTGCCAATTCTTGCAGGAAATAATAAGGAAATTTATTTGACAATATTTAAAGAATAAAGCAGGTATGTACAAACATTAAGAGTCTAAAAGCATAAACCTTACGTAAACATTCATAGCAGCCTTAATATAGAGGGCTTTGAAACATTGCAATATTAGCCATTTTTTTCTGTTTCACGCATTAGTTTATCATTTCAACTTACAGAAAGAAATTCTTATACATTTTTTTTGTAGTTGAATATTTTACTATTATACTTTTTTATATATATATAATTAATGTAGATGACTTACGTTATATAGGTCATGTTACAATCAAGTCGACGATATGTCAAATAATATTGAACATATCAACATTTGCGTGTAACTTTGAATATTATCGGATTCTAAGTGTCATTGAGAGTACAATATATTGTATGACTATGGTATTTTTTTTAGATTTTATAATTATGAAGCTTTGCTTTTAGATGTCTCGTATATGTGTTTATATCAGAATTGATTTGAATATATAAATGAAGGTATGTTGTTGAGTCTGAAAAACGTGAAAAAATCTTTTTTGAAAATTCATCTTATTGATCCTATATCCTTAATCATAATTTAAATTATCATTTTTAGTACTAATACTTCCTCTCTTAATTTTGAGAGTATATGCATATTCCAAACGGGATTGATGTATAATTTGTATTCCATGTCGTAGGATATACTTATGTGATAATATTGTCAGTTGACAATAATAATTGGCTTAATAACATGTTTTATAAATTTATACAATTAAGCAGAGGAGTTATTCTGAAGTGAAATAATTAAACAACGCTTTTAGTCACAATGTCAATATCGAACAGCTTTACTTCATTAATAAATATTTTACTTCTTAACTTCTTTTTGTCAATTTTTAGTATCTGGGTTTGTATCTTCACGACAGATGAAATGTTTTTTTTTTTTTAATTATAGTTGGTATGAAGTGATAAAGCAACTAATGTTAAATTTAGGATTGAAATGAAATAACGATGTGACAAATGTGTTAGAATATTTGTCAATTCAATTCATCAAAACTATTTAAGATAAACACGTGGAAACAATACATCATCAAGACTTAGGTTCTAGAACTCGGTACTAGAATTTAAAACGAGTGTAGTAATTTTATTAAAAAATCCTGAATTTATGTCAGAAACTCTTATTATGCAATGCTAAAATTAAAATAAAATAATAAGGTGGAAAAAGTTTACCCTAAAAATTTATATGTAAAACTAAAGTATTTTGATATTTTTCAATCTTATTAAAATGAATTTCTACCAAGTGAATGCCAACTCAATCAATAGGGTTTATATTAAAAAAAATATGCTGTAATTGAATTTATTTGAAAAAATATATATAACACATTTGATATGTAGGCTACTTTCGCCTATAACGAGCACTATCAATTGCTTAAAATACATTTATACAAAATTAAGAACGAATAAAAACAATTGGTATAAGAAATAGTGTTTTATTATTTTGATATAATTGCTTTAAGTACCAGCCCTAATGTAATGAAGGTGAATATTCTTCACATTCAATATTTTCTTTGAAAACAAATCCTAAATATAGTTTTCCTGTATTTCCATTCAATCAAATGGTCTCGAAAGTAAAACAGATAATAATTTATTCAAATACCAAACCACTTAGATACAACAGCGATCAATAATTTACATCGCCTGCATTATTTGCATTCAAGTCGATGCACATTGCATATTGATACACAAATGCAATCAAGTTTATGAAATGCATACACTCACGGTTATTAGATGGAAAAAAAACTAACAAAATAAACGCTTGAAGATGCCGAAAGGCGAAACCCGGGTCGTTAGTGACAAAATATTTGAGAATGTACATAGTTTGAACGATTCAAATATAATATTGAAATTCCACCAAGCGAAATCTTAAATTATGGAATATTCATATTTTTTCATCGAAATTCTTCAGGTTAGCAATTGACCTAAGATACTGGAGACCAGGGTAGAGTTGAGAAGATTGAATAAGTTGGCCAAGGGTTGCCGTGAACTGTAGTGGTTGTAGTAGAAATTGAAGGAGAAGACGTAGTTGCTACTGGCCTTTGAATTCGGTCACCTTCTTGGCACCATTTCTTTGCTTTTCTATAATTGAATTCAAACATCATATTCAAAATATATCCTTTATTATTATTAGTGAGAAAATTGAAATATTAGACTGACATTAAATAATCGTTTGTCATACAAAAAAATAATAATTTATGAATTTCCAAAAAAACAATTTTTTGTTAAGGTTGTAAGACGTAAGTTGCAATCAAGAAAAACAATACAAAAATATTAACAATGTCGATGAAAAGATGTATGTGTGAATAAATATTTTTTTGACTGCGATTCTGTTCGTGTTCTCCATTTTTCGTTTTGCTTAGTCCAGCGGTGGGCTGCCAATACAAAGGGCTTGCTTAATCTCGAAGCAATTCTCGGTTTTCTGTGGAAGGAATGATTTTTTTATCACTCCTATGCAATTATGTGCAATACTTAAATAACCAATCAATTGTTACTTACTACACTTATAACATGTAACAATATGCAATTCACCGTAAACTTATCAATCTAAGTGGCTAAAAATGTACTACTGCGTGTACTGAAGTTTTCATAGATAATATACAAGTCATAAATTGCAGTTAAATCCTTATTTTATCTGATAATATTGTTTTCTCTTTAATTAACAAAGGGATCGCGCGAGCCCCTTGTAAGATTTTTTCGAGCCCCCTTCAGCCCACCCCTAGTTTAGTCCTTAAGACAAAAACATATTTCATATCCATCAATCAAATTTATTGTCGTTCATGTAAATCAATACATACATTTAATTGTTCAAGATCTGCACATTTATTCTATTATTTTGCTTCGGCATATATCGTGACTTTGTACATTTTTCATTGTATGGCTTTTAAAATAGATTATGCCCTATGGGGCCTCTGCAGAATGTCACGCGTTCATCTCAACTCTCAATGTCAAGGTCAAGATGCAAATTTAAACATTGATACATATTTTACCGCGCGAATTGATTTGTACATATATAATTGCAACAATTAAAAACGTTCATTAAATGAACAGGTGTATGCAGATTTATGACGGTTATTAATTGCGTGATTGATCTCAGACATACGTTTAGTATTTCTTGTTTGTCTTTATTATTAGATTGATAGATAAGATGATTGATAGTATTTGTTAATTACAATGTAGTAGAATAGATATCAGTATTGCCTTCTATTTGCTCCCGGATGTCTTTATGAACTGTTAAATCTTTTTTTTACGATACTTATTTTATCCTGTATACTTTTTATCAGCCAAAATATTTTGTGTGTGAAATTTTGTGTGCGATTGTGGTGAAAATTTTATACAACATTATTTTTTAAATAATTAAGTATTGCAGATATACGTTCATTTATAAAATAAAAACCGCCTAATTTTTTTTCTCCATGTCTGCTCCCAATGTAGAGCATACCTAATAGAAGTATTTCAACATAAGTTTTTCTACGAGAACTGTTTGGTCGTTCAAACTCTCATTTTTCAAAAAGAGTAGTAGGGATAGAAGGGTAAGGGTAGAACTAGACCAGTGGTTAACTAATTACTGTCGCTACGCCTAGTTATCAAAGGATCAGAAGAGCGGGAAGAAATGTTTAAACATTACAAATAGGGTATTCAATCCCAAAGCCTTTTTCCAATCCCGGGACTTCGGGATTGATTAATTTTCAATCCCGGGATTGGGATTTGCTCACCGAGGAATTTGAAATCTTCGATTTGGTATAATTTTTCCCAGATTGTCACACAACCTTGTTTTTTTTTTAGCTCACCGAGGAATTTTTAATTAATAATAATTTCAAAATCTCTCAATCCCGAAATGCCGGGATCGCAGCCGTATCAATCTCGGATTTCGGGATCAGAAAATTGAACGGGTTTCCGAATCCCGGGATTGAATGCCCTAATCACAAACAACCATGCCTTCGAACAGAAATCAATAAATCGATCGAAAAAAAAAGTTTATTGTACTGGGACTCAAACCAGTGAGAGTAACTGGACCCGAAATAAATTATGAGCTTGTATTAATACACATTTTTACATTTATCATGTAACTCTTGATATCATTACTAAACATATAATAAACAGTTATGTCTTTCATGGAATGGGATATAAGGAATTCTGGCAGAAGACAACATTTCCATACCAATTATCTCATACCAGATTCCTAAAAAAATAATTAAGCAAATCTTTCTTCAAAATCAAAAACTTCTGTTCAGATACCTCCATTAGAAAGCTATATGCTTCGAATTGAATATATGTTTACGAAAAAAGATAAACTAAATATGATTTGTAAAATATGACTAGGTCAAAATAGCCATTGATAATATTTGACAATCTTTGTATAACTAAATACATGACCGTAACGTAAGCTTGTATGTTGGGTGGGCACTATCTGTTAATCATACAAATATTTGCCGAAACACTGTAAAATCGTAAAACAAATGAGAAAATACCATTAAAGAAAATCAATTTTGATACAAACAATACACTAAATTGATTAGCTCAAGTTTATGTGATATGGCAGTAATTAAACATGTACATTTGCTATCTGATAGTAAGTAAACAATTACTCCGTTTAAAACATGCTCTGAGACACGTAGACATCCAGACTTTGGTTACTCATAAATTGATTCCGTTATTCCAAATATGTCGTCACAGTATTTTGTATCTGAGAAGGCAATGTATTCGCGAAATATTTTATCTTTTCTCGATTGTATTTATTTAATTTCTCTTGATTTAATATGTATAAGTCAATTGCAATTATTATATTAAAGTAAAATTTTAATTTATTATTAAAGCGTATTTGCTCAATTCCAAATTTGTTATTCAAAGTGATTAATTGTTTTATGAGTTGGTGTTCAATATTTCATTGATTGTAAAAGTTATGTTTAAAAAAGATGTGATTTCACACTTAAATCCATATAATGAGTAAAGTATGAAATAATGAATATACGTAGTCATCCTAAATTTTTTAACCTCTTGATCATTTTTTATAATATCAATTATCTTTTGAGAGATGAAATATTCATTTGATATCAATTATCGGAAAAAATATCGTTAATAAACAGTTTTGTAAAAAAACTTTAAAAAAAATTAGTATTAATTTTATATTGACCTAGCCTGATCACGAACTTTTAGATGAAACGATAGCAAATCTCTGAATTCTAAACATAAGCAACGTGCCAAATTTTGAATAACTGATTACGTGAAAATGATTACTGTCTAAGCAAAATCGGTTATATTAGTCAACAAAAATATGAAAAATGTACAGTAATTTTGTGTTTGTTTATATCGAATAAGGAAAAGACTTTTTTACAGTCTGCGGATACAGGGTGAATGGAGAGCTTTGAAAGCATCACATAAATTCACGCTATTAGACACTAATTCGATGATTTATGATACATGATCTGTTTTTAAAGACACTAATACCGATACTGAACTCTCGGCTTCTTTCATTTCCATAGTATTTTTTATATGAACAAATATTTAAACTTATATTTATATGCTTGGACACGGTTGGTAACATAAAACTCACGCAAACTTATTTTTTGGTTAAATATTGCAAAAGACGACCGTATTTTATTGTAAATGTTATATAGCACATCATTCGAGAGATTTTTAAAATTTTGCTGATTAAAAAAAGTCCATCGAAAAATAATACAATGGGTCAGTAAAATTATGATTATTATTGCAAACTAACATAATATATCACACATACGTACAGTGGTCATATTTTATTTTATTAAATAATTGTTTTTTAAAAAAAAAAAATTATCATATAGATTCTCAAACTATATATTAAACAAATATAATCTACTTTATATAAATTTCATCAATTTCATCAATCATAAGCAATTCTTAAGTATCGTGTTTTTTTATTAAAATATCCCGAGAACCAAGTCTGGCAAAAAACGTTGAATTTATTCTCGGGTTTTTTCTACACAGATCCTGTGCACTAAATAATACGTCACAAAAAGCACTGAACGTTATTGTAAATATTTAAACCATATTTTTTAAACTTAATGTATAAATATAAATTAGTGATACCGAGTAGTATATCAAAGCGTTATAAATTGGATTTTTCCATATAACTATTGTGCGTGCATCCCATATATGTGTAATTTATTATTTCATCAATCATATTAAACAGTTTACCATTCGACGCGATACTATTAATATTGTGTACCGTTTCCTTTCATGCCACCTATCGTATAAAAATATAACGGATGAGGCTTTTGTGGTTGTGTTCAAACGATTTCTTAACGGAAAACATTTATTATTTTCCAACATTGTGTTCTTACGTGAAAATATTCTATCATTCACATAATTCTATGATAACTATTAGTGATTGCGAAGAATCATTATTGAACGATAATTTAGAGTTTATATTATCTTATTGTTTAATTTTAGCACGACATGGAAATTTATTTTTTTAATTAAAATTGATAGCAATGTTATTCTATTTGATGCGTAAGTTATTACGACAATCATTTTATTTTACGCTAATTAGACTTAATGATGAAATGGATTAAGAAATACATACACTTTTGTATAAATATCACTGTTTCATTGTATTTCTTATCAGTTGACAATGCTCACCATGAGCAAAACCGGTCCTGATCCAATAAACTTTATGTGGAAAAAGTACTAATTTTTTTTTATTATTTTTTATCATTTTAATAATGTTCAATACAGTGTCAACTATCCATATTTTGTATCTTTATGTGTAAATTTGTTTCATATTTCTAGTGGAATTTATTTGTTACATTTTTATTAGTTTTACTTGGCTTAGTATAAATATAACTGTATTATTGTGTATTGGTATGAATTGAAAATATTCGATTTTGAAGAATTTCTGAAGGTTTTAAAGTTTGTGTAATACGATACAGAGGTAACTGATTTAGAAATATGAAAAAGTGTGAAAAAAAAGCAAATAATTACTCATGACATTAATTATGCTGTAATATTTAGCTTCCTTACATAACGAAAACGAATAAATCCATTAATGATGGTATATGAAATAATCAATATAAATTTTATATACCTAGTTAATGAAAAAATCAATAAAGTTTTGTTGATTAGTGTTGCTTATCAGTCAATTATATCGACGAGTAGTATAATACATGCACAAACTTAGCCGCCCAGATTTCCAAATTAATTTCGATCGATTAAGCTCGATCGTTCTGTCAACGTATTCGTTGAACAAGAGCTTTATTACATCATCGTCTCATGTCGGGCATTTCAATAAAACCTCGTCTATATTTTATGCCCCCCGAAAGCGGCTTAGCCGATTGATTTAGACGTCGATAACGGAATTCATTTTTTTCATTCCCTGTTTTATATTTTCTACGACGAAAGTCAGTGGAGGAGAACATAAAAAAAAATAACGACTATTAAAGATATTGTTTCTTATAAAAAACCAATTTAATATAATTTTTCAAAATAAGTTATTTAATAAAATTATCTGTATCTATAAATTTTTCAAAACATCCCTTTTCCACTTTATAGTACAAAGGATTATATAACGTTGCAAATTTTCTTAAAAACTACTATTGTTCAGGGGTGGGCTGAATGGGGCTTAGAGAGGCTCACGCGATCCCTTCGTGAAATTTTACTAAGGCCGGCAAGCCCCTTGTTAATTTAAGAGAAAACAATATTCTCTGATCAAATTAGTATATAACTGCAATTTCTGACTTGCATATTATCGACGACAGTTTCAGTATACATAGTGGTATATTTTTAGCCAATTATATTGATGAGTTTACGGTAATTAACATATTGTTACATATTATAAGTGTATTAAGTAACCATCGATTGCTAATTTAAGTATTGCATATAGTAGCATAGTAGTGACCAAAAAGAATACTCCTTTCCCAGAACACCGAGAATTGCTTTAATAGTAAGTGAGCTCATTGTTAACGTATTGGAAGCCCACCGCTGTTATTGTTATGTGTTCTTTAAACGCTTACAAAATCTAACGATAAAAAGCTTAGCAAGCGATTAATACGTTTCGTGAAGTTTTCTCACCTCCATTCAATGTTCTCTCTAAGGAAAAAGGTTAACTGCGTGGAAATTTCAAATACTGAATATTAATTGAAAAACTGTCTTGTAGTGCGCGCCAACCTGGAATGAGTGCGCGGGGGCATTCCAACTGCTGCGCGGCCGCGCGGGTGCTCAGCTTAGAGCAGTGGTTTCCAACCTTTATGTTACTGCGCCTCCCTTTGGAAAAAAAATATCTTCGCGCCTCCCCATTCTTTATTTCTTATAGTAATAAAGACACGTTTTAAAGAGTTAATAAATATTTTGGACCGTCCGCGCCTCCCTTTGCAATAGTCAACGCCTCCCCAGGGAGGCGCGCCTCCCAGGTTGGAAATCGCTGGCTTAGAGGGAACGTTGCTTCCAGTTGATATTGGGTATAGTAAAAGTATTTACAATTATCTGCCGAGTTGACTTCCAACGTGTTGCATATATTAAATGATCCTTTTTTGATAAAAAATAATGTTAAATATATCTTCAATTTTCAAGCAAATACTAACATGTGAGTTTCCACCGAAGTATATAAAATCTAATTGAAAAAATTCAACCGTATTTATTTATTTTACAGCACAGTTTAAGTACAGTTCTTATAGGATGAGGAAGGTTCACAATCACGCCATACAGATCTCGTACAGCATTTTTGAGACGCACGCTTCGTTTTTTATGTTCTTTATGGACACTATTATCCTATCCGTTTTACGGCCAGTAATTTGAAACCATTACGTCTACTATTCCCCGTCAGTTGGGCGTCTAATGTGCTCCACCACGCTGAACATACGGAGACGAACGATCAGAGTATGTTTGCTCTATGATAAAGGAGTGTTAATTTGTGATACCTGTCGATCAGGCAACTGAGGGGCGGACGCCATTAAATTTTATCCAAGCGCGATGAAAATTAAAACATACCGTTGTGAAATTTGAAGGAAAAATAAATCGTGGGATGAAAATTGAATATAAAGTTATAACTGTTCAAAATCAAACATCGTCATAATTAAAAAACATACATTGAAAAGACTTCTTATATTTTACGGGGAAAAACCAAATAATGTATATCTTAAAAAAACGACCTTTCAAATCAGTAGGCATGTTATGATTATTGACGATAATCACATAAATGTCAAAGAAATACAGAACATGTACAGCGGGACCTCCAATTACACTACCCTAAATTACGCGTTGGCTTGAAATATTCGCCGCAGATCCCCCAATTGCACGGTCGCATTCCATTGTCGTTGCTAGTCAAATGTTGGCTAGCTTCTGTGTATTCAACACGTGCCAGGCTATACACGTATAGCGGTTGACTGTCTATGTGTGGGATTTTTGCGCGCTTTGCATTTTATCACTTGGTAACTAAATATTTTTTTTTAAGGGAAATCTTAGTTTTGCATTTTTTTCGGAAAGAAACATAAACCATAATTTTGTATGAGATTCACACCCCCAATTACACTATCCCGAATTACACTGTCCCGACTTTAGTGTAAATGGGGGTTTTACTGTATTTGTTTATGTGATTACGTTCCCAATTAATTGAACGTCATTACTAAAATAATCCATGGAATATCGCATACAAAATATCAATAGCTTTTTTATCCATGCCTCGATTCCAATGTGGAGCATATTGTCTCCCAACGGAGGTATCTCAACATATTTTTTTCTACCAGAACTGTTTGTTACTCATTCACTCAACCTCTCTTTTTAAAAGAGAGTAATAGGGATAAAAGGATAAGACCAAAACAGGACTAGTGGTTAGTTGATCGCTCTCGCTATGCCCAATTGTTGAACTATCGTAAATGGTGGAAGGGACATCACAAACACCCATGCCTTCGAACAAAAATCGATAAATCGATCGAAAAAAAATTGTTCGTACAGGGACTCGAACCTGTGAGGTCTGGCATGGAAACCCACGACGTCAACCGCTGCGCCATAGAACACGACAATAGTTAAGACCAAGTAAAAAATAAATTTAACTCTTATATATGTATGTATACGCGATAAACTTATTTACTAGTCTAAAGATACCGAAAGACGAATCCCGGGTCGTAAGTAACAAAACGTGTAGGAATGTACAAAATTTTAATAAATTAAATCTTCTTTTGAAATTCTACCAAGCGCCTTCAGCCGAAATTTTAAATTATAAAAATTTGACATGGATTTTAAGAACATTTAAAAATAATATATATTCCCAAGACATCAATAAATTAATTTTCGGAAACACTGCACTTGGTTATGTTCTAGTGTAAGAAAACGGTATGAAATTACTTTTTAAGTATTTTTCAAAGCTTATTTTGATACGTAAATAACTATAATAGTACTACTGAAACAATGAGTAAATAACCTGTACTTACACAAATCTGAAATGATGTATCGACTGTTATTGGACATTAGGCCGTATAGCGTTTCCTTCTTCCATTATGTCATTTAATAGAATTTAAGCGCCCCGCTATCTATAATTACTACCCATGCTTAAATTTATGTCTTGATTTCAGATTTGGTAACTGTTTGGTATATTTTCACATACGAGCTAAGATACAGGGCCGTTTTAATATTTAAAAAAACACTTTGATACATAAATAATAATATAACAAACAAGTATTTTTTTCAGAGTAATATGTATTTTTTAAGCTCTTTCTACTTTGGTATCAGCTTTGATTAAGCCGTTTATTAAAATTATTACATCGATTTTATAGTTGATTGAAATATATTTATGATTGCTTTTAATGAGCTACAAATAATAATCCTCTGTGAATTGAAAATGCAACTAATTACTTTCATTATGTATGATAAATCAAATGGAAATAAATTCAATAATGGTAATTCACCTCTCTTGTTGATACTTCTCAAAGTAACGAAATATAACAAGTGGAATAACAAAGTTTTCAAATTTGATTTTATATTAAAAATAAACTCCTACAAAGTTACTGCCGAATCTATCGAATATATTTGTTAATTGAATTGAAGCTTACATGATATAACTCGATTATAATAAATAATAAGGTAAAAATATCAAAGTATTTCGTTCTACAAACAATATATGAATTGGTTGATTGGCTTAACGTTATTATAAAAAGTTGACAACAAGTTTATGTAGATTATATTTTTACATAAGTTAAGCTATTCCAACCTCAAAAAAATAGATAATTTTAGTAAAAAAAATTATCCATATTTGAACCGTTGCCGAACCGAACCAGCACAATAATTGTAATATAAATATAAAATTTATATTCATCATCTATTTCTAGAATATGTATTTTTTTGTTATTATTTAGTTACGACTGAAAACACCTTTCTTTGAAAATATATTTTTTAATTACCTACTCGAAACACTATTCTACCAATAAATGATGGAGTTGTTGAGGCGTCAAAGAATATTTCAATTAATTTATTGAAGTTGCAAGATTTTAATATACTGCTTTATTAAAAGATGTTTGGAGCTCCTCTTGGAGGCGCATGAGGAGCGCTTAGGCCTCAAAAAATAAAGTATTTTATACAAAACATATGTATTTTTAATTCAGTTTTTAATGATTATTATTATTTTGAAAAAACGTTCGCAATGCTTTTATGTTAGTCGAGTAACAGGACCTAGAAAATTTATTGCTCTTGAGCCTTTCTTAATTCGTAATCCGTCACTGAGAGTGATATTCGGTTTAGTCTAAATAAAATTGAGAAGAAAAAGCATCTAACGTATGTATAACTGAATTCGATTCTGATTAAATCGGTCCTAATTTTAGATTAAGTGTGAGGCAAATTGATAATCAAAGGCATTGAAAGTGATTACGGTCAACCGGTAGAGCTTATTTCGTAAGTTATCGATACTGTTGCGTTCACTGATATCGGAAAACAAAATGTATGGGGTTAATCCATTATTTTATTGTCTCGGTGGTATTAAATTATTCGATATATTATAGATTTCAACCGCAAACTTTGAAATTTATCGGTAATTTATCGTTTTGAATAAACGGTACTATTTAATTTGTCTTTGAGGTCGAAGAGAGAATTTGATGCATGGGAAAGAAGGAAACTTCACGTAGTTTTATTTTAGTGTGCGTATTGTATAAGACTTTGGTTACACTGCTCACTATTAAGAATCCCCTAAGAAAAAATTTAATCAATATATTTTTCGATATATTTAAGGATTTCAGCTAATATTTCAGGTTTAATTGCATGGTTATCTGTGGTGTATTAAATTTAGTCCTAATCATATCTTCATCAGTGATTAGCATACTACAAGTTCTGTTCTAGCCTTATCCATATATTCCTACTATCGGAAAAGCGAGTTTGTATAACATAGTAAGAAGCAGTTAAGAAGAAAACTTCTGCTAAGATAAAATCTATTAAAAGTTCATTTGTTCTTCACATAAGGAGCGAAAATCATAACAAAAACTCAAGTTATCAATTTTGATAAATATATAAGTTATTACAGTAAAATGTCCCACTCGTCAATAAAAAATATGATTAAAATGCCAGTACCTTATTAAAGCAAGAGGAGGATTATAATTTAAATTTACATTTCGAAGGTTCACAAAGTTTCATAGAAAAATAAATTCATTTTCACTACTAAATATTTGACTTATATATAAAAGTGTATTCCTTTAAAAACATTTTAGAAATAATGAACGTCTCTTTATTAAATGTATGTATGGACTAAATATAAATATAATTTTATTTTTGAAACTGTTTTACCATCGGATGTCTATATCCGCTTTAACACTTTGAGTCCTGTAGCCGTATTTTCACGTGATGTTCTAGTATTTTTATTAGAGCCATAATTTTAGTAAATAGCAACATTTTCCAGAAAAGACTGTAATTAAAGCTGATACTCGAATCATTCCATAACAACCATTCGATTATTTTTTTCAACAAAAATAGTTACGGACTTTATGAATTAATATATTTTTTTTCATAACGTATTGGATTTGTCCAATTGTCCTTCTCAATATTACACTGTGGCGCACTCACCTAGCTCAATTAATTTAGATTTTAGATAATCCACACAAAACGATGTCAGGAAACATCATTTCAAATATTTTGACACCAATAGTAGTATCAAAAAATAAATAAGCGATGTAGAAGCTGCCAGGCGTACCATCACAAATTGTTTCGTTTGATTTGACCGACCAGTTTTACAGTTATAGTTCTATAAGAAAACCCTTAAGAAAAATGCAATCCTTCAGAAATAAGTCAGGGAGACGAGTCAGTTTCATCTAATTTGGGCTGGAATCTGGAACCGAAAGAGTTAATAATAGTAATCGATTTTTTATGCAAATTAAAAACACGTGAGTGTCTTTCAAAACATTCCGTGTGAGGTAATCAGTATTGTACTCTACTACAAAATATAAACAACTTTTTTCCCTGATTGAACATATCGCCATACTCAGGACACAACTCATTCAGGACACAACTCCAGTTGTGTTTTATAGCGATAGAAAGCAATAAACGGTAGAATAAAATACATTTATGTGTCTCCCGATAACTTGTAATTTTTTTGAATCGAGCTTGTTGAAAATTATCGAAGATATTGAACGGTATACATACAAATAATTTTTTAATACCAAAAATATAATATGATAATTTTTTCTATGAAGGAAAGTTAATTTGGCTGGATAGATTACCTTATATAAACTAAAACTATGTACTATTATACTAAATTAACTCTTTATACTTTGTTTATGATTACATATGTACATACTAATAATTATGTATCTGCCATATTTCTTTCTCATGAATTATTTGTAAACATATTAGAAGCATAACCACAAGATAGCCGAGATTATAAGTTAGTATTTTTTACGTTGGTAATAACATGAGACGTGATCCGTAAAATTGGCATGCTTGCATGACTTCCAACTATTCTACACTATCATCATTGCGACGAATTGACGTGAGTGAATAGATAACTGTACATTGGATGTTTTTTCAAGTAGAAAAATGATAATACACGTTGCTGCATCGTAATGAGGAATATAAGTACAGATTGTTGCATCGCATATTACACGAATGTACTTTGATATCGCATGACAAATTTTATTTATTCAAGAATTAAAAATTATAGTGATATTTCGGTTTACACAACAATACCTACAAGGGTCTCCAAACCCGGGATTGTGATAGTACTTATTCTGGGATTTGTAGATTGAGGGTACAGAAAAGAAAATCCGTTAAATCTCCTGAAAAAAATCGTATATTTCTAGGTTTTTAAAACTGGCCAGCAAATAAAATTTAAAAAAATGCGCAAGCGTGCTATGAAAAAGGTCTTACATTTTTTTATAATGGAAAATCCGTAAATTCTCAGGTTTTTGAAATTGTGACCAACTTAAAAAAAGTTACATTATTTTTAAATCCTTCTATTGCCACCTGTGTAGTCGAGAGGTCAACATCAT
Source organism: Himalopsyche tibetana (assembly GCA_030503985.1). Lineage (NCBI taxonomy): Eukaryota > Metazoa > Arthropoda > Insecta > Trichoptera > Rhyacophilidae > Himalopsyche > Himalopsyche tibetana. Next base: position 20,942,282 of record JAPJYX010000005.1, read on the forward strand.
TGGTTTCGGTTATAGAGGTCAAGGGTTCGAATCCCAGTACGGACAGTTTTATAAATTGATTTTTCAATCGATTTTTTAATTCCTGTTCAAAGGCATGGATGTATGTCTTGAATTACACCCTCCCATCCATCCTATCCTAACGGAACGGAATGTATCGAGAGCGATTAGCTAACTACCAGTCCTGTCCTAGCCCTATACTTATATTCCTACTCTCTTTGGAAAAAAGAGAGGTTGAGCAACTGAGTAACAAGCTGTTCTAGTAGAAAAACTTCTGTTGAAATAAATTCCATTAGGATTCCATATGCTCCACATTGGGAGCGGACATGGTTAAAAAATCTAAGTTTTTTCCCAGTGATCAATCCCGGTATACCAAAAACCCACATTCAAACTGATGCTTGTCTAAAGATTTGTCACAGCTATTTATGCAACCTGTAGAATATCCAAGATTGATTCAATATTATGATTTAGTTGAAAAAAATACCACCCAGTCTATTTATATAAATAGTATAAATATCAGTTAGTTTGTTAAATATTTAAAAAAAAAAGTTTTTCTAGAATACATATTAAAAATACTACAAACTTGCTAAGTGTAAAATATTTATTATACGCGTTTGAATTTGATTGCATGTCGTTTTTATCACAGTAAAATCGCAGTTAATTTATTGTACATGTTGCAAGAAAAACAAGTTGCCCATGAACTTGAATAATATCCTTCTCTATAGTAACAATCATTACATAATTGCTTCGATTCAATGTACCTGCTGTGGGTTGAGTTTTTGTGGTCAGTAAGTGATTACATAGTATTAGTGAATAATTAAAATATACAAACATTTGGCATTAAAGAATATTGCTAATGTGACAGATCTTAAAATTCAATTCAGTCTTCATAAATTCATGACGGACAATTTTAACGGAGAAAAGATATATTTTTGTTAACGCGTAAAGCACGGTGATTCAAAGCATAAAATATTAAAATATACACCCAACAATTGGAGAAAAAAAAGAACTCTTAATTTAATAAGTCAATTTATCATATTGATTGCTGAAATTTACTTGAATTATTCTAATAAATAAAATGATCTGATGGTATAATATGTATATATAAGTAAAACGGAAATTGTTGAAAAGAATCGATTAGCAGTCCGAGTAGGTTTTTAATTCAAAGTCGGAGTCGTTGTTTTTTTACCCGACTGCACAATCCTGGTTTTTTAATCGCGATTTTAAAAGCGATATTCGTAAAATTATCAAACACGAACACCAAATTTTTAGATCTTAAGACTGAATACTTTTTCAATTCATGTCCGCTTTCAATGTGAAGAATTTTGCCTAGTAATGGATGTATCTTATTGTGTGTTACTCAGTTGCTCAACCCCCTTTTTTCTGAATAGAATATGGATAGAAAAAATAGAGATATGACAGTACTAGTGACAAGCTTATCAATTTCTTTATGCTTTAGTATTTTAAGAATTAGAAGTAATTTTTAGACGTTACAAACACCCATGTCTTCGAGTAGAAACCAATAAATCGAATGAAAAAAATGCTGTTCACAATGCGACTTGAAGCTGTGAGATCCATCACGGAAGCCATATACGTTGCCCGTTGCACCACGTCACCTGACAGCCCTAGTAACTGAATATATCTGAATCATGCTTAATCTCATTATTACCAGACAGTATTTTTATATGATCATCTATAAAAAATGATTAATATTGATACAAGATGCATAATTTAGTCTAACTATGTTTTTTAATTTATATAAACATGTTTGGTAGCAATATTTTTAATAGCTTTAAAGTAACGTCATTTATTTTATCCATAAAACTGGAAATTAGCTTTAAAGCTTTTTTGTTTGGATCGTAAATAAAACCATAAGTCTTCGGCATGGTAAACTAATTTATATTCATCACAAATTTTTAGTTTAGGCTTTAAAAGAAGATACCTCTTCTATTCCAACGCATTTAATAAAATAATTGATTGTATCTGAATTGCATTTGACATAAATACAGTCGTTCAAACGAGGACGTTGACTTGCAAAAACGCCTCTTTAAAATTATTTGATATTCATGGAATAATCATGTTTCTCAATGTATATTGTAATTTGTCTATTATTATTTGATATGTTAAAATATAATTTAAAATTTTGACTGATGGTGCTTGGCGGAATTTCAATATTAAATATTAATAGTTCAAATTATGTACATTCACACAAAATCTGTGTGATTGTACATAATTTAAACGATTCAAATTTAATGTTGCAATATATTTTGGTTTGTAATGAAAAGCTGTAATTTTAATTAGGTAAATTATTGTAAACACATGCTGTGTTATAAATTGTGACACGTGTTTCACCGCTTTAAGAAACACCATCAGACAGATTATTGCAAGATTAACTTTTAATACAGTACGCATATGCAGCTTTTAACTTTAAGGCAAAAGCACTGTTCTTGTGACAGCAAAAAAAAATGAAAACAATACCAGATATTTGAAAATTGTATCTAGTGTCTATAATTTTTTTGAGCCGCAAATAAAAGCTGAACGGGTCTAAGATTGAACATAGTTGTAATAAAATACGGTGTTAATACTACTAAGTTCAGAATTAAAAAAGAGATGGATGAAAAAAATATATTAATCATGAAGATGCAATTTTATAAATTGATTGGTGAATCAATGCTTGAAAGATTCGAATACATACGAATATGATGAACGATTTTGAGCGTTGACTTTATCGGCTTAGGCATATATTTACGATAAACTAGCATACGTAACTTTTTAAACAAAAAATAAAATGCAATTAGCAGACTAATTACATATTTATGATTGATAAATTCATTATAATAACAGCATATTTAGCACCTTCAATTTTCACCATACAGGATATGCCAGATATAGAGATCTTCAATTATGCCAAATTATTGAGGCATTATAAATAGTGACTTGCAGGTTTTACATTATCTAAGAGTAAGGTCATAGCAAGGTTCATTGCATTTAATTACGTATTCAAAATACCTAGCCCATCTATTTTTTATTGGTCAGTAACATATGGCATTTCATATAAGCAAGCTGTTCATTGGCGTTGATCAGCCAATAAGCCGGTGATTATTTCGACTACTACTATATTGTACTATTATATAAAACCATATGTTATATTATAATGTTATTACACACATATGAGCTATATTTAATATTACAATAACTTTGATCGGGTATTCGATTTGTTTATTGTATTTGTATGCTTTGATTAAATATATTCACGACCCGTTCTTAGAATATTCCAAACAAGAGCTATAGATAAATTGAAATATAATTACTTGGCACATAAAAGAACTTGAAGTCATTTATTCGATCCAAAACACAAAATTGATTTAATCATCATATTCATGACTTTACTGCGACGGACAAAAATGAAAAGAAATATTCTTGGATTATTTACATGTACATGATAAAAACTTTTATTATTTTATAATGAATTGGAAAAGGTCAAAAATTTTCGATTAAATACATAATTTATTTATATGAATGCTCTCGAAACAGAAAATGTCTACATGTTTTGTCGAAAATGAGTTATTGAACATAAATCATCGTGCAGAGCTAGTCATTTTGCATACAGCAATACCTAAGTTAAATTAAAAAAGAAAAGCTTCTAAATATCATGTACATTTTAGAAAAATGAAAATTGAGTTTTTACAAAAGGGACAATTTACACAGTCTTGCTTAAAAAACACGACAGCTATTAAACGTTTTTGACAAAACTATGAAAATTATATAATATTAAAACATCAAGATAACATTATTATAAGACGTATTTTTCAGACGTTTTTTAGGATTATAAAAACTGACAATTTTTTTTTGAGACCTCATAATAAACATGTTATGCAATCGGAATATATAAGCGATTTAATCGAAGAATAATTAAGAAATTACTAAATAATTTATTTATCGACATAAATATAATATGAAATTGTGGTAAATTTCGTGAATGCTTTCATTCAAGGAAGGTTTCTGATTTATACTGCAATGTTATACTTGCAGTAAATTATTTATTAGAAACGCGTAAATTAAAATCCAACTAAACAGCGCAAACTAAATTATATTTGTAACAGAGATCAATAAATACATCAGGTAATAAAGTTGGTCATAATATAAATTACGTAGTCAATTAGAGAATCTTAATAATTTTTTTAGTTTTACGAATTCTTACAATTAGTAATTTTGTTCTTCCGCCTGATGTGTACTGAAGTATGAGTTGTGATACATACCTCGTTTCTTTGAAAAACATGTTATATTTGGTAGTTAAGATTCGGACATGTATAACATTTTTTTTTAAATATTTTGTTTTAAGTTTTTCACTGCCAATAAATACTTGCTGGAAAGCTAAAGTATTAAAAAATAAATTTTATTAACTATGAATTTACGTTTAAAGAGAATCTAAAAATAAATTATGAATTAGAAACAGCATATTTATAAAGTTATGTTTTTGTAAACATTCTTATGACATTAAATATCGGTATATTTCAAAATTAAAAGCTCGGCTTGTTAGTCAATGAAGCATAATGCAGGAAGTAAATTTGTGTTTGATAAGTCTGATTATAAGCCGATTTGATCTTATTTAATATCTAAAATCATATTTAATCATGTTCCGTTACAAAATAGTACACAAATATAATGCACAAATGAACTAACTCGCGAAATGTGATGTATAAAGTTAGAAAATAATTTTGATTGATCTACATAATTTTATCTTTATTTTTATTGAAATGAACAGCGGATTCGACGATTTTTAATTAAAAGTAATTTCATTTCATTATATTATATGAATGAAATACAAACATCAGTTAAGCAAATCATTCTACGATTTTTTTTTGAAGAAGTGTTGAATCTGAAAAGAAATGAATATCCCAAAAGACCTAGAACAATTTTTAACTGAAATATCCAAATACTATAAATTGCAATACGGTTGATATTCGAGTCTGAAACAATAAATAGTTTTTTTTTTAAGTTTTACTTTAAGCTATGGGCAGCCTTGGGCCAAGGATATTTAACAACTTTTCAGTGTAAATAGCTGTAACTGCCGCTTCACGTAAGAAATGAAAATTTATTAACTTGTGAGCGGCTTGATTATGTGAAGTCCAGTTTTCAGTTGGTCCAAGTAAGAGTGTTTACTATCAGAAAAAATACTGGTGATATTTCAACTGTTAGTAAAAAAATATATTAAGAATAGCTCTACTTCCTACACTTGAACTTTATGTGTTGACTGAAGTGAATATAAGCCATACTAAGAGTTTAAGCTTCGTGAAATAACCATGTTTAACAATACCCACATCAATAAACATTAACCGGACATCGAACCAAAATGATTTTTGTATATCATTTTTTTTCGGTTCAATAGTTATTAACATCGTGCTACTAACTCAAAATCGCTGAAATCAGAGCCGGATTCGGATGAAGAGAGGCTCTAGGCCATAGGTTCCCAACCTTTTTCGGGTGGCGACCCCTTTTTATAAAAGCCATATGACTAGGCGACCCCCCCCCGAGGAATTTGAAATCCTCGATTTGCTATACTTTTTCCCCGAATTGTCCCCGAAACACTTTTTTTTAGCTCACCGGGGAATTTGAAATCCTCGATTTCAAAATCGAAAAAAATTGGCGACCCCCAGGTTGGGAACCCGTGATCTACTTCCTCTAGGCTATTCCACTTCTTAGAGTCCTCCAATCGACTCCAACCTCGTCAAGTTTGAGCCCGCTTCGCAAAAAATTGTCTACCAACCGTTTAATCACATCTTTGAGATTAGCTTATACAATAGCATGAAGACCACCGCTTCTTGTCTTTCCACATTTTCAAAAATATTGTATCACCTTTTTCAAGACAATTATTATGTAAACAATGCTTGATTAAATGTATATTTAAATTAACATTATACATGTAGTTTAAAAACTTGGTTTTATATGTAGTGTTTGAATTGAAATTTATTTTACGGAAATTTATTATCAAGGCGCCCTTTGAAGTCTCCGAAGAAAAAAATCCGTATTTCTGAGATTTTGGATTCGAAAATCTTAGAAGACCTACAAAAAAGTCACGCGTCTTTTCGTTTTGGGATGTCTCAAAATTCCCTTCAAAACTTACACTTCAATATTACGAAACAGGTATGGGGCCACAGAAAAATAAGACACTCTAAAGAGCCACGGACCCATAAAGTTTGTTTAATTTATTACGCATAATAAATTATTTAACACCTTTTAAACACTTTATGATAAAATATTTGTTTAATTATACAGTTATGTTCCGGCGTTTAAACAAAGAGAACACATGAGAGAGTGATTATTTGTTATTATGGAGGTGGTTCATTTTTTCAAAAACCCTGCAAATTTGATGTATACAATGACATATTTCTATAAAAAATGAATGCAAATTTGTTTGACCATGGGTCCAAATAATGTTCATTGGGGTTAAGGGACTATGGTCAATTAAACCGCATGATACCTCAAATAACACCATTGTTTCAGAACTGTTTTTTTTTTAATTTAAAACAGGTCGAAGTGACCAAATGACAGACAATGAAAACGTTTGAAGGATTCTATTATTTTTTTCATACACAAATGACAGCTCGCTTTGACAATGGCGGTATTCATAGAGTGTCCTCATTTTAACCATTTAACGTAGAATTTCCGTCTATTTATGCGGGCGTATTTGACCTCAAAATATATTTTCTTGTCGGAGCTCGTTAAAGTCTTTTTGTTATGAAAATTCATATAAAACAAAATATACGGCGACAATATGTCACATCAATGCTGGTTGAAAATTCATTTTATGACAAGAAATACGACGAAATTACCTTTGTTTTGTTAAGTGTAATTGAAATTATTTTTTTTTTCAATTTTGATAACCTAAAAAAAGATGAGGAGTATTGAGAAATTTTGAACCGTTATTGAAAATTATAGACTTTTCTTAAATATTATTTTCTTAGTTTCAAAGCTTAATTTCAATGGAATGAATGGCAGTAAGCGGTTTGACATATTCTTGTTCACATCAACTCCAACAATGACACCACGATACTACGACGTGATATCCATTCTTATGATTATTATTAATATTATTTTTACCATATCCGCTCCCAATGTGGAGTATATCGAATCCTAATGAAGCTTTTCTCAACAGAAGTGTTTCTACGAGAACTGCTTGTTACTCAGTTGATCAACCTCTCTTTTTCCAAGAGAGAGTAGGAATAGAAGGATAGGGCTAGGACAGGACTAGTGGTTAACTAATCGCTCTCGATACGCCCCGTTCATAAGATAGGATGGGTGGGAGGGGGGAATTGAAGACATCACACACATCCATGCCTTCGAACAGAAATTCATAAATCGATTAAAAAATAAATATATAAAACGGATTCGAACCCGTGACCTCCGTAGCCGAAGCCAACGACGTTGATCAATCGATTACACAGGCGGCAAATTCTTAAGACTACCTTTTAAAAAAATTCGGTGGCCCGAAAGCCGAAATATTTACCCACCTCTTCTCTAAGTGAATATATCGATTTTAGTTAAATGGTTCACTTTGCTATGGAAATCTAAAAAAATACATTTTAGACCACGTTACCTTTTTTAAAATTGACTTAAGATAAAAACAAAACTGATGACAAAGAATTCAGTGCATTTGAAGTATGTATCCTTAATGTGTACGTATATCGATGCTTATTTGTCAACTGTACTGACATGGAGCGAAGTGGGAGGAAGTCAGTCACTCAGTCACAAAGTAAAGTTTACTTGCATGTTCAAAACTGTTACGAATGAGCTCATCACTGTTTATTTTAGGACATTCGTTTCCTTCACGGAATGACTGCGGAGGACGTGTTTTATACTTTTTTTTCAACCACTTACATTCCATCGATATGTGTGAATGTTTCATGTATTGTTGTGTATTTAAATGGAGACTGTTATCAACATAGCTGTTTGTATAAATATAATATAGGTATTAATGTTGAATATGTTAAATAAGATATCTCAATATAAGTTGTATAATGAGAACTGGTTGTAAGTCAGTTGCTTAACTTGCCTTTTGGCAAATTAAAGAAGTAAGCCGGGGGTCAAGCGAGCCCCTTTTAGCCCCCTCCAGCCCACCTCTGCTGTAAGATAAAAACCTTAAATAATGTGACGTTATTGATGGAGATGAAGAGAAAGGTGATTGAAGGTAAATAAGTGAACCGTCACTAAAAATTATTTAAATTATTAAATATGCTAATCGAGCAAGACATTAACGAAATCATTATAAATAGCAATGATTAACAATCAACATAATGAAATGTAGCAATACAAAATTTAATAAGAGGTTTCAATAAATCAAACATTAAAAAAATCTCTATAAATGTCTTAATAATAAAATTGACAAACGAAACTATAAAGTTACAATTACAAAGTAATTAAATTGATTGTTTTAAAATGGAAATGTAGTCAATTTTATTAAGAATTTATTCGACAGCTTGAGCTTATAAGTATATCAGATCTAAATTATAATTAAATCAAATAAGTTGACGCGCGAGCTAAAAAAATATTTTTATTCAAGTAATTAAGAATGTTTATTAGCGTTGTTAAAAAAAACCTATTTAGGCATACAAAAAGCGTTATATTTTATGCGAGATATTTCAAAGCAATCAATTTGATGTAAGAGTCTTAGAAATTAAATGATTTTCCTCGTATAACATATGCCATATTTCGCTTATTTTTGTTTAGTTCTTTGAACTCGGATTTGTACCGTTGATTTCACAATGGTAAGACATAAATTACTATCAATTTTTAGTGTATTGCTGAGAAGATTGCATTAAAGCCAATAATGTATCGGGTATATAATATTAATTTGATAACATTGTATATTATACTTAATTTTTTAACATAATACTGTCGACGAAAAATATTATTTTTGGCATACATATGTCTCTAATAGCTACTGTGCAAATGTATTATATATTTTTTACGCTGAATCATTACCACGAAAATAATAATTAAGATATTATAATTAGGACAGACCATTGAGAAGGTCAGCAGCTTCAGATACCTCTGTGTACATATCCCGGAAGACGGTAGCACAAAGAAGGACCTCGCTATTCGCTTTGGGATAGCTTAAGACACAATTAACTAAATGCTGACTGTCTAGGAAACACAGCTGTAAACGATTAATAGTAAATGCCATGACGTGTTCAACGCTTGTACTCTTACAGTCTTACTTTGCGGTAGCAAACCATGGCACCTAACAAAGACTTAGAAAACCCGTATACTGAGCTTCGAGAATTGTGGTCAAGGTGGTTTGATATCGTAAATAACTCGGAGATTAAGAGACGTACAAGACAGCGAACGCCCTTTCGGTTCAGGGTTCACTTATTCTGTTAAATTTGCATTTTATCGTATTAAATGATAGGATGGAATTTTACATAGTGAAGCATTTGTATTTATAATGAAGAATTCAAATGGTCAGCAAACCAGAAATAAGATGGATATTTCCAAATTTCAACCATTATCATCACATAAATAGAACCATTATTCTCCTTCTCTTAATGCGTGAAGTTACATATATACAACTCATTTATCCTTTTTTAATTTCTAAGCAGTATTATTGATTCATATTTCATGCTTAGATATTCAATTGATTTATTAGTGATAATCTTTTTATTTAATGTTATAAAGCCATATCGTTTCCCCTTCTTTTCGTGGAATAAACAAACGACGTAACAGATGCTTCTGTAAAAAAAAAAATGTGTAAAATAACAACATAAACTTGTGACCTAAGTAAGCATTGTTCTAATTTTTTTTTCTCATTATTATTCAAAAGAAAATTGTTACGTAAGATTGTGATGAGCAAGTAACGTAAGATTAGCGAATGCGTCTCATGCTATTACGGTACATAATGACTCGTTAGAAAAATCATTGTTTTGTTACATACTGGAAACGACAGTGGCGTTCGCAGATTTTGTATTGAACTTCGCCAAACCGCGCCAAATTTACATTTTATTTCAGTGTTAACGTAGCAAGAAAGGTTGATTATGATAGATACATTTGAAAAAGTTGTACTCGACACTGCGACGTAAAAAGCATTATCCAAATTTTTAGTTTACATTCTAACATAAAGATATACACAGTGACTGATTACGCAATTGTAATGCCCAAGGTGCAATACAATTCAGAGGTCCCGTTTTTCAGACAGCAGGATTCCATATAAAATAATATAAGCTTTTTTGATGCCCATAAGGTTCGAAGGCCCCGAGCGCGCGACTCATGCGCTTATGGAGTAATTCTATGCTGGATATATATATTAATTGTAATTGTTATCCAAGGATAGTGTTCGAGGGGTGTTTTATACACTATCCGTTCATACAAAAAGTCCTTTCGAGCAGCATTTCAAACCTAGCGGGTCACTTGACTATCAATTGTAAATCTCGCACACTTCTAACACAACGACTTCTAAGAAAATTACAAATATTTTATAAAATGGCAATTACTCTTGTTTGAATTATGACAAAATCATTAGGTTGATATTTGTTTATGTGTATTTGGAACACGTTTATGGATTCTTGGTTCTAATTACGTTACTGCAATATTTTTGTGGACCACTGATATTTTCTCGTTGAATATCTGGTATAGTACGCTGTCCAAATAAAGGCTCGAATTATATAATTGTCATTTTACATAACGTTTCAAAACGATTTTTAAATTTGCTTCCAGAGTCATTTTACAAACTGTGACCGATTTTATTCTTAAACCAGAAATGCATTTTTCATATTTTCTATTGATCCTTTTATTATATAACATATCGTCCCATTTAATTAAACCTTCATTGCCTTCAAGTCTGTCATTACCTTGTTTATATATGAATGTTTTATATACAAAACTACAGTATATCATTAAATCTACGCAAAAAACCAGTAAGGAAAAAAATATTTTTAAAAAAAACGTAATCACAGGATGCTGATTTTATGTCAAATGGTTCAGACTTTTCCATAGAACATTATCCTCATGATAGTTCAATTAGCAGTTTTTGTCTTACAGGTGAACTTCTGGAGCAGTATACGTTTTAACTATCGTAATGTCCCTTAAAACCCACTCTAGACGATTCAGAATGCCATCATGTGACCTTCTCCTTCTTTTAATAACCTCTCCTTTTTCATGTTTAGCGACTGACGTTTAAATAGTTACCTTTTTAGAAATCTATTTCTACAGAAGTTTTCTTTAGCGAATATACTTAATTTTAAATGGATATAAAAATTAAAGGGAACGTTGGATACAATATTTTATTGTATTGCGTCAGTTTATTTTGTTTGTCCATGTGGGAAAAAGAAACGCTACTGCTAATATTTGCTCTGTGATTCTTGTGTTTTTCCGAGCCATATAACAAAGACAAGCAACCGTGTTTTCTTTGTCAATTCGCAGGGAAATAACGGAACATCGACAAAAAACAGATAAAAATATGACGCATTTCGCTTAGAAGATTGAGCATTTAGAGATAAGCATCGTAAATTTGGAGATGATGTTTTTTTTAATTGCACGTTTTTAATCGCGTATAAAAAATGAACGCTGAGAAGCAACGAAACTAAATAGTTAGAATTTATTGTATTTTCATTTTTTGGTGACTTTTGTAACGCGATACCTGCAATTTTACCATTTTCACACCAAGTTTCAGCTATAAAATCGCTTAAAATAAATATAGCATAAAGAACGAGAAATTGAAGGAAACATATGATATTTTAGGAGTGAATGTTATTATTTATATTATTTTTTGATGCGGGCCTATTCTTACGACTTTTATTGATTTCCATGAATTTTCAATCAAATAATTTAGCTCCATTTTGAAACGAAAAAAAATGAGTTACTGCTTTAATTCTTGGAGGTGTCAACAAAATGTAAAAAAAGATCATATATATTTTTTGTTTAAATTATTGAACGATTTCATTTAACTATTTACTACTGAACTTTTATTTACTTATTAACTAAAAATAAAATATAGAGCTTTTAACATGTTTAATTCTTATGTGATATATGAAGTATAATAAAGTTTGAGCCTCAAAGTTTGTTTCTACGAAAGTTGCTTGTTACTCATTTGTTCAACCTCTCCTTTTCAAAGCGAGTAGGGATAAAAAAAATGGAGTAAAACAGGAATAGTGGATAGCTTACTGCTCTTGTTATGCCCCATTTTAAATATTGGATTAGTGGTTTGAGGGAAAATTAAACATTTAAATCAACCATGTCGTCGAATAGACCATCCATACATTAAATTAATAATTTGTCCGAACTGGAATCCGAACCCGTGGAAAAAAAATCAGGACTTGTAATGAAACCACCTGCTTTCCTATTTCAGTCCCGGGTTCCAGGTAACTCTAGGTAAGAAGAAAATTCAGCCATCAAAAAAATCCATATGTTCGAAAAGAATCCATAAATATATCTAAAAACCAATTTATGATAGAATCCGTTGGCACTGTAAACGACGCCAACGTCGTTGAGCAATTAACCACGGACCCTGGAAAAAGAAAATATAAGTATTAATCGAGCCTCTGAGAAGTAAAGTGATCCATATGGTATCTAAGAAACAAAATGAATTAGATAGCTTATAATATTCTACGTGTCTTAAAGTATCGTAAAAGCGATGTGAGCTCAGTAAATAAACACTACAATAGTATAATATCCCTAAATAAATAAAAAAAAAAATTAGTTTAATAGTTTGTAATGTTTAACGTCATTAGTAGTATGATTAAATTTGTTTGCTCTGTTTCGATTTTATAAGCCCCTCTTTGCTTCCCTTAAAAAGGAAAAATCCCAATCTGATTGATTGCAACTCATTAGTATCATTATTTTTTTGCTTTATTTCGATTCTACACCCCCCTCCTTGCTCCTCTTTAAAGAAAAAAACCCAAAACTCCATTTTGTAATTTCATAATATTAAAATGTTAGAATCAATCTTGCTTCATTACTTAAGCAAACTTTGCGATAGTAAGTCTGAAGATGCCTCTGAAAGAGGCGAAACACGTGTCACAGTTAGTAACACAATACGTGGAATAATCAAAGTTAATTTAAATTTTCTATTAAAATGAACTTCCACAAAGTTACCGTCGAAACCATCGAAAGTAAAAAAAAATCAATACACTAAAACACGTGATTATGCTTAAAAGTAAAATAGTAACGTTTTAACATTCTACTTCTTGGCCACTTCAATTCTAGAGAGCTTAACTATCTTATCAATTTATGTAATTTTGCTCTTCACATCCCTTTTCATTTATTGTTCTGTATGTATGAAAGATGTTCATAATATTTATACAAACCGATCACCTCTTCTTTACACTTGTACCTGACGTATTTATAATGTCTAGGCATACTAAGAAAACATAAAAGCTTGTGGTAAATTTAATATTTCTCAAATATCTACGACGACAATCATCTAAAAAATACTCGGAACATTGAGAAGAAAGTAACGGGATATAAAAGTTACGTATGTAAATGTAATTATGTGTCATCGTGAATCGTGATGTCTCATTTAAAATTGTGATGAAATAGTTAGTCATGAAAAAGAATTTTAATCTAATTAAATTTTGTTAATATCTCGATTATTTTTCATTTCGAGATTCTCGCGATATGTTTTATATATATTTGCATTATTAAACAGTCAAAAAAGTCAGAGCATTGACTATTTAAGGAAAAGTAGAAAATGAAATGGAGTTTACCAGTGACAATCAAAAAACAAGATATACTAAAGTACAGGTAGCAAGAGCGATTAGCTAACTATTCTATCTGTAACCTTATACTTTTTTTCATTGCGAGAGAGGGAATGAATACCAACAGTACAAAAACTTCTGTTGAAAAGCAACCATCAAGATTTCATATGCACTATGGCTTAAAAAAAATTATAACTTAATTATCACACAGATAATCGTCACTTTTATCTGTTGTGTGCTATATAAATAGTTTTGTATGTTTTCTTATGCTCAATATAACAATATTAATTATTGGTATTTTTTGTTGATTTTTTTTAAATTTTTTCTTAGCCCTCCACGATGTGCAAATGTGTTCAATTATTTTTAATCCATGTCCGTTCCGAATATAAAGCATATGATCTCTCATAAACGAGATATTTTAACCGATTTTCTTCTACAATAACTGATTGTTACTCAGTTGTTAAGTCTCGCTTTTTTTTGAAGAGAGTAGAGATGTAGTCAGTTTATCAACTTCGCCATGAACTTTCTTTAGGGTTAGAATGGTGAAAAGTTTTTTTAAACACTCATGGCATCATGCAGACTGCAAACAAATGTTTTTCGTACCAAGACTTGAATCTGTAAGATCCGTCATAGAAAATGGCGACATTGAACACGCCACCACGGATCCGGCGTTTTCTATAATTTATGATTCGCAAATTCAAAAATCAATATCTTTAATATATTTCAAAAATAAAATACACATTTGTACTAATTCACATTTTTATTTAATAAAATCAGGACCGATTTCGCTCATGACGAGTATTATTCACTGAATTGGTGTTGATAATTCTGGAAAAAAGTTGATAATTCTCGTCATGAAGGAAAAAAGTCCTGATCTTATAAAATAAAAGTAGGAATTGGTACGATTGTGTACTTTATTTATTGAATATAATTCCTTTCCACCAAGTATTGTCAGTGAAAACCCTCAAAGTAATCTTCAATAGATTCGGCTGATGATGCTTCTCAAAGAAGAGAAACGCGTGTCTAATTTTGAAATACATCAAGGGGAATAACAAAGTTATCAAATTTAATTTCATATCCAAAATCAAACCTTATTTATTTTTTCCAAAAGCTGTAATGAAAAGACAAAGTTCAAAATATCAACACAAACGTGAAATGTCGATAAAAAAAACTGCACAGTAAGCAAGCTTCTTTTTTTATATCATATGAGCACGAACACGCGAAGACCAAAATCAATAATGTCATCAGAGCGATATGACGCGACGCTATACCGTTACTCAAGCTAAATTCACATTTACACATACATCTTCATTAATATTTTACACATACACGCCACATGTTTACATTTTGCTTATATAATATTCATTTATTATATTTCCCGCCATTGTTTACAGGGCGACCACATTCATAAAAAAAGTTAGTCATATTATTATTGATCATTTTAAGGTATAATATTTAAAAAATAATAAAATACTGTTTTGTACTTATTACCAGGGCTGGGCTAGAAGGGGCTTGCACGAGCCCTTTGTAAACATTTATTTGTGGATTTAAAAACATAAAATTTACGATGGTTAAAGCATACAGTACTAGTAAATTTTCAGCTAGTGGTATTAACTATTTTACATCATATTGCCTATTGCTACATCGTAATCACTTGAATGGTGTTAATGTTCGGTAGAAGCACATTCAGTATATTTAAAAAAGCAGGAAAATACGTTGTAAGTCACATTTTACCAAGCACAGTTATCTGACCAAATATGTACATTTTTATTTAAATATTATTTTTTTAAGTAATGGTATAGAAAACTACAGATTTAATTAGAGCCTATTTTTGCAGTCAATTATTCATTTGGAGGTTTTGACAAGGTAAATTATGATATTTTCTTACTATTCAACATTATCAACTCCAAATGATTTGTTTTTGACTCGTAATAGTCTAAGACGAGGGTCGTGAATTATAAATGAATGCATTTATAAATGAGCCACATCATTTAATTAAATTGATAAAATGGTTACCCTATTATGTTATTATTCCCGTCAACTTTTATTTTTTTGTATTACGTCGAATTTATTTATTTGCAAATAACAACGCTAATTTTTAGGTCAATCGGTACATAAAGAATGGATGTGACTCTGGCAGACTTGTTTATTAATCGGCGATGAATATTGATTTAGCAAAATTTATATAATATTATCTGTAGCTGATAAATAATTTATAAGCCAGGATGTCGGGTTATTAAAATGGTCAGCGAGTAGTTATTAAAATAAATCAGATTATCTAGATTACGTTTCAATTTAGAAGGCGGAAACGTTTAACTCGGACATTAAGCTGGTAATTAATATCTATATGAAGCGTATTGCAAACAGAAAAATTCGCACAGCTAGTAAAAAACGGATTACAGTTTGGAAAAAAATTTTATCCAAAACTATCAAAAAAAAATATCTAGCATTTGGCGACATAGAAAACGGTCACTTTGGAAGTGTTCAAGGTCAGTTCTTGGTGACAAGGTGGAAAGGGCATCATCATTTGAGTTTACCAAATGATCTAAAATATCTATATAAAAATGAATGTTTGTTTGTTTGTTTGTCTCGATTGCGATAAAACTTTGGTGAGTCGTTGTGCGGACGCCCACGTAGGTTTCTGGATTTGTATGACCAGCGGTAGGTTTCCAATACGATAACAATGGGGTCGCTTTATATCAAAGCAATTCTCGGTGTTCTGGGGAAGCAGTGAGTTCTTTATATAACTCCTATGCAATTATATGCAATACTATATTGTGTATCCAAAATCACTTTAATAAACAAAATTTAAACAAGAACACTTTTTTTCTTTGAGTGGCATTGCAACGCATGCCGGGTAAACGATAGTGTTGTATAAATCACTGTTTTGAAGTGCAGTTTTCAAGGTTTTTCACATATTTCAAAAATCATTTAATGAAATGGAAATGTTTTTTTGTGCCGATTTAAACAGTGGCATGAATAAAAACACAAGAGTTGTCAGTGGAAAATTTAAAGCAGTGGTTCTCACGTAAAATTTGGCTGTGGCCGAAAAGATGACTTGGTAGTCGGTATTCATAAGAGTCATAAGAGAATGTTTATGGCTTTGCCAAAGGGAATGCTATCGTTTCACTCTCTTGAACATATAAAATAGTTTTCTATTTTAAAGTATCTTGGCCTTTTTCTGCGACGCTGAGCTTATATTCATGAAATTCTCAAGACTGTTAACTTTTATTTACGTGGCCGAAACCATGTCCATTTTTTCTTCTAATTAAAACATTGTTTTGGTCATATTAGTTCTCAGTTGCTAAGAATCTATGGCAGAATAACGCTTTGCTTAGAGTGATACATATATTCAGCGCCGAGATTTTCTTCTAATTTAAATGGTGATGTAAATAATATTTTCTTTTCTGATTTTCCCTATAGCACAAAAATGTTTTTTTTTGCTCGTCGTTTTATGTACCCCGTTTATTACGTCTGCTGTTATGCTATTATGAAAACTGCCATGCTTTTACAAAAAATAAATATTTGCAAGGAAAGGTGCCGGAACGCTGTTCCATCGTACATATATGACATTATCCTCGTAAAGCTTAATACTTTACCATTATTTATTTAACTTTTTTCTTTATTAATTTCCAACAACGTCTGAGTACTTTTCCAATATTTTTTTCTGTTATAGTGCAACTTTAACACTTTAGTTTTTAACCCTTTTAAAACTGCCTGCCATAAAATAGTATTTTGATTTAAGTTTTAACCATTAATCTTTGATTTTCCATTCTTACATTGTTGGCAACATTTGAAACAGACTTGGTATAATACTCAACTAAATAATATTGCTTCAATGTATTACAATATAACATTAGAAGGCAATATCCTATGATGACTTTGTGGTATTTTGTCAATCGTTTGGCAATAAATTTAATATTTTTGTATTTATATTATTCGTTGCAAGTCGATTCGTATTTTGTACAGAATATCTTGGCAGGTCGTATAATTTTGTCGTAAAACCTCTTCAGATACGTATTCAGAGAGAAAATATGTTTTACAATACCAAATATTTAATTCATAAAAGATTTAATACGTGATTTTTGTATTACGAACTGTGGACCTCTTTTACGCGAATTTTTCGAAACACATTTCAAATTTATTATGAAATCTTTTTTTTATGAATTTTATAAAGTTAATTAATAACGTGACTGTGCAAATAAAAATATGTTTAATGTATGCGGTAGTGATGCAACTAAAGTTCAATTGACTCAAATTTTGTTTTTAAGATTTCTAATTGGAGATTTTCATTGATCGGAAAACCAAGAAACGGACGACCTTTGAAAAGTGATAATGACAAATTAAAGGTCCAAAATTGATGCTGATCAACGTCAAAACACTGGAAAGAACGCATTAAAAATGGGAATCAACCAATCATCCGTGGTGCGGCAATTGCATCGCATGGGGACGATTTCCAAGGTAAACGATAAGATAACGCGCGACCACTTGTGCAATAATAACGCACGTATCCACAATATTTTCAAATTCTTGCTCCATCAGGTTTTCACTTATTCAGATCGCTACAATTTTTTTTAATCAAAAAGAAATACTTTAAAAGTCAAAACATCCCTGGATTGGTTTTGAAGTTTCGTTATTTTTATATCAAAGAAATAAATAAGTTTGTGAAAATATGGGAAAATGCTATAGCTAACGATGGAGACAACATAATTGACTGGTAAAATAAAGGTTTTTAAAAACAATATAAAATACGTTAAAACTTTTTCATCAACCCAATAATCCATATTTCTTAAATGAAATAACGTTATATTAGCTATTTTTTTCAAAATAATGTACTCTTTTATCTTACCACAGCTAGTGCCGGCGCGAGGTTATTTGGCGCCCTATGCAACGGTCATTGGCGCGCTCTCTTTTTATCGAATCGTCCTATTTTTTTTCGAAATAATGAAAAAAAAAAATCAGAATTATAAGAGATATTTTTTTATATATCCATGTAAGCTCCCAATGTGAAACGTGTGACCTCCTAATGGAGATATTTCATCAGAAGTTCTTCTACATAAACTGTTTGTTAAATAAAATGTTCTATTATTATTTATTATTAGAGTATGTATATAAAAAATAAAAAAAAACTTCATTTATGCACCCCCAAATGGTTTGCACCTTAGGTGACTGCTTATTTCGCCTGTGTGGTAGCGCCGGCCCTGACCGCAGTTGATGTATTATTTTAACAGACAAAAATTACGAGTATATTCACACACGTGATGAATCCATTATCTTTGGAATTGTAGCTACTTCTATCCGATACGCAAAATGCGAGACTCATTGTAAATTGTTAACGATGTGTCTGATTGTCTGGGAAACATATCGAACTCCCGGGGCGGCATATGCAGTTATTCTTGTAATACCGGCTTTTCTTATGTACTGGAAAGAATCAGTACCAGTGAGATAAGCAGAAAAACAACGGAGAAGTGGCATTCTAGCATTTTTCTCAACTCAACCCTTTAACGTACGGTTTTTCTACATTATGACAATTGAACGAATGCTTTTAAATATTATTATTAATATTTGAAATTATTCAAATCAATATTTGTAAAATTTTATTTTTATTTTGCTTAACCAGTGTGTTTGTTTCTATCTTAAGTCTCTTTTTTTCATGTAATGTTGAAAAATATACCGGGTCCATAGACTTACTCTGTGATCAGATCCAGGGGTCTAATGCTTCATATTTTGTTTTCTTTCGCAAATTCTCTGATTTGCTACACTTTTTACCAATAGTCGGGTCCATAACGCAGTGGTCAACGCGGTTGGCTTTCGTGACGGATCTCATGGATTCGAATCACAGTATGAAGCAAAGCGAGAGCGATTAGTTAATCACTAGTCATGTTTTAACCCTATTCTTTTATCATTACTGAGAAACTGAGTACAAGCAGTCCTCGTAAAAAAAATCTGTTCAGATACCACCATTATGAAGCCATATGCTTGACATTCGAAACGGACACCGATTAGAAAAAAAACTTGACAAGTTGTGAGTTTCGGTTCTTTTTTTTAAACACTGTATGTACCTATGCAAAAACAATCAATACATAGTGAAAATGAAGCTTTATTACTAAGCTGCTGTTTTATGACTAATATGAACGCCTAAAGAGGTCAAAAGAAGTATTTAACAATAAATGATTGTGTTTACGTCATTTCGCGGCATTCTTAAGAAATAAAGATGATGTTAAAAAATGGTAAATACCCAGTAAGTGTGTAGAGAGAGGGCTAACGCGAGCACCTTGTTAAATTTTATTTAGGCCAGCGAGCCTCTTGTAAATTGAAGAAATTTTTTTTTTTTAAATACAATTGGTATGTAACTGTAATTTCTGACTTATATATTATCTACGACAGCTTCAGTATACACAATAGAACTTTTTTAGCCATTTACATTCATAAGTTTAAGGTTAATTGCATATTGTTACATATTGTAAATGTATATAAGTGCATAGAAGTGAAAAAAATCACTCTCTCCCCAGAGCATCAAGAAATAATTGCTTTAATATTGAGCGAGCCCCTTGTTGACGTATTGGCAGCCCACCGCAGAGTGTATATCTTTGTAGCTACGCATCATTTTTTGGTTTCTGGTATAGATTAGGAAGATATTCATGCTTTTGGTTGAAAATATTTAATCTATTCAGGGTTTCGTAAGCAATTCCTCTTGATTGCGGCGACTGAAAAGTTGTATTTAAATTGCAACAGTATGTTGTCAGTACTAAATCAGAAGTGGCAAAGATCAACCCTGGGTTTCAGACTTGTTTTAAGAGTGCTACAATGTGGCCTGAATGAATGCAGGCTGATCATATCACGCAATCGTAGAAATACGGGTAATAAACTGTACTAATAAAATTTAGCAAAAATCGTTTTAACTGTGAAATGGAGGTGATCTGGTTATTTCAAGCAAACGAGAGACAACCTGTGAGAAATTAGAGATGTCAATTTTAAAACTCATACAACTAGCTGTATTACTGGGAAAGTAATTTTGAAAGGACTCGAAACATAAAGTTTGTTTTTAGTGAAAGAAATGTGTGTAGAATGCTTGAAGAATTCAGCACCAACGATTCCTCTAATTTTAATATTGTGTGTAAGGACCATCCACTGCTTTGTGCAGTTAATTTTCAGCAAAAAAAAAAAAGTAGACCGTTTGATAAATTCATTCGTTATTATATTATACCGCTAAAAAAACTCACCTTAGCGGAAACACTGTTCAGCAACCTGATGAGTATCAACGAGGACTCGCATGTTTGATGTATTATATAATATAGTTAATATTGGTATTATTATATTAAAAAAATATAATGAAATACTAGTTTTTCGGTACTGTTTCCTACGTAATATCATCCGTACAGTTGATCATAAGACTGGAAACTGCTGCACTTAGAACGGAAGAAAGAATACTTAGAAAAGAATTAGAATTTAGAAAAGTAAAAGTTAATTTAAAGAAAAGTATCATCAGACTGTCCCATTTCCTCAACTAATCAAGGGGCTGGCGGATGAATTTGCTTTAAAAATAAAAATGTCGATTTTCCCTCCCACCAAACCAAATTTAACACAGAGCGTAGCTAGAGCGATAAGTTGACAAATATTCCAACCTAGCGCAATCATGATTCACAAGCAGTTCTCGTAGAACAATCTGTCGAAATAAGCTTTGCTAATAATAAAAACGCTCCATTCGGAGTTGACGTTGTTAAAAAAATGAAATTCGTATGATGTACGTGAAACAAAATAGCCCATGTTTTTGATCATCGAGAAAAGTTACTAATTTTTATTTGACGATGTTTTATTCACAAAAGAAACCGTTACCGGTCTTACCATCAGGACGGAAAACTTTTTTTTTCGAAATCCGAAAATCTGTATAAATGTGCGGTATTTGGAAATTGACTGAAAACAAAGAAATGGTTCAATCAAATGGTCGCCCTTGAGAAACTAAGGAGAGTCCCTTAGTTTCTCAAAGGCGACCATCTCTCATATTTATCTATGGTTAATATTGTTAAACAACATATATAATATTTTCTACGATTTATATTTTTTCGATAATTTGCTTTATCTGTATGAAATCAAAATAGCGACCACTAAAAGTTTTGCTATAGCGTTTTACTGGCACTGATGGGAAAAGATAAAGTAATGTTCATAAAAAACAATAACAAAGAAAAACAGCACTAGTACTTGTTCTGTGCATAAAATTATCCTCAGAATACGTTTAATGTACTTACTTCACTTACTCTATGAAGAATTTCATAGTTGATAAATGCAGGATGAGCGGTAATTTTTAAACGTCATAACTGAATACCAAAAGAAAACGTAATAGTCAATAAGAAAAATTAACAAAAAAAAATTGTAATAAAGTTCATCAAATAATCGATAATTTCATTTAGAAATAATGTGAATGAAATATTAGAAAAAAACTTTACTTAGACTTAATACGTTTTGTTGGATGAAAATGTTTTGTTTCTATTCATCATATTTTTTCAGTAGCCTGTATTATATATTGTCACTATTAAAAAAATACGCATATGCCTAGAATTTATTTAAGCGTCTCTATGAATTGCTCATCTGAAAAATACATATCTATTTGTGGATGTCGCCCTTGACAACAAACGCATTAATTGGATAGTCAGTTGTTATTTTTTCCTAAAAAGATTCCATCTAGATCTTTCCATAAACGGTCAAGAATTCTTCACTGCATTCATAATACTTAGAATAATTGTTGTTGTTTTAATTTCTTTACTAGTGTTCAAATAGTAAAGATTCTTTAACTAGCTCACATGTTTCTTAAAATTTACTTCAATACATAATTTTAAAGAAATGAAATACTTTCTTTCTTCCTGACTTATCTGTACAAATTCCACAACTTTGAATTATGATCAGTTACGGTTGATCGCACTATACGCATTGCAAGAATTTTCAACACATTTTTAAAAGTCATTTGAGCCATGACGTGACATTTTTTAAATTCCAGCGACTCCGGATGAATTATATGATAGTGACTGCCTATTTGTTTTCTTTTCTCATGGTGTCGTTATTTTGCATACTTTAGAGATTCTATCCCGAAATGGAGCAGAAAAAAAAAATAAGACACAGGCAACGTTCCTTCTAAGCTGCGCGTGTGTGCGGCCGCGCAGCAGTTGGAAAGACCCCGCGCACTCATTCCGGGTTGGTGCGCACTACAGGACAGTTGTTCAATTAATATTTGATAGGTTCGCGCAGCCTTTGAAATTTCCGCGCAGCTTATCTCTTGCCCTAGAGCAGTGGTTTCCAACTTTTATCTTACTGCGCCTCCCTTTAAAGAAAAAATATCTTCGCGCCTCCCCATCCTTTATTTCATATATAATAGTAATACAGATTATAGTAATAAATAATAAAGATTGATAGTAATAATCTTCGCACCTCCCTTTGCAATAGTCCACGCCTCCCAGGTTGGAAATCGCTGCCTCAGAGAGAACATTTGACACAGGTGACAGAAATCACTAAAGAATGTTTTTTTTTATTTTATACATAGTTTATATTATAGTTACTTGATAAATAATGAAAACTCTTGGCAAGATCACCTCTCATGGATTATACTAGCGTGGCAGCGATCGTGGTGGGAGACTAGTGGCTGTGGGAACACACTCACGCTGTACAGAGTGACAATATATCCTTGAACCGGCGCGAGGTCATACTGGGAAAATTCCCTCTTGATTATTTTATTCGCGCGAATAGAACACGAGACGCCAATGGAGTCGGACTTTGTACGAAACTTTTCGATTTACCTTTGTATAATAATAAACTGAAGCTTATGCGACCGAAGCAGTGTAAACGGTTAACACAATATTAGATTTCTCTTATGGACTAAAACTCACATACATTTTATTTCAGCGAACAAAAATAAATATAATTCTTAAAATTACTTACCATTCAAATCTGTAGGCATTCCCATGGGTTAATCCATTTTGCCAGCAATGGCTTAAAACAGCGATTTCCAACCTGGGAAGCGCGCCTCCCTGGGGAGGCGTGGGCCATTGCAAAGGTAGGCGCGAACAGTCCAAAATATTTATTTACCCCATAAAACGTGTCTTTATTACTATATGAATTAAAGGATGGGGAGGCGCGAAGATATTGTTTTCTTCAAAAGGAGGCACAGTCACATAAAGGTTGGAAACCACTGACTTAAAACTTAGTGAGTAAACATTTATTTCTTATATAAAGACGATACGTTCATTTAATAAACGTCAGTTCAAGTTCATCCGTGCGCTTGGATGCCTGAAGATTTTGAAAGGCGAAACCCGGGTTGTTAGTGACAGAACTTGTGTGAATGTACATAATTTGAACGATTCAAATTTTATATTGAAATTCCACTAAGCACCTTCATTCGAAATCTTAAATTATCAAATTCACATGGACTAAAAAAAGGTTACTAACTTCAAAAAGAGAGTAGTTCATCGAATACATAACAAGCAGTTCTCGTAAAAAAACTTCTGCCGATTCCTCCGTAAGAAGTCAATATATTCTATACTGGGAGTAGATATGGTATAAAAAACAGCAAAGCATCACACGGTTCTAAGCCTAGAAAATATAGAAAACGAGGAATAGATCCAAATATCAATCTAATCTTAATTGTGACAGAATTATACTAATTTATTATACATCTCATGAGGTAAATTTCTAATGTTATCTGACTAGTAATGATCCCCAAAACTGTTCGCGCGCGCCGCCGCGCAGTAGTTTGAATGGTTTTCTCTTAAACAAATAGGGCTTCTCCGGACTTAAAAAAAATAGCAAGGGGCACGCGCGAGTTCTTTCTAGCCCACGTCTGATTAAGTTAACATTTTTTGAAAAATTATACTCTGTTACAGGGGCGTATATTCAGGGTGTGCAAGGTGTGCGTCGCACACCCGTAACATACGCCCGCAAAATCTAGAACATGAAGTTATATTTAAAGTAAATTTGAAAAGGCGAGCGTTGTCCCAAGCGCACGACCTGCTTTCCCATACGACTGCATACAAACGCGCAGTCTAGTTATGCGTAGCGTATAGCGAATATTTTTGTACGCAACTTTAATGTTGTCATGTATGAGGTTTCTCGGGCGTTCTTTCGAAAATTCCACGTCTTTACTTTTGTATTAAGATATTCTAACAGATCATTTTTCATTCATATTTTGGCGTGATAATACTTTTTATATAATTTATTACTAATATTTTTACTTCTTTATTTTATTTTGCACTTATAATAACAAATAGTTTTCAATCCATGTCCGCTTCCAGTGTGGAGTATATGTCCTCCGAATGGAGGTATTTTGATGTGAGTTTTTCGACGAAAACTGCTTGTGACTCGGTTAGTCAAACTTTTTTTCATATACCTAATTGTTTTGTTTGGTTTTTTTTTATTTTCATACACAGCACACCCAAAGCTAACACTCACCATACGCCACTGCTCTGTTATCATGAATTTGTCACAACACAACGAAGGAGTCGAGTTTTGGAACCGTCAGCGTAGAATAAGAAGTTTTGAGTGTACTATTGTTAAAATGAACCGGGTACGGTAACATTGAATAATTTAATAAAATTACCAGTATCACTAGACAACCGTCAATTATTTACATTGCGTAACTTCAACATTGAAACTTCTGTCAGAGTCTACCGACACCAAAATAATTATTACAAAATAAAAAAGGCAAACAATAGAAGTGGTAGGAACAGCTCATTCATTTTGATTGTGGTCTCAGAACAAGGAAGCAATTTGCACAGCAATGAATGACTCAACAATTTAAAATTCAGGTCACCTTCCGAGAAAACCTAACCTGGACTAACGACGCTCTGTTTAACTTATTATCAAATATTCTGCGAAATATGGAGACGATGTGATTTATTACTATTTTCATGCAAGACAATGTGAAAATGGAAGTACCTAGTGATTATTTATCAAGCTTATGTTGAGATGAATTACTTTAAGGTTAAATACATAATTGGTGTTGCTAAAAAAATACCAGGAATGTAAAGAGGAAAAGTTAATCTTAAAATTAATTATTATAAGTCGGTCTACGTAGCCATGTTGGCTTTCATTTACCATCTTGCGTACTGTGTGGCCAAGAGCTTGAATCCGTAAATGGACACTTTTATGCATTGATTTTTTGATCGATTTATTGGTCACTTATCGGCCGCAGAGATAACGATAAGCTTACACTAGTCCTAATAATACTATTGAAATAGTTAAATCATTTGTCGGATCCGTAGCGCAGTGGCTAACATCGTTGGCTTTCTTAATTGGTTCCATGGGTTCACGGCCCAGTACGAACAGCATAATTTCTATCGGTTTATCGATATATGTTCAAAAATATGTGTGCTAGCGATGTCTAAAAACTTCGTACCATTGTTATCTTAAAAAAAGATATGATGAGTAACCAGCAGTTTTTGTCGAAACAAAATCACTCTAGATACCTCCACGAAGAGATCATATGCTCCACATTGAGAGCGGGCATGTATAATAAAATCATCTAATCTTTCCTTTTCTTAAGCGGTAGTTTTAACAATTGACGCCTTCTGTTGAAATCTATCGTTAGTATTTATTTATGAAGCACCGAAGAAATGTCCTAAAATTGAGCTTCTCATGTATTTATTTCCGATCAGTTCTATCTTATGTTCGGCCTATTTGTTTCAACTTATGTCGAAAAATAAAAAAAAGTATATTGTTTGAATTGGTTTTCCGAGATAATACTTTTAATTCCGACAAAAGGTACACAGTTTTTTACCGCATAAGAGGAATGAATATTGATGTTATACTTTCCTCAATGATTCAATAGCATGAAAAAACGCTAAAAATATATTTTGCGGAAAAGAAAGTTCTGGGGTTTTCTTCTCAGTGTTTGGTTTAATATGTTTATAAAAAATGTAGGTCATTTTTTGTTTGTTTTTTATTTATTGCAAAAATTAATGGTCAGCGATAAGCTTTAGGTTATGCTTACAATGTAAGTTAAATATTTATTACTCAAATTAAATTGTTCAAAGAGTCAAATGCTCGTAAATCCTAGCGAATTAGAATTTATGTTTAACTACTTTATTACAATGTATTGCTAGTTAAATAATATTTTTTTTGAAAGAAGCTCGCCATTCGTCTAGGAATGGCTGTACCTACATTTAATTCAATGCAGACTGTCTGGGGCACACAACTGTACAGGATGAAAACCAAATGCCATTTGTTTAACGCTTGCATTCTACCAGTGCTGATTTACGGTAGCGAATCATAGCACATGGCAAAGACTTTGTATACTGAGCTTCGAAATGCTTGGATCATATAATGGGAGTGAGGTGTTTTGAATTCGTGAAGAATTCGTAAATTAGGGAACGTAAAAGACAGCGTCCCGTCAAATCAATGGTAATGAAGAGGCGTTGAAAGTACGTGCTGCGGATACCTCCGAAAAGCATTAACTCTAGCTGCCTAATCTTCCATTTGGTGGGGTACACCCTATGAATAGACGTCCTAAATAATCGTCGGGTACTATTCATAGGATGTAATCGGTAGTACTGAAGGATGCTGGTATGTCAAGGGAGGAACCAAAGCAATTTGCGGAAGACAAAGAAACATGGAGTTGCCATGTGGTGGCCATTTGCTCCATATGGGGAGCGAGTATTATCAAATAAAAAGAAGAAATAATACTTGATTCAATTTGAATATAATAAATATTTTTTACAAGCGAGGACTTTATAAACGATTCGTCAATTTAAAAGCGCATAATATCGATTGCTTAATCCCTATTGTTACATTTTGAAAAAAATAGTAAAAAAAAGTAGAAAAAAAAATCATTTGAACGTGAACTTAAATCAGTTAAATCTTGGAGTTAAAAGCCCTAATTGCCACAAATGAACCATCTCGTCCATTTCCAATAATTATTTTCATTTTTTTTGTGTGCCTACTTGTTTTACCGTTATATCAATCGCATAAAGCTTTTATTTAGTCAAATGATATATTGTTACAGTTAAATTTATTTCTTTATGTACTGCATATTAAATAATTCAATTTATTATGAGAATTTGTTTCATGTATCATTACTAAATAAAAAGCAGCTTATTTCAATAGTTGAGACATTTTTTTCGATATGAAATATCATTACAGCTTTTACGTATCGTAAAATAATATAATTTAAATTTGAAACGAATTGTCGATATTCTGAATTCATTTCAATAAAGCCATTAATTTCAATTACGGTGCTACAGAATCACTTGATCGCCAAGCAAAGTCAGAACATTCTCACGATTTTGCTGTACAAAGTATGACCGAACAATTAAATTTCGTGAATAAAATATATGCATTAACATTCTATTGCTTTTAAAAATATGTTTTTCAATATAATTATTGTCCATTGGTGTTAAGCACCTGAGGGTGTACATTTTTTGAACTACGATGCCTTAATAACAATTTTTGATTTGATATACATCAGTTGTAAAATATTGATATTTTATATTTTTGTTGAATGTTTAATAATCAAAATTATTTTATTCGATGGATTAATTAAGATAAATGAAAGTTGACTATGAACGTTAAAAGAAGAATAACAAATTCATTCTCAATCTATATATTAATAGCCGATAAAATAAGTTTTCACTTTTCACTTTTTACTTTTTACTTTTTACTTTTTACTTTTTACTTTTCACAAATGTGTGCGTACTGATGTCCTCGAGCGTATTTGAAAATTAGTTTGATAAAATATATATACTACAAAAAATGGTTGTTAGCAAAGTTGAACATTATTCCAAATATTAAATAATTTACGAAATTTCTGCTCCTACGAAAAATGGTTGTTAGCAAATTTGAACATTATTCCAAAAATTCAATAATTTACGAAATTTCTGCTACTACGAAAAATGGTTGTTAGCAAACTTAAACATTTCAATTATTCTAAAAAATACATTATTTACAATTAAATAGTGCAGGGGTGTCGATATATGTCCCGTGATCTATTTCTTCTTCTACGAAATATATTTGTTTGCCAACTTAAATATTTCAATTATTCTAAAAAATATATTATTTCCAATTAAATAGTGCAGGGGTGTTGATATATGTCCCGAGATCTATTTCTTCTTCTACGAAATATGTTTGTTAGCAAATTTAAACATTTCAATTATTCTAAAAATTACATTATTTACAATTAAAATACTGCAGGGGTGTCGATATTTGTCCCGTGATCTATTTCTTCTTCTTCGAAATATATTTGTTAGCCAACTTAAATATTTCAATTATTCTAAAAAATATATTATTTCCAATTAAATACTGCAGGGGTGTTGATATATGTCCCGAAATCTATTTCTTCTTCTACGAAATATGTTTGTTAGCAAATTTAAACATTTCAATTAGTCTAAAAATAACATTATTTACAATTAAAATACTACAGGGGTGTCGATATATGTCCCGAAATCTATTTCTTCTTCTACGAAATATGTTTGTTAGCAAACTTAAACATTTCGATTATTATAAAAATTATATTATTTCCAATTAAATAGTGCAGGGGTGTTGATTTATGTCCCGAAATCTATTTCTTCTTCTACGAAATATGTTTGTTAGCAAACTTAAACATTTCAATTATTCTAAAAATTATATTATTTCCAATTAAATAGTGCAGGGCTGTTGATATATGTCCCGAAATCTATTTCTTCTTCTACGAAATATGTTTGTTAGAAAATTTAACATTTCAATTATTCTAAAAATTACATTATTTACAATTAAAATACTACAGGGGTGTCGATATATGTCCCGTAATCTATTTCTTCTTCTACGAAATGTGTTTGTTAGCAAACTTAAACATTTCGATTATTATAAAAATTATATTATTTCCAATTAAATAGTGCAGGGGTGTTGATTTATGTCCCGAAATCTATTTCTTCTTCTACGAAATATGTTTGTTAGCAAACTTAAACATTTCAATTATTCTAAAAATTATATTATTTCCAATTAAATAGTGCAGGGGTGTTGATATATGTCCCGAGATCTATTTCTTCTTCTACGAAATATATTTGTTAGCAAACTTAAACATTTTAATTATTCTAAAAATTATATTATTTCCAATTAAATACTGCAGGGGTGTTGATATATGTCCCGAAATCTATTTCTTCTTCTACGAAATATGTTTGTTAGCAAATTTAAACATTTCAATTAGTCTAAAAATAACATTATTTACAATTAAAATACTACAGGGGTGTCGATATATGTCCCGAAATCTATTTCTTCTTCTACGAAATATGTTTGTTAGCAAACTTAAACATTTCGATTATTATAAAAATTATATTATTTCCAATTAAATAGTGCAGGGGTGTTGATTTATGTCCCGAAATCTATTTCTTCTTCTACGAAATATGTTTGTTAGCAAACTTAAACATTTCAATTATTCTAAAAATTATATTATTTCCAATTAAATAGTGCAGGGCTGTTGATATATGTCCCGAAATCTATTTCTTCTTCTACGAAATATGTTTGTTAGAAAATTTAACATTTCAATTATTCTAAAAATTACATTATTTACAATTAAAATACTACAGGGGTGTCGATATATGTCCCGTAATCTATTTCTTCTTCTACGAAATGTGTTTGTTAGCAAACTTAAACATTTCGATTATTATAAAAATTATATTATTTCTAATTAAATAGTGCAGGGGTGTTGATATATGTCCCGAGATCTATTTCTTCTTCTACGAAATATGTTTGTTAGCAAACTTAAACATTTCGATTATTATAAAAATTATATTATTTCCAATTAAATAGTGCAGGGGTGTTGATATATGTCCCGTAATCTATTTCTTCTTCTACGAAATATGTTTGTTAGCAAACTTAAACATTTCAATTATTCTAAAAATTATATTATTTCCAATTAAATAGTGCAGGGGTGTTGATATATGTTCCGTGATCTATTTCTTCTTCTACGAAATATATTTGTTAGCCAACCTAAATATTTCAATTATTCTAAAAATTATATTATTTCCAATTAAATAATGCAGGGGTGTTGATATATGTCCCGAAATCTATTTCTTCTTCTACGAAATATGTTTGTTAGAAAATTTAACATTTCAATTATTCTAAAAATTACATTATTTACAATTAAAATACTACAGGGGTGTCGATATATGTCCCGTAATCTATTTCTTCTTCTACGAAATATGTTTGTTAGCAAACTTAAACATTTCGATTATTATAAAAATTATATTATTTCCAATTAAATAGTGCAGGGGTGTTGATATATGTCCCGAGATCTATTTCTTTTTCTACGAAATATGTTTGTTAGCAAACTTAAACATTTCGATTATTATAAAAATTATATTATTTCCAATTAAATAGTGCAGGGGTGTTGATTTATGTCCCGAAATCTATTTCTTCTTCTACGAAATATGTTTGTTAGCAAACTTAAACATTTCAATTATTCTAAAAAATATATTATTTCCAATTAAATAGTGCAGGGGTGTTGATATATGTCCCGAGATCTATTTCTTCTTCTACGAAATATATTTGTTAGCAAACTTAAACATTTTAATTATTCTAAAAATTATATTATTTCCAATTAAATACTGCAGGGGTGTTGATATATGTCCCGAAATCTATTTCTTCTTCTACGAAATATGTTTGTTAGAAAATTTAACATTTCAATTATTCTAAAAATTACATTATTTACAATTAAAATACTACAGGGGTGTCGATATATGTCCCGTAATCTATTTCTTCTTCTACGAAATATGTTTGTTAGCAAACTTAAACATTTTGATTATTATAAAAATTATATTATTTCCAATTAAATAGTGCAGGGCTGTCGATATATGCGCCGAGGTCGATTTATGGTACTTTGAAAAATGATTGTTAGCAAACTTGAACATTATTCCAAATATTAAATAATTTACGAAATTTCTGCTCCTACGAAAAATGGTTGTTAGCAAACTTGAACATTATTCCAAATATTAAACAATTTACGACATTTCTGCTCCTACGAAAAATGGTTGTTAGCAAACTTAAGCATAATTCCAAAAATTAAATAATTTACGAAATTTCGGCTACTACAAAAAATGGTTGTTAGCAAACTTGAACATTATTCCAAATATTAAATAATTTACGAAATTTCTGCTCCTACGAAAAATGGTTGTTAACAAACTTGAACATTATTCCAAATATTAAATAATTTACGAAATTTCTGCTAACTATAAAAATAAAATAAATAAAATAAAATAAAATAAAATAAAATAAAATAAAATAAAATAAAATAAAATAAAATAAAATAAAATAAAATAAAATAAAATAAAATAAAATAAAATAAAATAAAATAAAATAAAATAAAATAAAATAAAATAAAATAAAATAAAATAAAATAAAATAAAATAAAATAAAATAAAATAAAATAAAATAAATTAAAATTAAATTAAATTAAATTAAATTAAATTAAATAATATAAAATAAAATAAAATAAAATTAAATAAAATTAAATTAAATTAAATAAAATTAAACACAATGCAACAAAAATCTCACGTTGCTGGGCAACGGGCTTACAGCTAGTCTATATATTAATAGCCGATAAAATAAGTTTTCACTTTTCACTTTTTACTTTTTACTTTTTACTTTTTACTTTTTACTTTTTACTTTTTACTTTTTACTTTTTACAAATGTGTGCGTACTGATGTCCTCGAGCGTATTTGAAAATTAGTTTGATAAAATATATATACTACAAAAAATGGTTGTTAGCAAAGTTGAACATTATTCCAAATATTAAATAATTTACGAAATTTCTGCTCCTACGAAAAATGGTTGTTAGCAAATTTGAACATTATTCCAAAAATTCAATAATTTACGAAATTTCTGCTACTACGAAAAATGGTTGTTAGCAAACTTAAACATTTCAATTATTCTAAAAAATACATTATTTACAATTAAATAGTGCAGGGGTGTCGATATATGTCCCGTGATCTATTTCTTCTTCTACGAAATATATTTGTTTGCCAACTTAAATATTTCAATTATTCTAAAAAATATATTATTTCCAATTAAATAGTGCAGGGGTGTTGATATATGTCCCGAGATCTATTTCTTCTTCTACGAAATATGTTTGTTAGCAAATTTAAACATTTCAATTATTCTAAAAATTACATTATTTACAATTAAAATACTGCAGGGGTGTCGATATTTGTCCCGTGATCTATTTCTTCTTCTACGAAATATATTTGTTAGCCAACTTAAATATTTCAATTATTCTAAAAAATATATTATTTCCAATTAAATACTGCAGGGGTGTTGATATATGTCCCGAAATCTATTTCTTCTTTTACGAAATATGTTTGTGAGCAAATTTAAACATTTCAATTAGTCTAAAAATAACATTATTTACAATTAAAATACTACAGGGGTGTCGATATATGTCCCGTAATCTATTTCTTCTTCTACGAAATATGTTTGTTAGCAAACTTAAACATTTCGATTATTATAAAAATTATATTATTTCCAATTAAATAGTGCAGGGGTGTTGATTTATGTCCCGAAATCTATTTCTTCTTCTACGAAATATGTTTGTTAGCAAACTTAAACATTTCAATTATTCTAAAAATTATATTATTTCCAATTAAATAGTGCAGGGGTGTTGATATATGTCCCGAGATCTATTTCTTCTTCTACGAAATATATTTGTTAGCAAACTTAAACATTTTAATTATTCTAAAAATTATATTATTTCCAATTAAATACTGCAGGGGTGTTGATATATGTCCCGAAATCTATTTCTTCTTCTACGAAATATGTTTGTTAGCAAATTTAAACATTTCAATTAGTCTAAAAATAACATTATTTACAATTAAAATACTACAGGGGTGTCGATATATGTCCCGTAATCTATTTCTTCTTCTACGAAATGTGTTTGTTAGCAAACTTAAACATTTTAATTATTCTAAAAAATATATTATTTCCAATTAAATACTGCAGGGGTGTTGATATATGTCCCGAAATCTATTTCTTCTTCTACGAAATATGTTTGTTAGCAAATTTAAACATTTCAATTAGTCTAAAAATAACATTATTTACAATTAAAATACTACAGGGGTGTCGATATATGTCCCGTAATCTATTTCTTCTTCTACGAAATATGTTTGTTAGCAAACTTAAACATTTCGATTATTATAAAAATTATATTATTTCCAATTAAATAGTGCAGGGGTGTTGATTTATGTCCCGAAATCTATTTCTTCTTCTACGAAATATGTTTGTTAGCAAACTTAAACATTTCAATTATTCTAAAAATTATATTATTTCCAATTAAATAGTGCAGGGGTGTTGATATATGTCCCGAGATCTATTTCTTCTTCTACGAAATATATTTGTTAGCAAACTTAAACATTTTAATTATTCTAAAAATTATATTATTTCCAATTAAATACTGCAGGGGTGTTGATATATTTCCCGAAATCTATTTCTTCTTCTACGAAATATGTTTGTTAGCAAATTTAAACATTTCAATTAGTCTAAAAATAACATTATTTACAATTAAAATACTACAGGGGTGTCGATATATGTCCCGTAATCTATTTCTTCTTCTACGAAATGTGTTTGTTAGCAAACTTAAACATTTTAATTATTCTAAAAATTATATTATTTCCAATTAAATACTGCAGGGGTGTTGATATATGTCCCGAAATCTATTTCTTCTTCTACGAAATATGTTTGTTAGCAAATTTAAACATTTCAATTAGTCTAAAAATAACATTATTTACAATTAAAATACTACAGGGGTGTCGATATATGTCCCGTAATCTATTTCTTCTTCTACGAAATATGTTTGTTAGCAAACTTAAACATTTCGATTATTATAAAAATTATATTATTTCCAATTAAATAGTGCAGGGGTGTTGATTTATGTCCCGAAATCTATTTCTTCTTCTACGAAATATGTTTGTTAGCAAACTTAAACATTTCAATTATTCTAAAAATTATATTATTTCCAATTAAATAGTGCAGGGGTGTTGATATATGTCCCGAGATCTATTTCTTCTTCTACGAAATATATTTGTTAGCAAACTTAAACATTTTAATTATTCTAAAAATTATATTATTTCCAATTAAATAGTGCAGGGGTGTTGATATATGTCCCGAGATCTATTTCTTCTTCTACGAAATATATTTGTTAGCAAACTTAAACATTTTAATTATTCTAAAAATTATATTATTTCCAATTAAATACTGCAGGGGTGTTGATATATGTCCCGAAATCTATTTCTTCTTCTACGAAATATGTTTGTTAGCAAATTTAAACATTTCAATTAGTCTAAAAATAACATTATTTACAATTAAAATACTACAGGGGTGTCGATATATGTCCCGTAATCTATTTCTTCTTCTACGAAATGTGTTTGTTAGCAAACTTAAACATTTCGATTATTATAAAAATTATATTATTTCCAATTAAATAGTGCAGGGGTGTTGATTTATGTCCCGAAATCTATTTCTTCTTCTACGAAATATGTTTGTTAGCAAACTTAAACATTTCAATTATTCTAAAAATTATATTATTTACAATTAAAATACTACAGGGGTGTCGATATATGTCCCGTAATCTATTTCTTCTTCTACGAAATGTGTTTGTTAGCAAACTTAAACATTTCGATTATTATAAAAATTATATTATTTCTAATTAAATAGTGCAGGGGTGTTGATATATGTCCCGAGATCTATTTCTTCTTCTACGAAATATGTTTGTTAGCAAACTTAAACATTTCGATTATTATAAAAATTATATTATTTCCAATTAAATAGTGCAGGGGTGTTGATATATGTCCCGTAATCTATTTCTTCTTCTACGAAATATGTTTGTTAGCAAACTTAAACATTTCAATTATTCTAAAAATTATATTATTTCCAATTAAATAGTGCAGGGGTGTCGATATATGTCCCGTGATCTATTTCTTCTTCTACGAAATATGTTTGTTAGCAAACTTAAACATTTCAATTATTCTAAAAATTATATTATTTACAATTAAAATACTACAGGGGTGTCGATATATGTCCCGTAATCTATTTCTTCTTCTACGAAATGTGTTTGTTAGCAAACTTAAACATTTCGATTATTATAAAAATTATATTATTTCTAATTAAATAGTGCAGGGGTGTTGATATATGTCCCGAGATCTATTTCTTCTTCTACGAAATATGTTTGTTAGCAAACTTAAACATTTCGATTATTATAAAAATTATATTATTTCCAATTAAATAGTGCAGGGGTGTTGATATATGTCCCGTAATCTATTTCTTCTTCTACGAA
Organism: Himalopsyche tibetana; assembly: GCA_030503985.1. Taxonomy (NCBI): domain Eukaryota; kingdom Metazoa; phylum Arthropoda; class Insecta; order Trichoptera; family Rhyacophilidae; genus Himalopsyche; species Himalopsyche tibetana. The sequence continues at coordinate 20,978,240 of JAPJYX010000005.1, forward strand.
GTATGTTTGTTAGCAAACTTAAACATTTCAATTATTCTAAAAATTATATTATTTCCAATTAAATAGTGCAGGGGTGTTGATATATGTTTCGTAATCTATTTCTTCTTCTACGAAATATATTTGTTAGCCAACTTAAATATTTCAATTATTCTAAAAATTATATTATTTCCAATTAAATACTGCAGGGGTGTTGATATATGTCCCGAAATCTATTTCTTCTTCTACGAAATATGTTTGTTAGAAAATTTAACATTTCAATTATTCTAAAAATTACATTATTTACAATTAAAATACTACAGGGGTGTCGATATATGTCCCGTAATCTATTTCTTCTTCTACGAAATATGTTTGTTAGCAAACTTAAACATTTCGATTATTATAAAAATTATATTATTTCCAATTAAATAGTGCAGGGGTGTTGATATATGTCCCGAGATCTATTTCTTCTTCTACGAAATATGTTTGTTAGCAAACTTAAACATTTCGATTATTATAAAAATTATATTATTTCCAATTAAATAGTGCAGGGGTGTTGATTTATGTCCCGAAATCTATTTCTTCTTCTACGAAATATGTTTGTTAGCAAACTTAAACATTTCAATTATTCTAAAAATTATATTATTTCCAATTAAATAGTGCAGGGGTGTTGATATATGTCCCGAGATCTATTTCTTCTTCTACGAAATATATTTGTTAGCAAACTTAAACATTTTAATTATTCTAAAAATTATATTATTTCCAATTAAATACTGCAGGGGTGTTGATATATGTCCCAAAATCTATTTCTTCTTCTACGAAATATGTTTGTTAGCAAATTTAAACATTTCAATTAGTCTAAAAATAACATTATTTACAATTAAAAAACTGCAGGGCTGTCGATATATGCGCCGAGGTCGATTTATGGTACTTTGAAAAATGATTGTTAGCAAACTTGAACATTATTCCAAATATTAAATAATTTACGAAATTTCTGCTCCTACGAAAAATGGTTGTTAGCAAACTTGAACATTATTCCAAATATTAAACAATTTACGAAATTTCTGCTCCTACGAAAAATGGTTGTTAGCAAACTTAAGCATAATTCCAAAAATTAAATAATTTACGAAATTTCGGCTACTACAAAAAATGGTTGTTAGCAAACTTGAACATTATTCCAAATATTAAACAATTTACGAAATTTCTGCTCCTGCGAAAAATGGTTGTTAGCAAACTTAAGCATAATTCCAAAAATTAAATAATTTACGAAATTCCGGCTCCTACGAAAAATGGTTGTTAGCAAACTTGAACATTATTCCAAATATTAAACAATTTACGACATTTCTGCTCCTACGAAAAATGGTTGTTAGGAAACTTAAGCATAATTCCAAAAATTAAATAATTTACGAAATTTCGGCTACTACAAAAAATGGTTGTTAGCAAACTTGAACATTATTCCAAATATTAAATAATTTACGAAATTTCTGCTCCTACGAAAAATGGTTGTTAACAAACTTGAACATTATTCCAAATATTAAATAATTTACGAAATTTCTGCTAACTATAAAAATAAAATAAATAAAATAAAATAAAATAAAATAAAATAAAATAAAATAAAATAAAATAAAATAAAATAAAATAAAATAAAATAAAATAAAATAAAATAAAATAAAATAAAATAAAATAAAATAAAATAAAATAAAATAAATTAAAATAAAATAAAATAAAATAATATAAAATAAAATAAAATAAAATAAAATAAAATTAAATTAAATTAAATAAAATAAAATTAAATAAAATTAAATTAAATTAAATTAAATTAAATTAAATAAAATAAAATAAAATAAAACAAAATAAAATAAAATAAAATAAAATAAAATAAAATAAAATAAAATAAAATTAAATTAAATTAAATTAAATTAAATTAAATTAAATAAAATTAAATAATATAAAATAAAATAAAATTAAATAAAATAGAATAAAATTAAATAAAATTAAACACAATGCAACAAAAATCTCACGTTGCTGGGCAACGGGCTTACAGCTAGTCCTAGTAAAACCTCAATAAAACGTTCAAAGCATTCAGTGCTGCTGCTGTTTAAGCACGTGCCGACCGATGATTTGAAACTTCGCTAGCAATACACAAAAATTTTGTGTTATTTATTTTTTTATTAAAAGACAATATCAAAAAAGGCACATATGGAAAATCTACTGAACTATTTTTTTATTTTTAAATTTTTAAAAAATATATTTGAGATTACAGCTTACGCCAATGCGTCAAATATTTTGAAGTCGAAAGATCATACGAGATATACTCGATGAGAACTTTTGAAAGTCACATGAGATTAACTCATGGAGAATTGACTTCACAAACACCCATGTCTTAGATCTCAAATTAAAATTGAAAAAAATCCAATTTGCCATTGATCTTACCGGGAATCAAACCCAGACCCAACTTATCGGTAGAGCAAGCTTTAACCAACTAGACCACAGCGGTCGACTATTATATTCGTCCTAGACAACCGATTTCTCCCGTTACATCGATGTTTTACTGTATTACCATATTGCTTCATTTCAATTTCATTTGAATCAAACGATACTGTTTTTTTTATTTCTAGAGGTTACATACAACGGTTAATATTAATACATACCAATTCATTAACATAAAAAAGCAATGTATTATTTAATCAAATTTCCTTATTTGTATATATGACGAAATTACAATAATTGTGTTTGATGTAACTTCAATATCAAGTTTGAAACTTTGATGTTACTGAATATATGAATATATATATATATTGAAACCCCAATCCACCGTTATCGCATTGTACGTTTTCCCTTATGGATCGTATATTTTGCATAGTCTAATTTCACACCTATTATGGGTATTTTACATTTCGCTTATAATGTCGATCTTAAATCGCAACTTGTTTCACGATTTTTTAAAACTCACCACTAAAATGCACCTCATGAAGAAAACTAGAATTCTAGCTGATGAAAATAATTCACGAAATTGATTATTTATGATATTATATATATATTTTTTTTAAATAATTGACATTACAGCTTACGCCAATGCGTCAAATACTTTTAAGTTGAAAGATCATACGAGATATACTCGATGAGAATTTTTAAAAGTCACATGAGATAAACTCAAGGAGAATTGACTTCACAATATTATGAAAAAATAAGGCGAAAAACGGGTTGACATAGCAAAACAGTTAACTTATAAAAGTATGCGAGTTTGAGGGACTTTGATAAAATTTAATTAACTGCAAATAGGCAACTTAACATATTATTAGGAACTTTTATGTATTCCACAATAAAAATAAGTGTAATCAATCAATTGGTTTTTTACAAACATACATTTATTATTAGTATTTAAAGCCTTCCCGCATTACCGGTTTCCCTCATTTTTTTTTTCTATTAATTAAGGTCCCTCGAAAAACGTAGACTCGGAGTTCACTGTATCTTGAAATTTTTGTAAGATTGTATGTATGTACAACAAAAAATAATCTTGTGTTATGCATTATAATTTGTACTAGTATTCACAACAATGTCCTTTTTATAAAGACTTTCAGCCAATATTTCGCCAAATTTGGGAGATTCCAGGCTTGTTGTTTTATTTGCTGTTTATGCAAATGGCGACTTTTATTTATCGTGTCTTTTACGGTTGCATACATTTTGTGGTCATGAGTCGCAAATAATTTGTTTGTCAAGTTTTTTGGCACAAGAGTGTAATGACACCCGCGAAGGCCACCAACACCTCTACAAACACCATCGCCTTCATCACTAATACACGGATTATAATGCCAGCACCAACACTGACAGGTGAGCATACAGATTGCATATTTAATTATAAAGAATCAAATATTACAACATCAAATTAATATGGATACAATTTATGATTTTGACAGTAGATGCTAGGACTAAATAGATATTCAATATCAAAATTAATCGTTGTACATTTCCATACTTTTCTGCACAACTAAGGTTTCAGGTTCATCCGTGCACTTTAATGCATGAAGATGCTGATAGCTAAAACCTGGATCGTAACTCGTAAGTGACAAAACGTTTGAAAATTTTTCAACTGTTGAACGATTTGAATTTAATATTTAAATTCAATCAAGCACCTTTATTTTTAATCCTGAATTATATAAATATTTCCAGAACAGCAAGATTGAGTAAACTCAACAGTAAAATCATCAAGAAAAGCACAATATTTCTGATCAACTGATGATAATGCTCGTCATGAGCGGAACCGGTCTTGATCTTGGTAAATAAAAGTGGAAATAAGTACAAAAGAATATTGTGTTTTTCTTAATATACTACTGCCTATCCACCAATTATTGACAGTGAACACTCTAAAAGTAAATTCATGTTAAAGTATCGTATTGTTAGTCAAAAATTATCTTTTATTCTTATGCATACTCGATAAAAACTATTTACTAGACGCCAGTTCATGTTTAACCATGCATTTGAATGTCTAATGATTACGAAAGAAAAATCCCGGATTGTCAGTAACCAAACCTATAGGAATTAAAAAAAGAAACGATTAGTCTCAAAGCTATTTAAGGTGTTTCAAGGAAAGGGATTTTTTTTTATCACTCTTATACAATTATAAGTAATAATTATTTAAACTATCTAATGTTTTGTATACATATACTAACAATATGTCACAATACGCAATTTACTGTACACAAATTAATATAGATGTGTAGTTAAAAAATGTACATGCTTACCTCAGATTGCAAGAGTGAATGAAGTGTTCCACGGTTGATGTAGATATAGATACTATTATTTTCTCTTATTCTATGTTTATTCCATGTTTTAAAAGGTGTACTAAAACCACCCTAAGTAATAATATATGTCAGAAATTTCAATTAGATTTTGAATATATCTAAGAATATTTTTATTTTATTGAATAAAGGAGTTGCAGTGCACGTGCTTTCGAGCCTTTTCCAGCCAACCCCAGAAACGCGAGGAATGAAAAAATGTTTTACGAGTCTCAAATAAAAACACCAATATTATAAGTAATGTTATGTATATTGCAAAATTAAATTCAATATTAATTTGTTAAAAATTTTGTGGTTTATTTTGTAATATTTGGTGATGTAGGTCGTTGTTGGTCTTTCCGCATTTAAGCACCGAAGTTTGATTATAGGTGGTGATGTGTTTTTTTTCATGCTCGTTTTTAGCGATCCGTTACGCACATACAAGCCAGCGACTAGCACGTTAGATGATACAACAATTCGCTATTCCTATTATTATTAATATTAAACTAAAAACAGTTCAGTTCTGTATTATGTTATTAATAGAAGTTAATGTTAAAAAAATCGATAAACATATGTTAGCAAGTAGGTGAAAATTAGTGGGTTTCTTTTATTATTGTCATGCATACTTAAATTATATTATTTTTTATAAGACCTTGGTTGAAAAGCAAATTATTGATTAAATTGGCATTTACTTGAATGGACTCCATTGTGGTAAAGTAAAAACAAATCAAAATATTTTAGTTCTACAAATATTATTTTATGTATGATTGATTGTATTTCGGCTTATATCGTATCCTCATCAGAACCACTTTTAAGCTTATATTTACTGTATATACTGGCTTAGAAGAGACACACAATACATCATCTCATCAACTCTAACATCCTAATTTATATTGGAAAATATAGTATTATACGTTTGTGTAAGGGTAAGCAAAAACCAGTGATTGATAATCGCTATCTCTCTCTATGTATCCGTTTACAGCAAGAGTGGGGAACCTTTTCTTCTCTAAAGGCAGCATTCATTTTTCTGGTTGTGTCTGTGTGCACCCTGTTTCCAGAATCAGGTTTGACATAGGTGGGAAGGGATGAAAACATCACATTCATCCATGCCTCCGATTCATCACGTACAAATTTATTGAAATATTATGACGAAGCAAATATTTTACGAATTACATTTTTATTTTTATGACAAAAGTCCGAATCTGTCTATTTATCTTTTATGTACGCAAAAAAAATAAAGGTTTATTTTTATAAGTAGCAGTACTATTAAAGCCTAATAAAAAACAGACACTGATTTGTTATTTCCTCTGTTCTGGGATTGGGCCAAAGTTTTCATTTTGTATCAATATTGTTTTGTGATGCATTTTTTATCAACAATTTAATGATCTTTTATTGGAAATAAACTATTTATCCTCATTGGTGATAGAGTTTTTTTTTTTTTTTAATACGACAGTATGAAAGTAAAAACAGAAGATTAACTGTTATTCAATAATATAAACATAGCATACTGGATAATGAAACAAAAAAATCTCTTTACACAGTATGAAAAATAATAATGTAAAAAGTATAACGACATAATTTTCCAATTTTTAGAATGAATTAACAATAAAAAATATAAAATGTATAGTTGTGTTTTTCTCGTTTGTTTATACAAAAGTTACTGTTAATCAATTCTGGGTATATCCAAATACAAAAACATATTTTTATTCCTAAATAAAAAGTATTTTGCGTATTACAAAGATCGTATTTTTTTATTCAAATGACTCGCATTTTTACGGCGAATTGATTTTGGTGTAAATTAAGCGTTTTAATGAAAATGTATTGAATTAAAATTTAGATTCATTTTTTGTTAAATTTATAATGGCCTATTAAATATATTTTTTCCTTATTTTGTATGTCAGTAGTAATGTAATATTTTTTAACGAATGTAAATTTTTCTCAACTAATTACATAATTTTACGAATGCCTTATTTCCCCCCTCATAATATTTTAACGCATAATCTTTAATTCATCACTTTTTGAATATATCGTTCTTTAAATTTAACCGTGAATCTACCAAAAGGAATTAGTGATGCCATTTCGTTGACTAAACTTCAAATTGTTTAAGAATTCCCGATTCTTGAAGTCAGTATTCAACGGCCTTTTTGGCCCTTAAATGGTGCTTTGGCTTCACTGCGGGCGAAGAATATACAGATCTTTTAAAGTATTTACAATTGAAGTATCTTGTATGAGGCCATTTTTAATAACAGACACATTACTAAGGCCTTTCAAGATTGCCCATCCCTGCCATGTCTCTATCGTTAAAGATCATTACATCATCTAACTTGGAAATTAATAGGTTGGCTTTAAGTAGTAATCCGAACATGTTAAGTATCATGTTATGACTAGAGTGATAAAAATTAAATGTGTTATTAAAATTTTATTTACCGAGATTAAAAACGTATTTATATGTGTATCGATATAATAAATGCAACTTTACTGCATCCTATCAAAAGATGAATAAGTTTACTGCATCCTTCCTTCAAGGAGTAAACAGTTTGTTTACCAGCATACAGGTTGAAAACCAATACACGTCGACTCGATTCTAAAGCAAATACCTTCACGTAGTTATGTTGTTCACGAAAACCTGTATTCTGTATTATTGCTTTCTGATGCCATAGTACATACATACAGTCTAGAAAACTTATATCCAGAACATAAATAAAGAGTTTGATTATTATATTGGCAGATTTTTACTGGCCCAGTATCTTGATGCATTCAAATTTGAAAGGATGTAAACTCATGAGAATTATATGAAAAGTATTTTATAATATATCGTCACATAAAGTTTTTTTGAGAGAATTCATTTTATTCAAAAAATATATGTTGTTTTAAATTTGAAGAGAAGCTTTCTAAAGTACAATTGTATTCTTATAATTTTGTGCACGTTTTTTATTCATATTGCTAACATGTGCAGCAGAAAATGTGTAATTTTATTTGATAAATAGTCCATAGATAAAAGGTGACTAAAATAATAATTAAAATAAAACTGATATAAGGTATTTATTTTTCAGTTATCAAGATATTTATTACACATACCCAAGGAATGTTTGTGCAGTGAGATTACTTCAAAACAAGTTTTAACTAAATTATTGAACTCAAATTAACCTTATATTAAAAGTAAATGGGTTGCTTTGCTTGCGGGTAGAGGAGAAATAAGTTTTTTAAGAGATAATAATAGTTGTAGTGAATATTTCTTGTCGTTAAATTTATAGCAAATCTCAATGAATGTTATGAAGTAATCAAAAGACGGTTTTGGCCTCCCTTGAATATTCATGATTTTATCATAATGTAACTATGAAGTTTTTTCTTTGTCTGTGATTTTAATATATTTTATGTTGAAAAATTTTGGTAATCTTTTTCAACCACTGATGAAACAAATGTCATTTTGAAAGAAGAACTCGGTTTTAAAAAAATGTAAAATTGAAAAACACCTGAATGTGGCAGATTAATCAAAAAAAAAATATTTATTGTATTCAGGAAAATCCCAACCACCATTGATAAATCTGAATTTAAAATATTGTAACAAAATTTACTGTGGAGTAATATATACGTGAGATGTTTACGGAAAAAAAACAAAATACCCGTCGCAAATGTCAAATTATTTTTGAAAATCGAATTATCTTTGTGCGAATTTTGTTCAATCTTTAAGTTCATTGACTTAGTACAAGTAATGATGTAATTCTCTGATTCAACTATGAAAAAAATACTTGACCAACTCTAATTCATTATAAAATGATTGTATCGCTTCAGTGTAATATTTTTATTCGTGATTCAAATATACTGTTGCCATGGCTATTTTTCAAAGTTTATGTTCAATTTATTTAGTTCTAATAAGCCTTTAATATATATAATTCAATTACTTTTAGTAAATAAGTAAGTATCAAATAAAATTGTGACAATCTATACTAATTAAATTTTAAAATACATTGCTTTTCCTGGAATAATTGACAGTGAAAACTTTTCGATTTATCGATTTCTGCTCAAAAGCGTGAATGTTTGTGATGGCTAAGATTGTTTGCAATGCGAGAGCGATTAGCTAAACACTACTTTCGATGGATTTGGCGGTAACTTTGTGGAATAATAGAGTAACAACAGCAACGAATTTAACTCTACAGTTTTTTTTTATATAAAAATAAAAAAAAATATAAAAACTGTAGAACTAAATACGTTGCTATTGTTACCCCAATATAATGGAGTTCTACCAAATAAATGCCAAGTCAATAAATAAACTTTGTGGAAGTTCATTTAAGTATAAAATATAAAAATAACTTAGATTATTCCACGTACTGTGCTACAAACTGTGACAAACACTAATTTTGTACCAACCTTATCTTTTGTATTTCTACTCTCTTTGAAAATGAAAAATGGTTGAGCAGCTGAGGAATAAGCAGTTCTCGTAAAAAAACTTCTGTTAAAATATCTCCGCTAGGAGGCTATAGGGTTTACATTGGGAGCGGGCATAGATTTAAAAAAGACCTCACTACTAAGTATAAAATAATGAACTGATAAAATAAAAGTAATGGAAGCTGATTGATAATATATGTCTACGATGTTATAAAGAAACTCACCCTCTAATAACGGACTAAAATCTTCCATTTGCTTTCGTCTGGCAGAAAATTCCGCGTGATAATCTGAAAGAGAAAACCAATAGGAATTACACACGGTGAAACGAGACAGAGATATGTCTCGGAAGACATGTACCCGTTATGTGACGAGGCATTACTAACCTTGTGCCCACAAGGAGCGTCGCTTTTCAATGCGTGCATATGTGTGAGTGTATGTTGAAAAATTATTATTTATTTTTGTACATGTGTGGGTGTTTGAAAGGCAGTTTTTTTTAACAGTAGTTGATTTTTATTGTTTTTTAATTAGTTTTTAAAGAAGGTTTTTTATGTATGGATATTCTTGTTAAATGAAAATTATATGTGTTTTATTTTCGAAGATATAAATACAGGTGTTCTTTTATTACAATATCGTTAAATAAACATGGTCTTAGAGGTGAGCTATTATTTAAATTGATTTTTGCTTTAATTACAAAACTAAATAAAAAAAAACAAAAACTGCTTTTCTATATCTTCTACATCATTTAGTAAAGATGTGCGCTGGTTTCGCTTACCACTAGCATTATCAACAAATGAAAAATTCTTCTCCCAGTTGTTCGATAAACGTTATCATCAGTCATACTTAATGTGACCATTTATTTTTGTCCTCAAAAAGGGACATTTTTACGTAATTGTACATACAATTACGTAAAAATACATATATTCAAGAAAACACGTATTTTTTCATAGTTTTTATGTATTAATAATCGGGACAGGCTACCTAAAAACGGGACGTATGATCACTTTAGTCATACTTAATAAAATGTTAAGAGTCATTAAACTTTGTAAGTTTTCATTTAAAGTTAAATCGTTTTGATTTAAAGGTTCAGATTATTATAAAAAATACATACCAATTGTTTGATACCCCACCACATAAGTCTTCAAATAAAATTAATTTAAAAAAAGTCTCTGTGTCGATTTAAATCTTCATTAGTTAATAGCAATGCCTTTTCTTTGAAAAAAAAGTGCTGGAATTCACTTCTTGTGTTCATTTTTAGATTTGGATTGAATCTTTGCGTTTGTGGAATGAAGAATATGACCCATTTTGTTTCCATTTAGTTCTTGGAGATTTATTTCACTTTTCAAAAAATTGGAAGATTGACTTTCCGTTGTTAATTTGTATTATGCAGTTCACATTTTAATGTTTTTAATTTTCGCGAAATAATGATTTTGAAAAGAAACAATCTTCTTTTTTCTCCCTAAAAATAGAAAGTTTTTTAAAATATTTTTTTGCTGTTATATTGGTGAGAAACATTAAAATGCTAAGAAAAAATGTGCCGAAACGCCGTTTTACTACGTAACATGGGAAAAAAGCACTGGTTGATAGTGATCGTGATGAGTGAAACCGATCTTTACTTTTATTAAATATGTAAAGGTACATAACAAAAAAATGTTTTTTTTTAAATTTGATGATTTTAATTTACATTCAAAGTGAACACTAAATTGATTGTCAAATTTATTTACTACTGGACAATAAAACTAAATGAAAACATTTTTTAATATTTTTATTCGCAATTTAACGATATACGTAATGAAGTAAAGTGTGAAACACTTTACTTTTTACACAACCCTTACGTTAAACACAACCCTTTTTGCAACAAAATTAAAAACGACTAATACACGGTAATTTAATCAAACTAAAAATTATATTCACAAGTAAACGTATAACGAATATCCGAGCTATGCTAAAAATGTGTGCCAAACAAATAAACACGTATGCAATTTGATTTATTGTATTTTAAATGTGGAATGTTGACAGTTTGTTAATTTTTTTTTGTTTAATTTTGAAAAAAAATATGATGCTATCGAAAACGTACATCTGTCACGTAATTTAATAGGCTTGCAAAAGCTCTCCATAAACGCGAAGCGCTCACTTCTGACAAATTAAAATACTGGCGCCTCGTGGTAGTAACATTTTTGACACCTATATTGATCCTGCTTTGCAACGTATTAAGGAAACTCTTATAAATAATTCAATAACTTGTGAAGTTATCGTTCGAATTGTCAATAACAAATGTGAGAAATTTTGAAAAAAAAATCTTGATAAGCAAAGTGATTTTTTTATTTATTTTTAGCTCTCAATTCCTGTAAGGTGAGGGAGGAAGAGATTTTAATAAAAATGGTTTATGAAAGATTAGGAACTAATTCAAAGCATATTTAATAAAAAAACAATAAATAAGAGGGTGTAAAAAAAAGCTTTAAAAAAATCCTTATCCGCTCCCAATGTAAAGTTAAGTAAAAGTATGGCCTCTTAATGGAAGTATCTCAAAAGAAGTTTTTCTACGAGAACTGTTTGTTAGATAGTCGCTCAACCCCTCTTTTTCAAAGAGAATAGTAGGGCTATAAGCAGGGTTGTGGAGTTGGAGTCAGAGTCGTAAAAATGAGCGGCTCGATTTTTTTTGAAAAATATTTTTAATGAATTGTATTCAAACAAAATAGTACAATGTGTTGCCATTCCATGCTTGGCTGACTACAGATGATCTGATGGTATACATATATATAAGTTAATATGAAAAATTTGAAAAATTTCCTCCGAGTCGGAGTCGCTAATTATTTTAGAGCTGGAGTCGGAGTCGTCTTTTTTTACACGACTCCACAGTCCTGGTTATAAGGATAAGGTGAACCAATCGCTGTCGTTACGTCCAGTTATTAAAGGATCGGGAAGGGTGGGAGGGAATTATAAGACATCACAAACACCAATGCCTTCGAAAGAAGTCGATATAAAAAATGCTGTTCGTACTGGGACTCAAGCCCGTGATATCCCATAACACTAACCGCTGTGCCATAGAACCCGAAATATCATTTTTCCTACCATACAGTAGTTGTTTCAATAATAAAATGGTTCTTATATAATCGAAAATCGAAGTAACAATCAAAACAATCGAAAATTCTGCCTCTTATAAAGTGTCTTTATTTATCTGTATACTGCCTGGAATGTAACACACAAACTATCTTTCTGTCAGTTTCACTCTATCTCTGTCGGCTGACAGGCGGCACTGCTACATGTTTGTTTTTGCATTTTATGGGTAAAGTTAGATAGTATCTACAGTAGACACCACTGCAGTCTGTAAATCTAACATAAAAATCTGAGCTGTTACATCAAAGCTAACCTACATTATGCAACGACTATATTACGGCACACAATTCTTAGGCAGCAAAACGCAAATTAAAATTCTGGTCAAGCCATCTCTATTCAAATACTTTAAAAATTACGCCTGTCATCGTACAAATTGTTTCAGCATATCGTTGACACGTCTGGCTTAAGCAACCTGAGTTGCAAAATCAGTAACGCACTTTTGAAAACGCAAAGACATTTAATAGTATAATACTTTGACTATTTATTTCAAGTTGTTAAGTATATGACTGATGGGCATGTTTTTTGAATAAAAAAAGGAAAATTATATGGGTAAGAAAAAATATTCACATGCTTGCTGATAAAATAAGTTTTTAGAACAGTATAAATAGTAAATAAACCATTTTAAAAAGTTTAGGTGAAATCGGAAAAGATTAAGAATACATATCGACTATGGAAAGGAAAAAGGACGTTACCCACAGTATTTTCAAAACAGCCTTTTTTCGATAATCACAATGTATCAAACTTGATACAACTGCAAATGACGAATTAGTATCTAAATTCAGCTTTTAAGTTTGAAAAAGATGAGCTTGTAAAAAATTAAAACCATGAAAAAAGACTGAAATAAAGGTTTTTGCTAGACAAATTCTTGAATTAATATTAGATTATGTCAATTAAACACCAGTTAAGAAATTTCCGTGCACTTCAAGGTTGTGTATAATTCATAATTTGCATATGGCCCAAAATCATCAAAACACTTTCATTTGTGGATTACATACCTTTTCCTTTCCACAGTCGATATATCTTATCCCAGCACGAACATATTCATGAATTGATCTTTTAATCGGTTTATGAATTACTCATTTTTAGGTCCTGAGTGTGGAAATTCCTTTCCAACCAACCGATCCTAAAAACGAGGCGTAGTGAGAGCGATTAACTAACCATTATTTATATTTTTATATCCATACTCCTATAAAAAAAGAAAGTTTCAACAAATGAGTAACCAAAAGTATATTCTTTTCGTAAGAAGCTCATATGCTCTACATTGGGAGCGAGCATGTTATATAATTGTTTTTTTTTATTATTTTAAGCAAAGGTATTGGTGAAACGAAGATATTCGTTGAACAAAAAAAAAATGCGAAAGCTAGTGGGACTCACTGAAAATTAACATTCAAGGCAGTTTCTGGTATTGACCTGACGTCTCAGACTGAAGATGAATGTCATGATTCAAGGGATTGATAAACTTGATTTGATCTCAACACTCCAGCACTATTAAGGACAAAGAAATGGATACAAGAATCATCAAAATCGTACTGTAGTACCTGGTTTGATATTACAGCAATAGTACACAAAAAAAGTTGCAGAAAAAAAATGGCAAATGAAGACTTTATTTGGGACATAAACATGAACATTAATAACTCACTGGTGAAAATATTTTAAATTGGTATATTTCTCTATCAATGTAGTTTATTATTTTTGATGATTTTCATAAATACGAACGATTATTTATAAATGACAGATTAATTAGCTAAGTTCAATTATTATAAAAGATTTGGAATCGATTAGCCATTGTTACTTGTAACTTGTATTTATGATAGAACACTGCACTCAGTGATGATAGTGTTTGATGAAGTAATGTGCAATATTATGATCAGTGGTCTCAGTTAACTCTCAGATTACTATTATTAGCCCCAAAATATTCTAATGTTATAAGTGTTTGATGATTATTAATACTCTCAAGTAAGCGAGTTCAATTTTAATTGCACTTGAATCAATCAAATTGATTTAAATATGAACGGAATTACTTTTTTTTCCATTACTGTTAATTGCCGATGTGCTAGACATTTTTTTATTACTTGAATTAGATTAAGGAATCAAAACTAAGTCATCCAAGAACAGCTGCAAAATAAAAGCCACCACTAAAAAACCATCGATGTTTTTTTTGGTACGGTAAAAACCAAATTTTGATGTTTTGAAAATCACTTTTATGATGTTAAACAAACGGTGAAATAATAAATTAATCAACTTAAATTAAAAGTTCATCTTTTCATTTGCATTACCGGGACATTTTCGAACTTGACCGCCATGTAAAACTTTAACCGGTATGTCTCAAATGATGACGACTCGTATAACGTTAAGAAAATTTAATATTCACTTTTAAGATGACTGAAAATAATTGGTGGAAAAGTATTATATTCTTTTAAAAAATTATATTTTATCCTTATTGAATATGATCAGGCCCAGTTTCGCTCATCACGAGAATTTTTAACTGACAAACTTGTGTGAATAACTCTGAATCAATGTATGACATATCATTAAAGAACACAATATTCCTTTGTACTGCTTCCATTTTTATTTAGAAAAATCAGGACCGGTTTCGCTCATGACGAGAATTTTATCAACTGATTAGAAATATTAATGAACAGTGTTATTTATTCAAAACAAAATTAAATCTGCTTATTTTGTTTTGTATAAATAACACAGTTAAATTTTGGTGCTTATCAGTTGATAATGCTTGTTGTGAGCAAAACCGGTCCTGATATTGCTAAATAAAAGTATAAAAGTATAAAGAAATATTGCTTTTTTTTAATATAGTATTGACAGCAAACACCTTAAAAATAGTTGAAAATATTCGTCTTGAACGAAAACTGATCTTAGTATGAAATTACGTGGTTGAATAGGGAAATTTTATATTGATCAATTTGATTATCGATAGATTACTACCTTACCGATGTGATAACATCGGGTATAAATAAGTACACCTACAAAGTTGCTTCATATTTTAAAGATGAAGCAAGAATCGCGTCTATTGTCACAGTTTTAATGATTCAGTTGGTCAACGTTGAACAAGTGAAGAGTGAACAAACACTCGACGAGTAATAATACTGTCGACGTCCCAATTGGCCACAAATGGAATCCTTTTCCCGCTTTTAACAGTTTGCCGGTTAACGAAACAAAGAGTGCGTGCTCAATTGCTTTGTATGAATGGGCGTGCGGTGACATTAAAATGCTAATTAGCAGGTGTGTGTAAGAGTGACGATAATTTTTACTGTCGCGACCCTGCGATTTCATAACACAGTGATGGCTTAATGAAAAAAAAAACTCATTGTAAATGACAAAAGAATGTCTGACTTGTGCATATTTTATTTCAAAGTACATTCAACGCAGTTGCTTTGTAAATATCATCTTAATATGTGTACATTCAAGTGCTAGATACCTACGCGATGTTTCAATATTTTATTGTAAAATACATATATCATTTACAATTTATGTACAAAGCGGTGGGTTTCTAATTCGTTAACAAGGGGCTCGCTTAATCTCAAAGCAATTTACCACTCCTATGCAATACTTAAATAAGCAAACGATTGTTACTTAATACCAGAGCTATGAAGTCGCAGACGTGGAGTCGCGGTATTTTGGCAGGAGTTGGAGTCGGAGTCGTGAAAAATGAGCGGCTCGATTTTTTTCTGAAAAATATATTTAATGAATTGTATTTAAACAAAATAGTAAAAGTGTTAACATTTCATGCTTGGCTGACTAAAGATGATCTGATGGCATACATATATATAAGTTCAAATGAAATTATTGAAAAATTTCCTCGGAGTCGCAGTCGTCATTTATTTTAAAGCTAGAGTCGGAGTTGGAGTCGCCTTTTTTCACGCGAATCCACAGCCCTGCTTAATACACTTATAATATGCAACAATATGCAGTTTACCATAAACCGATCAAAGTAAATGGCTAAAAATGTACTACTGTGTATGATGGAAGTTGTCGTAGATAATATTTATATGTTAGAAATTGCAGTTATGTACTAATTTGATTTAAGAATATTGATTTTTCTTGAATAACAAGGGGTTCGCCGGGCGTGGTAAAATCTAACAAGGGCCCCTCCGAGCCCCCTCCAGCCCACCCCTGTATGCACAGTTAAAATATTATATCTTGGGTGTTATTTCACTGGTTGTGTAACAAACTGTGACACGATTAGTTCATATATCTTACCTCCACCCTACACACAGTAGAGAGGAAAAAATCCAAATTTCATTTTTTTATTTTACAAGACAGGAATATGAATCATTTTTTTGTCTTTTCGTAAGTAACCATGCGATAGTTTGTCTATAGATGATTTTCAAAGAATCGAAAAACGTCCTACAATTTTTTACATAACCTTTGTAATTACTAAGTTTTCAATTTTAAATTTATATTTTAAGTGAATTTCCACAAAGTTCCACGTTGAGAGAAAGCATGGATGAAACAATTCAAAAATTTTGTTTGATGCATTTTTTTCATAATTTTCCGTCAGATAATGAGATTTTTTTGACCGGTCACGTTTTTTGATAAATAATGTGAAGCCTGTTCCTAACATCGTTTTTTTATTATCATAATTTTTTTTTTCCACCAAAAAATACTGTTATAAATATTTTTATAATACCAATTGCTCCCACTTTGCACCATAATATCGTCTTGCGGCATGCAATATCGCGTTATAGACAGTCTTGCTAAATTGACTTACATTTAACAGAACTATTTACGGTAACATTCGGTAATAAATCTGTTTTGTCACAAATCCGCATTCACAGACTGCTAGGTATTCTAAGATAAGAAAAAAGTTTTTTTGGGTAACTGTAACACCTGATTGGTGTAGCACCAATCATACATTTATTTTAAATATTAATTTTTACTTCCTTCCTGCAAAATTATTTTTTGTCGCTAACGAAGTGTTGCATACTGAAAAATAATATTATGCATTCATAAATGAAGAAATGCATTAATCAAAAGAAATTGTTTTAAAAACTTCTTGTTATTCATTCGTTCAACCCGTTCTTTTCAAATAGAGAGAGGATAAAAAAGATTAGGTTAGGACAAGAATAGTACAAAGCTGATCAATTCCTCTATGTCCCGGTTTTGAGATCGGATAAATCTGATGTTCATGAATTCTGAGAATTCATACATCATACATAAATACATATACATCGATTGAAAACCTATTTATGCAACTGCCTGTACAGGGAATTGAAACCTTTTATGTCACAACTAGAGACCACGGACTTAACCACTCATCTATAGACCCGATATATATACACGCTAATCATCAATCAACGCAAAAGTCAAAAAAATAAATACATAAATACAAATATTCCCGTACTCATTTCAGAACTATTTTAATAGGCTAATCAATTAAATTGACATTATTCTTTAAACTTGAACTTTTCATAACAACTTGGGAAGAACATTTAATAATATCTAAGAATATTTATGTAATATATCCTATTTTTGATATCGGATATTGATTTGACGTATCAGAATTTTGATATTTCCGGTGACCAAACATTATCCTAAAATAGTGTGTGTTTTTTTTTTGGATTTCCATTCGCGTGTTAGGCGTGACTTTGGCTCATAAAATTGCTATGACCTTACCTAATCCAATCCTTATACATCCTGCAGGTCTAACCTAATCCATTTATATAATACATCCAGCAGGAACTAAATTCGATAAGGAGCTCAACAGTCACTTAAAAAAATATGGAATACTGAGTACCTCATCGAAAGAACGGTTTTTGTTCTGTAATACTAATTCGAGAGTATATTTTGCTTAAGACACGGGTTCTCAACCTGGAGGTCGCGACCCCCTAAGGGATCGCCAACTTTTTTTAGATTTTAACAATATAGCAAATCAAGGATTCGAAATTCCCCAGTGAGCTAAAAAAAAAAGGAGTTTCGGAGACAATCCTGGGAAAAAGTATAGCAAATCGAGAATTTCAAATTCCTCGGTGAGCTAAAAAAAAAAAGGAGCTTCGTAGACAATCCGGGCAAAAAGTAAATCGAGGATTTAAAATTCCTGGAGAGGGGTCGCTAGTCACAGGCTTTTATAAAAAGGGGTCGCCACCCGAAAAAGGTTGGGAACCTATGGTTTAAGATGATTAGCTCAACTAATTTCTTTCCTATTCTCCATTTTAAAAAAACTGCAACTTTTTTTGCACAGTGTAAAAAAATTCATTTATTATTCTAATTGTAACTGTAATTAGTTTTATTTAACCCAAATTAGCACAGTGTATATATTTTCAAACCGGCCATTACTCAAGAATATAAGTTATTATACATAAAACACACTCACTCATCCTCTACGCACTATGCGCATTTAAAATACCTATTAATTGAATTTTGAATAGTGCCACTGTCGTCAGTTCAATTTCAAACTAGTAGCATATAAAAGCAGTCAAAGATTATTTTTATTCTAATACAAACTATAATAAATTTGTAATGAATGTTTGTACAATCTAATGAATTTTAGATACATATGATTTTGCCTAAAAAAATCATTGATAAAATTGGTTATCTCATAAATTCATGCGTATTTTGCGCGTTCCTTTCTATAGAGTGGTGAAAATAAATGTATAAGTTTTTCAATACTCTTAAATACATACAGACTTTTGCTAGATGCACATCTAGCCTTTAAATAACCTTAAGCACAGGTAATCTTGGATCTGCTATGATAATAGCACTAATATTTTCAATTTTAGTCACTTGAGGGCTTGATGCCTAACTATTCTAATGTCTTGTCAATCAAATTTGACACTTTTTAATTTTGCTGCTTCACTGCTTATTTCGAAACATATTATTAAAAAAGCTCTACTTCCGTTATGCCCAAGTTTTACAATATAATGTACCATAAGTGGATTTTTTGTGTAAGGTTAAACAAGATAAAAAAACTTTATTATTATTCCACAAAAAAATAAACTAAAACAATTGTTATTAAATACCAAAAAAATATTGAAAATACCTTAGATTTTAAAAGAATAAAGCATATTGCTCGTCTATTAAAAAAGCAAAGACTTACGAGACAACCTATTATATGGAATCATAATAAATTAAAATTGGGTTTATTTAATTATTTAAAACCATTTCACACATACTACTGGTTAAAAATAATCGATTACTTAAAAAATATTTGTCGTTGGCATGTTAGTTTTATCATCACAATGTGAATAAATATCAATATTTTTCAATTCACCCGTTAAAGAAGTCTAATGATAAAATTACGTAAATGAAAAAATATTCATTACGTGTCATATATATGTGAAATGTGGCAAATATTCTCTAATGTGATGTCTAAAGAAATGAAAAAAGGAGTAGCGTTTATTTAAATAAAATTCTTGACGAAAAATAGTGAATTAATGGTAATTTTACATATATTATGTTTAATTATGATCACACTGAAAAGCAATCTTACGTATTTTTTTAACGAAACGGTATTCTGACTCTTTACATCAAGTTAACAACTCTCTATAACCTCGCGCATACTTCATTTATCTGTAAAAATACAGTATATAATTATTATAGAAAATGACAAAATTAAATTACGTACAAGGTATGGTAAAGTGAAGAATTCGTAATATTTTAAGTAAGACAAAACTCTATAAAACTTATATTTTGTATTGAAGAGAGGTCAAACTGTTTTTGTACTAGATATTTTAAGTAAAACACAGCTTTATTATGTTTGTAAGTAAATTAGGCTGTGTAAATGAAATTGTATTGCTTGTAAAATAAAAAAAATCACTTAAGTATATTATCACATAAAACCAATATACTTATAAATAATACTATGATAATAGGTAAATGAAAGATTAATGCCTGATTCTGACAATTGATCCTGTTATCACTATTTTTAAACTATGTAAAAAATTTATGATAAAAGAGGTGAAGTGAGCCAACTAGTAAAATAGTAAAACTTTTTTCTTGGACTTTTAATCATGTCTATATTTGGTGTTTAATGGATTGCATATTTTTGAGATAGCACTGTTGTAATGTGTATTTACTGAGGTTACTTCACTTTAATACTTGTAGAATATTACAACGCATCAAACTGTTTTTTTCTAAAATACCACTTGGCTCACTTCACCTCTAATAGGTCTTTATTATGTCTGCGTAGTCAATATAAAAGTTTTCCACATCTCCAGAAGTATGTATGTATTGATAGTTTTGTACAGAAATGCAAAAAAAAATGTTAATCAAATTAACGTATGTATTAAATAGCCCCTCAACTCGTAAAATTTAAAAGTCTCTTGCCAACCTATGTAAAAAAAATTGTATTATTATATCGACTGTGGAAAAGAAAAAGAACGTAACCCACACACATCAAATTTTACAGGAGGCACAAAAAACGTGTTTTGATGATTTTGGACCATATGCAAATTATGAAATATACACAACTCTGAAGTGCACGGAGACTTCTAAACTAGCGTTTAATTAACATTATCTAATATTAATTAAAGAAATTGTCTAAGAAAAACCTTTTTTTCAGTCTTTGTTGATTGTTTCAATTTTCACAAGCTCATCTTTTTTCAAACTTAAAAGCTAAATTTAGATACTAATTCGACTTTTGCAGCTTACATCCTTTTGATAGAATGTGCATCAAGTTTGATACATTGTGATTATCGAAAAAAAGCTGTTTTTTGTGTTTCATATCAGTTCATTACAACTAATATATCAAGTAAATAACTTAACACTGAAGTGATTAAAATTAATACGTATTTACTTAGTATGACCAAGTAATTTTTTTTTTAAAAATATCCAACAAAGTATGAAGTACACAGAAAATATTGTAATATAAAATTATAATAATTGAATTAAACGATTTTTCCCTGTATCTGTGCGGTTGAATTATAATGTGAAAAATACATAGGTAAAAATATCTTGCGAATTAGTTAGTTATTTGTTTTACTGCAAATAATTTAGATCACACACCTTTATTGTAAGCGTTGCAAATTGCGATTCATTGGCGATCTCTTAAAGATATTCACAAAATGAATTGCTGTGTAGTAGATAAGCCTTCGTATCCCTGAATGCGGACATATACGTGGGCAATTGTTTAATTACACATACAACAATCGCCACTTGAATGAAAACAATCACCTGAAGCGGATGTGAGCTGAACGTATGTACGCACATTTGAATAATTTGCAATAAAAATCGACAAGCAGTCGCCTGGCTTCAAAATTTAAAAAAAAATGTATGCTGGAACTATAAGCGATAACCTCACAAAACTTAAAAAGGCTTTTATTTTTTTCAACAAATTTCACTATCGCTGAACAAATACTTTAGAGAAAGAATTTCACCATAAACATTATCTTATTGTTTGCCACGACGATTTTTTCATTTCACTAGAGACACGGAGATACTTCAAAATTAAGTTTCAGCTGTGACTAGTGACTGTTAAATAGCATATTTATGCACAGTGAACATAATATCATAAATACGATTGAAAAAAGATTCGGCGTAGTTCGACTCACGGCGACTTAAATTCCACAAGTATATTTTGGAAGTTAAGACGAATGATATAAAAGATGACAAAATGTTTTTTTTGTCAATATTTATCATTAATATAATATATATCATCTAGATATTTAACATTTAGTCTGCTGGTAAAAATAAATTGTTGGAAAAAAAATCTTCTCTTCCACCAACTTGATGAATTCCGTCGTCGTGGAAAGCCACTGATGACCATCTATTCAATAGATTCTATAGGATGTACTTGACGTAGCTATGGGACGCTGGAATGACATGGGAGGAAACAAGAAGACTGCAGAGAGACTTCTGATCTGAGGAGAGAATCTTGGAGGAATCTAGTGGTGGCCATATGCTCCGAGTAGGGAGCGGAGAAAAAAATACATTTTTTCTTCGTAGACTTAATTTATAATAAAGTATGTTTTTAAATCTACATATTTTTAACGTAGATGCGTTGTAATATTCTACACGTCTTGAAGTATCGCAAAAGTGAAATAACCTCAGTTAATTTATACACATTTGCAATAGTGTTATCTCCGTGAAATAAATATATGCAATTCACAAAAACACCAAATAAAGAGGTGAATGCAATTAAAATTCCAAGAAAAAAGTTTAACCATTTTACTAGTTGGCTCACTTCACCTCTACAGGGTCCATATTATTTAAAATGAGCGCTGAAACACATATGTATATATATATAACTTTTTACTTTAGTTTCTAAATTTAACTTTAAAGTTTTAAAAAAGAAGGGTCCAAGAAAATTGCGATCAGAAAAAATCCTAAGAAAAGGTTTTTATTAAAAAAATACTTAATTAATATTAGATAAAGTCGATTCAAAACAATTTTATCAGCCTCTATGCACTTCAAGAATGTGTACTTCATAATTTGCCTTTGGCCCAAAATCGTAAAAAACCGTTTTTTGCGTCTCTTGTAAAATTTGTAATTTATAGGTTACGTCGTTTTTCCTTTCCACAGTCGATATTACTAATGTAAATTCATTTAATGTATTTTAGATGACGATGTATCATGACGTATTCCTGTCATAAAACATATATGTTATGAGTGTTATGATATATAAAGAACAGTCGTGTTCTATTAAAGCAACAGGTGAAATGGGACAAACGCGCTATGTCCTTATTCAACGTAGTTTTAACTAGGTGCCATCGCGGTTGACACATGTAAACGGTGTCTTCCTATCGCTTCCGCAAGCAGCCCGCATCATGTTCCGGTCGAGCCTTAATCGTCAGCGGGATCACCGACTCGGTGCACCTGTCATGGATACGACTTCCTGAGATTGTTGACATCGTTTCGACGCCATTTTTGACGCTCTGCTGTGTATCCATCTGAAACCATTGTCCGCGAATAAATATTCATGACTACAAAATGGTTCGGTAAACATGTTTCTATGATTTATTCGTAAGAGTTACGAGTTAAAAATAGACTTGTTTCAGCAACACTAAAATAGCGTGTGTCCTCTTGTGCCGTCTTTGATTAGATTAAAAATAAAATCTAAAATGTTTCATCTTATCTTGTGCTAACATCTTAATTAAATTAACATGTAATTAATTTACACTGTAAACAGGGCTAAAAATAAAACGACTTCGACTCTAATCTCAACTTAAAACACGACGTTAATTATTTTTAAAGGCTTATTAGCATGCATTGGTTTCATTTTAGATTGTAGTGTTTTTTATCCATGTCCATTCCCATTGTGGAGCATTTGGCCTCCTAATGGAGATATCTCAACAGTTTTTATCTACGAGAACTGTTTGTTATTCAGTTTTTCAACCTCTCTTATTCAAAGAGAGTAGTAAGAATAAAAGGATAAGGCTAAGAACGAATCGCTCTCGCTACACCCAATTGTTTAAGGATCGGAAAGGGTGGGAGGAAAATTTTACACATCACAAAACTCCATGCCTTCAAACAGAAATCGATCGAAAAAATCCTGTTCGTACTAGGAATCGAAACCGTGAAATCCTCCACGGAAGCCCACAACGCTAACCGCCGCGCCATAGGACCCGACAGTCGCAGTGATTTAAATATACATTTTTTAAGGACTTTAAGCTGTTATTTTTAAGCGATTTCGACTCCACAGCCCTGTGTTAATTTCTCTTGATGACTCTCACTCTCTCTCTCTTAAGATAATGTTGACAGGTGGGACTGTCACGTAGTATTTATACACTATCATTCAAAAGTATCCGTAAGAATTAAAAGATGGCAAACAGTTTAGCTGCGCATTACAAATGAAAAGTTTTAGACATGCGAACATTACATAAAAATCAACAGTGCTCGCTGAATGAAAAATACATTTTTTACTTCGAAATAAAAAGCATGACATATTTATTTTAGAAAGTAATGTCAGATAACCGGCGATGTACAAAAAAATATATATTTCATGTCACGTTTGTAGATAAAGGTAATAACTCTTATCTAATACAGTGCACTTTGTTTCGCGAAATGCCGGCACCCTCACGTCTGGTGAAGTCAATTTTCCTTTGTTATATTATTTGATATTATATCACGAGTTATGAGCTTACGAAAACAGGCAAATGTCGGAAAATCTAGAGGAGTCATAAAAGTGCTTAGTTAAAATACAACGAAGTAAACTGCAAACAAACGGCAAAACAGATACGTAGTTATAGATTTATTTCGTTTGTATAAAATAATGAATAAAGAAATCCGTCTCCGAGTGCCTAGCTCGATTCCAGTACGAAATGTTTCATAAGTTAATTTTTCAATCGATATATGTATTTATGTTCAAATATATAGATGAGTGTGATGCTTAAAATTCCCTCCCACACATCACATCTCAACAAACATAGTGTAAACAGAATGACTAGCTAATCTTGGAGTACTGTCGTAGTACAATCCTTTTATCAATACTCTCTTCGAAAAAGAGATATCGAGTAACTTAGTAATAAGCAGTTTTCGTATAAAAGCTTCTATTGAGATAAACTCTATTAAATGTCCATATGATCCTCATTGGGAGTGAACATTGATAAGCAAATCATTCTTAGTTACATATAAGTGAGTTTTATAAACAACACATGGATGTTTGTGATTTCAATGTCAATTTACCCCGAGTTGATTTTGAGTAACTGACAATAAATTCTCATCAACTTTTTCTCGTATGATCTATCAACTTTAAAATATTTGGCGCATTGGCATCAGCTGTAATTTCAAATATATATATATATATTTAATATATA
Organism: Himalopsyche tibetana; assembly: GCA_030503985.1. Lineage (NCBI taxonomy): Eukaryota > Metazoa > Arthropoda > Insecta > Trichoptera > Rhyacophilidae > Himalopsyche > Himalopsyche tibetana. The sequence continues at coordinate 21,003,198 of JAPJYX010000005.1, forward strand.
TATAATTCTGATTGATGCCAAAATTGCTATTTCTAATTAATTACTCCATTGAATCCTAAATAAACCACAACGTTTTACCAACGTTATATTTTTCCAGGACGGGGAATTTGTATATAATTGTATCAAAGAAAAAATGTTTGAGTGATTGAATTAAATTAACTGTAAAATGTCCACAAAACTTTAACTTAATCACCTCGTTGTTTTATTTTCAATTTCCTCTCTAAATTGTTCTTTCAATGAACAAAATGTAAGATGTAAACACAAGTCTGGGCGTGTTTTATTACAGCCATTTAATTTTATAATGCTTATTTTTACTTAACCACTTCATATAAAGCTGAATTGTTATTTTTAATCGGGTACTACGATCAAAAAGGTACACTACCATCGTGTTTTAGAGCCCCATATAAAACATCGTCTCGATATTATTAAGGTCGTAAGGACGAAACGCTGCGTAATATAAGTAAAGCTCAGGACCCTTAAACACATAAAGACTGTCTGTCATTTTGAAATCATAAACCTCGATTAAATAATATATTAATATTTATCATATTTAAATTTGCAATTACTTACTCACGTTTTGTTGGTACCCAGACGTTAGCGCTCGGGACATTAGCGCACTGACACTAACGCGCAGTGCAAGATTATTTTATTTTATATCACTTTACTCAGATAATTTTCCTGGTAAAAGAATATCTTATTTGAAATTAATTGATACTTTTACAAACATATCTAAGAACATTTTATGTATTGGAAAAATATCTAGTAATATTGAAATTGAAATTTGTCTTTATATGTATATATTTATAATATATATGTATTATACTGTTTATATTTATGTATGTTTACCTTATTTTTATAAAAAAAATATTACTACTGAAAAAAATATTATTAAAACTGTTCTCGTAGGAAACACTTCATTTAAGATCCCTCAATTTAAGTATAAATAAAAGAGGACATGGATTTAAATACATATATATATATATAGGAAGGTCTGTTTGGTTTTAATTTTTGTTAGTTGATAATATTCGTGGTGAGCAAAACAAGTCTTAATGTATAAACAATATGTTATAATTTAAATTTAAAACATTTTGTTAAATGACAAAATTATTATATATATATTCATATATAAATATTCTAAACTCTTTTGTACGAGTACGCCAGTATCTACGCCAGTATCTATGGGTTTGAAGGTGTAAAAGAAAGAAACTGGACAAGTCGTGACCGCCCCAGAGACTTCCTCTTGACTTTACATAACAATAATCAAGAGCGGGTTATTCGTCCAATAGTATCGATCGATCTACTTTTACTGCAGTCGTGAAGTGTTTTATAGTAAATTTATCGATTAAGGTTTACCCATATTATCTTTGGTCGCTTTCTCTATGTTTCGGAAGAAAGTTTTTTTAATCATATTTGCCCTTCTTCTTACACACTTAAATATTCAGTGGGTAAACATCGTAATTCAATTTAAATTATTAAATATGTCTACAAAAGAATTAATTTTGCAACGTGACAAATGAGATACTTGAAAAAAGTGAAAATTCTAGAGCAAATTCCAAAAAAATCAATTTCAAAATATAGAAAACAAATCTCGCTTAAGCTCACCTATTTTCCATTAAAAATATATGGGCATACAAAGCGATTTCGTTGAATAACTTCTATGCGCTTTCCAGAATCATATTATTTGGCATGATGGTTCTGCACTTTTAGATAAAAAAAAAATATATATACTTACAAGACTCCTCAAACTGTAATCTAAATTTTTTTTTATGTTATCCTCGTAGTATAATTATTCGACATTATTAAAAAAATTCAATCCCTCCCTAATGTGGATCATATGTATTCCTAATGCAATTTATTTAAACAGAAGTTGTTTTACAAAAACTTTTGTTTTGCTCAGACGACTAAACTCTATTTTTGAAAAGAGTAACAATAGTAGAACATTACTAGAACAGTACTAGTCGTCAGGTAATCATTCCTTCTGTGCTATCTCTGAGTGAATTCCCTTTCACATATCTGATGTTAAATTTAAGTATATATATTCTAGAGCATTGTTTACTAAAGCGTGGTACGCGTACCTGCTTTGGCTGTGCCTGGTGCAACAAGCAGCTTATATATTTTGATTGTTATTAAAGTAAATGCATTTTTTTTGACGAAGGGTACTAGGTATTACGAAAATTATAGAAAGGGTACACATATGTCAAAAGTTTGTGAAACACCGTTCTAGAGAAAAGCTTAAATAATTTTCAAATCCAAAATGACAACAAAAATAATTAAATCTAGATTCTTGTGATGGCTAACCGTAGTCCTAATTATGTAGCCTACAACGGAAGCTAGTTTTGGAAACTGGTTGCCAAAAAAAGTGGAAGCGCATTAATGGCTGATAGCAGCGACAATCTATAATTAACCGCTGTCAATCCCCATAAAAAAATCAACTGTAGAAATAATTCTTCATGACTGCATTCATTATGCTTATCCATTTTTGGATCAACATTTACCGTGTTAGATTTTTTCGTATATAAAATTATAATATGTAACTATAGGTGTGAAAAAATATGCTTTTTTTTTATAACCGTAAGATTTTTCCGCAAATTGTCGGTCAACATAAAATGCAGCATAACAATGTTGACATGTTTCGAAATTATGCAGAAAACAAGTTATTTTTATGAACAATTTATATCCCGCAATTTTATGTACATGTGACGCAAAAAACCAGTTTTAAAAACTGGTGTCACACTATTTTATTAATCTTGATTATGGTAATTGTATAATTACTGTTAAAGTAAAATCATCTAAACTATATTACATAGATAGGGTTCAGTGATTAGTGAAATAAAGTTTTTTGATTGTTTCACTTTGGTATGTTTTAAGACTAGTGAGCTGCGAGCACTTTTTTATTACCGTTAAATTTACCCAAAAAAATGAAAAATATGGGATAGCAAGCAGTGCACAAAAATAATTTTTATTATCATATTGAAGTTTTCACGAAAAACTTTTGATGCGAATTTTAAAGTTGATTTCAGTTAAGTTACTATAATAAATCACCAAAAGAAAACGAAATATAAAATGATATTTTATAGCACAGTCGTGTTAGTAAAGACCACAAAAAAGCTTTGCCATAATACAATAAATTATGCGTACCATTAATTCAGTGTAATAATGTATAATTAGAAAATTTGAATCTGAGGTTGTTCGTCTTTAAGAAATGAAACATACATTGTAGTCTCTGAGTTATACATTCTTCTTCTTCTTCTTGGCACTAACGTCTAGGTTAGGGCTTCCAGGCTGGCTTAGACCAGAACCGGTCAAACAGATTATTGTCTGTTTTAGGGAAAATCGAAAACCGATATATTTTCCTCTTTTTGCCTTAAGTACAATAGACTTTATTAAACTAATCTTGTACGTGGTTTCTGATCTCGGGTCCGTGTAGCAGTGGTCAAAGTTGTTGGCTTGAAGTTCCAGTATCAGCAGTATTGTTCATTCGAAAGCGTGGGTTTTGGAATTTAAGTATTCCTTTTTTTTCATTCCAATCATAAAATAACGGGGCATAGAGAAAGCGATTTGTTAACTATTATTCTTTACTAGGCCTATTCTCATATCCTTACGTTCCTTGAAAAGAGAGGCTTAGCAATTGCTTAAAAAATAGTTCTCGTAGAAAAACCTTTGTTTAGTTAATCTTCATAAGCAGTCCATATACTTCAGATTAAGGGCAGAGATGGTTGAAACAAAATCGACTCTTTCATGCACCTTATTAGTATATATTCAAGTAAGCAAAGTGTTCTATATATCTTTTTTAATTTAGAATATTAGTTTGTGTGATATTTAAATTGGTTTTTTGAAAATAATTGTGGTTTAAACCAGTTAGCCGGTTTGATTAATTGAAAAAAAACCGAAAACCGGTTAGTTGCTTTGTACGGTTAATTGGATGCCCTAGTCCAGGGTGAACCTTGGCAGTCTTAATCAGTATCCTCAAATCCATTCGATCCTTCGCCCTTATACGCCAGTCGCTAAGTTACACACTACGAAGAATAAAATGTTCACAAATAAATTAATAAACAGTATTAATTAAATTAAGTATCGTTTTGATTAAAACTATGTATTAAATTTATTGGAATAATTTTATTTTTATACATAAAGCGTTTCAGTATAATGTTTTGCTTCTACCGCATTTTTATGGTGTTTTCAGTCGTTAAATATAAAAATAAATATCGAACATGTTATAAATATGTATTTTCCTTGTTTTTTTTTAACAGGATATTACCTCATATATGTGTGAAAAATTCTTAAATCGTTTTTATCGCAATGAATCAATAATTAAATGAAAAAATATTTTTAAAACCTGATTCGTAAAATACTTAAAAACTATACAAACTAAAATATAAAATATGTAATTTTATTTCTGAAATACTTGTATGACATTTAAAAATATCATCTGAAGATCCACCTCAAGAACGTGCTTACTGATTTTGTTGTAGTTATGCTGAAGCCGTCAATTGAAAATTATTTCCCTTTGAAAATATTTGGTAAAAAAAATCATACTTTCGATAACGTGTTAATGTCTTGGTTTTATTTGGTTCCAAAATATTAATAACACAAACTTTTTAATTTTATGTTCTGACTCTATATATATTATAGTAAATGTATCATCTAACCCAGTGGTTTCCAAACTTTTTGTTACTGCGCTTTCCTTTGAAGAAAGAAATATTTTCGCGCCTCCCCATACATTGTTTCATATATGAAACAAAGTAATAAAGGCACGTTTTAAAGGGTAAATAAATATTTTGGACAGTTCGTGCCTCCCTTTGCAATATTCCACGGCACTCAAGTAAGGCGCGCCTCCCAGGTCATTTTTACGAAAGCTGGTTGTAATTCGGTCACTCAACATCTATTTAGGAAGCTAAGTATTTAAAAGCTGGCTAATCGTTCTACGAAAACTGTTTGTTACTCAGTTGCTCAATCTCTCTCTTTCGAAATAAGTAGGAATATAATTATATGGCACGACTAGTGGTTAACTAATCGCTCTCGCTACGCCCCATTATTTTAAGAATCAAAGTGAACGAAAAACTTTTTTTACGATTATAAGATTTATTTATTTAACATTGCATAAGATTGAAAAAATGTAAATTTAAGACTTTCATAATGAAGAAAAACATGAAATATAAAATAACTTCGATTATTCCACGTTTTCCACGTTCGTGGAATAATCCAAGTTATTTTATATTAAAATGAACTTCAACAAAGTTACCGCCAAATTCATCGAAAGTATAAATAAAAACTTAATACAATTTAATATTAAAAGCAGTAGAAAAAAAAATGGCAAAGAAGTCAACCTAGTAAGCTCCGACAACAGATATCTTAACGATGGGAGAAAATAATCTAAAAAATAACTTTTTTTTTTTGGATTTTTAATAATTCCTTGCACGGCTACATCGATGCGAATATTATATAATATTATTTTTATTCATTACAATACCATTAATGATCGGCAATCTACGTTTTATGTATCACGTAAATAATTATCGAGTATTGTCGAGACCTGGTTGAATAGTAGGCTTCCTTTTGAGCGAATGCAAAAGCGTTAGGTTGGTAGTTGTTCTGTGTGTAGGTCAGCGAACCACGGGCACGAGGACACTGCCGTGACTCCGCCACATTGCCACGGCCGCCAATTCCTTATCCGACGAGGACTCGTACGATCACTGTAACACAATGGCGGTTATAAAAACTGGTTTTAAGCGGAAAATCTTTGTAAAAAAAACTAATAACATTATAATTACAAATACATATATGACTGCATTTAAAAAAAAAAAAACACAATTCAGTGTCAAATATAATATATTCAATTAATGCGTTTCTGTTATTTATATGGGAAATGAGGACATTGCTTTGTTATCTAATTTTTGTATCTTTGTATTCAAGAAATAATTGTATACATTTTAATAACTAAACGATTACATACACATTTCATAAATCAATCAAAGTATATGTACTAGAAACCAACGTCCAAAAGGTGTGTCAAAAGGTATTAAATTTAAATTTAAATTTTTGAATATAAATATTTGAAGTTTTAAAGTTGAGAGAATTTTTTTTAAGTCACATGAGATTAACTCAAGGAGAATTGACGTAACAAACACCCATGTCTTAGATCTCAATTGACATTAACCTTACCGGGAATCGAAGCCAGACACTAGACCACAGCGAGCGACAACTATTTCTATAAAAAAATATTACTAGGTGTCTGTGCGATCTATCATTATTCCCTCAATACGCTTTATAAGATAGATGCGAAGATAGAGAGAGAAGTGTTCCGTGTATAAGAAATTCATTAAAAACTTACGCTCCCGCCAATAGTATCTCTCTCTGCGCATGCGCTGTCAGAGAGTGTGACTGGTGTGTTACTAATTGATGCGTATTAGTTGTCACATACGTATTGTTTAAATTCGACTAAAACATATTTTATAATTTTCGTCTAGGTCAGGGTTCAGCAATCCGCGGCTTGCGAGCCAAATGCACCTCTTTAGAGATCAACTCGGAATTTAAACGCAACTTAAACGCAACAATGTCATGATTTTTAAACTTAAAAATCAATAAATATATAAATTGCATACCTATGCCTCGCTGATATCTTTGATATCCTGTTTCTGTGTAATAAAAAGTGATTTTCATATTAAAAATAATTTTACAAAAGGCAAAACAATCAGTTGAATTAAATGGTTCGGCTGGCGTCATGAAAATACTTAAAGTACATCAAAGAATTAGTTTTCTTAAAAATGTACATATTCTTATTTGATTAAAAATAAATGAATGCGACCTTTCAAAATCAAACAGTTCACCACTACTGGTGTAACGTATCACATGCAAACCTACAAAAAATCTTAGTAAATATCACAGTACATTGAATTTTCAATCGAATTTATACCTTTCCTTAAAACCAAACCATTGATGTCGATATGAGAATACTCCAATCTTTATTGACCCTATATAAAATACTAGAACTTTTTACTTTTTTACTATTTACTTTAAAGTTTACAATTGCGAGCACAATTATTTATAACTCACCTTGAATCGGAATGGTGTGATAATAGCGGTATTTTATTCAATAGCACGGTGGCAATCTAATGGTAAATAATGAAGTTTCTTGCGTCGCCGTTTGCTCTCAGACTTCAAATATTGATAAATTGCGACCGTTTTAAAATTGGGCTATTTAATGCGACCCAAAAAAATGTATTCCACAGTTATGCACTTAGTCAATGCTTTTAGGCAAACGGTTACGAAAGAAAAAAAAATGGCGTATGCTTGCATTTCAAAATTAGCAAGCTCAGTAGGATGCAGGAGTGGGCCTGTAGGGGGCTCGGAGAGGCTCGCGTGAGCTCCTTGTTAAATTTTACTAAGGGCGGCGAGCCCCTTGTTAAATTAAGAGATAACAATATTCTCATATAACTGCAATTTCTGACATATATTATCTACGACAGTTTCATTATACACAGTAGTACGTTTTTAGCAATTTAGATTGACAGGTTTACGATAAATTGCATATTGTTACATATTGCTTTGAGATTAAGCGACTCCCTTGTTAACGTATTGGCAGCCCACCGCTGATAGGATTTATAAATTGTCCGTGATATAATGTCAAGGTGCAGGAACGTTTTCTGGATTAAGAAAATCGTGTAGATAAGCAGTTGGAAATTGTTGTAATAAACACCGGAAAATTGTTGCGGCGGCAGTGTTTGATGCTAACCTGCAATACACTCATTCCCCGATAAGAAAAATGAAATTTGAAAAATTGTATTAAAAATTGATCCACATAAAGAACGTGTTCGCAAATTCCAAACAAATCAGCGAAATCCTTAAGCACAGCATGGGCATTCAATGATCACGGTTTGATAAAAACAACTACTCAAGATAACAAGGATGTTTCCGCTAATTGTTTAATTGGACTGAGCAGTTCTCCTAATGATTGTGAAAGAGATTTTAAACCAGTTATGAAAAAAATGGTTACAATGTTAAAAGACAGCAGAGAAAATGAGTAGAAATTAATAAACTTTAGTTTTAAGACATAGAATGTTTTTTTTGTATTATATAAAAAATAATCAAAAAATACTAATGACGAATTATATTTTTATGATTTTTACTGTTACTGAGTAACCTTTATATTCGTAAGTATAACATAGTTTTAGGAATATGATGGAAATTGCTTAAAAGAATAGTGTAAATAAAAATATACCGGCATGAATGGCATTTACTTACAAAATAGTTCAGACGTTGAAAGTCTTAATAGAGTGTTTTTCAACCGGGGGCCACAGCATTTTCCAAAAGGGCCACCAAATTCCCAGGTTTTTAAAATCGGGTTAGGTAAGGTTAGGTGACAAAATATTTTTTAATTCCTGAAATTGGAAATTCTCTGAAGAGCTGAAAAAATGGTCTCGAGACTTTTTATTTTAGGAAATCTGTAAATTCCTGGGTATTTGGAATTGGCCAATGACAAAATTTTGTCGAAAATTTATAAAAAACGGAGCCACAGGATCAAAAAGGTTTAGAAACCATGCTTTAAACGATATCAAATAGTTCTTATAAAATTTTGTTTGTCTCGTGATATTAACAAATTATATTAAGCTTTTCCGTTCTCAATTACAAGAATATAAACTTTCAGCGAAGCAATCAACAAACTTGTTAAAAAAAGGATTTGTTGTAACTTGTAAACCAGTCGCTCAAACTTATTATTTAAGGAATAAGTTTGTGCTCTTTTAAAAGAAAATGTATTTTTGAAAAGTAAGTTATTAGTAATACGGCATATATTTTTGTTTGAATAATTTCAAACGCCGTTAATGGTAGAAGTTTAAAATTAATCGAAGCAACAAGCTTTTAGTTATCGACAATATTTACACTGTGCTCTAGAGATTAATATAGCAGCCATGTTGTCAGTCTAGCCGGATAAATAATAATTCATATATATGCCAACCTATTCCGTATAATATTTTATTACGGGACCATTTTAGTACGACAACTTAGTCTAGTGCTTGCGCAAATATAATACTAAGGTATTATTATTTATTGTAGAAGCTTAAGAATTTAAAATAGTTTAAAATTAAAATATGAGAATTGATTTAAAAAATAACGAAAAGATTTTTATGTAAAGATGCATGTGAGATGCAAAAATAAATGGTGCATGTAGTTTAAAATATATATATTGAATTCAAGCACGGATAATAAAAACCAGGATAATCCGAACACGGATAATCGGCAGTTTACTATACGTTAGTTACACTGAGACGCTCGGTGGCATAACTTATAATTAAATTTTAAGGGTTTTTGTGTTTTTTTTTTCAAATGAATTGTTTTTGTATTTTTGTCAAAGAAATTAAGTGCTAATAATTAATTATGGGGGGCTTAAGGTCGCCTCGGCGAAACTAAAAAAACCACGTTTTTGAAAGAAACGCACAAAAGTTATTTTGTATTTAAGACATTATATTTCAAAATAAAAAAAAATATCAAAGGTTTCCTTTTATGATAATTTTGGTTTGAAAAATATAGTACCTCAAGACCTCTTGGTGTTTTGGTGGGTTGCATATTTTTATTTTTTGGAGATAAAACTATTGAAATGTATTTAAACTGAGGTCACTTCACTTTTACGATAATTTGAGACTTGAAGAATATTACAACGCATCTATGTTATTTTTTGTAACATACCCCTTGGATCACTTCACCTCTAATGGGCCCATGTAGTATTAAATAAAATTAGAAATAGATTTTAAAATTAAAAAAATAACAAGTCCCTGATATTGGTGTTAGTTTTAGTTTCAAAGTATATTTTGAAGTTTGTTAAAAATATTAATTATTAATATTTAAAATAAAAAGTTCTCCAGTGTACAATCTATAGTTGTCAGCTGTAGCTACGGTCTGGTTGGGGTCGATCGTTCGAGGACAGGAAATACGGGTTTGCTAGGATCAACTGCGACATTTAACGATATAAAGATTCGCAAGGAAACCTTAAACAGACACTGTTTATGTCTTTGATATTGAATAAGTAACTACTGAAATATCGATTGAATGGTTTGATTAAAGTTTATTTAAATCACTGCTACAGAAATAAGGAAAACTATTTTAGTCTCACGGAAAAAGATCGAGGCAAAAGATATCGTAAATTATGTGTGTACTAAGGCATCCATGTCGATCCTATGGCGCCGTGGTTAGCGTTGTGGGCTTCCGTGTCGGACTGGTGCGAGTCCCATTACGAACAGAATTTTTGCATCCAATACCAGACGCTTTTTGTGATCCCGAGATTGACAGTTTTTCCGAACCCGGGTTTGAAAATTCAACATAAAATCGTTTATAAATTTGGGATTCAAAAATTCTAAATGAAAAAATTGGTACCTTTTTAGCCCTCGCGCAACTTTCTCAAATTTTCTCAATCCCGAAATCGCGGGGTTAGTACTATCACAATCCAAAGATTTCGGGATCACAAAATTGGACTTTTTTCGAAAATTATAGTTTTATGCAAATTTTCTAATGACCTACTATCTACATTTTGAAAAATGTAGACAATTCTTAAACGCACAATGTTATCGAGTCTAATCATATGAAGCATGTTGGAATTATTGCATTCTTCCTCTTGAATTTTACACGATTACACGTCATTAAATGAATAGTTGAAAAGTATTTAAAATTGCTCTCCTGAATATTTCACTGTTGTGAGTTGCTGCATTCTGCTTCACATCTTCAGGTATATTTTTCTCAATTACACACTTTCTGCTCGTTTTCTGTAAGATAATATATTATAAATATTGACGCTACCATTTTTAAATTGTGTGTGAATTCATGCAATTAATATTCTTTTACCACAATAAACCAATTACTTTGAATTAACTACAAAAATAATTGGAATGCTATTGCATCATTTGAAAAAAAGTCAAAAGATATTTTTAGGTGCCTTATAAGAAATTAAAGAGAAGTTATAATATATAGTACTATGGATTTAAACGCGTCTGCAATATCGACGAAGTTTTTGTCATTGGTTACATTTAATATATTCTAATATCGAAAAATATAATGTTGTAGCCTGATAAAATGGATATTTTAAAATAACTTTATTGTCCGCAGCAATGACAAAAAATACAAATGATCAAAGCAGATAACGGGTTCTTCTTTGGATTCTTTTATAGCTTTATATACTGAATATCAAAAGCTCCGTGCTATCTTCGATTATAATAAAATATTTATTCTCTTTAAGTACATATTTTCACCTTTTCTTTATTTTTAAATGTACAAGAAAACAATTTTTATTCATATTTTACTCATATAAAAGCATGACTGAAAACCACACATCGTATACTAAATCTGTACTTACTTCTCAACTTGTCTCTTGCATTTGCAGTATTATGGACAGAATGGGATAGGAACTGTTTTACCGATCAATAGAAGAAGTTGTGTGATTTGAAATCGCGTTGGTTTTGCAGGCATATCAGTCAATAATATTGTACTGAATATACTCAGTGCATTGATTATAGACGGGCGGCAAAGTCAAAGGCTCGCATACTGCATAGCGTTCGTTATGAATGAACTTGAATGCCAAAGTACCTATTGTAAAGACGTTTCAGTTGTAAATATATTAGTTAGAATGCGATTATTATTCGGAATGAATAAATATTCGATAAATAAGGTCGAATCACAAATACGATGATAATCAATACGTAGGCATTTAAAATTAATAAGTATTCAAACATTATTATTAGTTATTATTCGAAATGTAAATATTTATAGATATATGACGGATGAATAATAAATTCAAAAATAAAACGCTATTCTGTTACTAATTTCACATGTATTTAAAATGATCAGCTACGTTGGAAATGTAAGAGATGGGCAAAACTGGTTCTGGACATATTAAATAAATGTAGAATTAGTACAAAAAGTGTTTTATATAATATTTTAAATATAATGCCATTCAACAAAGCGTTGACAAATAACATTGTCTTGAAAGTGATAGAATGAATAATTCAAAGTAGAAGATCTTAATATGTTCAATGTTTTCGGTAATAAAATTGTAAAACTGTATTTTGTATATGCAATTAAAATTAATAGTTTTGATTAAATGATTTGGAAAAGGAAAAAATATATTTATTTACAACTGTAATAACTTACATAGTAAAATAAGATCCCTACTAATATTTTCAGCACGAATAAAGATTTTTGATGTCACTGGAATGTATATTGAATAATTTTTTATATAAAAATTAAAAGTCTCTTGATTATCCTGATTAAAATTATACCCATCAGAAATTCCGAATATGAATATATTTTAATAATAAGAACCTTCCTAATTAATTCGAATAGTTAGTTTTGAAAAACAGTGTTAATTTATTACATTTGACAACGCAAAAAATAATTTGAAAATATTATAGACTCTTATAAATATGCATATTTATACATACGTAGAAAGGGAACTTTCTTGTTATATGGAAACGTCATTTAAATTATTTTTATATATATTTTTATAATATATAGAAGACAAGCACATTAATTAAAAAAACATAATCTAGCTTTTATCAATTTTTCATTGCGATTTCAACATTCACAAAGTTATTTCAAATATATCGTTGTCTTCGCATATACAATTGTTATAACCCAACCTAATCTAACGTAAAAACAAAATTGAATCAGTTTCGGACAAAATAAAAAAATCTGTCCATCGTCTATATCGTCTAACAGGAAATTACTGTTGAAAGAAATACAAATTTAAATTATATACATATTTTTGATTAATAATCATTTTTTAGTTAAAAAAAACATTATATATATACTAATAAGAGTAAAACACAATTTTCTGAAAACTTTCTGCCATCTAGAGCAGCGTTTCTCAACCGGGAGCCATGTGGCCCCCTGGGGGGCCACAGCATGTCCCAAGGGGGCCACAGAAGAAAATATCAGTTTTGGGGAGCCACAGCAGACTTAAGGGGGGCCACGGCCACCCAAAATATAATGAACTAAAGTTTATATTAAAATGAAATAGAATACAGTAGGACAATTATACATTGCAGCAGAAATAATGTATGTATTATACATACTTTTTCTATTATTTTCCAATGGTATTTAGGGATACCATAATAATTGCATCTAAAAGTAAGTGTCGACAATATTGTATTGACTATCTTGTCCACGGATTTCTTTCATCACCCCGTGACAATATGAAACTCGTGTGCTTAATATGTTTTGCTTCGCTAATACTAATATCCATTTTATAAAACACTTGGGAATGAAAGAAAAACCATTTGAATAATTTAAAAAGCTTTAATAAGTTTCCACATAAAAGAAAATAGGACATATAGTATCCAGGCATTTCTTATATAAACACGAAACATTCATTTACTAAGCGTCAGTTCAAGTTCATCCGTGTACATGAACGCCTGAAGATGCCAAAAGGCGAAACCCGGGTCGTTAGTGACAAAATCTGTGAGAATGTACATAATTTAAACGATTCAAATTTATTGAAATTCCACCAAGCACCTTCAGTCGAAATCTTAAATTTTTAAATAATAATTTGTCTACAAAATTTTGTGTTGTCTTTTTTTAAAAATAAATGTATATATTTCATTTTTCCCGAGCCCCGAGAATTTATTACTATGGATAGGGGGGCCACGGAAAAATTTGAGACTCAAAAGGGGGCCACGGGCTTAAAAAGGTTGAGAAACTATGATCTAGAGCATTATCATAATCAAATTAATATAAAAAAGTGTTTTATTTATATAAAAATTTAGTCGTGCATGTCTGGAAGCCTAAATATCTTTGCTGCTTTTGACAAAAAAAAACTGTTATAATTTTCGGTTAGTGTATTTTTTATGTCTGTTAAAATTATTGAACTTTGTGCTTATGATAGCTACGTAACAAAATATGTAATACTAAATTATTTTTTTATCTTATGGCAGTTTAATTAGATATAAATAAAAAATTGTGCTAATGCAGTACAACAGTAATTAAACAATCTATATAAAAGATAGCTGTTTTTGGTTTTTAAAAATATTCGCTAACACCAAGCGAGTACTGATGTGGTTTTTATTAAATTACAGTAATAACATTCTTATGCTACTTTTTGTATGATATTTAATTATTTAATATTATAGCAAGATTACTACGATGGGAAAACATATAATTTATATTAAAATAAGATTTACAAGCCAAAAGGTTCGCGTGACAGCACGACAGTATAAAATGCATAATTACGATGGATTATTCGTTATTTATGAATGCGAAATTATCTCATTTACAGTTTCACGACGAAATTAATCACACTTTGATTTATTTCCTAACGTTGACATGTAACATTGGACATGTCTTGCGACGTCTGTTCACTGTACACCTGTAGTTATTCTAATGGCATTTCTCTGTTCAGGTATGTTTATGCACTTACCTGTAACGTCGTGTTTCATTCTCAAGAAGCATGCAATTTTCATTACCGACCAGGAAGTTATTAGCGACAATCCTCGAGAATGGTTTTGTCGACCAACGTATGTATTGAATTAAAAAAATACATAGTGTGTGCTGAGCAGGGATTGGCAATTCTGCAACCGCGAGAAATGTTCGTTATCAGAAAATATTTGAAGTGCCTCATTTTGAGTTTACTTTATTTTTGCAAATTTTGTGTCATATAACTTTATGACGCCTCAGAAATCAATCTGTACGTGCAGTTAAAGTTTAGTTTACTCTAGCGATAAGGTATTAGCGGGCTAAAGCTCCAGCAAGTTCAATACATTGAAACTGTCTGCAGCGACATCTATAATAAAGAAAAATGTTTCAAGATGTTTTTTTTTAATTTAGAATTATTTTTATTTTGTACACTTCCATGGAAGTGTACCCAATAAAAATAATTCTAAATTATTATTAAATTTCCATCAAGCACCTTCAGTCGAAATTTAAAATTGTTTTAAGATGTATTCACAAACATTCTTTGTTGTAACAGTTGATAAAATTCAAAAAAATCTAATTAGTAATTATTATTCTATTCCACTACCCCTTTACTGTATGAAATGAAAAATAAGCTAGTGAATGTTTGAATTAACCTGTTATTTTTTTTAATAAATTAATTCATCTCAAATAAAAAGCACTTATTTAAATAATACAGTAACATATTATATCATCACTATTTTTTTGTAATTCAATAATTCTGCATTTGAAAGTTATTAATTCAACATGTAATTAGGTATGGATACTATTGCTATGAATAAATAATTCAATTGACAATTTTTCTTAATAAAATATTTCGCTGTAAACTGTTTGACTCACCTTTAAGGTAGAAAATAATCCATAAATTCACCACGATTGGTATCGAAATATATATCAAACGACTTCGCCAATAATAGTATTTCATATTAAATTCTAGAATAAAAATTAAAAATAATAACTACCAAAATAAGAAAATCGTCAAAAAAGGATTCATAAATGCAGGAATCTGATAGTATTGGCTAGATTTTTACGCAAATAACACCAAACCGGCAGTAGAAAAAAATATTTTTGATTTAAAGCTTATTAGAAAAACACATATATTGTGACGTCAAATAACCGGTGTTTTTTTTTAAATTATTTTTAAACCGGTATTTGGGCTGTGTTTTAACCCCAGTATTGTAATCGCTCAACGAGGCGTACAGCAAAAACGCTTATTCCTCGGCTAACTAACAAAACAACGTAAACCACTTTTATTTGCCGATTCGCAGTAAACATTGGCATTGATTAATGTTCATTGTGTAACATAGTGCCAACGAAGTATTGTTATTACTTGCGGTTGAGCCCAAGAACTTGAGAAAACTGCATATAGCGAACATAATAAACTAGCTCAAAGCTTCGAGCGACGATGTATCACATATATATTTGCATGTAGATTTGTGATTTATCTTATATTGTGAATATGCAGTGCTTTTTTTAAAAATAAAGGTGCCGAAGCTCACTTCTAGACCGGCTTTTTACTAAATGTTTTTTTCTAATCCATGTCCGTTACCAATATAGAGCATAAGGCTTTCTAATGGAGATTTCTCAATGGAAGTTTTTTTTACAAAAATTGCTTGTTACACAACGCCTCTCTTTTTCAAACAATATATCAAGCATGAAAGCCTTGGTTCTGATCACAGAGTATGTCTATACACCTGATATTGTTTTAAAATATAACTTCAACTGATGAGTGTTACGGTACCCGCCACAAGACATTCAAAAGGAACATTAGATAGGAAAAAACAGGCAATGGTTTCCAAGAAAAAAGTAAAAATATTTTTTTGCGAGTAATCATTAAAAACATTAAAAATGCCCAGAAAAAGGTGCCTGAATGCCGTTCCTCAGTGTTACTAGGGATAAAAAGCACTGTGAATATGTATGTGAAATGATGAAAAAAGAATACAAGTTTATTTTATAAACACACAAATGATATTTGGTTAAATTCGGATCAAAGTGTGTGAATAGCATTTTTAAGATGAATCATATTTTTTTTATATCGTGACAAATAACATCTATCTTAGAATTAAAAGCGTGCAGAAGTTCCCTATCTAAACAGAATATGATTCAGCAGAACATGACCAAACAAAATATGATAAAATAGAATATGTTTAAATTATTATTGTGTTGTGTTTAATCACGTTCTATTAAATACGGTTACCGCGTGTACATAAGACGACGTTGACAATTTATATATTTTTTTAAAAATGACTTTTGTTAACTTGTTTGCATTTTATTTTTCATAAGGCTATAAAGGTGAAGAAAATGTTTTTTCTACAAAAAGCAGATTAAAAAATATATGGGTATATATTAGAGAGTTGAGACTAAACTGTAAAAATGTTTTTTTTTATTTATTTGCGCGAAAAAACCATATTTTGAAATTTTACAGTCTGTAAACCATACGTTGAACTTTGACATTGTTGTATCCTTGTATCAATTTTACTTACAAAATATGAACTAACAAGCTGATTTTATATTTCATATAAGTTATAAACCTTTACGAGCTAACTCTAAAGCATTTAAATACATGATGTAAAGCCTCGGAAAAAAGCTTTAATGACTTATTTCGCAAAAAAAACTGCAAGCAAGGTGCATCGCGCTTCGATCATTCGTTTTTCTTAATGATGGATTTAGATTTGAGTGCATTGCGTGTTCAAACTATAATTTATCACTTGAAACTTTTAACATTATTCAACATAAAAAGGTTTTCAGCAGGTGTTTTGTATTTATTATTTTTAAATTAATAATTAACAACCGGTATTGTAGTCACATAGTCAACGATGAAAGGTATTATTCCAACTAGATTTTGTGGCAACTTCTATAAATATACATTTTCAAGCGCTTCGAAACACCCTTTTTTACATATGAAGCGGTTACTTCAGCGGTAGTTGAAGTATAGCAAATATTTTACGAGTATTTTTAATAAGACTGTTATTTCATATAATAGAAGAAGAAGTTATGCATTCTGGTTACTGGCTATTCGTTATATTTTTAAAAAATGATTGTGCAGTACCACTCGCTTTAACTTTATATCGAATATCAAAACTATTTAACATTTTATTTAGATGTTATAGAAGTTAAAACCTTACCATGGTGAGCTAAGGCTCAGAAAGGCAACTAGCCACTCAAAATATTCAACGGAGAGAGTGTTCCAGATAAGTGATATAAATTTATTCATAAATCTTAAACAAAATCACAGTAAATCTTGAGCTGTTTTTGTAGTATGTCTGTAAAATCAAAATATACATTAATATAAAAGATGCATTGATACATACATACTAGAGCATCCAGTCTCGAACCCCTTTTTGATTCCGGGATTCTCAATAATTTTGAGATCTGGGTATTCGAGATATCGGGATTGTCCACTGGCGAAAAATATATGGAATTAATTCCGAAATAGTTCTTAACTCAACGACCTTCTTTGTTTTTTTTAGCTTCACTGGCTAAAAATCTTCCAAATTGACAGTTTCCACAGCTATTGAAATATGTAAGAGCTTTGCTTGATGTTTAAGGTCTACTTAAATATTAGAATTTTACTTTTTTCTGTATAAATAGCACTGTATTTTATTATCAGCTGATAATGCTCGCCATCAGCGTAACCGATTCTAATCATATAAAATAAAAGTGGAATTTGTACAAATGAATAGTTTTATTTTTAAAATACAATGGTTTTCCATCAAGACAGTGAATACCTTACTAGTGAAATAAATGATATATTATACTGAGCAGATTTTTATATATTGCTATTTTTTTTATTAAATTACATAAATCATTTCTAAATAGCCATTTTGCCTTTCAAAGAAGGCAAACTTTGTCATCGATTATCCATTGTAAAGTTGCGGTTTGATTGATTCCGCGTTCTTAACATTCTGCTTAGTTTTTTAAACTCTATGTGCATTGAACTCCAATAACTATTCATAGCACTTGACCTTTTGAAATTCATTGATGCAATTTCTTTGATATATACATATAAAATGTAAAAGCTCATTACTTCTGCGAACTGTTTTCAGGAAATGTAATGATATAATAATGGGCCCATTAGAGTTGAAGTAAACCAAGTGGTATTTTAGAAAAATAAAAGTTGGATGTTTTGAAGTAAAAAGTGAAGTAACCTCCGTTAATACACATTTTAATAGTGTTATATCCGTAAAATAAAAATATGCAATCCGCCAAAACGCCAAATAAAGAGGTGATTGTACTTTTTAAAAGTTGAACCATGTTTTTACCATAGTTTATTTAGTATAATAAATAAAGTAAAGAATATACAGTTATTAATTTACACTGGTAACAGAAATCAAAGAGTGGTGTGAAAAATCTGCAAACAACCATATTTTTGGATAGTAAATCAGTAATCAATAAAAAAATAATGTACGAAAGACATGTCGTTTCGAACAATCTAATCCTAAACCGCAGAAAAATGGGGCGTAGAGACAGCGATTAGTTAACCACTAGGCCTGTCCTAACCTCATCCTTATATCCCAACTCTCATCGAAAAATAAAAGTCGAGGAACTTAGTTTATTACTGCAGTTATTGTTAAAAAACTTTTAGATATCTCAATTAAGAGGTCATATGCACCACATTGGGAGCGGACATTGATTAAAAAAAACTATACATTAAAGAATAGATTTTCTGATTTATTTAGAAAATTATCGTATAAATATGCTTAAAATATCAATTGAATAACTTGTTGACTTCGGGTAAAAATATATATCACAATATTTGATTTCATTCAACGACTGGTATAACAATCAAAATTAATTTCCGTTTAAACATTCGTCGTTATGTAATATCAGACAGCACGTTGACAGCAATATTAACTACCATAAAATTGTACGTAAGTGAACTTATTGTATTTAAAACCGGTGTTCACCAAACTCAACAAGTATTAATAAAACTTTTATCATAATGCATTCATAATTAAAGCGAAATTTTGCGTTTAATTACTTGGTGATAAAATTCTTTCAATATGATCTGTCACTTATTACACAATGTAATTAAAAGTCTGATAAAATATTGATCGGAAGATGATTTATATTTTACGCTAGAGGCGATATGGATTGCTTTCCGATTTTTCGATATAAATTAAACCTAAATTATTGAAAAGTGTACAAATTATATTTATTCACATTTTTTTAAGGCTCGTATTTTTCCGGTCAGAATTTATATTAAATGGTCATAATATATCGGTCAGAATAAATAGTCTTTATTTAAATGAAATTAAAGAAAAACCTTACCTAACCTAACTTAACCAAAATTGTTACAAAATATTCTGACCGTATATATTTTTTTCCGACCGTTCATATTATTATTCTGACCACAAATTTATTTAATTTATTTCCTTTTTTTAGCCCTGTCATGCAAGCTTACAGTTGCTCGTAGGTTATGGCTTGGAGAATATTATTTTAGCTTATCAGTGATATATTTATTCATATATCGATTATCAATAAAGTATTGTAAGCACGTGTGATTTATCTACAGTTAATTATAAAGTAAAAAATACTTCAGTGAATTTTTCGATGATATTGATAAGTTTGTCAGTAAGCTAAATAATTTGTCAAATAAATATCGTACATGATTTTAATGATGTATTTGGTTAGTAATTAATATAAAAAACAAACCGGAAGAAATAATATTAAAAATATTAATAAGTTTTTATTAATTCAGGATTTATATTGCTTTATAAACAATGAACAAAACTTTTTGCTCAATATATTTTCATTTTTGACAGTAAATTAATATACCAAAGGGAACTAACTTTAAAATTTATTTGTAACAGGTCTTAAAAAATATATTTATAGATAATTTAAATCATTATTTAAACATTATCAAAATTATTGATATGAATTTTACAGTCTATACATTTCAATCGATTCAATTAGATCAGGGTTTCCCAACCTCATTCGACTCACGTACCTCTTGCTAGTGTATAACGTTGAATTGTACTACCATATAAAAACATTCAATTACCATTTTTTTATATTTGTAAATCATTCATTCCTGTATGTTCGCAATTATTGATTTTTTTTCGTGTACCACCAGCCAGCCATCAACCGCGTACCACGGGTTGGAAAATCTTGAATTAGATAGCTGACTTTGTTAATTCATGATAACAATTTCTCGATCTATTTTAGTACGGATAATATAAAATATAACTAATATAAATTGTCATTAAGTTTGCCCAGTCGCTTAACCCGGATTATTTAACGCCCGATATTAAAATTGCACAAATAATCGGACAAGTTATTCGAGAATGGCGTGAGTGGCTAATTTAAAAGCCAAGCGCGATAGACCGGCTGCGATTGCATTTGCAGTTAGGCGGCCATTTTCGCGATGCAGCCGGAAGGTGACCTTGGAATGCTAATCGTTCGCCGTGAACTTGGCCCAGAGTGGCCGCAGTCCGAGCTGGGATTGGTGGGCGGGCAGGATGGCGTGCGCATGCGCGGACAATTTGATGCAATAAATATTTTGTTAAATTATTGTCAGACCGCGATTCTTGCAGATGGCGAGGTGGATAAGGCGGCCACATTACGCTGGAAATGTGCTCCAACTTTTGAAGCCTTAGATACCCGGTGCACAGAGATGGTCAACTAACAAACAATAATTTATTCGACGGTAACTTTGTGGAAGATATATTTTTAAATATTATATCAAGATTGATTGTTAATTTATTATGTGAAACCTGTGCAATAATTATGGAATCGACTTTGATTAAAAAAAAAAACAATACATTAGAAAATGAGTAGCGTGTCAATATATGTTAATTATGTTAACCCTTTTTTCCCTATTTATTATTATACGAAAAATATTTCTTCGGCTCCATGGCACAGTTACCATGTTGACTACTATGCCGGACCTCACGGGTTCGAGTCCCACTACGGACAGCATTTTCCCAATCGACTTCTGTTCGAAAGCATTGATGTTTGAGATGTCTAAAAATTCCCAACTCCACCATTTCAATTCTGAAATAATGGGGTGTAACGAGAGCGATTAGCCACCCACTAGTTCTATCCTAGCACTCTCTTCGAACAAAGAAAAGATTGAGCAACTGAGTGACAAGCAGTTCTCGTAGAAAAAATAATTTTGAGATACCTCAATCACGAGACCAAATGCTCGACATTGGGATCGGACATGGATTCAAAAAATTGGAGCCTAAAAAGCGGGCTCACAGTTTACTGGACGTTATTATTTTAAGTGTGGGTACAGATAACTTATATGATTATAGGTACTATAAGTTATTGAGTTCAGACGAGTACTTTTTTTATGTTAGGGGTTAATCGGCAACTTACGAAGTGAAATTCCTTGCACAATTTATATTTTTTTTTTCTTTTGTATTTCTTTTATAATATCTTAACTTTTTTGCCTTGGCTTTACTTTAGTAATTAAAATAAACTAATAATTTGTAATATTTTTTTATCTAATACAAGCAAAAATATAAATATTAAAAAAATAATAGGTCGTTTTGTGTTAATAAAGTTCTGTCATCTAAATGCGTCGAATAAATAAAAACACTAAGAAAAAATCTCATACGATTACCGATTGTAAGCGTTCTGTTAACAAAAGTGTTCAAATTTTATTTGGGAATGTTGGTAATGTGTATAGTAAACATAAAAATGTATCTTTAAATTAACCAGTCCTTAACTAGAATTTCAAAGTAGATAAAAGCTGAACTTATGGAAATTTTAGAAGAATGTTTGAATGATTATTTTTCTTAACCGATACTTTTATAAGAAACATTTTTTTCTATTTATTCATGTCTTTCATGTTAAATTATTGAGATTTTATATATTAATACGTATGTTCTACATTAGGAACGGATATGATGGAAAAACGATTTTAAAATTAGTGTTATTTAATTATTTAAAGTTCACAAGATAGATATTTCATATAATTAATATTTTTATGAGTGAATAGGGCTGATATACTCATTTCTTTATGTTTCTAATAAGAGGACACTTTAAAAAAAGCTTTTTTAGATGAAACTTTGTGATCAGCTTGTATTAAAGTATCTAAGCATGCATTTGATTCAAGATTGCAGTCACGTTTTCGTGGTGCGCTCGCCATCAGAGTGGTCTTTTAAAAAAGTAAGCCCTTCAAAAGCGCATTAAAATTGTTCAAAATATTTTAGAGATAGATCTTGTGATTGCCAAAAAGTGTTTTTTGTGCCTCTGACATTTTTAATATTGATATTCGTTACGGTTAGCCACTTCGCTACGTGCACTTTTTAATAATTTTGCGGAAATTAACGTCTCTACAAAATGACGGATTGCTGAAAGAAAACTACGACTAAAACAACAGTATTTAAAAATAGCCCAACTCCGACTCCAATTAAAAAAAAAATCGAAATTTTATAGTTACATATCTATTGAAATGAATAAACTTTTGTATTTTAATTTAATTATAATGTTTTTGAGACACAACGATTGAAAATCGAAAAAATTCGCAAAACTGTCTGTACCGGGATTTGAGTCTGTAAGCAACTCCATCGCTGCCAGCGTTTCCACTTGACCACGGACACGGCATAAAAAATCAAAGATACAATGAAAAATCAAAAAAATAAAATTTCGTTGATATATACATATATAAAGGCTTTGGAAACAAAAAAAAACAGTCTCAATTTTTTCTAAAAAATGTGTTAGATATGTCATCATGTAGTGCTGGCAATTCTGCATAAGGTAGCATTTTTTAAAATACGATTCTAACATTAATTTATAAAACTGTCCGTACCGGGATTTGAACCCGGGCCCTCTGTAGCCGAAGCCAACAACGTTGACCACTCAACCACAGAGGCGGCAAATATATCATTTGAATTATTCTCACTACAGAAATAGTTATTCATACAACAGTGTTATTATTTTCTTGAAGTTCAGATTATGATGTAAAGGGTTTGATATGTAAAATCTTTGATTTAAAAATTTAGTTTATAACAAAAGCGGCTGTTAACACAGCCCTGTTACGTAGTAACAAGCAGTTTTCGTAGAAACTCTTTTGTTGAGCTCCTTATAGAGTCCGCAAGCTTAAAATTAGAAGCGGACATGATTGGCAAGGGTTATTCTGAAATATCTAGTGTAACTATTTTTCGCTACTCTCGTTTGGTAGCAAGTCGAGAAGTGACCATTCAACGATAAAATAAGTCACGAGAAAGGGTCGAATGTTCTTGTCAAAGTAAGAAAATATTAGCACATACATTTTGATTGTTCAATTAAAGAATGGCAATGAAAAAAAAAAAAACATTAAATTGGAACGTAGCCTCGAAATGAAAAATTGAAGGGCATGCGCAAGACAGTTTGATTTAATTTCTCAACTAAAATGGCATAACGACGGCCACGGTTTCCGGGCAATAGCAGAAAAATTAAAATTACTCAAGCGAGCACGATAATATTATTAGCATAATTTACAACAATGCGTACAAAACACGCTGAAGAAGTAAATTATGATTAGTCTTTTCACGAAAGATGAGTCAATCGTTATCCACATTAACAGTTTTCAATACTTAACTGGAAACGCTGTAACATAAGACTGAAAAATAATAGGAATATAGGAAGGAAGGTGTTGATAATGAACCGTCATGACAAAAACCGTTTCTGATCTTACTTAATAAATATATAACGAGTATTTTTTTAATATAATTTCTTTCAATCAAGTTTTGTCAGTAAACATCCTAAAAGTGACGAATGAATAATTAAATTCTACAATCCTAAGTCTTTGTTGTATTCATAACCCTTATGTAAACAACTTTTTAATGTGCTTATTTCATAATATTACAAAAAGCGCTATTTTCTCCTCGAGTACTACCAGAGTTTTTTCATTTGTGATCTTTGAAGAGGTGAGCAATCCACAGTGAAGCCACAGTGAACCTTATGAATTCATATGCAAACTATATCATTATACCCATACATATAAATGCACATGCACAAATATATATACATGCATACAATGCATAGAGAAATAAACTGAAGAGTATCACCTTCATGATGCCAAGGGTTGCGTTATACGTGTCATCAAGTTCTAGACGAAAAATCAAATCCACGGAGAGTCGTCGAGTAAAACTGTTCTTTGACCTAAACGATTTCTCGTCATAATTATGCCGGTAAAAGATCGTTGGGTTTTAATATTATCCTACCTCGCTGTGAACCTTTTGAGAGATTTCACAAACAATCTCGCGGATGGTAGAGATTTAATTATCTCTATGAAACAGCAAGTTACGCACGTACCGCGGGGTGTATCGTAATGTCGCAGTGATTTATATAGATTTAAATTTTATTCTAATCAATAACGATGTTTGTTATAGGGGTACGTAGTGTATTTAGACAAGTTTACCAGCTTTTGCGAACAGAGCTCTAATGAAAAACGTAAAGCGATTATGGCATACAGGCAATGTACCAGCAAACAAATTCGTTGTTTAATTAATCAGAAGCGCTTTTTTGTTCGCTCTTTGTGAGAAAGTTCATCGCATTGCGAATAAATTAACATTGAATCATAAAACGTACATAGGCATTACGTATTGTGCTATCATTAGGCATTGCGTTACCGGTTACAATCTGTGAGAAACGGTAAAATCATGATCAAATAATAGGAAGTGAATTTGATTGCTTCATTAAAAACTAAATTAATAATTAAAATATGACTGATTCCAATCATCCACGATGACTTAAAGGTTGAAAAAAAATACGCTTCATGTTAATTAAGACTTACTTGCTAACAATCCACACTTCCGTGCTGCGATCCGGGGCTTACATCCGCTGAAAAAATAAATGTACATATATTGTCCTCAAATTCAATCGTTAATACTTTAATCAGACATGTTAGTTCTGACGATAGCGCAAGCCGAAATAGCTATCAACACATAAAATTATTAAAAACTGTAGAACTTAAATACTTTGTTATTTTTAATCTGTTACTTCCTTTCAGGTTGTCATGTAAAATGCCTGAAGATAGCGAATGGCGAAAATTGAGTCGATGGGACAAAATTCAAACGGTTAAAATATATTATTCAAATTTCATCAAGAATCTTTAGTCAATATTTTTAACTTGGACACATACATATTTTTATAAACACATTTGAGACAAAATATCGAGTTTTATGGATTATTTATATACACAATATTCTCTTTTCCAAGTAAGTAAAACCGTATTTATTTAAAAATATTTAAGCAATAAATCTATTCCCATTATGCCTGTCTGACGTTTCCTGTTTTGAAAGTCAATTAAATCTTAGTTGTTGACTTTTAGATAAGAATATATAATAATTAATTTAATATTGCGTATATATATATAATTTAAACGTATTTAAATAAGAATATTGGCTAAATGTAATTGATACATGTAATTAACGAATAAGCGAATCAAAATTAAAAACTGTTTGTAATATAAGAATATTAATTAAAAACTGAACCGGTTTGTGTTTTTTTAATATTAGACCACCGTACATAATTAACTTGTGATGAGGCAATTGAAAACAACGAACGCACTTTAATATTTAACATTAGAAAACATTATAGACTTTGATTTATATCAGCCGCATTAAATGTTTATATTTATTTTGAGCCGATCTTCTTTTGACTTATATTGATTCAAAAAGCAATTATCATGTATGTAAAATAGAACGTTAATTAAGCATTATTTGAATGAATATAATATTAATTGAATACTTGACTATGGTTTTCTGTAAAAATAAGTTAAATATATAACTTTAAATTATAGTAAGATTAACAAAACAATATAAAAGAATTCACCGCATTGGCAGACTTTGTAGAAAAACGCATTGATATATTTGACTTCTTAGTCAACAGCAAATGAAAAATTGTGCTTTCAAGACAAAGCCTGTAAGGCAAAGAAGCATCACCCACTCTATCAAATGGCAGATGAAAGTAACGAAAAGACTTACGCTCCCAACTATTGGACATGTCAATTCTGTTCAGGACATGGCAGTTTCGCTGCCAAGCTCTAAGCTTAAGTGCAAACCACCAGAACTTGGTCAATATTGAAGTCGGAAAAATCCTAGCACAAAACCAAACGTTAACGTTCGTTATGCCACGGGAAACGCTTGTTGGACACAGATGTATGGCCGTGGAGGGTGTTTGAAAGAATTGTGCAGCCCAGACATTTAATGATACAAACATACATAGTTATAATTTAAAAAATGATAGATTTGTGCCGATCTAGCACACCTAAAGTTAGGAATTAATATACAAAAACAATTTGTTGCCTTTAAATCTGTATTTATGCTATCCTAAAAAAAGGACCTCCAAATTTTATTGCTCCTGGGGCCTTCCATGTGCTTGATCCGCCACTGCTTTATACTATAGACTATATTAGATTTGTGTTTAAGGAAATTTAAGAAAAAAAAAATTGAGAGCATTTTAATAAAGCATGAAGTTTATCTCAAAAAATAATTTGATTGAAACATGCATTAACAGATACGACGTTGAATCTTAAAAGTGACGAATGAATATTAAGATGCGATATCATTAAAAAATAAAAATGAATCTTTTATTAACGTTAAATTGATTACAAAATCATGAGAACCGAACAATAAATTTGTTTGTGTCACCAATATTGCCAAAAAAACGTAATGGAAGATATCGATAAAAATAAAACCGCTTTTATTGTCTTTTTCCGGCCAAACCGGAGCAAAGCCACAACTTTTATTGTTGAGCATTATTTAGATTACCTGAATTGCAACGATTGCACGAATCGCTCTTGATTTAATTGATTGCTGATGGTTATTGTTGGATTTTAAGATATGCGAAGAAGTGAGAACTCTTAAAAAGAATCATGATTTCTATCAGATCTCCGAATAAACTTCCTTCACAAAGTTTTCGGCAATCTCACGATCATCACTTAGAATATTAAGACTCTATACGCAAAAGTTGATCTACGGTTGAATGAAATTAATTATAAAAAAAATAATGAATAAATAGCAAACTAAGGAAAAATAATCTCATTGACAGTGCGGAATATCTGCTTTTTGCTCTAAGTATAACACTTAAATCAGCGCTTAAAAAAATAATTGACCAATGAAAACACCTGACATTTTAATATGTCAAGGGGCATATGAAGATAATTTTAACTTTCTACATTCATGATTTTACGAAAAGAAAAAAGTAAATCTATTTTAAAACTATCATTGATTACAGTTATTTACTTTGAGGCTTATGTTTGATTGATTAAATTAGCATTCACCGGATAGAACTCCATTAAAATAAGGTGAAAAGTGTTAATCTAATATTCATCTTGTCGTAGCGGTATCTTTATATTATACTTGTATAGATAGGTCCGAAAATGATAGGTTGAGTGACTGAGTAACAAGCAGTTTTTGTATTACAATTGATGTTGAGATAAGCTCTATGTATAGTACATATCGACTGTGGAAAGGAAAAAGGACGTAACCCACACATATCAAATTTTACAGGAGGCGCTAAAAACTTGTTTTGATGATTTAGTGACATATGCAAATTATGAATTATACACAACTTGAAGTGCACGGATACTTCTAAACTGGTGTTTAATTGACAAAACCTAATATTGATTAAAGAAATTGTCTCGGAAAAATCTTTATTTCAGTGTTTTTCTTGGTTTTAAATTTATACAAGGTCATCTTTTTCAAACTTAAAAGCTAAATTTAGATACTAATTCGGCATTTTCACCTTCCATCCTTTCGATAGAATGTGTGTCAAGTTATATACATTGTGATTATCGAATAAAAGCTGTTTTGGAAAATTGAGGGTTACGTCCTCTTTCCTTTCCATAGTCGATATGTATAATGGTAGCGGACACGATAAGAAAAAAATATGTACTGAATTAAATGGAAAAATTGGAAAAAAAATATTCCTTAATTGGGAAGGCGTTTGTGTAAAATTGACAAGCTAAGCCCAGCAAGCAGAACGGAATGATTTTAAATTGAGATTTTTTGATACTCGGAGCTGAATAGATCACACCTGGCGGTCAAGGTTTTTTTAGAATAATGGCTGACAAGGAAAAGCGCGCGGGGACAGAGGAGGGGCGAATATATCCATCGGTGCAATTGTTGCTCGCGAACCGAAGCTCGTAGGTTTGCGATTGTAACGGTAAGCATCACGTGGCTCCGCGGAGTCCATCGACCTCCGAGACGAAGACGAAGAAAAATACTGCGTCACCGCCTCCTATCCTCTAGCTACGCCGCGGTAAAAGCTTACACGTGGCAACAATACGGAAAACGGCCATAGGGACACGTGTATGGATTCCCGCTACGGGGCGACCTGATATTCCAAGGTCTTCGTGATTAGTTCAATGTTATTTTGCTTAAACTACAGGTTGACCCATTTGAGTAGGAAGAATTCGTACTGTTGTTTATCATTTTGATTTCACTTATGGCAAATACATTTAATCATTGTTTATTAATATCTAGCAGCTATAAAAATGTTTTGGTGTTTATTCTCAATTCTTTATTGAAAGGCATAATATTTAAAATAATAATACCAATTGCAAAACGCTATCAAATAATCACGATCCGTTTCCGGTGCCAAAAAATAATAATTAAATACAGTTATGTAACATATCCATAATAGAAAATTTTCCATTATATCATTGAATTGGATGTCTTATAGTGCGTTGTGTCAATAAGAAGAAGATTTAATTAAACTTCAACATTAATATAATTAAATTATGGAGTTTATTGAATATTCGGTACGTACTTTAAAGTATTATTTCAATAATAATACCTTTCCTAAATTCACTACGAGACTAAAGCATCATTGAGTTGTTTTTTCTGTATATATTTTCTTTCAGTCGTTTTGCCTTATTCCTTTAGATTATTTTTAAAAATATAATCGAAAAAATAGTATGCTGAAAAAAAATGAATTTTGATTTAAAAATCTCTCAGCAGTATAGATATGAATAATAAATAATACGTTTTCGATTGGCTTTGACATGTAACTATTTAATTTTCTTTTAACTACCGCTTTCCTGCAAAATATTCATGTAAATTTCCCGACACAATCGCCAATTTGCAATTCATCAAAATTATTACAGAATACGTATTTAATAAGATAAATGTCAATTATATTCTATCGTGGTTATATGCGGTCAAAGTTGTAATTTCGATTGATTGCATCATAAAGTATTTACAAAATGGCGACATCCCGTCGGACATGTTCATAAAATGGATGCTTGCAAAGCGAGAGCTATGATGATTCAGTGGCATACACGGAAATCATCGGTAAAATTGTTATTCATTAAACAGATTCTTAAAATAGACAATATTATTCATTTTCGCTTTACGAAATGTCAATAATAAAACTGATTTCAAATAAA
Source organism: Himalopsyche tibetana (assembly GCA_030503985.1). NCBI lineage: Eukaryota > Metazoa > Arthropoda > Insecta > Trichoptera > Rhyacophilidae > Himalopsyche > Himalopsyche tibetana. Next base: position 21,032,953 of record JAPJYX010000005.1, read on the forward strand.
ATGAATAAAAAAAATGTTATACAAAATTATATCTTATAATTTTGTTATTTCACGGAAGAAGCATCCGAACAGATTAAGCTAAACTATAATTTTCAGTTGTGAAACAAAAAAAATCATTATATATCAAAGAAAATAATTTAAATATAATATAATAAAAAATACATTGAATATATTTGATTTATTTATTTTTGTAACAGTATTTAATGAAGAAAATTGATACATACAAATGATTGCAAATTATTTTTGCGAGAACAGCTTGTTCTTCATTAGCTCAACCTACCTTTCCGCTTAGGAAAATAATATAAAGATAGAGTAAGAGAGGACAAATAGTAAACAAATCATTCTTCATACACCTCTCATTCAGGATTGAATTGATTGTAGGAAATATAAGCTGTTTTTTTTTTTAATATTTCAGACTGACCGATAATATACATCTATACCTTTTAATGTGTTCACTGTCAATTCTTGTTGGAGTAGCATTATATTTAAAAATACACTATTTTGTATTATAATTTTACATTAGTTCTTAATGATCAAAGTGGCTGGTTTTACGCGGTTCATCGCGGGCATTATCAACTGATAAAAAAATAATTGATAAAAGGTTATAAGGTGAAAAAATATAAAAGTATTTGAGTTGTACAAATACTATTATATATATTGTTTAAAGATATTTTGACTTACACCTTTTATTTAATATTTCCAGTTTCTTATTACAATAGAGTTTTACCAAGTAAATTCCAATTAGATCAGTATGATACAGAGTTATTTATATAAAATTAAGTAGTGCTAATAACGAAATGTAACAAATACATTTTTTTTTCACATTGTTTTATTACTCCTCGGTATTATTATAGTGCTACTTATTTTTCTAGTTGTCACTACTCGAGATGAGCAAAACGGGTCGTAGTATTCAATAAAAAATGTGAAATTGGCTCAAAGAATTGTTTAATTTAAATAAATAATTTAAAATAAGTGCAAAAAAAATATTTAATTTTGAAATAAAGTTTGAAATTTATATAACGGTTCCGTTTACAACTGGTAACCGCCTATGAGATGTGTTAATTTTACGACGTAATTGACAAACGAATACGGCGTGCTTGAAATGAGAGAAATAATTAAATAATTTTAAGATACCGATTGAATTTTAGTACGCCTTAAATATTTATTAGAGAAGCGTTGATGTATAAAGTATTTTTATTAGACCAGCACGTTCTCCACTGTAATGCATGCATCTTGTTCTTGCATCAGCATACCAGGTTGCGAATTAGCATCTCTTGCTAGCCTTTAATATGTAACACTGAAACCAATCGTGACTCGAGTGAAAGATTCTAAGTGAATGTTATGACAAATTATCATATACTCGGTTGACCTGTGAATATATCAAGGCACTGGTACAGCTAAGAGTCAGACTCGTTGGTGGAATTAAGTTATGATGAAAAGATCGCGAGATTTGACATGCGTGATGTTATTTTAATATTACTTTGTAATAGCGTTTGGTTACGAGTGAACGCCAGCACTAGGGTTGTCTTAACTAGATTAAATGTTGAGTCCATGTTGCAATGGTCAAAGTCATTGGCTTCTGTGACGATCTGAAGGGTTCGAGTTAATGTACGAACAGCATTTTTTTGTAATCAATTTATCGATTTTTGTAGTAAGGCATGTGTGTTTGTGATGTCTAACAATTCTTTATACCCTTCTAATCCTAAAATAACATTTAACGAGAGTTATTATCTAACTACAGCGAAACCTCCAATCACACTACCCCAAAATTACGCTCTGGTTTGAAATTTTCGCCGCAAATCCCCCAATTTGCACTGTCGCATTCCATTGTCGTTGCTACGAGACGGTCGTCTATGTGGCGCATACAGTCAAATGTTGGCTAGCGTCTGTGTATTCAACACGTCCCAGGCTATACACGTATAGCCAGGTGACTGTCTATGTGTTGGATTTCGGAGCGCTTTGCATTTTATCACCTGGTAACTAAATATTTCATCCATATTTTTTTTTTAAATCTTAAGAAAATATTAGTTTTACATTTTTTACGGAAAAAACTAAATCCCTATTTTTTTATGAGATTCACTCCCCCAATTACAATACCCCGAATTACAATGTCCCGACTGTAGTGTAAATAGGGAGTTTTACTGTACTAATCTTGCCCTAGCTATATTCTTTTCATCTCTACATCCTGTAAAATGCCTACATTTTGATAAAACAAAGCTGTAATAAGCGCTTCCCGTGGAATAACTTTTGTTGAGATATCTTCATATTAGTCCAAATGCTTTACATTGTGAGCGGACACGAATAAAAAAGAATACTTTATTAGATATTCAGAAACAAAAATTTAATTTAAGTATAATAAAATCAAAACCTAATGAATATACGTATATCGAATAATAATTTGATAATCTAATTATATGTTTTAATAACCAATTTGAAAAATAATAATTGACAATTGATGGGTGTATCTCCAAAGTAAATTTATTGAACATGATTTATTTTTGTTATATATATATTTCAAATTGTGCTTAAGCCCAATAAGCTGTTTTTAATTTAATTTACTATTTCAATAAAAGTGTATCATTTTAAATGGACTTTTTATATTGATCGATTTAGAATATTTCTTCGTTGTTACTCACACCGACTTTGAAATTAATTTTGTACTACATTGCATGCTTTGATGTTCTTGTATAAAAAATACTTGTTCGAAATTTTCTCCATTAAACTGCATTTATTACTGATTTTAGTCAAGTAGTAAAATAAGTGCACTTTGAAAATACCCCCCTTAATTTATACATTTAATCAGTGGTCTAATAATTGAGTGCCAATTATATTATATAGCATATTAAAGCGGTTATCTGATAATAATAAACGGCGATGAATAATATAAGATATGAATAAAAAATAGCATGTATATTTAAAATTGAATCATTTACAAACTTAACAACGTAGCACAAAGTTAAAATGGGCTTGCACAGTAATTATGACAGCACTTAAATAAAACGGAATCTGATAAAATTAACACACGTTCTTGAATCGCGCGTGTCTTCCGTTGACACGATGTTCTTCAAACCCACCCGAGGATCCAATCTTAGTTTTCATCAGTCATGATCCTCAAAGAACGTAGCGAAGATGGTACTGAGCTACTCCCACGGGTGACCAGGTGGTTGCAGTCTGTGAGCGATTATCTGAGTGACTGTTGTCATTGATATTTAGAAAGTACAGAAGGAAGGTACTTTCTACGTAACATTTAATCAAATTATTAGACTAAAAGATTCCTTGATGAACGTCAATTGTTAAAAATAAGCTTCTTTGTCTGGAACGACTCAGTAGTTGCATTTATCACACCATTTACGTGTAGGCACGTGATAGTTTCTTCAATTTTATTTGTGTCAAATCATCATACTTCCATCTTTATTTTTGATGTAATAATAATCATTTCGACATCAAGTTTTAAAAGCTCGAAAGAGTCGGATAGAAAATTTTAATTTTAATTAAAATATACTCCGATTCAATTCAATTCAATTCAATCATTTTTTTTAAAAATTTTAGAGTATCTATACTATTATACCATCTTCAGTCAGCTCAGCATGCAGCTCCAACACTATGGACTTTTATAGTTTTAATACACATTATTAAATATTTTTTGAATACGACTTTTGCTTTTTTTTGTGACACAGGACTCCAAATCTCCTTATTCCGACCCCACAGCCCTGGTCAGAACCATCTCATTGTTATTAATGATAACGATATTTTTAAGCTCAGTTCTAAGGTAAAAAGAAACATTAATTTTACAATAATATCACAATCACGACGGGGCAACATAGGCAAAAAAAAAATTGTATCAGTTTTTTAATCCTTAACACTTTTTTGTTTTTGCTGAAAATGAACTGCACGAAGAAGTGGATTAAGTGGAAAAAAATAGAAGGAACGTCGATTAAAAGATGTTATTACGAGAAAGTAGATTGAAAAGTCTTTAATTTTTTTCTTAAGAAAATAAGAAAAATGTTGAAATGAGGCCGTTTAATTAATTATCTTTCAGTTCGGTAGCTGAGTGATCAAAATAACTTCTTTGCTTCGGTTAGGATGTTCACGGACTCAAATTTCAATTAATTAATTTTTCAATCGATTTGCATTCAAAAGCAAGGATGCTTGTAATATACACTGATCTCCCTATCTATACAGTAGATACGTTCCACGCAAAACCGTGTAAAAAAACATCCTGGAATAATAAAAAAATATGGCGGATACGTTTCCTGGTATGAAAAATCAATTCAGTATATCAAAAAATAAAACTCATTATTGATTATTGTATCTCAATTTTATTTAGAAACTACTTAAAAAAAATTAAAGGCAACATAAAAATTATTCCACCCCTCTTTTTCCTTCCGCATACTTCCCTGCGCACAGTTCTGGGTAGTAAGTACATGCGAGGGATGTATGAATTTTCAAATTACTGTTTGATTTTTTTTCACGGAGTTTAGTGTATAAATATTTTTCTATTAATTTGCAACTGATAGTTTTGTTCTAATCATATCCTTACTCAATACAAAAAAAAACGTAAAAAAATATTTTCTTCGAATATAGTCATTAAAACCTTTTTGGAAAATCGCATATCGCCTCGATTCGTTATAAATTTAGGTTATCCTTGTTTATGTTATTTTTTGTATACCACTAACGGTAAATATTAAAGTGGTGGGTATTTTCGTTGGGAAGAATTTATAATACTATTAAATAACAGTTCTGTATCGGAACAAATTTTCCTTAATATTAAATAATTGGTTGCGTCCGACATAACTAATGCCCATCTATAATTTAATAATATCCACCATTCATTTTGAAGCGCTATAAATTAGAGCACTATTCAAAATTAAGACCATTTCAAACCAATTTGTGTAGCTGCAAAGTTTTTACACTTCGATATTTTAAATTTTAATTGACGGGCTATCTTTAATATTTTTTTATCGCTAGTATTTACTAAAGAGTTTTTACATCATTAAATAAATTCGTTATTTTGTTATTATTTTCTCATAGTTTTATTACTGCTCTTGAAAATAAAAATTGTTGCAAAACGTTGGATGATTAGTATTACTCATAACACGATGTTCACATCAAATATTAATTGTACTCAATGTTTTTCTATAAAAGATTGATTCCAAAAATATTTAATTAAAAAAAAAAGTGTGATTCTTTTAACAGCCCTATATGTTATTGAGCCCCCGAGAGGTAAAGTGAGCCGACTACTAAAATTTAAAAAAAAACATTTATAGTCATAAAAACAATCACTTATAGTCTTTATTTGGTGTTTTGGTGGATTGCATATTTTTATTTTACAGAAATAACACTATTGCAATGTGTATTAACTGAGATTACTTTACTTTTACGATACTTTAAAACGTGTAGAATATTACAACGTATTTAACTTTTTTTTTTTATAAAATACCGCTTGGCTTACTTTACCTCTAATGTGTGTTATATATTATTCATATAAATTCAAATCATCCATTCCCCGTATTTATTGAGTTACGCATTTTATATTTTTATAAATATCGTCCCTTTAAGCAGTGATGCACAAACCGCGGCCCTTTTTAAATTTTGTGGCGGCCCTTATATCTCTTTCATAAACATATTTTTTTCACGTAAAACATTTATTTAACAAACGTAAGCAAGCTTTTTCTTCAATGAAAAATTAAAAAAACATTTAAAAAATTAACAAAGACCAAGAACGCATAACTCATGAATTGCATATAAATGAAACATAAATATTTCACGATGAAACGATTTTTAATAAACAAGTACTTATAATCCTTTTTTTGCATGGCTTATTTATTTTCAAAATAACACGGTAAAAATAATATAATGGAACCTATTACTCTTTTATCAAAATTAATTTAATCTTTTTTACACGATTTTAAGGCTGTTTTACATGGAACGTACATATGTTCAGTATAAATAAGAATTGTGCGTACTTTAAATCATTTTCTTCTTTGTGGCCCGAACCCACGATAATTTGTTCAATGCGGCCCGCTAGAAGGTAAAGGTTGTGCATCACTGCTTTAAAGCAAAAAGTGACTAAGCGATAAAATGATAGTTTTGAATTATGATCAAATGAAGTTTTTCCCAAGCTAAATTGGCTTTTCTTCAAACAATATTTAATATGCTTAATGAAAATTATTTATCCATTTTTTTTTGATTTACTGAATAAAACTAGAACAAAATCTTTACTTCGTTATGTCTTTTTTTATACTAGAAATATCACTTTGCCACTTTTCGCACTGATAGAAAACCTGTACCAGAACACTTAGCATTAAATAACTCATTTTTGCAAAAAATGTTAGTTACGTTAGGGACGGTATACAAAATAAATAATGCGTTTATTAATTGAATCTTCATTTAAAAATTTAATACAACCCTGTATCACAAACATAAAGATTAGTGCTGAATCAAACATCTTATAAATGTTAAGTTATTTACTTTTTTTATTGTTGATAAAGTTTCATTCAAAGTACAACAAAAAATGACGTGTTCCCAGTTTGGTTTTGAATGAAATGCACGGTCACAATACCAATCAAATTGGCCACCTCTGACATCCATTAGTCAAATAGTTATCGATTTTCAATAATTATTATTCATTATATTGCTAATAACAACAGGAATATGAACGATTAAAAAAATACATATTTGATAATTGATGATGGTTTAATATTACGAAATAGTCGTGGGGGATCGTTAGAATCAATCGTGATAACGATACGTGTTATTTAAAAAATGACGAAAATCAAATATCAAATCAATCATTATCTAATAGACTGCATTACGCCGTTTTCACTTTGCAGGTTTCTTGATGTACGATGGATTACCAAGAATGACATCACCACAACTAGGGATTGTAATACATGCCGGTTATATCAACATCGGTATTTCGGTTTGTAATTTTAAATATCGGAATAACGAAAATATTACAAATAAAAAAATACCAAAAAATTCGGCCAATTATGACCGCAATACCGGAAGAAAAAATATCGGTATTTGATATTTAAAAAAATGCATTCATAATTATTTATTACATGTACTGTTTCTTTGAATTGTAATATAATCTATTAAATGATAATTCATCAATGCCTGAATTTGTCAATACTGACCGTATCTTCGTGAAATATGTAGGACAGCCGGTCTGGATCTTGTATCTTAATTTTTTTATCCATGTCCACTCCCATTGTGGAGTATATGACCTCTTAATTGAAGTATCTCAACAAAAAGATAAAAGGATAAGGCTAGAACAGAACTAGAGGTTAAAAAATCGCTCTCGCTACGCCCGGTTAATATAGCATCTTAATACACGAGTAGTAAATGTCGTTGGTTTTTGATACGATTTTTAAGAGCATAAATCCCAGTGTAGACAGTTTTATAAAAAAAAAAACAATCCATTAATTGATCTGTGCTTAAAGGCATGCATGTCTTAAATTGTTTCTCACTTATTCGATATTAAAAATCGGAGCGTAGCGGGAATGGCCATAAAATCATATGTCTTGTTCTAACGTTATTTGTGTATCGTTATTTTTTCCCTCTATGTTGAAAACTGGTGTGGTTAAAAATATATGTATCATCGGCTTAATTCTAACATCACGTAATTCATTTTTTTCAGGTTTTGCTGATTTCGATTACAATCATATCAACGAATTTGTTCGATTAATATCCAAGTTTTAAATTAATATCATAGTCCAAGTGGAAGAAGGTCAAAAAAGCAAAAAACACAATATAACGTATCTTTTCTTATATTTATTTATTCTAATATAATGTAAGTTTTCTACATTAAGTAAATATAAAAATAAATGATTATTTTTTAAAAGCATAATTAAAAATAGTAAAATATTCTACTACAAAAAATACACGAATAAAAATTTGTTTCTGTAAGTTGAAATATTCAGTTTTAACTGCCTCCTGAACACTTAGAGTAAACTGACTTACGTGATGTTATGATATTGTAATAGTAATGTATTGTAATTGTAATAGTAATGTAGTATTGTAATGTAATAGTAGGTAGTTTACATTTTGTAAACAGATATTTCGGTATTGAAATATCGGTAGCCCGGTATCTCTGTAATACCGGTATTGGAATCCCTAACCACAACAAAGCATCCTGGTTTGATGATCTCTGTGGGAGAAGTAGGAAGTGTCCTTGGCGATCTTTTCGAGCGCTGTCAGCCATCTGTAAAGAATATTTTTTGTGCGTTATAAATGATACAGCCTTGATTTTACGATTGGACATTAAGATTCTGTGAATGTACTATTTCAAATTGCTGTTAAATTACTGTAAAAAAAATGTGGTACTTTTGTCGTTCTGAAATTACAATCATTACGGGCGATTTTAATTTCATGTCGCGCAACGGACTTTTCATAATTTATACTTGTGTAAATAAATCAACCATGCTTTAATATAAGAAAATGCAAACTGTAATAGCAATACACATATTTTAATAATTTTTATAATTCCGATTGCTAATTTTTAGCGGTAAGATATTATTTAATATAATTTAAGATTTTCGTAGAAGAAGAAAAATTTCAGATTAACGTTTTTGGCTTCCGTGCCGGATCTCACAGGCTCGAGTCTCAGTATGAATAGCATTACTTCGATCGATTAATCGATTTCTGTTAGAAGACATGCATTTTTGTTATGATTAAAATGTCCTCCCCTCCCACCCTTCCGATTCTTTGATAATTGAGCGTAGAGAGAGCGATTAGTTAACCACTTGTACTGTCTTAGTCTTATCTTTATTTCCTTACTACTCTCTTTGAAAATAGAGAGTAGTAAGTAACGATTGAGTAACCAACAGTTCTCGTAGAAAAGCTTTTGTTGGGACACCTTCATTAGGAAGCCGTATGCTCCACATTGGGAGCGGACATGAATTAAAAAAAAAAAAAGATTTTGACTGACGGAGTTTGGTGGAATTTCAATATTAAATTTGAATCGTTCAAATTTTGTAAACTCCCTCAGGTTTTGACACTTTTAACCAGGCTTATCGTTTATTATCTTAATGCGTTCAAGTTCATGGATGAACTGAACTGGAGATTCCAAAAGGCGAAAACCATTTTTAAGCGAAAAAAATAAAGAAATTTTAAAAAATTAAACACAAATTGTCATTATATAATAATGTCAGAGTTGGTGTCATATATGAGCAAAACTAATCCTGATCATACAATGAAATCGTGCATTTTTTTAATCTAATACAGATGATAATTCATTTTACTAAATTTTTTTTAAAATCTGATTCTTTTATGGTCTGCCTCAATTTGCTTGTAACGATGAATAGTAGAAAGTAAATCGATTTAAAAAGTGTCATAAATGTCTTTGAAATGTTTTTGAGCACGATCTTCAGTTTCCATGGAAATCCAGATGCTTCACATTGGAAGGAAACGAGAAGCGAAAACAGTTGACTAGCAACTAGTTCTTTTACACCCATATATTTAATTAATATCATAGATTCTTTCGGTATTCGCAAACAATCACTAAAAAAACATTTTTAAAAATAATTAAATGGCAAATATTCATTCATGCAATAATACGGCAGAATACTCCGCTGATAATTACGTAACCATTCAAATGAGTTTTAAAAAAATACAAAAATATTGTTGGCGAAAATCAATCTATGGGTCAAAACAATTGTAGGTTTCATTCATGACGAGTTGCAACCCGTTGGAAAATTTAAAAAAATATATATTTTCCTCTCTTATTAAAACCTAAATAATTATTTAAATGCAATAATGTACGTTCGTTGGAAGCAAAATTAAAACATTTTTTCGACAGAATTCAAAAAACGAACCGTTCCCAAATCAAATATTTTGAAAAAAGAATCACGTTTCGGCAGAAGCTCGCCCCGAGATAGCGTACCGGGATTCTGAAAACGAAAATTCCACTCACACAAGCAGCGTAACGCAAGTAAATAACTATCAAGTCCATTTAAAGAGAATTGAGCTACTGTAAAGCAATTAAATAATAGATTTTGTTAAAAAGAAAGTTAAACCAATATTTAGTTAGTTTAGCAGTGTTAATACAACTTATTTTGTAAGCAAAATTTGGTGACAAAATGAAAATGTATGTTTCAAAACAGACGTTTCTTCGCACAACATCAACTCAATGACACATATACCTACAATGTAATAAAATATTGTGCTGTGTTCCCTCCCAGTTTTCATACCAATGAAAACGAAGACATATTTTGCTATATCTATGTATTCCCGCAAACTGACACTGATAGCTTATAAGGAGTTCTTGTAAAAGGCAAATATATATTAATTAAAGTAATAAATGATTTGAATAAAAAAATAAACCACCCATTATTTACTGACATTATATATTTTCAAAAATCTTACTTATCGTTTCATGAATTATGTATCTGTATCAATTTATATTTTTATGAGTTGATTATGCTCGCGATGAGCGAAACTGGTTCTATTCTTTAAATAAATAAAGTGAAAATATTACAAAAAACTGTTTTTTATGTGATAAATTACATTCATTGTTATTTATATAATAAGTGATGACTGCTTTTTTTTAATATTTAGAATTAGGAACTTTACCCTTGATCATAACCAAAGCCCCTGATAGACTTGACTTAAGACTGCTATGTCATAACACAACTGATGACGATCGTATGTATTCTTGTATACAAGTGAATTCTTAGATTAATACTTAAACTTGTGGCTAAGCGTTAAAAAAAATAACTTACAATGTATCTTCGATAATAATATTTTTGATATATTGTCACCGTTCTGGAGCTAGCTGGTAATTAAAAGATTGAAAGTTCTAAGTAAACAGCAGATGATAATTTAAGATTTCGACTGAAGGTGCTTGGTAGAATTTCAATATTAAATTTGAATCGTTCAAATTATGTAAATTTACACAGATTTTGTCACTAACGACCCGGGTTTCGCCTTTCGGCATCTTCAGGCGTTCAAGTGCACGGATGAACTTGAACTGACAGTGTCAGTTGACGTGAATGTACATAATTTGAACTTAAAGCAGATGATAAATTTTAACTATATGCATAATTATAATATTAAATTACAGGTTCATTAATGCCAATCTGACAAACATAAGAGTTTAAAATTAATATACAGGGACAATCGCCTGCCTTTAAATCAGCATTAATAATAATCGCCTATACAAATAAATGCTTTTTGGCAAACGTGTATGTAAGTTCACCGACTGAGATCTTCCAGACAAATAAGTTATATCAAAGAATCTCTTCGTATACTTACTCATTTTTGTCAGTTTTATTAGTTTTCAACTTTTGCCAAAAAGTAACGTTAATTAAAAACGAAAAAAATATAGAACATAGCATTCTAGTCACGTTTGTTTACACGTGACGTGACAAGTTAAAATAGTAAAACTCACTTTGACTGAAGGATTGGTATAATCAAGATCACTGTCAGCATCCTTAATTAAGAGACCGCAAAGCAAGATAAGTTACCTTTCATGATATATGTAAAATTATATTTACTGTTATTCATCGTGCACTTATCTTGAATCAAAGTTTTCCAACAGCATACGTGCGTCATTATTTATGTGCCCCGTTCTGCACATGCGTAGTCCAAAACAAAAAGCACTCTCGGCACTTGCTTGGAATTCAAAAATCGAACGCGTTGCCGCAAAGAAAAGACGCCCTCCAGTACTTATGTTTATAATATGCACAGTAACCTCATTCCGTGTGCAGCGGCCATTTTGGAAAAACCGCTCGTTTGTTTATTCCTTACCTTGGTCTGCCAACTCTTCCTGTCGCATTTCTGTCCGCTATTATTTCGCAAAGGATGCAATGCGTGGCCGAAATATTTAATATCAAAATCGATAAACTTTATATTTGACTCTTCAACGTTATACAGGTATTGATAATTGTTTATTCACGTCGAGTTTACATATAACTACACCATAAATGATTTTTGCATAATGATTTCATAAAGCACCATATCATTAAAATCGTATTGGGTACTTGTACGTATATTAGCGCGGTATCGTATTTTATAAATATTAAAAATTGCTAAACAGGTATTGAAAACTATTATTTCGTCAGTCAGTCAAGTCGAAAACCGGCTGTTTTGAGTTATGAATATAGATAGATAGATTTTAACAAGTTGTATCTTCTGAAATAACAAGTTTCTGCCATAGTTTGTATATTTTTTTCATAGCTTTGACGAATCATGTTAATTGTAACACATTCTAGTTACGAACACGTTCCTTGCTGTAAGTAGATAATAAGATATGGTGTTAAGCGATGCCGAATTTAATTTTTGATATCCTGGTTTGCTGTATTAATGAACAGTAAAATAAAAGACAAAAAATTCAATAATTTATTGAATATCTGGATATCAAAAAGAGGGTCGAATATATTCGAATATTTGTCTGTAGCCACATATAAACTAAAGTTCTACCATAACAATTCTTTCTTCTTCGCAGATATTTCTATATTTGCGAAAGGTTGAGCGACCGGTTAACAATTATTTTACGCTTAAATGATTGCCATTGACATGGCTTACATAACAAATACTCGTTGAAAACACTTCTAATGAACACAATTTAATAATTGTTTTTGAATTGCTAATAACACGACTCATTTATAATGAACTTACAACAGTAATTGAACTTTGCCTATGAAGTCAATAGAAACCACAATAATAGAAATAATAATTATTTACACTTGTGATTAAAAAGATTTAAAATGATAAATATATAGGGTCGAAATAATGTTTATGGAATCTTCAGATATTTCTAAAGACTAGCGTCAACAATGGTTTAAGTGCTAATACGGAATTTTTGCAATATCTTCTTGCTTTTATTATAATTATAATGGTTTTAAATTTCATGCATCACGGCCACGAGTAAATATAATCTTTGTTTTTAATGATCATGAATTGTATTCTGATGTTTACTTTGTCATTCAAATAAAATTGTTCTCTTGAATATCGCAAAAGGACTTGGTAAACATTATATGTCTGCTTGGTCGGAGAGAATACCATATGATAAAAGCACTGAAGTTTACAGTCGTGTGCGAGACATCACATTTATTAATATATATTATTGTTTTACTTAATCGCTATAATAAATAACAACTGTTATGTAAACCATCAGGAGCAGACACGCTTTTAATATTTTGTCTAAGATTTTAATTTCGCCTCCACTGGGCCGAACACATATGACAAATGTTAATGTATAAGAATAAATCCACTAAACGTCTCATATTTGATACTCTTGAAGAAAATCGAAGTGTCGAAGTAAAACTGTGACTTTACTGGATGGATGAGGTGTCAAAAGACATGGGAGTGTTGGAGTTCAACGATAGATGGAGATAGGCGGAGGATTAAGCTGAATGGAGAAGATTCATCCCTCACTGTAGCACCAGAAAAGAAGAAAACATATGTCGAAAGATATAAATTGCGATAAAAAGATTAGTTTTAAGTACTTTATTTAAAAACGCGTATACTTTATAATACGCATTATATTTTATAATACTTACAGTGTTTTAAATATGAAAATTAAAAAATGATTTAGATTAAGAAATCAATATAGATTATATTATTTTTAACGATATAAAAAAACACTTAACATAGTATAATATAGAGATTATTATCGTGACGCAGTAGCGGTCGGTCAATGTGGCATTTGATCAATACACCCCTTGTATGTGCAGGGGCGGCTATATTTCATGAAATAATATTTATACCATTCCCTCATTTTAAATTCAATAAAATATTTTTTTTTTTTGTAAAATATTTATTATAGACATACATGAAGAATTTAAATGAGTGAATGGTATAAATTTTATATTTGAATATTATTTCATGAAATATAACCGCCCCTGCATATACGAGGGGTGCATTGATCGAATGCCACATTGACCGGCCGCCACTGTCGTGACGTACACTGTTTGATTTGACAAACATTTTGCTTAACAATATTGTAATGACAATTTTATAATTTTCATTTTGGTTAAATGAATATGTTCAGTTATGTACCGCTAGATCCATTAAAAATGATCTTAAGAGTTACTTCTTATTATTTTAGTAATACACTGTGTTTTTTTGTATTTATGTTGAACAAGATGATGATTAAGATCACAGAACAGAAGATGTAATTTCAGGAGAAAAAAATGATCTTCACATGTATTTGTGTGCATTGGAATATATTTCTTAATTAAGGTGATAGATTTGATGTTACTGAATACCGTAAGCTTGCGTCATCACATGGAAAAGCGAACATATGAATATAAACATCATTTCATAACACTACGCAAATTACTTGTCAGAACCTGTTACAAATGCATGATACTAAAACCTAATTTCTCTCTAACTGGAAGCATTGAGCGCACATGAATAAGTTATGCATTAAAATCCACGGCACGAGACCTCTATGAATCTTTATAAGCTAAATAATACGTGTAAATTTAATGATGTAAAAATGTAATGACTTAAAATTTTCATCTAAAATTTATTTATCGATTCAGTGGCGTTATTTTTGTACTTAGTCAATTGAACGTTTTATGAAAACTGAAACATGTATTAAGGTTTGAGATGTTTGCTATCTATATAAAATATTAAAATTGATGAATTTGTTTTTTTCACTTATGTAACATGTGTTTATGTCACATTTCATAACGATGCTTCCTCAGATTAAATGTAAATTTTAACTACTTCGTATGTGTTCTACTTACTTTAAAAAAAAGTTTCTACTGCATTTTATTCCTGAATTTTACTTGTTCTAACAACACCCGTTATGTATATGCAGCCATTGTTCCGTGGTCAAAAACGATAGAAAACAGAAAAAGATATAAATAAATAATGAAATATGGCCTTTTCTAACTTAACGTAAATAATAAGAGTTTACTTCAATAAAAGTTTTTTTTTGTTCTTTTAACACATTTATTAATAATTATGAGGAATGATTTCGCTCAACACAAGAACTATCAAAAAGAGGTTTATATGAAGTGATGCATTATTAAATGTTTGTAAAAATGACACCGGTTGTACCGTTTTAAAAAAAATATGGAATCAGTACAAAACAAGTGTCAAATTTATAAATATAATTTCTTTCAACAAAAAATTGACTGACTGGTTCACTGGTTCAATAATCGCAAGTATTATCATCAATAGTTTAAATGTATTTTTAATAATCATATATTTCGGTGTTATTTGCAGAAGATAAGATCATTTAAAAATCGATTACATTTTTTTTTAAATTTATTGAAGCATGTAACAAAATCACATATAACAAAAAGCTCACGCGGCCTTCAACCTCGTTCAATCGATTCGTTTTAATCATTAGGCAAATCAATCACCTCGCTCACATCAAATAATCTTCGCCAGGTGATCAATTTACTCGCCATGTTTATTGTACATGTTACTGACAGCCTCAAATTTTACAACACGAATCATTTTTTTCGTTACTCATTTTGGCGGCTCGTGTTAAATTTACGACTCCAAACAATCAAAATTAATTGATCCTAAAAATCGTATAGTCTATCTGTATGACGAGCCTCTTTTAAATAGAGTTTTGTGTGGGCATTGACATATATCTTATATTGTAAAAAAATACCAAGAAGTTACTAGTTAAAGGCGGTGGGCTTAAATGATGACTACTAATTGAATTAAATAAACATGATTCTATGCAGGGGTGGGTTGGAGAGGCTTGCGCGAGTCCCTTGTTAAACTAGGCAAAATAATATTTCCAAATCAAATCAGTACCAATTAAAAAATTCATCCACGACGTATTAAGTATATTTTTTTATAATATAATCGGAGTCGGTAAATACTATCTATTTCTCAGTAAATCTTTGACATTTTCACCCCCTAGAAACCTGAAAAAGGTAAGTAAATTTTAAGCTATTGATTTTCATTAGGTAAACCTAAATACATATAGTTATATTAGATTGTTACTGAGAGTGATACAAAAATCCACACCTTCCCCGGAACACCGCGAATATTTCTCAGATTATGCGAGATCATTTTTAACTTATTGTCAGCCCACTGCTTATTTCATACGACTGATTAGCTGTAATGTCAAATTTTATTATATTTATATATAATCCATGTCCACTTCCAATGCGAAGCATATGGCCTCCTAGTGGAGGTTACTTTTTCTTCAAGAACTGTTTGTTACTTAGAATCGCAACCTCTCTTTTCCAAAAAAAAAATGTAGGTATAGAAGATTAAGGCTAGGACAGGACTAGTTGCTAACTAATCGCTGTCGCTACGCCTAGTTATTAAAGAAACGAAAGGTTGAGAGAGGTTTTTATACATCACAAACGCCCATGCATTCGAACAGAAATTGATTGAAAAAACGCTGTTCGTACTGGAACTCGAGCCCGTAAGATCTGACATGGAAGCTTACGCTGCGCCATAGGAACCAACGGGATGTATATTTGGGTGTAGGTCTGTTTAATTAATATATTATTTTGATACTGGATGCCTATATTAATGAATGGCATTTTCTAAAAATGTCCGAGGATTATCCACTGGCCAAGCGTTGTTTTGTATATTAATTAATATTTATTGAGGGCATTCCTCTCTATAGCACTAAATAAACTGGTTGCGTGTAGAATTTTAATAAGCTGCCAAATTATATAAGTACTTGCGACTGTTTTTTTAGACTTAGCGCTTAAGGAAATAATCAGTCCATATAGAGAACTTAAAGTTATTGTTATATAACGATAAGTTGCCAAAATTGGCCATGCTAAAAGCTTCCGCCATATAGAGGGATCCCATTCAATGTAAAAATAAATGAACGCTCTATTGTATAACATTAATATGATCGATGATGAAATTTTATTTACAATTGAAATAGTTGTGCAGGAAAATGTATAGGTTTAAATGAAAAATAAAATGTTCAACCTTTTAATCTTCAATTGAATAGCAGAATACATATGATTAGTATGTACATTATTTTTAAATGTTAAAACTAATTTAAGTTAAATTCTGGCTCACAGTTGACAGCAACTAGGGCGTCCATCCCCGGGATCCCGACCAATTTTGCAATCCCGTAATCCGATTGAATATACTTTGAGGATAGCTGCGAAAGATAAATAAGCTATGATAATTCAAGTCGACTGTGGAAAGGCAAAAGGACGTAACATACTTTTTTTTAAAACAGCTTTTATCGATAATCGCAAATCACAATTTATAAAACTTGTTACACGTTCTATTAAAAAGATGTAAGTTGCAAATGCTAAATAAATATCTAAATTAAGCTTTTAAGTTTGAAAAAATAAAGGCCTGCAAAAAATTTCGAACATTCCTGTTCCTGAATTAGAATGAAAAATGGATTTTCTTAAACAATTTGTTAAATTACGTCAATTATACACCATTTTATCAGTATCGATGCACATCAAGGATGTGTATATTTCATAACTTGCCTTTGGCCCAAAAACATTAAAAAACGTTTTTTGTGTCTCTTGTAAAAATATATGTGTGGTCACTTTTAAAGTGTTCACTGACAATACTTGCATAACTTTAAAACTCTTAACCAATGAATACATATATGAATGTTATACATTTTAACTGTGGATATGAAAAAGAAATTAACCCACACATATATAATAAAAATAATAAAACATTTTTAGTACTTTTTCCACATAAAATTTATTTGATCAAGACCGGTTTCGCTCATCGCGAGCATTATCAACTAATCAGTTGATAATGCTCTTAATAATTTATTATTAATATAATAAATGAATTGATAAAATAAATTTTATGCGGAAAAAGTACTAAAAATGTTTTATTATATTTATTATATATGTGTGGGTTAAGTTCTTTTTCATATCCACAGTTAAAATGTTTAACATTCATATATGTATTCATTGGTTAAGAGTTTTAAAGTTATGACAGGCTTGAAAAAATATACAAAGGGTAAAAAGACATGGCGTTCCAAAAGAATTCTGGTATTAAGTGTTTTATTTTAAATTGAAAAAGCTAAGAAATATTTTTTTACTCTTTGAAAATCTTTATTGAACAGTATGAGTTGATTTTGTATTAAATGCAAGCCTGGTATTTGTATATACATGTCAATAAAATAATATAATTAAAAGAAGCATTGTGCTGAAAGAGGTTCGGAGGGGTTTGAGCGAGCGCTTTATTTAATAAGACTTAATCCAGCGAGAACCTTGTTAAATTTAAAAAAAATCTCAGATCAAATCAATACCTAACTGCAATTTCTGACATAAATATTATATTATCTACCACGTATAAATTTACATTAATTATATAATTAGAGCGATAGTAAATGTACACGGTTCAGTTAAAGATATTGATGATTTTTGTAATATTAGGTAATATAAGTAATTATATATAAAGTAACATTAAATTTTTTAAATATTTTTTGCGTAAAATTATAGTGAAAAAAAATCGGCTCCTTTCCCGGAATACCGCTAATAGCTTTAAGATTTAGTGAGCCCCTTGTTAACTTATTGACAGCCCACCGCTGTGATGGTTGGTCGATGTGATTAAATATGTTGCAAACGTAAATGTTATCATGTCAACTTGTATAGTGTGTTAAAAAAACAGCGATTACATGAATTCAAGCGAATGATTGTTTGACAAATACTAATGTAATGCCAGTGTGCAATACATGCACACACTTCCTATTGCCGAATTAAATCGGTCAAAGGCTTTTGCTGTTTAGCTTATTCCAAGTATATTTAGAATGTGGTCGACCTTCTACACCGAAGAACGTTATAGAATTGATTTTTTCCATGTTTGATAATAATAATAAGAATAAAAAACGTTAGAATCGATTATACCACACAGGATGTCAAAAATACTAGTTTTTCTGCACAGTTTTACCTATATTTGAATACAAAATAAAATCAATTTAAAAAAAACTGTCCATACGAGAATGTAGCGTGATACCGGTATGCAAATATTAATTATTTACACACTTATTGTAGCCTGACATTTTTGAGTATCTAAGAATTAATATAAAATATCACAAACTTATTATATTATTAAAGTCTAAACAAATATTTAGAAAATATCATAATGCTATTTAATATTTTATTTAACAATGAAATAAATAACGTTTCACTTGTAAGTTAGTGTTCAAAATATTATATGATTATAAAAAAATAGTTATGTATATTAAAGTTTTTTTTAAATCAAAACAAAAAAGGGAATTGGGAGTCTAAATCGAGTATATTTTCAATCTTATTTGATCTGAAATATTTTTTTCTCAAAATTAAATTTCAGCTTACCCTGGTTTCATTTAACACGGAGCATCTGTATTCTATAACCTATACCACGGTTTACAACCGGGGTCTACAGAGATAAAATAAGTTAAGGGGAGCCACAGCACAGTTATGGAGGGCCACGGATAAATTCTAGAAGAGCGTATAAAAAAGGTCTCGCGTCGTTTTATTTTGGGAAAACCATAAATTTCTGAGTAAAATCTGCCAGCCAGTACAATTTTCAAGGAATCGAAAATTATTTTGGAATCTTTCATTTTGTCACTTTGTCTTGAAAACTTATATGCTTGTATAAAAACGGGTATGAAGGATGCGGAAAAACATAAAACTCAAAAAAAGCCACAGATCCATAAAGGTTGAGAAACTATGGTATATACCAGTGTTTACCAAAGTGTAGTACGTCGCCTGTGTGGTCGAGTGGTCAACGGTGTTGGCTTCGGCTACAGAGGGCCCGGGTTCAAATCCCGGTACGGACAGTTTTATAAATTGGTTTTTCAATCGATTTATGAATTTCTGTTCAAAGGCATGGATGTATGTGATGTCTTGAATTCCCCTCTCTCACCTTTCCTATCCTATGAACGGGGCGTATAGACAGCGATTAGATTACCACTAATCCTGTCCTAGCCTTATCCTTCTATCCCTACTCTCTTCGGATAAAGAGAGGTTGAGCAACTGAGTAACAAGCAGTTCTCGTAGAAACACTTCTGTTGAGATAAACTCCATAAGGAGTCCATATGCTCCACACTGGGAGCGGACATGGTTAAAAAAAAAAAAAAAGTACGTGTACCCCCTAGGGCAGGGATTCTCAAACTTTTTCTGCAATGGAACACTTTGAGAATTTAATTTTTTTAACGGAACACTTGAACTAATTTCTTAGATAGGGTAATTCAAACAGTAAAAATAAACATATTACTAAAATCAGTGGCCTTTCAATATGAAGTTGAAGATTTTTAAATGTGTTGCAGCTTATAAAACGATACCAAATTTTCGCAAAACACCTATTCGGGTTCCGTGGAACAGCCGTGTTCCGCAGAACATAGTTTGGGAAACCATACCCTAGGGTACGTGAATAGTTTGTGGGGGGGGGGGGAGGGATACGCGCTGCACCGAGTTTTGGATGTGCTTGGTGCAACAAGTTGCTTATATTTTTTGATTATTATCAAAGTATATGCATTTTTAAGAGGGGTACTCTGTTTTTAAGAAAATTATAAAAGGGGTACACATATGTCAACAGTTTCGGAAACTCTGGTCTATACTATGTTAGTTTTGGTAGGAACTGTAATAACAATCAGCTAACTAAACATGAACAAAGTTGATGAGGTCTGTTATTACTTTAATTTAAGATAATGTACTCGGTTGATAAATCATTCGAAAATTAAGAATTAATATAACAAAATATGCGTCAAATTCATGTTCGCATAATTTTTCAATTCTTTCCATTCCCCCATTATTAAATCAAATTTTCAGCTCATATCTGGGTTCATCAAAATTGCTTTTTTCCAGAAGAGAGACATTACACGACGCGTTTTTTTAAATATAGTTTATAATGTTTTATAGATTGAGGCTATTTAAAAACTAAAATTGAAAGTAAGCTAGAAAATATTTTAATATAATATAAACGTTCAATCTATGAATCTACAAGCAAAATATCACGAAAACACAATGTAATTAACTGATTTTTATAATAACTGTATTTTAATTCTGTGATCAGTAATACAAATACGTTTCAATATAATTATTTTTAATATATTCATAGCAACTAATGCTACAAGAACATGCCAAATGCTATCGGAGCTTTTATCAAAAGCACTTACAATGTCAAAAGCTGGTTTAATATTACAACTTCATTTGCGAATATTTAATCAATACTAAATCCTGCTTTTAAACACTGCTTGAAGACAATTTACTTTAATTAATATACTCTACCCGTGCAAACATATTTGAATACTACAAAAAATATTTAATAACGGTAATTATTTACACAAACAATATGAATATTATTATAATTAATGTGTTGATGGGTTGTGATAACAGTAATTTTGTGGAAGAATTTGCTTTCTTCGGTTGCGGTACCAAGAGATTCAAATTTCATTATATAGATATTATAAATTAATTTGTTGATTTTTTTTTAAAATACATGGAATTTAATGATAGCTACAGTATCTGGTTATCAAACCCTGCACTGAAATGAATACTAAAAGTGGTTCTCCCTCATATGGGCCCAATATGCCGCCCTAGCCAGATCTAAACCAAAGCCATTTTTGAGGCACCATCCAGGCATAAATTTCCCACATCCTTTCCTCTTTAGATTCTACGAGGAGTAGATTAAACTCTATGGCCACGGCGGATTCTCAGTATACAGGTATAGAAGATATTTTATAACACTTAAATTAAATGGATAAACAGGTCATATATATATATATTTAAATTATAATAGAGCATGGTTAAAGATAGGTCTCATGCAGCTCTGTATAAGGAAAGAACAATGAGGAGCAAATCCGCTTCTTTTATTGATTGATATTGCGTTATGGAAGGCGGAGATACCATAAACAAAATGGTTAGAAGCGGGACAATCAACAAACAAATTGTATATCTACAATATCTAACACTCATTCTTTTCTAAGAACAGGGTATTGCGAGAGCAATATTTGACTCATCCCTAGTTTTTTTAATACAATTTTTGTTGAGATGTTTCACGGTTGAAATAAAAACACTTTCCCATACACCTATTCGATTCTTAAAATAAGGTATCATGAGAGTAATTAGGTAGCGGCTAGCCCTTTATCTTACATTAAATGAATTGTTGATCAATTTAATAACAATTACATAAGTCCTTTAAATATTTACATAAAGCTCAGCGAACGCTGTCCATGTGATTACAATGAAAAAACTAGTACAAATTTAATATAAAAACAAAGTTACCATTTTTTTTTGAAATCAAATAAAATTTTAGTAAATAAAAATGTATAATTAAGAAAAAAATGAGTTGCTAGGTTGGTTAAGACATAAATAGTTTTTTATGACATCTAAGTAAAGAAACACGATAAAAACTTATAATTGAAATCTTTTACTAATGATGAAATAACGATAATGACTTTGAACTTAGTAAAGTAATAATAATGGTAAGTAAATACGACTGGCAACTAAAATCGTATGTAACACAGAGCTGTACTCAAGAAGTTAAATTATTAAATTAATGAATCGAGCTTAAGTAATGCATTACGTATGATTGAATAAATACATCTTATATATAATTGTCTGACAAATCTATGAATGACATTAAGCTATTCCAATTTTTGACAATTGATCATCTTTACACTGTGAGTTCAATCTTTTGCCATCTGTCACTTAGCTAAAACATGTATTAAAAAATTACAACTGTTGTTTTACAGATATCCTAATTAATATTCTCTAACTGTCAAATTATTAAATGCACAAAGATAGCACTGTAATTTGGACAAATATATTTATTTTTGTTTTCTTATTTTGAAATAAGCCAGTTTAAAGCTGGTTATAGTGGTTTTGCTGTCAGTTTTTTTTTCCGTTTGATTTGTTCAATGAAACTAGGGCATCCAATCCCGGGATCCCGTTAAATCCCGTGTCAATTGAAAAATTTTGAGCAAATCCCGAAAATTGACACGAAATTGGCATATCGAGGATTTCAAATTCTTCGGTGAGCTAAAAAAAAATGAATTTCTGAGACAATCTGAGAAAAAGTATACCAAATTGAGGATTTCAAATTCCTCGGTGAGCTAAAAAAGAAAAAAAAAACGAGGTTTGGAGATAATCCGGGGGAAAAGTATTGAATTGAGGGTTGCGAATTCCCCGGTGAGCTAATCCCAATCCGGGATCCCGGGATTGGGTACCCTAAATGAAACGGCAATAAGTTTATTTTATGTGGCAGTATATAAGAAAGTAACTGATGAGAAGCTCCTTTGAGAAGAATTAAAACTTAAATGAGTGGTATGAGATCAATAATCTAGTAACAGATTACACTTGCATTGCAGACAGAGAAAAACACAACAAACGGAGTACATATATATTATTTTTAATAGGAAAAATATGGAAAAAAGTATCTCCCCTCTGGAAATTTTTTAAAAATAGACTACGGAAACATAGTAGATATTTATAAAGTCCATAGGTTGCAATATATGTCACTTTGAAACACATTCAGCTCATAGACTACGGGTTGTAAATTAGTATTTAAATGATGGTATCATCAGAATACACTAGTGGTTCTTTACAGGGGCGGTAGAAGTCTTGGAGGGCGTTTTTGATTTTTCAGAATTTGAGAGGCCCTGCAGGAATGCAAGGGGGCGATGCGAGTGGGTGATGCACTTAGTTAGGGGGGGGGGGCACTGAGACTGGACGATAATTATAATAACAGTATTTCTTAGTCTGGGTCCGACAAGTAGGTTCCTGTACTACCAATCTACTAATTTTGAGCAACTTTATGTTCCAAAGTAGCCATTCTATAAAATATACTACTTTATGCACTTAGTCATCTCCGTGTTTTCGTGTGTTGTGGAAGCATTCTTTCGGCTGTCCTCAAATTAGCTCTTGTTTCAAAATGTCAGCCAAACAGAAAAAGTGTCGAAAGATTCTATTGACTGTTTAAAATAGGTGTTGTTCATTGAATAATATGATGTAATATTAACATGACTTACATCGCAATAAATACATAATGTTTATAAACATTTACATATTAATATATCATGTGTTTTATTTGTATTTTTCAACAATTTTTTTTTAGTAGTAAGAAATCCATTGCATGAAATAATAGTACATAGAGAATTGTGTAACTTTCCAATTATTTTTTTTTGGGGTTGGGGCGTTATATAATATTGGATAATTTATTTCTGCTAAAGGGGGCGATTCTTTCAATACGGTTAAAAACACTGGAATACACTTTTTTGACCCAATTAAGAAGCACACTATACTAATGTAGACTGGGAAGAAACAATAAAGAAGTGAGCATAAAGTGTTTCCTGATCCCTAATTTTTAATATTTATAATTCTGACCTTCTATTAGAGCATTTGCTGAAACATAAATAAACTTTTCGATTAATTAGTAGGTCATCCTCTTAAGAAATTACTGACACTTAATGAATTCACATCGGCATGAAATGTAAGTATAACATATTTATTATCTATCATTAAACGGATCGTTTAATGATAGATAATAATTCCTATCAAATATAAACCCACTGGTATATTGATTATTTATGGTAGTTGATAGTAATTCAAACCAAATTTAAGCTTGCTGGTATATAGTTTGTGGATAATTTATAGCGCTGTAATAATTTATAGTGCTCGATAAAATATACTGTAAATGTTGCAAAGTAGTTACTTGGAACGAGATTCAATCTGTTTTAACAAGTATTAAAACATTGCGAATTCAAGGTAGAGTTAAACGTATTACAACTCGCCGTATGTCGGTACAATAATAACACTGCATTGTCATTAATATTCAAAATATAGATAACATCATAAAACAGACGTGAGCAATTTCTGTAATATGATACACGTGTAATTTGCATATTGCTAAAGTAATAGTTGCCATAGGTGAAAATATTTGAAATGTTGTTTGATGTGAACATCGTTGTGTTTTTAAAACAAGCATATTTCCAGATGAGAATATATATTAAAACTTTAAATCAATTAATACAAAACCATAAAGTACAAACTAGAAAAAACACCACAAAAACCATGTCTTGTAGTATATTTTAAATACTAAATTTAAATAATTAACTTTTGATCTTGAACTTGTAAAACTTGAAACCTAGTCATATATAAACAGTATTACTTACTTCCAGATAACACCATTTTATCACAATAATCATCATCACCAATGAAAAATATCGGTCCACAAAAGAATATTAACACCACACAGACAAATATAGTAAGAAGCCTAGCCTCAGTACCTAACGCATGGTAAAAAAAACTGGGCTATTAAGTAAAGGATGACTCCAACTCCAGCTTTAAATAAAAAAAAAACTGTCTCCGACTCCGAATTGATTTTTTCAAACATTTCCGCTTAACTTACATATCTGTATAACATCAGATTATTCTAGTTCATATAATAATTTTAGTAGATTTCAACAAAATCAATATGATGAATAGACTAATAATTTTTCAATATCTTCAAATTATTTTTCTACGGTTTTTCGAGCCAGACTCCGACTCTTCACCTTCAGAAAAACACCTGACTTTGACTCGCGTGAGGTCTCAATATGTTTCAGTGTTATGGTCTGTATTTTCGATTTCCTCAACATTTGAATTGAAACCTAGAACGTAAGAGCTGATAATGATCACCATGAGCAAAACCAGTTCTGATATTATTAAATAAAAGTGTAATCAGTACAAATGAGTATTTTATTTTTTTAATGCAAACTGCCAAAATTATTGCATATTTTGTTGTATACGCAAGGATGGACTGCAGGGGGGTCGGAGGGGCTCGTGCGATCCCCTTCTTAAATTTTATTTAGCCTTTTGTTAATTGAAGAGAAAACAATATGGTTTGATGAAATTAGTATATAACTGCAATTTCTTATATATTATCTACGACAGCTTCAGTATACACAGTAGTACATTTTTAGCCTTTTAAATTGATAAGTTTACGGTAAATTGCATATTGTTACATATTATAAGTGTACATATTAGGTTAGAATCGAATGCTTATTTTCACTCGCTCCCCAAAAAACTGAGAATTGCTTTGATACTAAGCGATCTCCCTTGTAAACGTATTGGGAGCCCACCGATAGGTATACGGAATATAGAAGAAATTTAGTATTATTTATTTGTTCCACGCTATGAATTGTAAATATTAAAAGTAATCAATAGGTTCGGTTATTATTTTAATTTAACCTTAACTAATGTGGCATTGTGAAATAAAAGCCTTCTTCGTTTTCTTTATATCACAATAGCCGCGCACGAAATTAAAATTAATTACCAATAATAAGACGCGTGATTGCATACGCAAATGTCTGCAAAGTGTTAAAGCAAACCTTACAACGGGTAACCTTGTCTTCTGGGTAACTAAGTGGGTACGTACATATATTCCGAGTGTTTGTGTACTCGCGATTATTTCGCGATGGGGTCATTGTGTCGAGCGAGCGTCTACTACTATCTACGGTAAAGTTAGCCTTGGTCTGTTCGCATAAATTATTGCTTCACCAATATATAATACTTGTCCTTCGCACATTGCCTTCGTTCCGGTACACGGGGCTTGGAAGCGTGCTTATGATATCTTTAGCATCATAAAACGGATTTGATCCATTAGTAAGAACTGGTAAATAAACGTACATGTTAATTATAAATTTAAGCCACTTTAATTTACAATTTCGACGGAAGGTGCTTGATAAAATTTCAAATTTGAATTGTCTGAATGCTGTACTCTAGCGTTAATCTTGTCGTTAACGACCCGGGTCACGAATGTCAGTTCAAGTACATTCGTGCACTTGAAAAAGCCTGATGATGCCGAAAACAAAGCCCGGATCGTTAACGACAAGATTAATGGAAGAGTACAGCATTCAGACAATTGAAATTTAAGTCACTTTATATTTAGGATTTCCACTGAAGGTGCAACACCATAAATTTTAATCGTTAAATTAATGTGTTTTTAACTCTAACTTATGTATTATTTACGAAAACTTAAAAATGAAAACACTATGACTAAGGCTCATCGCTGAATACGTTTAAAATCGTACACACATAAGAGTGTTCTTTCAACCTTCGCCATACATGAGCGCTTTATAAAACATGTCATTTAATTAGTAAATAAAAGTTGTGCCAACACAAGTTTAAACTCTTCCTGAATTATGCATTGAAAGCTAGATCTCGTTTAAGAAGAGAAATACTTTATTGTAACATTTGTCTACAATAATTGAAATTCAGTTAGCTTACATGACAATGCTACAATTTAGGTGAAAATAAAGTTGGAGAGGTTAACTTTACAGAATTAATATAATACATTCATTTTCTGATAGATTGGTTTATATCTATTTAAATTCATAAGAGTCTACTTATACTGTTTTCATCCATTCTCACCCACAAAAAGAGACTAACGGTCCAGACAATTCATTTTCTTTTATTCTATTTTTTTATCTGAATTGAAAAGATGTGCGGCTAACATACATCAAAAAAAAATCTTTTCAAATTCTTTATTACAAGGAAATATGCTCTACCTTGGAAACGAGTATAGTTAAAACTTGCCCATTTACCTTCAATAAAAGACAGCACCAGAAGATGAAGGAGATCAAATAAAATTGATATGGTGGCCAACAATGACACATGTTTTATTACTCCATCCATTCAATCCAAGTTGCGAATAGTTGTAATAAAAAAAATCTTTATCGTATTTTGTATATGAGATATAATTAGTTGTCCATTGAAATTCAGTGAATATCTGTTAATTGAAAAAAAATGAAGGCTACAGACGCAAAACCTTCACTAACCGTCATAATAATCTTACACATGAACGTTTTTTGAATCGTCATGCGTAGATGCATGGTGGAAGTAGCAAAAAATAACAAGAGATTATGATTGTGCTCTAGGTTTGCATTAGTCATTAATCACAGCATCACTCACCATTATCCATCACACCTATGCGTTGTCGATCCTCGGCAAGGCCAATTAAAAAAAATCATGCAAACAAATAATTCACATTTCGTATGCTGATGATGTTGCTTTATCGTGCAATAATCAAAAAAAGCTTTTTACGAATTTCCATTTGAGTATCAAAACAACAAACTCAATTATAATGCATGCAATCGACTAATTTATGTATATGTATTTAATAGATGTTGTAATACTAGGAAGAATTGTATATTTTTTAACAAAACAATATAAAATTTATACGCATTGCGATATTAATTATGTTCAAATTTGAATTATTTTGATTCTGTACTCTTCTATAAGTTTTGTCGATAACGACCCGGGTTTTGCCTTTCAGTATCGTCAGCTTTTATCAAGTGCACAAATGCACTTGAACTGACGAGCAGGAAACGGTTTGTATCGTTTATATACAAAAATAAAAGTGCAAATGCCGAAAGTCGAAACCCGGGTCGTTATCGACAAAACTTATGGAAGGGTACAGAATAAAAATAATTTAAATTTGATATAGATGTTTCATCAAGCAACTTCAGTCGAAGTTCTAAAATAATTATGTTCAGTATTGAAATTATTTTTGAAAATTTAAATCCATCGATTGATATATTTTCACTGCCTTTGTTAGCGAAAATATATTTCCACTAGTGAAAAGGTTGTTTTATTTTAGATACTCTTTTGCTGTATCAAATACATCTTCTTCGTAAAAGGACGTTAAAACAGTTTTTTTTTATATCGTTAAAGTTAGGTTAACTTTACCATATCTGATGATTTAACTGATTTCTTTTATTCTTATTCTTAGAATAATTTGGTTTTTATTTCATTGTGTTTCTAAATATAACAACTTTCTTCAAAGTCCCTCCAATCCCCTTGTCAAAAATAGTCGTATCGTATCAACTTTCATAAATTTCTGTATAGTTCTCGATGTTATAAAATTAATGAGCATTTAGTTAATTACCTTAGACAAAATTAACCGACTGAAAATCGCGGTCAAAAGAAACAAAAATCGAACGACAGAAAAAGTGAATCCGAACATCGATTTGTCACGAAAAAAGTATCTACGCATTATTATTCAAACACGGAAAATGAAAAGATCACAGTTACTCCTTGAGCCCAAACGAAAATGACAACCGAGGATACCGTTCCAAAAGATGGCCGTTATGAAAACAAAATCATGGGCGGGCCCAAATGGCGGGCCTCTCGCGGTTGTGTGTATTCACCACCAGAGGCGCTGCAACCTGCAACGCCAGCTAATATTATTATTTGATATGAGAAGAAAACTTTTTTGTTATTGAATTTGCATTAGCTAGTTAGTCAGATGATCATTTCATGACACAAAGCAACGTATTTACTTTATAATATTAAATTTGCAGAAATCGATACAAAACATATATTTTTTGTAATACCTACTTGACAATCAATTGAAATGTGTAGAGATGCTTTTATAATCAATAATGATGGTGTCATTCCAAAGAATTAATTAAAATAAATACATTATTCCCTTTGTATTAAATAAAAAACGACAAGTACTGAAAAACCCAGAAATTTGTGGAAATGCCGAAATTTAGAAAAATGAGAATTTTCTTTTTAGCCCTCGCGCAACTTTCTCAGTTTTTTTCAATACCGAAATCCCAAGATTAGTACTATCACAATCCCAGGTTTTCAGGAACACAAAATTGGACGGGATCCCGGGATTGGGAGTCCTACTTCTATATATAAATAAATAATGTGTTATTTGTAATATTATTGTTGGTATATAGCCCCCTTCCTACGTCATGTAGAAAGGAAGAAACCTCATTTTTCATTTTATGGTTTATGAGCTAAGATCAGAATCAATGTTTAGTTTATTCGTAAATAACCTTACAATAGCTTCTCAAAAAAGTGAAGCACGTGTCATAATTTAATAGAAAGCCTGAGGTGAGGTATGACAAACAAGTTTGTATGTTAATTACCTCAAATAAACAGTAATACAATTTTAAAATATACAATAACGACAACTTTTTTTGAAAATATTATGCATATTAATATCACAACTATTCAAATTAAAGGTGTCATTTTAAATAAGTAATCAAAAATGTCAGTTGATGTATTATTTTATTTTTCTTAAAAAATCCGTGCGTAATAAAAATAATTTATCACGCCACCTTGCACTATGGCATTTCTAAACAAACAAATAAAAAAAAATCGTGATACCAATTAATTCATACGTAATTAAAATAAAATTTTATTTTAAGAAAACATTGTGACACTCACGACCTGCAAAGCATTATTTCTATGCGTAATATTTCCGGAATAAAAAAATGAAATTTTATCTGTGTAAAGTAAATATTCATACATTTAGTCATCATCTTTCAATTACAATAAAAATATTTAATTACAGGTATATTCATGATTCATGATTACACTTGTTGGCTTGTATCTTGCCAAAACATGTAAACTAAAACTAGATATTCCTGTGTTTATTATTTTCTAGAAAGTTAATATTTAAAATGAAGGTAATTACAGTGTTCTGACATAATATTTAAAATATTGCGTGTTGCGATTGTTTGTACTTTCAGTTGAAATCATTGCACGCTTTAACAATCTGAATATTATTTATTTACTATGTAAAAAAAAAATAATTAACATTCACTTGACATAGCCGTATTATAATATATGAAAAACATTAACAATTGTAATGAAATAATATGGTTGTTTAATAATAAGGTCGAAATAACTTATTTGATTCCATAAAAAATATTTAATTATATTAGAAGCTGAAAAATCTATCAACTTACTTAATAAAATTATTTTGTGAACAAGATAAGTTTTTATTTTGATCAAATAACAATGAGGTTCTACCAATTCAATCAATAATTGAAAGACTGTTGGAACTGGGACTAAATGTCACATAACATATTAAAGTATTTTTTTAACTTTTCGTTTCTTTTTAACATGATATTAATTTAAAAAAAAAATTGAAATAACGATTTATGTGAGAATAAATAGCAAGAAAGTTTTTCAGAATTTGTAGGAGTCTAATCTCTTACGAGAAATATGTTGATATCCGAAGGAATATCGCTAGCCAATAGTAATGCTATTTAAAATGGAAAGCTTCATTCTTTTTCAGCGAGAAGAAACAGTTTTTGTTCAAAAATACTTAGTTAATCACCAAGGATATTAAGTGTAATTATCTCGAAAAGTGCAATATACTCATTAGAGCTAGTAAAGATTATAAAGTGTATGTGTTATATTTAACGGTCAGTCACTTCGGTCAATATATATCGATTTAACTGATCAATCTTAATTACTAAAGTTATCTGAGAAATAGTCATCAGGAACGAACATATTGTATTACAAAATCAAAAACAATTGATAGTATGATTTCAATGTTTATTTTGATCATTCTTTCATGTCGGCGATGTATGTTATAAAATTTATACGTCCTATAATAATAATTAATGTTGCAGGACTCAAGGTGTGTGTCAGTTACTTTCCTTGAAAATCCGTTAGTCTTTTCTCGGCCAAAGCGAACTCGGCGCAGTATAATATATTGTAAAGGTAAAGATATCTCCCTCCACGCAGACACTACTCAGATAAATAAGCGTCAGTGACGGTCCACATTGGGAAATAAACGAATGATTTATATTGGAAAAAGAAACATTATTGTTTCGTAAAATATAAAAAACGTCAATCGCTCGATTAATGGTGCTTGATAAAATTTCAATATTAAGTTTGAATAATTCAAATTTTGTACATTTTCTGAGCTTCGACCCAAGTTTAGTCTCTCAGTATCTTCAGACAGTCAGGTGAATGGATTAATTTGAATTGAAAGGCGGAACCCGGGTCTTAGTTGAAAATACGCATAGAAATGAAAACAAAAAATGAAATATACTTTATTTTGTACTTTTAGGTATATCTGCAAGAGTGATTGTTACACTCTTAACCTCGTCTTTTCTTTGTAAAACGGAAAGCTTTGCAAACTACCGTATTAAGATCACGAACACTATAATATACTAAGATAGGGGAAGACATAAATAATAATCCGGATAATAATGGATTCCGTTTCTTTATAGAAATGAATTTAAATACGCGTAATTAAGTAAGATACGTGATTGGTTTTTTAATGCACCCCTTAAGTAAATAATTTTATGTTTAGAAATATATCATAGGCAAAGGTAACAATCACTTAGTTATTAAATCTTCTAAAGGCAATGGATAGGAATGAGGTATTTTTTCGTTTAAAAGACGACAAATGGGTTATGATATTACTGCTTAACATACAGAAATATTGTTGAGGGTGATTGTGTTCTGCTATGCTTGAACCCTTAGCAAAGCTTCATTTATTATGAGTATATTCAATTAATCGAACTCCACTTAATTACACCGTTGGTAAATTTCCTGGTGAAGCAACATTTTAATAGATTTATAGGGAAATTTTATATATTTAAAAAACGGCTCACTATATATAAAATCTAACTAGCAATATAATTATTATTTTTTTACCATGTCCGCTCCCAATATATGGACTCTTCTTCTTTTCTTTGACCATGTTCGCTCCCTATGTGGAGCATATGGCCGCCACGCGGCACCTCCATGTTTCCCTGTCTCCCGCCAATAGCTTTGCTTCCTCCCATGACATGCCAGCATCCCTCAGTTCCGCCGAGTACATCCTATGGATAGTACCCGATGGACGTCCAGGACGCCGGAATCCCACCGGTCGAAAGAAGAGGCAGGCAGGATTGAGGCTTTCCGGAGGCATCCGCAGCACGTGACCCAGCCAGTTCCAACGTCTCTCCATAACCACTGACGTGACGGGACGCTGTCTTGCACGCTCCCTTATCTCTGAATTCCTCACAAAATCAAACCAAATGGAGTTTATCCCAACAGAAATATTTCTACGAGAACTGCTTGTTACACAGTTGCTCAACCATTCTTTTTCCAAAGAGAGTAGGAATAGAAGGAAAGGGTTAGAAGGAAAGACATGAATAGTGGTTAGCTAATCGCTCTCGATCCGCCTCGTTCGTGAGATAGGATGGGTGGGGAGACTCAAGACATCGCATACATCCATGCCTTTCAACAGAAATTCATAAATCGATTGAAAAATCAATTTATAAAACTGCCTGTACTGGGATTCGAACCCGTGCCTTCTGTAGCGGTAGCCAATGACGATGACCACTCGACCACACAGGCGGCAATATTATTATTAAAATAAAAATAAATTTCTATCTCATATTATTAAACCAGGGCCTGGAGTCGCGTGAAAAAAAGACGACTACGACTCCAGCTTTAAAATAATTAACGACTCCGACTCCGAGGATTTTTTTCAATAATTTCATTTTAACTTATATATATGTATACCATTAGATCATCTTTAGTCAGCCAAGCATGAAATGTTAACACTTTTGACTATTTTGTTTAAATAAACATTAAATATATTTTTCAAAAAAAAAATCGAGCCGCTCATTTTTTACGACTCCGACTCCACAGCCCTGTATTAAACATATACGGAGTGAAACGATTTCAAATAATTATGAAAGAAGATATTGTGCAACGAGTTTTAAAAACAAAAATATTCGACTAAGATTTAAGATCACAAACAAAAAATGTTTTCGATCACCTTTCTGGCAGGTTTCCTTATAAGCGTATCCTAATGTTGATCCTTGATAAACAGAATGCCCCTTAAACTGTTATCGATGTAGCCATGTATTATATTTATATTATTTTAACATGTTACCTGATTCAAGATTCAATTGCTTAATGCCATGTTATGTTTTTGACTGCTCACAAACAAGGTATTAAATAATATATTTCATATTGCAGTCTTGATTTCATCTTGACTGTCATCCTGCATTTTTCTTTGGCTTTGTCAGTGTCGTAGGAAGAGGTCCTGCCACCTGGGGTGGTCCTTGAATTTTCCACCCCCAATATTTCATCTATTTTTGTTTTTAATCACTTCTACTATTGTTAAACTAGGTGCAAGGAGTTTTTACTAAAGGTGGCTTAATTTTTTTCATGTATAATATAATTTCTCGAAAAATATTGTATTTATTTTTGAAAATAGGCGGTCTGCCTCTACCGTACCACCCTTGCTACGCTGCTGCTGTGTAGTATTTATTTTACTTTGTACATGATTAGACCTGTTTCGTGTATTTTTTTTGTTAACTACAAAGTAAAAAATATGACTTATCAGAAGATATAAACCATAATTTTTGTACACTCCTAAAAAAGAACAAATATATATTGACCAAACTTATTTGAATATAAGTTTTATTGTGTTTTGTCTTAAAATATTATAATTTCTTCACTTTATCATACTTTATACGTAATTTAATTTCGTCATTTTCTGTAATTAATGTGTTTTTACTTATCAGGGAAGTATTGTTTTGATGTTTTCAATAAAAAACGTTTTACTAAGTACCAACAGTAAACTACAAGATAGTTTGTCGTGACGTCATTTTAAACTTATAGTTCATATGGGTTAGAATAAATAATGAAAATCTCCAATTTTGGAGTCCGTAAATATTCAAGATTGAGAATCGTGCATGCATGTTTATGCTAAACACGCACACCATTATACCAACAATTCACTGTCTCACTGCCGAGGAATGCATTCGGTGTTTTAAAATAAAGAGTGTTTTGAAATGGGTCATACAAACTGGTCACCGGTGGAGAAAGGTGTGGGTCTCGGTGTTAAATCATTTGATTTCCTTATTGATAAATAACATTTTCTGTGGGTGCATTACTTGACTCAGTATCATACTTGAAACTATTAATCTTGGTGGTACCTATAAAAGGAACGAACGGTAGCTTATTTTTAAATGTTAATATTTTTCTTGTGAGAATTTACGGTTTGATAGAAAATAAACTAATAACATTATTTCAAAAAATTATTTGGGAATCGTTTACTTACATTTATCTTTGTGTGAAAACGATATATGAAATATTAATCAACTATTGGAAGCAATCGTTTTTCTTCATATTTTTTTTAATCCATGTCCGCTCTCAATGTGAACCATATGGCTTCCTAATGGAGGTGTCTAAACCGAAGTATTTCTACGACAACTGTTTATTACTCAGTCACTCAACCTCTCTTTTTTAAAGATATTAGTAAGGGTAGAAAGATAAGGCTAGGACAGGATTAGTGATTAACTAATCGCTAACACTACGCCCAGTTGTTTAAGGATCGGAAAGGTGGAAGGGAATTTTTAGACATCACAAATACCTATGCCTTCGATCCCGTGAGATCTGGAAGGGAAACCCACAATGCTTACCGCTGCGCCATAGAACTCAACCTACATTAATTACTATTTACTATTAGTTTTAAGCACTGCAAGTATTTTTTCAATCAATCCATATTCGCTCCTCATTGGGATGTGGAGCCTTCTAGTGGAAGTTTCTCAACATGAGTTTATTCCTCGCGAACTGTGTGTACTTAGTTGCTCAACTTCTCTCTTTCGAAGAGAGTAGTTACAGTAGAACAATGAAGTAAGGACAGGACTAGTGGTTTACTAATATCTTTCGCTAAGTCCCGTTATTTTAAGATTGAAATGGTGAGAAGAAATTTATAGACATCACAAATACCCATGCCTTGACGAAAATTGATAAATTAATAGAAAAGACTATTCGTATTATGACTCGAACCCAGTGAGTTCCGTCATGGAAGCCAATGGCTTTGATTGCTGCGAAACGGGCAGCGGTGGGCTGCTAATATATTAACAAGGTGCTCGGTAAATCTCAGCCATAATGCATTTACACTATTGATCTTTGGCTCTTAACCGGTGAACCGCTTATTGCAAGTTCACCGCGAAAAAAATGGTAAAAACGAAAAAATCCGCAAAATAGTAAAAACTGAAAAATCCGCAAAATAGTAAACAGCAAAAAGTCAAAAAAAAAAAAATGTCCACACATTTTTTAAGACCTCTTAATTCTGGTGCACCGCCACCTTTTCCCATGATCAAAAGTGCACCGTGACTTCGAAAAGGTTAAGAACCACTGCTATAGATGATACATCTTCGTATTACAAGTTAACAGAAATTGCAGCTAGTTGCTGATTTGATCTGAGACGAATGATTTCCATAACTTAACACGGGGCTCGCCGGGCGCGCCAAATTTTAACAAGGGGCTCGGGCGAGCCCACTCTTAGAAACGGGTAAAAAACTATTAATTCTTGATTGATTTATAAAGAAAATATATTGATATTACCACATTCAATACATAAATGTCCACTCCCAATGAGTACCGTTTTAAGGATCGAATAGATGAGAAAAATTGAAATGTGATTTTGAATATATTAATCGATTGAAAAATCGACATATAAAAGTGTTGTTTTGAATATTCATACCCGTAGACAGGAAATCGAACAAGATTGACATACAAGAACGTTGACCACTTGCCTACATAACCGGCTTTATCGACCAACAGGTATATCAATAAAATAAAAATTATATTTAAATCAGCTTTGAGAGAAAAACACAAAACTTCAAATAATAAATTACAGAATTGAAAAAACTGTCGTAGCGATGACTCCAAGACATTTCTTCAAAAAAATATATGTGTATAATAAATAATACAAATGATTTCTTAAAACACTTCGTATCTTGGTAAACATTCCACGGTAAATACATATTTTGGTATTCATATAATAGATAACACATACATTAATTATTTTATTCAATGTGCAACGAGGTCTTGATATATCGGTGTTATTATCAAAACCGAGAATGTGGAATTCATTGTGTATTTTTAATACCTATTGGTATATATATTTAACATGATCTATTTTATTACAATTGTTCTGATGACTTGACATATTTTAAATCTGAGAATTATCAATATTTTAATAAAAACAATAATCCTTTGTACTTCATTCCACTTTATTTAATATGTCAGGACCGGTTTCGCTCATTGCGAGCATTGTCAACTGAGCGAAACCGGTCCTGACATATTAAATAAAGTGGAATGAAGTACAAAGGATTATTGTTTTTATTAATATAATGCCTTTTCACCAAGTATTGACAGTGAACACCCTAAATGTGATTATCAATATTAATGAGTTTCAGATTGACCGTAAATTATACCGATTTTGATAATTTTTATACCGGTTTTGATATATAAAAAACAGCTATTCAATATAAAATACCGAAATACTGGCATTGAAATATTCGTTCGGTATTATATTTGTAACAAAATTTTCTTATAATTCGTTTTCATAAAATAATTTTGAACTTCGATTTCATAATGTGATTCATTTTTAAAATAAATCGTTTTATATTCGACGATTTCCAATTAATGAGAGTCGTTTCCTTCTTCAAGTAAAACAACTTTAGCGAAAAAGATTTGATTCCATGTGAATATTTTTATTATAATCACCGAAACTTATTATGTGCGAAGAGTGGCCGAGCGAAAATTTTCCAGTGAGTTCGCAGGAGTAATATATTATTTATAATACTAATTACTCAACACGGACTTCACTTACAGCTCGAGCAATTAGTTTTTGTGAATCTTCAAAAGTTAACTGTTTAATTTACGACTAACATGCCATGAAATCGAACAATTAAAGTTTGCGTGATATCGTATCATTTTTTTTTACATAATACTACATTATTTTAAACGACGATGTCACGACATTCTTGAATATGTCTTTAGTATTTTCAGTAAAATGACATAAGTAATTGGAATGCCAACTAATATTCATTCAACTTAAAAAATATAATGACGTTAATTTTATATTTGTAGAGATACGTACTTTTAACATATATTTAAAAAAATTAAATGAATTTAGCGCTTTAGAGAAAATACAATTTTAGCACATATTAAGCGTTTATTTTTTATCATAATTTTAATGTAAAAAAATCCAGCTTAAACATAAAAAATATACAATTTATTTATATAAGAGATGTGAAATTATTACAAAAACAATTATAATAATATTAAAAATAAAGTAAAAAACATTAGTTATAAAAAAACAGTACAACAAATAATTAATATAAAAACAATTAAAAACATTGATCAAATAATAAAGTCATTAAAATTTATTTTAACTTGTAATACAACATGTTTTATTATATATGTATGATTGTTTTAGCCGAGTACAGCGATCTGTTACAATTATATTGTGTGTTAAAAAAACGTTCTGCATCTACACTATTTGCAGGATACCAAATGATTTGAATGGCAGTATCGCTCTCTCTCTCTTGATATCTTTACCACATTCATTTGTGATGCTATAAGAAAAAAAATGAATTTTATAAGATTTCGTATCTATTTGCTTGTTTTAACAATTTCGCAATAGTTTCGTAGAATATATCGTATTAATCGTTTCTATGTTACATTTATCGTAAAAAG
Source organism: Himalopsyche tibetana (assembly GCA_030503985.1). Taxonomy (NCBI): domain Eukaryota; kingdom Metazoa; phylum Arthropoda; class Insecta; order Trichoptera; family Rhyacophilidae; genus Himalopsyche; species Himalopsyche tibetana. The sequence continues at coordinate 21,071,106 of JAPJYX010000005.1, forward strand.
CGTATCACGTATATTTATATGAACAAAATAAAATTGCTGACAATATATTTTTAAAAGACAAGACTTTCTACACTAAGACTATTTTTTTCAGATTTTTTTATCGAACAATTATGTTCTACTTATTAAATTTAAATCAATAGTGATAACTCATCAAGTTAGTAACACAATTCCACGTGCTTTAAAAATGTGGGACATCGGCGTAGTGGCAAACACGCAGAATTTCTGTCTGGGCCCGAACCTATTTTTATCTGCACATTCATTCAATTTACATTTTTATCGGTTTGCTATGGTATGGTTATTAAAAATATATTTTTTCGATTTTAATAAAAGTTCACGCATTAAATATCTGATTATGGCAAGAATCTTATAAATATTGAATAAACTTGTGTATTTATTCAATATTTAGCGTCCGTAAACACTGTATCATTTATTACCCAAAGATCATGGCGTCATACTACATATAAGCAAGATAATTAAATTCCATGACCCGTAAATTAAAAATAAAAACCATTTTATCTTTTAAAAAAAAATAAAGATACTTACATGCAGTTCTCTTACAAAAAAAATCATAAAATAAGCGGTATAAGGATCCCATTTTTTTCATGTGGGAACGGCTCGGCTTAAAAAAATATTCGTTATTTATACAGTGTTATTTCTTTATTTAGAATATATGAAAGCTTTAAATAAAGGTAGTAAATAATTGCTCTTGATCACTTATACTGTCCTGGTCCCATCTTTGCTCTCTTAGAAAAAAAGAGAGGCTTAACAACTGAGTAACAAGCAGTTTTAATAGAGGAATTATTTTTAGAAAACTCCTTTAGGAAGTCATATACTTTACATTTGAAAAGAAAAAAATCAAACGTCAAACTTTTAATAAGGTGTTTTAATGATTAACTTAATTAGTATTCTAAATAAATAAACTGGGAACTTGTAAAAGATATTGTATAATTAATGATTATTGCATTAATAATTCTTTCCAAACGTGTATCAAAAAATCGAAATGAGACGAAGCGTTGCTATCATTTTGTAAAATAAAAATTCATTGAGACCTATCTTAAATTAAAGCCATCCTTTTAAATTAAGCTCAATACTGTTTCTCGCTATAAATCAATAAATCAGATAAAAAAACAAACAGCTCAAAAATAATACTAACAGCTATCGAAAGCCGTTGGGCGGCCGCAGCCGATCCGGCAAAGGAAATTACATCATAGCCGATATATTTTTATATTACACCATTGATTATTTTAAAAGTCAAACAACATGCCACATTCTTCTTCTGCTGGTAGCTCTGGGCCCGCTCGACTAACCGGAATATCAAATCCAAGTGCGGGTCAAGGAACTAATGACGGTGCCCACGGCCATTCGAACGGACATTTCAAATTATAATGATATCAGCAGCTATCGAATTGATGTGAGAATACGTTATTTGAGCGTGTGTTTGTATGTTTTGGCAAACACATTTGCGTGGGCAGGTCGTTAATATACGTGAGTTTTTTTCTCTGAAAAATAATCTAGAAGTCATCTATTTGCTACACATATTATTAAAACTATATCAAACGTAATATTTACTGTGATAATTGTCTTTAGAAAAAAATACAACTATTGGTAATTATTTTTTACGACATGTCTCAAAAATAATTAAATGATGCTTGTAACGATGCAGTACAGTAAGCAATTTAATTGAAGAATTATTATAATTGAAGTCAGGGAAAGTAATAATTTATAGAAAATAAACGAATATAAAATCAGTAGAAAAAGTCACCATATCATGTCAAATATAAATCTGTAGAAAAAACAAATTTGAAATCATTTATGTTGACAATTTTTTTGTGTGGTTTAGTTAATTTTTGTAGAAAAAAAGATTATCACGCTATTAAGCATAGTTACCCAACTATTTATAAATTGTAGTGGCAGAAGCTGTTTTTATGGTGTATTCTTAATTCTTTTTTGCGGTTCAAATCACCGAAAACAAAATTTTCATTCGATGATGTTCTAAATACTTAAATACTGTGGTTGCTATATTTCATTATTTTCTATTCAATCAAGCGCAAAGAAAGCGTTACGTTAATAGTTATCAATTACTCATCTCATATATACACATACTTTCCCTCTCAAGAAAGCAAGGTTAAGCGGTTGGCTTTCCATCAAGTCTGTTAGCACACTCAACTAGAGTTTAGAGAATCGTACCCTCTCAAACAAATGGCTTCACATTCAACTACCGAAAAGATAATATCTACTAATTACTTTCAGTTCTCTAGATCAGCGTTTATCATCCAGGTTCCAATAAACGATAACAAGTCAAAGCGCTACAATGCACATGCCCTAAAAATATCAGACGAATGAGATAATGCTCTAAAAATTTTGTCACCGACGCCCTAAGCAACATTGAACTATAATTATTGGTTCAAAACGCAATTTACCTAATTGTGTCGCTTACGATCTTTTGCCGATTATGGTTATTGATGTTAAAAATGTGATATCTAGAGAATGTACTTTATTTTCGAGTCGGTGTCAGGTGAATTTTTAAAAAAAGCTTATTTTCTTCAGCTAGAATAGGCTCGGTTTTAGCCAATATTCTGCAGCCGAGGGGGTTTTATGTTTTAAATAAATAATTAAGATGTAGAAAATTTACATATTTGTGGAGTGTTATTTTTTATTCATAATTTATTATTCTGGCAACGTTTGATGCAGATATTACTTATTTAGGTTGAAGCTTTGAATTTTGAAAATCAAAGATTGCAAAATCTTAACTGGTATATTTAACAAACGCTTATCTCAGATCATTGTATTCAACAAAAGCTAATCCACTACCGACATTCGAATTTAAAAATCTGTCAAATCGATAAAGATCATCTTTTGAAAATGTTGAAATCGTTTATTATTAATGAAGATATTGGGAGTGTATGAAAGAGCCAACTCCGAGGTCATGTTCAATAGAATATAACAAGGTGCCTATTGTATTTCGTGAACAGATACTAATCAAGATCACAACAATTCTGTTGCGTTAAGAATACTGAGTATCATCAAAATAATTGTAATGAATCGTATTATAATTTGTGGTATTGTTTGATTTTTTCAACTATGTATGCTTCTATAGTATCTTATGTTTTTTTCAAGGAAAATTGGTCGATTTTTAGTCACTAAACTCGGCTGTAGGCTGCAAATACGTAGACATAGAGAACGCTTTATTTCATAGCTATATCTGCGTTGTTCCAGGAAGGGTGGATTTTTTATTACCTATACGATTTAACGCAATAATTATTTTAAAAATCAATGTTACTTTATATGTATATTTAAACTATTTAACGCAATGAATCGGTAAATAAATTCTATCAATAGTTGAAAAACGTTCTAAGAATTTAAATATGGGAGCAAATAGGTACCATTCTTTTCGCTTGTTTCCATGTCTTAAATGTTATAACTACGGCTGTGGAATTGGCTAAAAAAGAAGATTGCAACTGCGAGCTGATTTTTTTTTAAATATTTCCTTTTTACTAACATATCTGTATACCATCAGATAATTCTACTTACTAAATAAATCTAGTGGATTTCAACGATCAATATGATGAATAGATAGATATTTTTCAATATCTTTAAATTACTTTTATCCATTTTTTTCGGCTCCACTTCGAGAACTGGTTGTTAAATGGTTGTTGAGAAATAGTAGAGATATAAGTATAAGGGTAGGACAGGACTAGACGTAAGTTGATCGTATTAACTACGCCGCTATTTTAGGATTGAAAAGGTGGGAAGAAGTTTTAAAACACCAGAAACACCCATGCTTTCGAAAAGAAGTTGATGTGGGACTTAAACCGTAACACGAACCCGCCAGTAAATATATTTAATTTAAATTGTGTTGAGAAAATTACAAAACGGTTATCATCTAAATAAATACAGTGTAATTTTGATATTATTATAAAAAATGCATAATTGGAATAAAACATAACGATGAAAACTATAAGTAACCATATAATTAGAGCACTTTTATTATATTTGCGTACCGTAATTTAAAAAAATATATCTAATAAAATTTAGAATCTAATAATATGTTGATATTGATGAACTGACATCATGCTTGAAAATATAACTTAATGAAATACCGTTTGCCAATAATAAAGTCATCCAAAAAGCATTTGGTATTCAACCCGTTATTTTTTAACAAAAAAACCGTAATGAGATTGCGAACAATAAAAAAATGTACAACTGATAAGAGGTAATTTAATTGGTTTGATCTTATTCATACCATAAAAGCATTAAATGATCGTATAACAATCTCCCGGAAGTGGGATATATAATATATATTGAACAATTAAAAATAATAATCGCTAATTAATCGATCACACCATTTCAAAACTAATGATTGAGCAGAGTTGATTAGGCTATAGATGATAAATAGCTGTTGTTAATCTAACGTCATATTATTTATAGAAGTGCATGTTACGTTGTAACAAAATCACTTAAAGTAATGCTTAACTTAACAATAAACCAGAACTGTGAAGTCGTTAAAAAAAACTATTTGGACTCCAACCCAGCGGTAGGATGCCAATACATTAACAAAGGGGCTCGCTTAATCTCCAAACAATTCTCGGTGTTCCGGGGAAGGAGTCAATTTTTTAACACTCCTATGCAATATTTAAATTAGCAATCGATTGTTACTTAATACACTTATAATATGTAACAATATGAAATTTACCGTAAACTAATCAATGTAAATGGCTAAAAATGTACTATTGTGTATACTGAAGCTGTCGTAGATAATATATATGTCAGAAATTGCAGTTATGTACTAGTTTGATCTGAGAATATTGTTTTCTCTAAAATTAGCAAGGGGCTCGCGCAAGCCTCTCTGAGCCCCCTCCAGCCCACTCCTGTTCCAATTTTTAAGTAAAACGTGACTCCGATTATGACTATAAAGTAAAACACAACTCCGACTGAGATCGGTTGAAAAACAAAATATAAATTTGAAAAATTTTAACACTTCCTTTGGGACAATGTCAACATTAAAGCAGTAATGGTTACAAAAGATTATTGCAACAGGGAGTAATAATATTTTCGATGTATTCAGCAGTAACTCTGTGGAAGTTCATTTTTAATATAAATAATGTTGACATAATAAATTTGTTACTCCTCTTGTTGTGTGACAAAGTGATACGTGCTCATCATCAGATATAAAATCACAATGTTTATAAATAAAGTAAAAACCGATTTTAGTTCTTAAGTTATAAATTAAAAAATAAATGTCGGGAGTAATAATGAAAATTTTATTCAAAGTACCATGTTATATGAGGATTGTCTACCAGTGCTTCTTAGTTCCACCTTTTCCAATACTCGATAGAAAAGTAAATTTTCCACGAATTTATTACTTATTTTCTAGCCATACTGTCTCAACAAATTCAATCGTATTAGTAAAATTAAATCACAATACGTATAGCATAGACTTAATTTAAAAAATACTCATTGAAAATAGCTTAAATGTTTGTTATCATAAACATAAAAATATTATTTAAAAAAAACTTTTCCTTATTTGAAAATAATTTAACTTTTTTTGAAATTCCTTAAAAGCTTCGAGTGCCACGAGTTGCACACAAAGTACTCTGTACTCATTCATCACTGGTAGAGCTCTATACAATGTATGGAATCATAGATGAACTTTATCTGTCAGGAATTCGATATTGCCTGATATAAATGGAAATTAATAATTCTTTGATAAAATCGATTGATTTATTATGATGATTTTAATGTATCATTACGGAATATAATTTAACATAATTTTATGATATTATGCTGTGGGTACTTAGAAATGCGTGCAAAGGTAATAAAACAATTAGATGGAGCGAACCGGTTCTAGTAAATATTATACAACGATTATTTTCATTTACCACTGACGGACAAATTGCGGTTTAATCCTAAGAACAGCGGTTGTCAACTTATGAACCAAATGCTGGCTTCATTTTAGGATTATTATAAATAGAAACAGTGTATTTTAAATGTTTGGATTTATTATTATGACTGTTCATTGTGTCCCTACTCTTATTAGTATCGAGGCTTTAGAGTACCAAAGAAAAATTGAAAAAAATACATTTATTTACTGTCTATTTAACTATCTCATATTTATTTTTGTTACTGTATTTAAAAAAATATATATTTATTTACAATTAATGTTAATTAATTGATGTTAATGTTAATTTACAATTCTATGTATTGAATACAAAATTATTTAAACAAAAACATCGTTTTGTAGGTTCGTTCTGTCACTATAAGCCCCCAATATTATAGCTGCAATATCTTGTTGATGAGAAGGTCAATTTTAACTTTAAGTGAGAGTATTACTTGCAAACCCGGCTCATTCCAAAGTTGTTGAAACATGAACCATGAATGTAATTTAGTAGAAAGAATTAAATTTTTGAAAATATTTTTAGAATTCAGTCTCAAACATGGCTTGACAACATCCAAAATATCATTCCAAAGTAATGTAAGACTAAAAATACTTTTAAACTGTACATTTTTTTTCAAAATGAAATTCAAGTTTAATTTTTTAATAATTTTTTTATAAGCCGTGTATGCAAGTAATAAATACCCTCAAATATTGTTTCACTATAAACATAAAAGCAATCAGTATTATTTCTAAAAAGAGTATATCTTCTAACCGTCGATTTGTGGTATATTTTAACTGTGCAATAACAAAAAAAGCTGTATTGAAAATAGTCTATAAAAAATATTATATTAATCTACATAATGTTTAATTTAGATTTGCTTAGCGATCAATAAAACCAGTTCTGAATACGATTTAACGTTACAATTCGACTCCAACTCCGATTTTCATGACATAAATGTTTTTATACGATGCTCGTTTATTTTTTTGATCACGAACAGTATTTTTCTTAAAGTGCATTACTTACCGTTCTTTTGTAAATATGATTTATATTCTGATATCCAGTATCTAATAATAAAAAAAATATAAAGAAATCAAAGTCAGCGGATTTCAGACGACTTCTTTTCCAAGTCTAAATTTCAAATTATCAACCTGATTTTGATTGTAAAAAAATAATTAAAAAAAAATCTTACTCTTTAATAGTCGGTTATTATTAGCAGTAAAAGAATATTAATGTAAAAAATATTATATTCAATGTCTTGAAACGGGTTAAAATTTTAATGTTATTTAGAATAATTATTTTCATACATAAGTACTTTAAAACTTGTCCGGTATCTTTATTAATAATAAAACCAATAAACAGTTGGTAAAGACTGCTTCATAAGACAATTCCTTATTGCTTGGCAATATAAAATAATATCTTAGATCCTATACCAAAAGTCCATTGACACATGATCAAAGTAATAATAGTAAAATTAATGTGAATTATTTATTCAAAAAATATTTGCAACGTATTTACTTTGATATTTTCGATATATTCGGCGTGAAATTTGTGGAAGTTCATTTTGAATATAAAATTAAATTTAATACATTTTTTACTTCACTTGTTGTGTTACAAACTATGACTCGTGTTTCGCTTTATAAAAAAGCATCATCAGATAGAACATTGTAAGGCTTAAAAATTAAATTAAATATGTACATATCATGAAATTGTAACTGTAAATTATTTAAAATGTAATATAGCATCTCTGAAAAACTAATTAAACTTAAATAATAGTCCCATAACACACATATTTTATTCTAAATTTCACAAAATTATGATTTTATGTGTTAATGATTATCTAATATTTACATACTATTAAAATACATTTTTATTTTATTTTTCTTTAATGGTGTTCTGTAATATAAATTCCAAAAAATATAAAATTTAGAAGCGATGTATTTTTATCCATTTAATAATTGCTGCCTACATGACTGAATGGTTAACGTCGTTGGCTTCCGTAACAGAGACCACGGGTCTGAATCCCAGAACGTACAGTTTTTTAAAATTGATTTTTCAATCGATTTCTGAACAACTGCTCGAAAGCATGGATGTGTATGATGTCTTGATTCCACACTCTCACCTATCCTATCATAAAAAAACAAGGCGTATTGAGAGCGATTAGCTAACTATAAGTTCAGTCCTAACCATATTATTGATTTTTGAAAATTTTCAATGATATCATTGTTATTATATTAATACTATTTTTTTTCATACACACTCATTACATAAAGAAAAAATAGTAATTTTAAAAATAATCGTATTGTTTATTATAAAATGCAGTGATTAATACAAAACTATTAACTACAAGTTGGCGTTAAGATAAACAATAAAAGAAATAAATTATTAAAAATAATCTAAACTACCAGTAAAATCATATGATCGATACAAAATGCTAAATAAGAAAAAAATCATAATATTGGATTATTTTGTGATGATTTAACGACCAATATTTATAGTCTCTTAAAAATTAAATTAAAAAAAAATCTCATGTAACATTCACGTGGGATTGTGTTTTTTGCAATGCGAGAAGGGTGAAGCAGAATCGAATGTGAAGTAAACATATGAAAGTAAAATTTGGAAAACTTTCTTAACAAACATTTTGATTGAAAGTAAGTTTCTTAAACAGAAATAAGGCTAACAATATTAACAGTCATAAAGATTAGAAACATATTAGATTTATAAGAGCTTTAGGCCAATTGCTCTCAAGATTTTATTGATACCTTGGAAGCTTGATACTATTTTATTATACTTTGTACTTATATTACAAACCAATTTCATTATTTGAAATCCCAAAGGTTTTTGAGCCGTAGACTTTTTTGTTGCTAGAATTTTAAAGAACTTAACAACTGCCGCAAATTATTAGACTTAATTATAGCAATAACGTAAATAACGGTTTATACCTCGTTATATTGCAATAAGCACATTATGTATATGCAATATGTATAGAAAACTCTCCAAGTTAGTAAAATACCAGGTTTTTCTTGTTTAAAAGCTGGACTTAAGGCCTTGGTATTACACGAGCGTGTAGGTTAATCCAGTTTTACAGCTAAGACGGCCAGATTAAAACTGGTGGCAAGTGGTCATCCGCTGAAGTAATGGCGCTGGCGTCGCCATTTGCGGGGAAATGGACTAACCTTGACTTTTTTCCCGCCAATCTCTGTTATTACATAACCGTTAGAAACAGCTTGGTGGCGATCTTGCTTTTACACGTACCTATCTAACAATCTTTCTACAGCAGAGAGTTCAGTTTCAAATATTGTCTTACAATTAATGCGTCATTATTTTGTAGTCTTATTTGTCTATCGTTATTTATCTTGATTAAAGAAAATTATTATCTCTGTAACTATTTATAAAAAACAAATGATATCTTTTTACTCCAGAATATATATGATTTCATCAATATAAGTATCACGCAAAATAGTTGCAGTTTTTGCTTTACAATGATTGCCAGAAATTACTTAGTGGCCGTTAAAAAAAACATGGTTTGCTATGCACGTAAATGTATTGAAAAATAGACGGTGATCTTTTATGAATTAAGATTTAATCGCTCGGTATACACCGAAACATTTTCATACGAAAGTGGAGAGCTATTATGAATTGTAGGAAATTTCCATAAAATGTTGTCCTGTCATAAATTTAAATACTTACAAATCGATGCATAATTTAATTGACCTAGCTGGAAAAGTTTGTAAGCTTAGTCACTACCCTAAGTCTTAAGTGATGGTTTGACATGTGGAAATATTGTGCCAGTTCCCTGGACCATTGGTCAGCGTCGTTGGCTTAGAACACAGAGATCGCATGTTCACATCTCAGTACGGACAGTTTTTATAGATTGATTTTCAATCGATTTATGGATTTCTGTTTGAAGGCATGGATTTTTGTGATGTCTTGATTTTATCCTCCCACTCATCCTATGCTAAAATAATAGGGCGTAGTGAGAGTGATTAGCTAACCACAAGTTCTATCCTAGCCAGTGGAGTATTGACAAATGAGTAACAAGCAGTTCTCGTAGAAACTCTTCTGTTGAACTAAACTCCATTATGAGTCCATATGCTCCATATTGGGAACGGACATGGTTAAAAAAATACAATAAAACCTCCATTTACGCGAATGTTGCGACCGCGTGATTGGTAATTAGGAGATTTGCGGCGAATGTTTCTGTTTGGCGCGTAATTTGAGGTAGCGTAATTAGGAGTTCCATTGTATATCGACAGTGGAAAGAAAAAAGGACGTAACCCACACATATCAAATTTTACAGGAGGCGCTAAAAACGTGTTTTGATGATTTTGTGACATATGCAAATTATGAATTATACACAACCTTGAAGTGCACGGATACTTTTAAACTGGTGTTTAATTGACATAATCTAACATTGATTAAAGAAATTGTTTTGGAAAAACCTTTATTTCAGTGTTTTTTCTTGGTTTTAATTTTATACAAGGTTATCTTTTTCAAACATTAAAGCTAAATTTAGATACTAATTCGGTATTTTCAGCTTCCATCCTTTTGATAGAATGTGTGTCAAGTTATATACATTGTGATTATCGAAAAAAGCTGTTTTGGAAAATTGAGGGTTACGTCCTTTTTCCTTTCCACAGTCGATATGTATTCGTAGGCTGTCCAACTGTGGAAATTTCAACGCAAAGTAATGTTTGAAACTGAAAATACGCTAGCTGAATAGCGTTTTGTTTTTGTGGACAGTGAACTGAACGCGCGAGCACAGCGGAAACCTGCGTACTCAATCCACACGGATAGCCCCAGGTAGCCTTATATGTCACTTTTAGGGTGTTCACTGTCAATACTTGGTGGAAAGGCATTATATTAATAAAAACAATAATCCTTTGTACTTCATTCCACTTTATTTAATATGTCAGGACCGGTTTCGCTCATTGCGAGCATTGTCAACTGATAAGAAATATAATTTAACAATGCTATTTATACAAAATTGAAAAGTTATACACAACAGTTGGCATTGAAAATAAATTGCCAATTACATTAAAGTGATTCTAAAATAACACAAAATTAAAATGTTCAACACAACTAACATATAATTAAAAAGTCATCCCAGATTGAATTTATGAATCTGGGATGACTTTTTAATTATATGTTAGTTGTGTTGAACATTTTAATTTTGTGTTATTTTAGAATCACTTTAATGTAATTGGCAATTTATTTTCAATGCCAACTGTTGTGTATAACTTTTCAATTTTGTATAAATAGCATTGTTAAATTATATTTCTTATCAGTTGACAATGCTCACAATGAGCGAAACCGGTCCTGACATATTAAATAAAGTGGAATGAAGTACAAAGGATTATTGTTTTTATTAATATAAGCCTTATATGTTTTTAATAATTATATTATCATTGATAATTTCTTACGATTCGCGAAGGAAACAGGCATAATAAAACATGATTGCTCGTGTAAAGCCACTATATTCATAATCGCATATTATAATAAATCATGGCATTAGCAATGGAATAGTTTAACGCGTAGCTTAAGACCATATTGTATTATCTTGTTAATCACAGTTACTGTACCTTCAATTAAGAGTAGTTTGAGAAAATTTTCAAAACATATTTTTATATTATATTTTAATTACATGTCTCCAAATAGATAAATAAATTAAAATACAATAATATCTTAAAATATAATACCACGCTAAATGTATTTTTAGCCTGGTAATTTAATATCATGTATTAATAAAATTAATGAATACTATTCGACTGTTGGATTATAAAATTATCAAAAGAGTATAATAAATATTCGTTTGGAATCTCAAATAATTATTAAAAAATGAAACTATTTTTTTCACCAACATTTTAAATAAAAATCAGAACCGCTTATAAACCGATACTTCTAGTCATGAACAAAATCAGTGAATACGGTAAAAATGGTTTATCATATTAACTAGTTGTAATAAATTAATTTCTCTTCAAGATTTAAAGATTTAGTTTTTTTTATCGATCGAAAATTATCGATGTTTATTTAGAAAGACATTTTACCCGACGTATTACACAATTATCATTATACAATGATTCCGTGATTCCTCTCCGTATGAGAATAATTCTTGCAGCGATTCTTCCAAATACAGAATCTTCCGTACAAAGAATTCTCCATATACTGAATATTCTGTACATTTAAATATTTAAAATATAATCAGTAGCTTAAACCATTCTTTCATATTTTCACTTTTTTATTGATAACAATTATTTTATATTAATTATTAAAATCTCATGTTGCAATTAAATTGAAAAACATATGTTTAACATTTGATATAAACATACATTTTTTGAATTTTCAAATGAATTTATACTATATATATATACTTATTTATTTAATTAACATTGCACAAGGTTGACAAATTATAAATTTAAAACTTTTACAATAAAGAAAGAAAAAATAGTACAATTTAATATTAAAAGCAGTAAAAAAAATGGCTTACAAGTCAACTGAGTAAGCTTCGACGAACTCTACTTTAATACATACAAATTAGTATACTGTGTGTGTATGCATGATTCTTCTTTTCAATATAATCAAAAATATTGATCTGTATGATGATTGTATATAATATAAAGATTAGTTGTTAAGAACGACATAGGCCGCAGCATATAAATGATATTATGTTAATGATGTATTAATTATACACATAGTGACAAAGTAATGTAAGTACACAAAAATTCATACATATCCAAAATATTCATTCGCTTAAATAAATTTTACTAACAATACCAGATGTTTTAAAAAGTATCTGGTGACTATGATTGTTTTGTGCCGCACATACAATTCTGAATGAACCCCCGATTGAGTATGGATGGTCTACTTAAAACAACATAAAACGAGCGAATAACATGATCGAAATTGATGGTCATTACACAAAAAAATTATAAAATGCAATAATTATATACAGTGTTTTTTCCCCCATGTTACGTTAAGTCTTGCGTGGGCGAAGTCACAGCGAACGCGAAAAGAACACGGCTTAAAGCGAATCAAAGTATCAAACAAACTGATTGCGGCAATGTTTTTTTGATATTTTTAATGTTTCAAATCAAAAGTCGCCAAATTTGAGAATGATTAGTTAATAACTAGTCCTGACCTAGCCTTATCCTTCTAAGCTTACTTTTTTAAAATAAGAAAGGTTAAGTAACTGAGTAACAAGCAGTTCTCGTAAAAAAAATCTGTTGAAATAGCTCCATTAGGAAGCCAAACGCTCCACATTAAGAACGGACATAAATAAGAAAAAAAAGCTTGTCAAGAAGTGTGTTTAAGCACTTTTTTAAAAAAGCACTGGTTATAGATATATATAATATTACCATGAACAATTTCGCGAAACCGGTAGTCTCAATAAATGTGTTTTATTTTTTAACTATATCATGAATGTCTTACGTCTATAATTATATACTGGGACGTTGTTGATTTATATTGTTGCATTTTCTAATCACAACCAAATCGTTCACCATTTCCTTCCTAATAGTAAATTTAATGAAGACTCACGAAAAAAAAATAACCGCTTGGTAATGGCGAATTTCCTTTTGGCTGTGACTGCCGCGACCTCGCTCGGTTATGTCGTTATAGCCGAGCGATTACGACTATTACTCACGGTTTGTCTTAACTATTCAATTTTCCTTGTAACATAGACTTTTTTCGATTGGTATTGGGTTCAACTGAATCCAAATTCACACAGCGCTATGGGTAACAACATCTTTTTTAAATAGTGAATTCGTTTTATTATTAAAAAAATGAATGAAATATATTGTTTATATTTTTTAATCAAATCGACAGAAGTATAACATTTAACTTTTTTTGGTCTGCCAGACAGTACCATTTTTCAAATCCAACTCTCCTATGACTGTCCGGTATAAAATACGAAACTATAATTTGACAAATAAGGAAAAGCTTTAGCAATTCCTACAATGAATATTATTATCGCTTGCTATGGTCTAGTTCAGTGGTGCACAAGCTTTTTGAACGAATAGCCATTTTATCAATTTCCTAATCTTTCGCGGGCCGCAGAGGTTAAAAGTGTCCTTTTTTACGCGATTTTGATTTAACGCGTTTTTTTTTATGGCACCGTTACTTTTTTTACGCGATTTACTCGTTGTTACGCGATTTCTTTAAAGTTAGACCCTGCGTAAAATTATGTGATGTAATGTTGCACTAAAACTTGTTTAAATACAATTCATTTATTAAACTCATTTCCCGGTCATCAATTTCACCACCGATATCATATTCAATAGAAAATTTGATGATGAAGTACTTGTTATTTTGGGCCGCATTCGGTCCGCGGGCCGCGGTTTGTGCACCACTGGTCTAGTTGGTTATAGGTTGCTTTACCGAACAAGTGAGTCTGGGTTCGATTCCGGTAAGGTCAATGTGAAATTTAAATTTGTGACCTAAGACGTGGGTGTTTGTGATGTTAATTTATCTCGCTAAATAGTAATGCTAAATATTTAAAAAGTATTATTAATATATTATATAATGAGGCACTTAAAAAATTAATGATTTTAAAATTTACCATATTTTCAAAAAAGGTAAAGATTTGTTTTCCAAATTATATACATATAAGAATAAATTATTGCTAGTTTTAGAATTATTCTATTTAAAGAAAAGTGTTAGTTAAAAAACTATTATTTTTTTCTATTGAATTACATTTAGCCAAATCAAGATGATGGTCCACTCTTTATTTTCCAGATCACTAGTTAATACACAAGAGGGCCTTTATCTTGTTTACTTTATCGTCCGATCTGTGGGATACGCATTAAAAATGTAAGCTGATTATTTATTTGGTTATAAAATTAACTCTTGTTTGCAACTATTTGTGCTTTATATTGAATTTAACCAAAATCACTATTTTAATATAAACGCTGAATATTTCTAATTATATTGTATTTTAAAGTAATCACTCTATGGTAAAATAGGAAATAATTCTGTTGTATTGATTTTAAGGAATAAAAAATCATAATTTGAATTGTATTGTTTGAATTTTGTACTTTTCCATGAGTTTTGTCGTTAACGACCAGGGTTTCGCCTTTCGGCATCTTCAGGCATTCCAAATGCACGGATTTTCTTGAACTGACGCGTAGTAAACAGTTTGTATCGTTTATATACAAAAATATCATCATCAGTGTCATTTCATCTTTATACGGGGAACTGTGGAGCCGAGCTCCAATCTCCCTTTCATCTAAGGTTAAATATATATATATTTTTTTTAATTTAGATGTTGTGGGCCCATTTCATTTAGTTTATTCTATTTACTTTTTTTAGAATGCTTTGGGTTTGTCTGTTGTTGTTTTTTTTTGTACATTTGATTAAAAAAAGAAAGGAATGGGGAGAGAAAAGGTAACATATATAGGAAAAAAGTGGATGGAAGGGAGCAAAGGTAACAATTTAGAGTAGGGTAATCCGATGTGTTTTTTTCACCAGCCATGTGATTGCGGCAACCAGGCATGTCAGTGGTGGGATCGGAGGGGATCTAGGGTGGTTTTAGGAGGAGGATTTTCCTTGGCCGCGCTATGTCAGTGTGGGGGTACTCAACGCTTTGATGGTGTCGTTTGGGTGGTCCGTCATGTCACAGTAGAATTTTTTCGACAGCTTCATGACGTGATCGAGAATTGGCTCTGTGTTAGTGTCTCTATGTAACGTGGTGCCTCGCACGAACCAGGGAACAAAAATATAAGTAGATCACTAAGTTAAAAGGCTATTAAAATGTAAATTAGCGAAAATTGAATGTATACAAGTTTCAGTCGAAATACTTAATTATAAAAAATCATAAAATGTAAAACACTGTATCCTTTTAACAAAGCTTCCTACTATTGATTTTAACAATGTTCATCCGAATGATATTTTGATTAAAAGAGGATTACTAAGTACTCAATGCGCTATCAGTTTCCAGTACGTATCTTTATTCTCTAACCCCATCTCATTCTTTTTTAAAGAAGCACTCTTCATTATCACTAAAAATAAAAGATTTTTGTATTTTTATTTTAAATATTATACAAACATAGTCTAATTTTTTTTATCTATATTACTTGAGATATAGTTTCTAAAAAAAAACCCGGTCTTTACTTGTTATCAAAACGTATCTCTTTTCTAATTTATTGCTATGGTTTTTCCATAAGCTTCACAAAATATTTCTTAAAAAATCTAGTTTATAATAAATCAGTTGTTGCTCCGAATAACAACAGTAGTATACATTTACTAAATGAAAATATATAAAAGCTGTTAAACTTTTGCAAGCAGTATAACCACTTACCATTTATCAGATTTGCAGTATGCAGTTTTATCCAATTTGCGATTTCATACGTCATTTATACAAGTGTACACTTCAAGCACGCCTATAACTGATCGCTGGCATTTTGAACGTATAATTATTATCGATATGAGTTCGCTTGCTAGCATTATTGGAATAATTAATTTAATATATCATAACAGATTTTTAAATCGTGTTGTATGAAACTAAAATGTATTACAAAGAGATCCAAATTAATCTCGGGCAAACCTACTATACATTAAACTCTATCATAAATATATATTATGTATATATCACTTATAACGGATATACAATTATATATAAAAAACCAGAAAATAAAATCAACTTTTAATAACATTAACCGTATTAATAGATGAGGGTTTTTTTTCGAATTTGTATCGATAAAGATGCAACTACATATTTATCAAAACAAGGTTTATTTCACGGCTGAGATAGTCTTAATTGAATTATTATTGTAGAGCAAGTTTCTAAAAAATATAATGATGCCAATTAATTAAAGTAGCTTTAATTATATTGAAGTTTATAAAAACAATGATTTATTACATTTAGGAGAAAATGGATTTTTGAACATTAATTGTAATACTATAAAGCAATGCACCTGCATCATTATAAATGAAAGCTTCATGTCCAGGTCGAAAAAAAAATATTGGAACGGTGTAAAAAGCACCCGACTCCACTACTTCCGACTTCGACACACAACCTGCACATTCGAAAGTATAAAGCAATAAAATTTCATTTTTATTATTTAAAAAAATGATACACAAAAAGATCCTTGTTGTCACCGGTGGATTATCCCATAAGTGCATAAGCCTACGTACTAATGTAAGGGGCCTCAAAAAAGCTAATATTATGTTATATGAAATCCTGTTATCAGGAAAACAAGGCATCTGAATCGTATTACGCCTGGTGCCTCCCAATTGCTTAATCCGTCACTGTTTCTTCAATCTTAAAAGTAAAAATGTGTTGTTTATGTATTTAAATAGTATTTTTAATAATACTATCCATGACCTTTTAAAACAACAATATCTTATTATGAGTGACATATTACCAGACACGACACATAATTCTTTTCCCTTTCATTTTTGCCTCTTTACATCTGAGTGATTTATTACTGGTTTCGTTAATATTCTTCTCGGAAAAGTAATATGTAAGAACAAAGTCTCTTTTGTTGGAGGATATGTTGCAGTACTAGTGGTCACAGATAAATTGTTGTTGTACTCGGACAATTCGTTCCAGTTTTGTGCGTGAATTGCTTTGTCTGTATGCAATATGCATATTAGTGGTTTTTAAATTTACAGTAGCTATAAATTGTACGCGGAAGACATTGCATTGTACGATCGTCCGGGCTACGGTTACTTTTTACGTTCGTTTTCTAAAGACGGAATCGAAGGACAGTTAACGAAAGGTTTTATGATAATGGCCACAAATGAAGGTCTTATATTACTGTTTTACATGTACTACAATTATTTCCCTCATCAATAATTTGGCATTCTGAGGAAAAGGAGAGAAGACAATTTTAAATATCAAGAAGCAGTACCAGTTCAGTGTTTAGCACGAAATTGACGCTAATATCATAACAACTAAAATACTAAAAATAATAAAACATTTTTAGTACTTTTTCCACATAAAATTTATTAGATCAGGACCGGTTTCGCTCATCGCGAGCATTATCAACTGATAAGAAAAATATATAAACAGTGATATTTATACAAATTTAAATTGAAATAAAAAGGTGTAAGGTGTTAATTTAAGGTTTAAAATTGTAATAAAAAGGTGTAAAAAGTGTTTATTTCAATTTAAATTTGTATAAATATCACTGTTTATATATTTTTCTTATCAGTTGATAATGCTCGCGATGAGCGAAACCGGTCCTGATCTAATAAATTTTATGTGGGAAAAGTACTAAAAATGTTTTATTATTTTTATTATAATGCCATTCCACCAAGTATTTACAGTGAACTAAAATACTGATTATTTTAAGACTACAGCCTAGTAAATAAGCACTTATAAACACATAGCACAAAGAGCGCCCAGCTTGCTAACAGTATTTTATATCTCGATTCTTTTAACGTTATCCTCACTTAACT
Source organism: Himalopsyche tibetana (assembly GCA_030503985.1). Classification (NCBI taxonomy): domain Eukaryota; kingdom Metazoa; phylum Arthropoda; class Insecta; order Trichoptera; family Rhyacophilidae; genus Himalopsyche; species Himalopsyche tibetana. The sequence goes on from JAPJYX010000005.1 coordinate 21,089,378, forward strand.
CTTGATATGTGGGTGTCTTTTTGCAATCTGTCAATTAAAATACGTCAGATGACAGATATATTCTGGACGCAAAGTCTTGTTAATATTATAATTTCACCATAACGGGACTCTTTTGATTCAATAAATTGGTTTGAAAATTTGGTCGATTACATCAACTAGATTAGTAAATGAGCCGTACCCAAACACACATTACCATATGGCCGAAATAGTATTACCAAAGATATTGCTCGACCATAGTTTTAGCAATGTTATCACTTATGATACTAGCCATGTATGTTTTTTGATGCTCGTTTACAGGCAGCTTTACGAATCCATAAAGTCACGCATTTAAAGTGAACATGGTTGGTTTAAAAAATAGATAGAAAAAAAACAGAAAATCAGTGGTAAAAAACGACGCTGGAGAATGTATTGTGAGAATGCAATGAACTATTTTATTATGGTGCAGATATAGAATATACGTATTTTAAAAGTCACGACAACACTATTATCAAACCACTTATCATAAATAGATGAATATATATGTTTAAAAATTATATTTTTTCATTTTAATCTTGCGATAAATAACTTTAATGAATAACAATGATGAATAACCTGCGGCCAATTTAATGTATACATTTTAGAAGTACATAGTTGAATTAAAAAAATAATATACAGTGGAACCCCAAGTCACCGTTTTTTAAGGACACCTTTATTAGTTACTTTGAGTTATTCAACTCTAACAAGAGTGTCATAAAAATAATTATATACGAAAATCAACAAATTGATTTTACTTGTAATTATATTTTTATGAGCATATCAAAAAACGATAGCTCCGGGCTCCTCTGTACAGAGTGCTTATGTTTTAATATCAATTATGCACTCACATTATGTAATAAAAATATTATAATAATGTACAAATATTTACTGACAACACTACTAATCGACAAAATTTTAAATTCGAGTCTTCACAAGTGTTAATATTCTCTCGTTTAAAAGGGTTAATTTCAAGGACAAACAAAATCGAATCTGGTAACAAATCACCTGGAACCGAAAGTAATAAACAAAAAAGGCCTTTCGTTTTCTCCAGCCCTTTTACAAGAATAAAAACATTTCGAAGAACTGGCACGACGAAAAGCATCTATCTTCTTTTACATTACATTATGTGTCGGTCTACAAAGTAACATTCTTTTGTTGCAACTTTATGACAAATATTTGTGTTTTGAATAGCTTAAAAGTTTTGAATGATGCTTTGGAATATTTTCAGGCTTATAAAGAAGGTTTAATACATAACTGCCTTGAATTTTTGCTGGAAAGTTTTTATGCTAAATAAATATTATATAATATAATACAAGGTTAAATTTAAATGAAATTTTGGTAAGATGATTTGCACTTATAGCGTAGCTCCCCATAGGACTCTGTTCCGCTACAATATTTTATTTTTGAATTCAAATAAAAAGTCATATAAACATTTTGATGATGTAAACAGTTGTCGGATCCTATGGCGCAGCGGTTAACGTTGTAGGCTTCCGTGCAGGATCTCACGGGTTCGAGTCATAATATGGGTGTTTGTGATTTATAAAATTCCCTCCCACCCTGTCCGATCCTTTAATAACCATTAGTCCTGTCCTAGCCTTATCCTTCTTTTCCTACTAATTCTATTGAAAGAGAGAGGTTGAGCGACTGAATAACAAACAGTTCTCGTAGAAAAACTTCTGTTGAGATACCTTCATACGGAAGACATATCCTCCAAATTTGGAGCGGACATGGATACAAATAAATAGTATACAATTAACTAAAAAATATCTTTTGGCAGTGTATCATACATATTTTTAGAATTTTATTTGTTTCTGCAGCAGAAATTATTTTATGTAACATTATATTTAGACATCTAGCCATTATTTTATATTGTAGAGAGATGTTAAAGAAGCAGAAATATACATTTGAACATTTCTGGTACTGCTATTTTGTTTAATAAACATATTATTTCAGGAAATATTAAACCATCTTCGAAAACATACAGTGACTGATATATAAATCAATACAAATTGTAATGTAATAAACATATGTTGATAGTATTAATAGCACCAAGTATGTCTAATCAAATGTAATGATTATGTATAAATTTGTTTTCAAATACATCCGAACAGTGACAAACAGAAGAATGTTTTGCCATCCCATCTATGAAGAAGTTAGGGTTTATTCAATTTATTTTACATGTCATAAAGCTTCTCAATAGTGACGTTTGAAATATATATAGTGGATAATGCATATATTATTTATAAAAAAATCTATTTATTTTATTTTATGTGCATTTTTTTATCAAAATATAAAATCTATTCGAAAATTTTTATTGAATAAATAAATAGTAATGAATATGATATTTTTCAAAATAAAAAAGACTGAAACTGGCTCGGCTTAGTGTATTGAAAAACGTAGATATCATGTTATTATTATTTTGTTTGTGTAAACGAAATATCATCAAACACTTTCATTGAACTGAAAAATACTTTCTCTCAAATTTAAATATTTTTTTATCTATAAAACAAAGTATAATGTTGTACTTACAAAACGTATTGCTGTTAAAGTTTTTTAAAAAAGAGGTACAAATAAAAAGCTCTCTCTTGAAACATGTGCATCCTGGCTCGAGAAATGTGTATTTTATACTTGATATTATATGTTAGTAGGTAATAATAATATGTGATTAAACTGCAAGAGGATACCAAAGTTAGATGCACCTGTGATGATTCCCACGCTGATATCAGCTGTAACACATTTTCGGATGTTTGAATAACAAAAGGCAAATACTGGCGAGGCAAAGGTACAAAAAATCAATAGATAGGTCGATACAAATGTGGTCAGGTATATATAATATGTGGAATTTTTATAAACTGAAAGCTACAAACTGTAGCAATTTTGTCGGTGATCGAAATAGATTTTTTAGTGTTATGATTTACACGAAAACTCTTTTGTAGTCTCCTACTTGTGAAATCTTTAGTTAAATACATATAAGTTAGAAGTTTTAATGTCTAACTTTATGTTAGTAATTTAATATGCCATATATTATTTATATATAAAAAGTTTTAAAAACGGTTCATAGCTTTCACTGATTTTTTTAAAGCTTCATTATTGAGCTACAAATTTAAGACTTTGGTCTGATCGGTCTATTAAAATTTTTTTCCGATGTCTAGCTGGGAATATCCGCCCCAGGACAGTTTTTTTTATTCTTTCTAAGCAAATAACATTTTATTTAACAAGTGGATAGCAAGATATGCAAAGTATGTCTCAATGTATGCATAAAACCAAACGCGTGCTTATCAATCTGTAGGACTGCTCATGTAGAATGTGTTTTTTAAAGCAAATTAACGGATATTTTTTCTCTATTAAAAGTTTAAGAACTAAATTTTCCCGTTTCAGAAACTGTGATATCAAGAAATAAAAAAATTAACTAATTAAAACTGGTGATGTTCTTTTTTTATGGTTGTCTAGATTTGACGTTTTATTGAACGAAAGATCATTGTATCCTACGAGATAAAGTGTTGGCTAAAAGAGACTTCAATTATGCGGTAAGTGAACATTAAAACAAAAGTTTTCATTTATGTTTTCATATTGTTTAATGAAATGTGGGAAGAATTAAAATAATCACAGATTTTTCCCAGTCAAACGAAGCATACTATGTATATGTGATGAATATGCTATGAAAAATAGCACCGTAATAAATATGATGAAGAATAGAAAAAAGAAGAAGACGTTTATTTCACCTTAACTTATAACGTGTTATAATGACTATCGTTTAACTATGAGTTTGAAGTATATCATCATATATTGTATTACTTTTCAATATTATATTTAGCAAAATTTAACACTTTTGACTTTTGCAAATTTAATAGAAGAGATCAAATTTTAATAGAAAATTTAAATTAACTTTGATTATTCCACGTATTGTGTAACTAACTGTGACACGTGTTTCGCCTCTTTCAGAGGCATCTTCAGACTTACTATCGCAAAGTTTGCTTAAGTAATGAAGCAAGATTGATTCTAACATTTTAAAATTATAAAATTACAAAATGTATTGGTTTTTTTTTCCTTTTAAGAGGAGCAAGGAGGGGGGTGTAGAATCGAAATAAAGCAAACAGATAATGATACTAATTTTACTAATGAGTTGTAAACAATCAGAATGGGATTTTTCCTTTTTAATGGAAGCAAAGAGGGGATTATAAAATCGAAACAGTGCAAACAAATTTAATCATACTACTAATGACGTTAAACATTACAAACTATTAAAACTAATGAGCTACAGTCAATCATCTAGGTTTGTGATTACTCTATTAATTGGAAACAATTTGAGTAACGGGGAACCGCCTGTGCTATTAAGAATATTATTTAATAATATTTCTTTTTTGTTAAGAGTTTTATTAATTTCTAAAAATTCTAAGCTATTCATCTTTAAACCCTTTTTATTTACTCGGTGGAGTATTTCTAAATTACAAATGTGAAACACGTGTCACAGTTAGTTACACAATACGTGGAATAATCAAAGTTAATTTAAATTTTCTATTAAAATGAACTTCCACAAAGTTACCGCCGAAACCATCGAAAGATCAAAATTTGTTTATAAAATATTGAAAATAAATGATCTAGCGTTCAATTATTGAATTTTATCTTTCTTATACTGCACACCTTGGCCAAGTCATTGATTTTTCCTTTTACCGAACGATTATCCTGTAAAATAGTTAAAAATATTTCATTTCATTTACCTATTCAGATTTTATGATAGACGATATTGGTAGCAAAAAAAATAGTTGGCATCAAAGACACTCTATTATTAAAATTAACTATGTATAAATAATGTTGTGGCATAATTGACTTCGCACTGTAAATCTACAAGTTTTTATGTTGTGTGTCGACGAAACTATATTAAATTAAATTAAAGTAAATAATTACTAATAATTTTGAATATCGTTATAGAGCATTAGCGAAGTGATTAAGTTTTAGTTAACTGAACAAATATTGTATTTAAATAAATAACGTCACTTCTTATCCGGTGTTTAAAGACATATTATTATTTAGTACAATGTATAATGTGTTTTAACAAGTCAAACAGAAGATAAGATAGATGTGGCTCGTGATGTTTTTATTTAGTACTCTTCTATCAATGTTATAATTATGTTTAAAGCAACTGAATTAATTACATATTTATTTACTGTTAGCAATTCTGGAGGTAACGGATAATGTCAAAGTTAACCCAGCTTGAATTAATTTGTGCTACAGTGGAACTCCGATCTACAGTTCTCCTACTCTTCGCTTTTCCACATGGTTCGTTTATTTTTCATAATCCCACCAAACACCCTTATTCTACAATGTAAAATAATCCACATTAATCGTTCCTCGATTTACCGATTTCCTTTAACTTGAATCTAAATAGTATGGTCAACACTAAAAAAGCTGCTTATGTAGGGAAGACAGGAAAAAACTTTAATGAAAGAAGATGCAATAATTTGATAGAAAATTATCACAATTTTAAAAATATTTTTTTTAAAATACTCCATTTATTAAAAAATAAAAAGCTTGGAGTTTTTTGGAAATAAATATGGGAATTGATAGGACTAAACATTAGTAAATAACGTTTGAAATAAGATAGGCCGATTACCATTGTAGAATTTATTTCTATTGGAATTTACCGTACCTAATGTAAGTAATTAAATTGTAATTATCCCATTATTAAGTTTGTACCTTACCTTTTCTTTTGTTTTCAGTAGAAAAGGACAAACCTCGAATTTTATTTTGTAATTATAATATTTTTTAAGTTTATCTGTATACCTTTTGATGTTATGTCACAAAGAGACGAATAACGTGTCGCATTTTGAAACAAAACAAGTGGAATAACAAAATATTTATTTTTATATTGTAAAAAAACCTTTAACAAAGTTACCGCTGAATACATTGAAAATATGAGAGAATTTTGACATACATAACTATTTACCAAAGTATATATTTTGTAAAATAAAAACTTGAAAAAGTTTGATATTATAATTAATAGGTATTAGTGATTGATAGTTTCCTTTGTATAAATATGGGATTAGTTGATCATCAATAGACTATGAATGAGCGGGAAATATTTACATTTAGTAAACCAGTTCACGCGACAACTTAATTGCGACTATAAATATACAATCCAAAACCTTTTAATATTAACGTTTGGCGGGTATACAATATGATTTTTTTTAAACATTTTTTTTAATTTCTTATGTTCAGTATTAATTGGACTATAAAGCGTTCAAGGCTAGAAAGTTAGGTCCAAGTAATTCGGTAATAAGTAAAATTTTATCTTAATCTAAAATTTAATCTGCTGCGCGCTTAACGTTCAAAAAAACCAAATGACAGTCGTAAATTAATTGCACAAATAAATCACGTTTTTTTCGACAACTCAATTAAAAATTCAAATATTTGACGCATATAACACCCAGGTGGATTTTTTTCCTGTTGATATTCTGGCCTTTGACAGATTCGTGATGGCATGGCAGCCACTGCAATTTTAAGAATTCAATATGTTTTGATGTGTGCTACGGATGACCCAAGACAGTATGAACCCTGCCTGTCTACCAACCGGATGAATCCTGACGTCGTGGAAGGGCACCGATGACCATCCATAGAATGTACTCAACTGAGCTACGGGACGCTTGGATGACCTGGGAGGAATAGACTGGCGGGGGATTGATAATCTTGGAAGAACCATGTGGTGACCATATGCTGCATATATGGAGCGGATATGATCAATATGGAATAAAAAGTATACAGAAGATAATATGTAAAAATTAAAAAAAGTTATTGATTTAAATCTTGATCCAAAGTTTGTTAGCAAAATGGAATATTAACAAAATTCTCACGTGAAATGAATTGCACATTTTACTGAAATATTTGACAAACTATTTGCAGTGGTGCCAGCTAATTCATTATTACCAATTTATCTACGAGAAAACGTTCACATTAACTGTCTAAAATTTTAAATAATGTATTTAACATTATTATTGTTCGCTTTCGCTGTAAGTCTATTTCAATAGAAAGTGGAAATGCGAAAAACAATAATGTTTAAACGATTAAGTCTCGATGAAAATTTATCATACTAAATATTCTGAGTTTCCATATAATATTATATGTAGAAGATGTAAAATAGTTTCATTACATAATTTATTAATTAACTTTCAACTACTTGTAACCCACCTTAATTGAATGTTAAGTGCATTGTGCTTTAGAGTCGTCGGGTCCGTAGTGCAGTTGTCAACGTCGGTATAGCAGTTCTCTTATTTTGGTTGGTTGACACAAGGTCATAGAAGATGTATCATAACTTGAATTTATAACTATAAATTAATGAAATTCAAGTGCAGATTCTTCAATAACTATCTCATCTGTTGGTTTTCCTCAAAGCATGTTTTTTATCAGTAAGAATGTCAAAACGGTTATAAAATTTCATTTTTTGATTCCCACCAAATAAAATGATAACATTGATTTAAAATTCAATTTAAAAACAATTTTTGTAAAAGTATTTCATAACATATGTAAAGGTATTCATATTTTTTTTCGTGTGACAACTTCGAATTTTAGATACAGATCTCAAACAAATTAAATAAACCTTAAAAGGGTTGAGTCTCTGCAGATGAACATCTGCCGTATTTTTTTTCGTTTTCTCATGGAAAATGGATTGACCTTTTATTGGTTCTCAGGTATTTAGTTTATTTTTTCATTCAATGAAATATGTGCTGTGCCTTAAATCAATTTAGCACGATCTAAGCTCGCATAATTTATTTCCCCAATAAAAATATTCGGAATGTTTTTTTTTCTTGTACAGCATTCATTTTAAATTCGCTTAAAGAAAAAAATATATGAGTTCCTTTGAGTAAATGGTTTTCGTCTTACTGTGCGATTCGAATTGTCACTCTGGTCAATTGAATTTTTAATCAAATTATGAGTATGTATAAAATATTATACAATATGTGATAACAGGTAAAGGTGTTTTTTGTAATGTTTCACAAGTAAACTTTATTTTTTTATATTGTTAGCGACTAGTTGAAAATCCTTCCAGAAATATTATCATAAAGGTAAGTAATAAAAACATTATATTTTTATCAAACACGCTAATGTTATAGGTAGGGAATTTTAATAGCTTCAATCAATTATGTGTTTCAGTTTCAAAAGTGTATAAAAATCATCTTAAAATAATGATTTCACAGTTCAAGTGACCAAGGACAAGGGTTTCTTTTAACACACCTGCTAAGTTATTGAGAGCCAACCATATTGTAGAATTTGAATCAGCTGACTAAAAATCTTTCAGTATTTTGTACGTTTTCTGGGTTTTAAGTAGTTAAGAAAACTAACTTGAATTAAAAGTTTATTAAAAAATAGTTGAACAAACCTGAAAAATATATTGAAAATTGACTTGGCCGTGTTTGATACTGGATGCCCAATGTATTCTTAGCAATCACATTAAAAAATGATATCAAAATCAGATAAAGAAAAATACTTATTTTATTAGTATTTTTTTTTTATCAAAAAACATTTTTTTATTATTTCAATATGTTCACCTTAATAAATTCTTAATAATCTACAAAACACATTTATGGACGTTATTTTAAGCCAGCGGTACTCAACCCTTATTTTTCTGGGTCACATGCCGTTTTCGTTATATTACGTGGGCCGCAAGATATTCATAGTAATACGTAAATACACAACATACTATACATACCGAACACGTTAGTACACAAAAATACAAATGTATCCAAAATATTCATTAATTTAAGTATTTTTTTGCAAACAATACTAGATGTTTGAAAAAGACTGTCATTGTTTAATGGTACATATAAAATCTGAGGGCTGCAGCTTGAGTATGGCTGCATTTAACGACTAACCCATTGAATATGGTAATCCTTTTCGAACGACGACATTTGAGGTATATAATGCTCGTGATGATAGTGATAATATCAGTTGATAATGCTCGCCATGAGACCAAAACCGGTCCTGATATTATTAAATAAAATTGAAATTTGTAGAAATGATAACTTTATTTATTTAATATAATATAATGCCTTTGCACCAAGTATTTATCTAAACCCTAAAAGTGAGCCTTTAAACTAATTTTAATGTTATTCCAATTATTTTCCACTTAAATGTATGTGTTATTAAAATTATCCATAAGTAAAGCTCGAAATAAAAATCTCTTTGGTATTTGACACTAGAACAAAGGTTCCTAACCTTATTTACTCCATTCCCCTCTTTCACAATTGTTCAGAATATAATTCCTCCCCTACATAAGAAAGTCTAACTCAAAAGATGTATTCGAAATAATAAACATATACGTAGTGTTGAAACTCTTTTTTATTATGTAAATAATATTATAAATTAATTGAGATGTGGAGCATCTGGCCTGCTAATGAAGGAATCTGGACAGAACCTTTTCTACGAGAATCGTTTGTTACTCAGTCGCTCAATATCTCCTTTTCTAAAGAGAGTAGTAGGGATAGAAGGATAAGACTAAGACAAGACTAGTGGTAAACTAATCGCTCTATCTACGCCCAGTTATTGCAGGATAGAAAGATTGGGAAGGAATTTTTAGACATCAAAAACAGAAATCGATTAAAAAAATGCTGTCCCTACTGGGACTAGAACCCGAGAGATCCGGCACGGAAGCCAACCATAGAACCGGATAATGATCGTTGATTTTTTACTAACTAATTACTGAAATTACTAAAGCATGTTGCAATGAAAAAGATTTCAGTAGAATTACAGGGTGTTCAAAAATGTCATTCTGTATGTGAAGTGATTTTATGAAAAATAATTAATGAACATGTCATATGACATGTTGTATTGAAAATAACACTTTTAAAAGATAAACAAAAAAAACAAGAATTTTCCGATTCAACTATTCTCTAGGGCAGTGTCTGCCAAACTGTGTGCCGCGGCACACTAGTGTGCCGTGAGAAGTCTCAGGTGTGCCGCGAAGGAAAAGTACGCAATTAATCTTTGGCTGACATGTTAGACCTGTTGACCAGAAAAGTCAAAATCTCACAGCTTAATAATTTCCCAGGTGTAGATGATCTATGTCCTTTGTATAGTGTCAAAGGACATAGATCATACTAGGTATTGGCGTAGAATCATTTTTTTAGGAAATACAAGTCTCAAAATTAAAAAACAGCTAGCTGATAGTGTTAGACCTGCTTTTTACTGTAAAAACTCTTTAGGCAAATTATTAATTAATAATAAAGATAAAATACATTACTTAAATAAATCCGGGATTTATAGATTGCAATGCTCTTGTTGTACAAAGTTTTATATCGGCAAAACAGAAAGAACATTGAACATCCGAGTTTTAGAACATATGGCAGCCTTTAGATTGAAAAAAGACACGTCTACTTTTGCTAATCACTTAATTTCGGAAGGACACGTGTTCAATCAGGAACAAGGGATAAAAATGTTACACCCAAATACGGACAGTCATAAGCTCTTTTTCCAAGAAATTTTAGAAATCAATAAAGCACAGTTGCAAAGTCTTCCGATTTTAAACGAAATAACAAATTTTCCCACATCTCCTCTTCTATACCCTATATAACCATAAAATCATATATTCATAAAACCTTTGCCGACAAACAGATTATATAATTCTTGAAACTGCTCACTACACAAATCTGTTGGCATTCCCATGAGCTCATCCTTTTCGCCAGCAATGGCTTTGGACTCAGTGATGCATTTGTATCTTATATAAGCACGAAACTTTTATTTGCTAAGCGTCAGTTCAAGTTCATCCGTGCACTTGAATGCCTAAAGATGCCGAAAGGCGAAACCCGGGTCGTTAGTGACAAAATTTGTGAGAATGTACATAGTTTGAACGATTCAAATTTAATAATTGTTTTCATAAGATTTTTTCTTCGGGAGATGGCTTTAACAAATCTCTACACTTTTAAGCAATAAAAGCTATTTTGGCGAATAAGTATATTGCAGATCTTTTTCAACATCTCGACAAATTCATTTCGCGCGTCGCAAATTATTTTTTTCCGGTCGACGCGATTCTCCGCAGGGTCAACGACTGCACTTGTCCCTCTGCGCCATTCCGCTCCGCTCGCTCTCGCGTGAATTCGCCATCACTCCGTCCCTCTCACCCGCAGCTTTTGCCGTCGCGCATTCAGCGATGAATGGAATGCTGTATCTTTAAAAGGCCACCGAAAAAATTACAAAATGTCGGCGATGTTTTTATTATTAACGAACAACTTAAAAAAGCGCTATAAATCTTTGAATTGATTTCAGATGGCTCAGGAAATAATAATGTCAATAATAAGCAGTATTAGGGAAATACATTCCGTGAGTTTTTATTCAATTCATAAAGACATTATGTTTATTTTTTATAGCCTAGTTGTAATATGAAACACCAAGTAGCAGTGACATCTGTCAAAAATCGCTCAACACTCACGTTCACACAAGCAAACACACACCGTTTCATTCTGTCTGCATACCATGTACCAGGGTAGTGTTGTGCGGTGTAGGTAAATTTATATATTCACATGTATAGTACAAAAAAAATATTCGATTATTGCTTTCGTAATATGAAAAAATCGAAAAAATTGAAAAAAATACGTAATCAATAGGGATCGTGTGAACTCACGTTCACACGGAATTTAAAACGCATTAGAAAAAATAAAGCTCCTCAATGCGAGATCCCCAGTGGCAGGTCAGTTCTTTATCTAAGAAACAAATAGTTCATGGCCACGATTAATTAAAAATGTATAGGTATATGAAGACAAATAAAAACCTATATGTGTCACTGCAGTTCTATCTATTATGATATATAAGGAGCTTGAGATCAAACATGACCAGATCCACTACTTCTTGAACAGAGAAAACACACACTTACTAAAACATATTTATAAGACTATATTTTGACCCTTGATTGCGTTAAAGGAAGCTATGAGGTTTTTAGCGACGTTCAAAATTAAATTCCTTTATTTTGAATCAGTACTCCAATATTATAGACATATCTAATTTTTTAACGAGATTGGATTAAACTGTCTTTCATTTCAACCTCCTCATATAATGTATGTTAAAAAATATATTTTGTGCAAAATAAAATGTTGCTACGCAACAATAAACAAATAAATGAATTTGTGTATTTTTTAATTACTTCGTAAGTTATGAGAATCTTGTTGTGTTACTATGCTAGTGATTACTTGAATCGGAAAAAAATATTTCTAACACACTTTCCCAAACGTTATCAAGAATTTTTCACCATCATTGATTAACAATAATGTATCGAAAACCATTTGAGTGCGAAGCTTGCATCTTAATCACCAAATAATTTTTGATTTTTAATGAAATACTTTAGTTCCATTATATGATACTAAATATATGAAATATTTAATTTTAATTATTTTATTATTGATTTTTCAGCATAAAAAATACTTCAAGTTGGATAAGAGGGAATAGCATCATTTTTAAATTATGTTTTATATTTTCTGGTTATATTTTTTTAAGCTCTAAGTATATTGCAAAAAAAAATAAGGAAAAATATTTTTAATAAACATTTTTTTAACATCTATCGAAATATTTATGTTTTGACACAAAGTAACGCGATGATTTGGTATTTTAACCTTTCATATTATTAATTGCATATTTAAAAAATGTTCAATTTTTAAATAAATGTTGAAAATAAACGCACTTTTAAAGCTTAATTTATCATTAGCGAAAACAGATTTTTTTATATCGTCATTTTATGTTTATAATATATCAGTTTAATTAATCAACGTATGCATTTATTTTTGCATTTTCATTAACAACTTTACCGGAAGAATAACATGATTTGATATCGTAGGTATAAGTTAAGCCTGTAAATCCAACTTTATGTCAAAAACTTACAATATGTAAATGATAAGATATATTATGAAGTAACAATAAAATCAGGTGTATGTATGTTTTGAGTGTCACATGTATAAAACCAATGATACGTATAATATCTTGTGTTTCTTCAATATCAATCAACTATCAAATAATAAAACAAATCGTTGATTAAATTGTAAAGAATACATATTCACATATATTCAAATTGTATCTTATCAAATTATTAAGTATTGAATGAAAAACCAAATTTCAATACAAGTTACCCACTGCCTGGTTACGCAAGTGTTTGTTTTGAAATGGAAATCCTATTTCTGGATGCTGGCTGTGTAAAATAAGAATTATATTTTGAAAATGTTATTGACCGGTATCCACCCATCAGTTAGTGTCATCGTGCCTGCGATTGTCAGATGTAGAACATATCGTTACAGTTTCGTGAAAAAGTGTGACGTAAATGTTTAATGATCAAATATTTATTAATTTAACACAATCTGTATAATTATTGTAAAAATTAAAGCAAAACATTCTTTAAAACATCTCTCCAGAGAACAACAAAACAAGGCAGAAGTTTTATGCATTTAATAACAAAACTTGTAATAAACAATCTGGCTGTCACTGCAAGTGCTACCCTATACAGATAGAGGCTAGCTTTCTGGTGGGCGAGCGATGTAGAGTAGATTAGATCTTTCACCTTGTACATTAAAATAGGTATATGGATAGGAAACACGAAGGTAAGAAAAATCGGAACATTACTTATGAGATAGTTTTTAAATGTAAAAGCACGTAAAAATAAGTGGTCGTGAAAACATGTTAGTTTTAGAAATATTTATTTATAAATAAGATATTTATACAAATAACACTATGCAAGATTAACTGTTTTATTAATGTTATACGAAATTTTATTTGTTAAATAAATACTTATTCAGTATCTGACGCAGTTATCTATGACGAAATAATTACTGTGGGTATTAATTTCAAAAATAAATTACAGATGGTGATTTTATAAATATTATACATATGCATGTATGTACATATATATTATCAAAAAAAAAACAAAAATAATGAACGCCTGATACAAAGGTAATTTCCAACGCAGCATGGCTCCGTGAATCGCAATTAATTTCATTATAAAAATACGATATTATTTGATACACTTAATCATGTATTTCATAATTTGCAAAATTATATATGCCAGGTTTACAGTTCGGTCATTTCTCATAAATAATTATAATGCTGTAGGAGTTAATCTCATTAGATGAAATAAATCATTTTATTTATTACAAATAGCGGATGTCAAATAACGTCGCAGTAATAAATGAGACGTTCGCCACTGGCATTATACAGAGTGTTTCAAAATAAGCTGTCATATCAAAATAGCAACTAGATGCAGTTTATAAAAAACCTACAGTGTTGCTTGCGTTTGCGAAGATAGTATTGCAGATAACGGTGAATTGAATGGAAAATACAAAATGTATGTATTTATTTCGTATTCAAATAATGAAATTGTTATTTACATAGAGTTTATCATGTTTGTTGGAATATATGTAAGTTAATAAAACGTGAAACGAGTTTAACTAATGTGTGAAGTTTTCTTACAAATAACATATTGGAAAGTTTCTTTTGTATCTAAGTAAGTTGATTTTAAGTCACCGTATTTCTAATGCTGGCAACGTTCGTGTTGATTAAGGTTTTATTAATAATATTATTTTCTAAGCCATATCTCCAGATACAATAATGGTTCTGTAGCTCAAAAGAAAACAATCAAACAATTTTTCAATTTTTTGTTACAATTTTCCAAATAAACTATGACGTTTTTAAGCGATTGTATTTGGCATTTACGTGCTAAAACTCCATTTTCATAAAGTTAAGAAAAATACAATATATTTAAGTTCTACAATTATTATATATTTTATGTTATAAAGTTACTTCGGTTTAACATTCTCGTCAAAACTATCCATGTAAAAATGCGTAAATCTGACGAAGGCGTCAAGCCGAAAGAGCTATAAAATATATTTAAAAGAAATAGTGATGATACTTTTGACCTTGTTATTGCGTTTTTGTTCCATCTTTTTGTGTATTATTCATATTTTTATAGCCAGGAGTGAACAACCACATGCGTACTTAATTAAAATAGTTACTGGTAACACAAATCGTTCAGCGCACATTAAATAAATATGGACATGGTAACACCATCACATAAATGAAACTTATGTGTATTTTCAACCCGTTTTTTAGGAATTAAAACACTTATGTTGCTACTTTTATTTGTAGAAAATACATAGCATTTGATCCATGTGCTTCAGCTGCACAATATGAAGAGTCGGATAAATAAAATAATCAGTAAAACGGTTAACTGATTTTTTGACTAATAAGTTCTTCACCCCAGTCACAGATTGTATAACGGAAAACATAACGTATATTTTTTATAAAATAATCGATACAATTTCAAGTTGTTATTGCTAGTTTTAATTCTATAATACTCATTATGCTTGTCAGCTGAACAGTTCTCCTCTCGTATCTATAGTATTTTTTTACCATTGTAAAAAAGTATTGCCAGTCAAAGTGTTTTTACCAACTCTGTTAATGTACAGCAAAGCTGATATCTGTCAAATAAGATTCGCTCATACAATTTTGTCGAACGTTGCCATTCGAAAAACTAAGCCAGCCGGTGGATACTTGTTACAAGTAATACTAACCTGTCAGTAGTTAGCAGAAAAAATGTCGCCAGTATTTATGCACGCATGACCAGTTTCAATTTGTTCATAGTTATTACTGTAGCAACATTTCTTCCTGCTCTTGCACGCTCCGTTGGAGATATGTTTACTTCAGTGTTCGCGCTAAGTATTTCAGACAACATTTAAATAGTTACTAATTATAACCAGATCTGTAGCAAAGTGGTCGATATCGTGTTCTTAGAATTTTCCACGCGCAGGGATGGACTGGAGGGGCTCGCACGAGTCGCCTGTTAAAATTTGGTTGGGTCAGCGACAATGTTCCCTGTAAGGCAAGAGGTTTCAAAGGCTGCGCGGAGGATGCGTGGAGGCTGCGGGGACCGATCAAATATTAATTGATCAACTGTCTTGTAGTGGGCCTCAACCCGGATGAGTGAGCTCTTTGTTAATTTTATAAAATACTTAACTGCAATATCTGTAAATTGCTTCATTCTATATTTATTTGCCCCTTCAAATTTTACCTAAAATACATTTATTTCAGGTGCATAATAAACGAGACCTAGCCGTTTTTTTGTCTAAAATGCTTAAAAACACATTTTTTTCAATATTAAATTATATTGCTTTCAGATGTTTTTAGATTTACATTCGAGTGCCACAAAAAAAATCAAACGAACTGAATGCAGCTAGCGGGTCGTAAGTTGTGCAGTCATGGTTTAAAAGCATTTTAGCTGAAATTAAGCGAGCTTTATGTTAACAAATTGGCAGCCCACCTCTGAGCTGGCGGGTGCTCGGGGGTGGGCTTGCGCGAGCCCTTTGTTGAATTATAAAAATCACAGTATTGTAATATGCTATTGTTATATTGAATAATAAACATGGAATCGGAGCGAAAAAAGTGGTACACATTTCTACGTCAATCTTGAAACTTAAGCAATCTGTAGTAGGAAGTACATTTTTTCCCTATTAACATATATTATTTTACTCTTAATTTCGTATTGTTACATAATATAAGTATGCTTGGTAAAATTTGATTGTTTTAATAAGTATTGCGTAAAATCGTATAGGTCGAGTGGTCAACGTCGTTGGCTACCGCTACGGAGGTCCCGGGTTCGAATCCCAGTACAGGCAGTTTTATAAATTGATTTTTTAATCGATTTATGAATTTCTGTTCAACGGCGTGGATGTATGTGATGTCTTGAATTCCCCCTCCCGACCATCCTATTCTACGAAAGGGGCGTACCGAGAGCGATTAGCTAACCACTAGTCTTGTCCTAGCCCTTTCCTTCTATTTCTACTCTCCTTGGAAAAAGAGAGGTTGAGCAACTGAGTAACAAGCAGTTCTCGTAGAAACACTTCTGTTGAGATCAACTCCATTAGGAGTCCATATGCTCCACATTGGGAGCGGACATGGTAAAAAATAAATAATCTTATATGAGTAATAATAATAATAAAAAATCTTTACCAGTAAACCGCAAATAGCTTTGAGATGATGTAACTTCATTGTTAACTTATTGGCAGCCCATCGATGTCAATCGATTTATGTATTTTTGCTTGAAAGCATGAATGTCTATTTTGTTTACATTTCTGTTCTGTTCAACAATCATGACTCAACTTTGTTATCTGCATAACTTTTCTTTGATCTTCTTTGAGACAAGATTTTTTTTATAAGAAGATTTTTATATAGCAATTATTTCTGCAACTATATATATAAAAATGTTAATTTAAAACGAACAGTGAATACAAAAAAAAACTAGTTAAAATTACTGTGCTTCTAACCAAAACAATTTATTTTACTTTAAAATAAATGAAAACAATAATTTATCGAGCTAACTGCGTTGAAAAAATAATCACAACTGGTAATAAGATATGCGGCGATTCGCAAATTGGAAGTAAGATTAATCACTACATTTCTGAATAATATTGTAAAATATAAATTTGCAATGTATCTTTTAATTAGCACGAAAATTATCATTAAAATTAAAATTATATATTTACCATGAAATAAATGATTATAATGTGGTGATAAATAAATCTATAATTACTTCACCAAAACTGAGCTAAAAATGTTTAATTTGAAAAATAACAGGAAAAATTTACCTATTCATAATTTTTTTGGTTTTTCTTCAGTGAATTCTAGCGAATTCTAGTAAAATATGTGTGTTGATTTTAAAATTACATTTTGTTATAACACAGTAATCTAAGAAATTTTGATTTACAATTAAATTTTAAGAAAATTATCCATACATCCTTTTTAAGTAGGTAAATTAATTTGTATATGAACAAGAGATAATATGTATATTGAACCATGACCGAAAAATTTATTGAAAATTTGGCTTTACGAGAATTGACTGTAAATCAATAGCTCAATCTCTTTCTTAGGACTGGGTAAAATAAGAAGAATGGGAAAAGGAATGGACAAGTTGTTTGCTTATAGCTCTCTCTTATGATCTTTTTTTTCAACTGCGTGTAAAAAATGAAATTTTTATATACATCACGTTGAGTACTCAAACTTATGACCTCGTAACCAAATCAAAAAAATACTACTAGATAGCAGCAAAATGTGATGTCTGTATGTTGTTGTTGGCCTGTGTGACGGATCTCACGGGTTCGAGTCCCAGTGTGAACAGCATTTTTTCAATTGATTGCTGTTCGAAGGTTTGACGAGTGTTTGCGATGTATAGAAATTCCTTCTCACCGTCTCAATTTTTAAATAACAAGGCGTAGCGATTATTTAACCACTAGTCATGTCATAAACCTATCATTCTTTCTCTACTACTCTACTAAAAATAGTGAGGTAGAACAACTAAGTCACTAACAGTTCTTGTAGTAAAACTTTTGTTGAGATACCTCGATTGAGAAGCCATATATTCAGGGGTGAGCTCGGAGGGGCTTGCTCGAGCCAATTGTTAAATCATACTAAGGCCGGCGAGCCCCTTATTAATTTAAGAATACTCTCAGATAGGGAATCCAATCCCGAGCCAAAATGTTGATCCCGGGATTTCGGGATTAGAATGTTTCGTTAACGTTACCAAAAAGCTCTCTTAATCTCAGTTATTCGCGATGTAGAGGTGAATGAGTGGATTTTTTAATTAATCGTAAAAAATAAGCAAAATCATTATTAAACTAACTTAATATACAAAAATTCGAAATATAACTTAAAATGGTTAATTTCGATAGCTGAAAAAAGCAATTACCTACTTTAGAC
The DNA here is from genome assembly GCA_030503985.1 of Himalopsyche tibetana. NCBI lineage: Eukaryota > Metazoa > Arthropoda > Insecta > Trichoptera > Rhyacophilidae > Himalopsyche > Himalopsyche tibetana. The sequence goes on from JAPJYX010000005.1 coordinate 21,108,101, forward strand.
TGCAAGAATGAAGATTTCTAAAATTGTCATACATTCTTAATAATTTTATTGAAGTAAATAATCGTAATTTAAATATTCTTAGAGTACCAAAGCATCGATTGTTTCGCCATTTAATCAAAGGTTTCGGTTTACGGTACAAAATGAATGTTTATGAAAAATAAATTCCGCAAAACACCATTGATGTAGAGAACAAAGCGAAAAATAAATTAAAAAAATATCGAAATATAAAGCTTTATAATAACAAACAATAAATACTGTAGTCAAATGCATTCAAATACAGTATACGTGAGTATAATGCATTGAAGAGATTTAATAATTGGCATCAAGTTACCCTTTCGACTGCGACTCGCTCTTATCTTAAACTCTTATCGAAAAGATAAAGTCTTAATAATAAAATTGGGCATCGTTTATTGCATATGCTTGAACTGCCGACTTGAAAACCAACACGTTTCTGTTTTAAAATCAATCCCGAAAGTTTCGGTATCATGTCTTCTAATCCAGGGATTGAAATGTATCAAAAACTGTACGGGATTGGATTCCTTACTCTCAGATCACGTTAGTATATAACAGTAATTTTTGACTTATATTCTATCTACGACAGGAGAGAATTTTTGGCCATTTAGATTGATAAGTTTACGGTAAATTGCATAATGATACATGTTATAAGTGAATGAAGTAACAATCGATTGCATATGAGTGATAAAAATTCACTCCTTTCCACACCGAGAATTGCTTTGAGATTAAGCGAGCCCCCTTGTTAACGTATTGGCAGCCCAACGTTGAGAGCGGACGAAAAAAATGAATTATAACATAAATCTGACATGCAACGAAGGTATAAAAGTATTCTGAGATCAAAACAGATTCAGGTTATAATAAACTCATCATTTTCACTTGCGAACCGTTCGATAATAATGATTAAGCCGCAAAGATGTGTATCGCAAAATATAAACATAGTTACATAACTGCGTCTTGTTGCGTCGTCGGCGAGGTAGGCGGGTGTGCGGCGGGCCGGCGCTGTCACGGTCAAGGACTTTCACAGCCCGCGGCTTCGCGGTGGAAGAGCGACGCCCGTGAACGCTCACTCGCGGCGGCACGTCGCTGCGGCGCGGCTACACGAGTCCGCAACACTGCGCGTCGGGAATTGCCACTTTTTCCAAAGGCACGCTCAAATGTATACGATAAAGTAATCTTTATAATGAGTGAAATAGCTCTATCTTGATATAATGTTGCCATGATTTTGTGGTGACTCATGATTTTAATGCAGTGTTTTTCTTGCTACAAATAAATAACGCAATGGAGTGTGATGAGATATATCACACTAAGAACACCGATGAATTCCAATAGCTTTTTCGTGTTGATAATATAAATATACCCACTACTTTTAAAGTCTATCACTTTCAGCGTGTTCACTGTCAATACTTGGTCGAAAGGCTTTATATCACGGGTTCCCAAATTTTTTCGGGTGGCGACCCCTTTTTATAAAAGCCATGTGACCCGCGGCCCCAATGCAATTGAAAAAGGCATTTTTTTCAATAAGGTAATTTTAGTTGACTGTAATTTTAGTTTTGTTCAAATCCAAAATCGAAAAAAGCCCCTCGGGGGTCGCGACTCGTAGGTTGGGAACCCTTGCTTTATATTAATAAAAACACAATATTCATTTGTACTTTATTCCACTTTATTTTAAAGGTCAAAACCGGTTTCGCTCATTGCCAGCATTGTCAACTATCAGTCGATCATAGCAAATAATACTATTTTCTTCACATTTTTACTTTTATCAAGTATTTAGTTCTAATTTTTTTACAGAAAAACTTTGGACTTTAATTTCATATATGAGGGTATTATTTAAAAATATGACTCGTTCTAAAATGCTTAAAAAATTAAACTTGAATTTAAATTTAAAAAACAATAAACATTTTAGAAGTACTTTTAGTTAACCAAATGTTACCTTGTAATGATATTCTGTATGTTATCAAAACATGTATCAAGCCATGATTTCTAAAAATACTTTCGAAATTTATTTTTATTTACTAAATTACATTCATAGTTAATGTTTTAATTTTTTTGGAACGAACCTGGTTTACAAATAATAGCCTCATATAAAGTAAATCTCTCTTTGAGTAAATATTGAAAAATATTAGATTGTAATTGTCAGTTCATTAATGATACAATTATTGTGTTATGTGTACATTTTCGTAAATGCAAATACGATATTTCGGAAATTCATGACACGATTGATTTTTTTAATATATAAAACTATTGGAGTACTGAGTGCAGTGATCAACGACGTTGGCTTCCGGGTTCAATTCCCAGTACCAATTTTTTTTTTTAATCGATTTTTCGATTTCTGTTCGTGTATTCTAAACTAGTGGCGTATAGCGTGAGCGATTAGATAACCACCCGTCTTGTCCTGTCCCCATATTTTTTCTATCTATACCCTTTTAGAACTAAAAGAAGCCTTCTTTGAAAATCTTCTGTTGTGATACCTTGATTATGAAGTCATATGCCTTACATTGGTAGTGCACAAAAAATATGATGAAAATTACCGGTATTTTTTTTTTGCTGCAAGGTAGTTGAACTTTTTGTCTTTTCATTTACGTTTAATTTTCCATCTTTTAATAAATTTCTTATAGATTATTAAAATTTGATAATTATTTCGTTGGTAGTGTACAAATATTTTATATTGTTAAGAAATTTTTGAGTTCTGAATACTGATTTGAAATCACGATTAAAAGTTCTACTCTAATTATACCAATAATTAAAAGAATAAACTTAAAATATTAATACAATCATCGGTGCGCAGCGCAGCGCAAATAAATTAAGTGAATTATAAATTCTTGCTTATTTTGAGAAGAATATTAACTAAATAGTTGATTTTATAATGTCGAATTGGAGTAAGTTACCGTTGTTTTTATACATACATTTGTATGTTTTATAAAATCTGTTGTATGCAATAATTTTTTAAAATTAAATACTCGTTAATATTGCTCATGTATATATATTTATTACTTAAGAGTGAGTAAGCTGTATAAATTATGGTTTCGCTCGTTATCTTCAACTAGTTACACCACCAGTTAAATTATAAAGGTAATAATTAAAGTGTTATTGTATTGAAGATTTAAAACTGTATGCGTAGAATTCATAATATGTTTAAAAGTCTTACTTGGTAATAGAAGGTAATAAATGAAAACCAAACGAAAGAACTTGTAAAACATAAAACACTATTTTATACTTATTGCACATTTATTTAATATAGACCCATTAGAGGTGAAGTGAGCCAAGCGGTATTTAAGAAAAAAAGGTTAATTGCGTTGTAAACATAGTATCGTAAAGATGAAGTAACCTCAGTGAAGACACATTGCAATAGTGTTATATCCGTCAAATAAAAATATACAATTCACCAAAACACCAAATAAAGACGTGGACTTCGGTCAGCCATATCTCCAAACTGCCAAATTCTGATTCTACTATGGAACTAAGCCTTTGACATATATTGTATATAAAGTTTTAAATGTGATGAAACGCATATAAATAACCTTACCAAAATGTGAATGCAAGTCATATTTGGCTCTTTTTTACCAATTCTTAAACAGCTCACTTGAAAATTTTAATATTTTACGCTTTCTTTCGTATGGTGAATAAATACTACCAATATTTATTTTATTGCTTTAGTTATCGCGATTAGTGTTCATAATGTATTATTGAAATACAGATTACCTTGAAAGTATTTACCTTTCTTACAGTACTGTAAAACAGGTTCCAGAAGTAACAGTTTCTCTTGAATGCATTTTAATATGAAATAGTTTTAATTTGTTTTGAAAACAATGTAATGTAGGAGAGCAATATAAACGCTCTTTATAACTTTCATCTGAATCAAAACAACCTGGCATCAAGCGCCAGCTTCCGGCCGCTTTGGTACAAGCCTTAATGTGCACCAGAAAGCGAAGCACGCAGCTCAGGTCAGCAAATCTTGGATGTGGCAATTCATCAGGCTGGCGCAGTCGCCGTGATGTAAGATTAAAACTGCGCAAAAGACAACATCTGAGGTAACATCTTCTCGTCATACATTCAGTGGCGTTCACTTTATTTATTTAATTTAGTTTTTTAATGAGATTGAATAACTGTCATAAATAATTATCAACTTATATTATAAAGTTCTCGTGGAACTAAACACTGTGCTATTTTTTTCTTTATTAGTGTAAAGTTATAAAATTTCATACTGATGAAGGGTACTGCAAGTTATGGTTTATCACTTCATCATTATCTATGACTGTTATTATTATTATTTTATTTCATTAAAAATATTTTCTAAAATAATATATTTCAATAATTTTGTTAATTGCTGTGTTTAAAAATATAAATTACAAAAGAGGTCTAACAAGGCAAAGCAAAGACAATAAATATAACTGACTTATCCATATTTGTAAGTGTAAAAAACTTTGAAATACAAATCGTATAATTAAACAGATTTATTACAAGAACACTTCATGCTTTCAATTTCTGCTGAAAAACGTTTATTCTGTGTGTATTTTTAGTCACTCTCAATAATGAATCTATAAATTGTGGCTTAGAAGTGAAAAAAATATTTATTATTAATATATTTATTTGACTATCGGTATTGTTTTCTATTATGCAAACGTAATTATGTAAAAATATTTACGTTATTAAATTAAAGATATAATAGAATTTATATTAATTACTATGGCTTTATTCTTATTATCTTATCGATATAAACTGTTGTTGGTATTTTGATTACCTATATGTTGACTGTGCTTAGGTGAAAAAGATCAACCCTGATTTTTTTTGAAAAGAAGTTTTATTTGATAATCACAACTATCACAACTATCACAACTTATTACACCATTCGTCAAGCCGCAAATGCTGAATACGTACGGAGTTTAGCTTTTAAGATTAAACAAATAAGGTCCCGTGAAAATTGCAACCACGAAAAAGGACATTTTTAAAAGGTTATCTTAAACATCTCATTAAATTTAAATTACATTGAGTTAGTAAAAAACTGTTTATAAGTCACTTTAAATGCAAGTTTGTGTTTATTTAATAATTTTACTTCGTTCCGAAATCGTTTTCCGTTTCTCCTGTAAAAATTGTTCTGCCTGGTTTGATCCCTTTTACCTAAACACAGTCGATATACTTATAAACGCGTGTTATTTATTATTTCGTATTTATTAAAGCAATTAACATTTCAAATACAATATCGCTATTCAAGTCATCTATTCACTATGATAAAATCTATTGTTTGTGGTTTAGTGCCCTGGAATGCCGGTCTACCACTGACATGCTGGAAATCGATGGTGAGGAGGAGTGGCAAAAGAGTAAGAGGCACGTAGCAAACTCAGTTGGCATTTCTCGTCGTAGTTAGTTGTTATTGCTGGAGCCCGTCCACCGAGCAATTTCACCGTTATTTCCGGAAATTTGCGATCAGCTCAGCTCCGGTACGCTGTGTAAAAAAATAATAGACTCTGTTCGGAGATCGCGAACGAGACGTATTTAGATGTTGCATCGATATATTTAAAAGTTAAAATAAACTTGTTGTAGTGATACAATATAACAACTAGATATATTTTTTTGTTGCTTGCTAAATTTTGACTCATTTTTATATTATAATCACTTCCGTTAACAGGTTAATAATGGGAAATAACTTGAATTGTTTGAAAGATTTCTCAGAAAAGACTAACGCTTGACTGCATAACCAGCCACTAAGATATGAAATGTGCAAACAAATAATCTTCACTAAACTCTTTTTAACGTTATAGAAAATCATAAACTTCCCTCTAATCAGATTATTAAGACAGAATATTCAAATAAAATTATATAACAACTAAGTAGTTCGGGCTCAGCGCACAAATAACATAAGTTGCTTTTTACGCTCCGTTACGAAAGTTCTTAAACAAATAAAACAAACGATTATTCCTTAATTTGAAGATCTTTATTGTCCACCTTCAAATGTTATTCGTCCCACAGTTTTAAGGAACAATTACTAATAAACAATTAGTGATATTATATGAAAAAATACAATTGCTTTGTTGACGTATAATATATGTATTTTAGAGTGCTAAAAATAAAATATCGTAATTACTTTTCATTACGTCAATGAAAGCTTTTATGTATTCGAATTGATGTCTTCGTAATCTTTAGATCAGGGTTTCCTTAACTTATTTTGCAATCGAACACTTCCCAAATCTGTATTTTTTACCGGAACACAGCTTATTTTTGAAAGTGCGATAATTCATAATAGAAGAAATATTGAAAAAAGATATATGTTGCTAAATCAATTATTATTTATTAACTCAATATTTTTCAAACGTGTTACATACAAATATAAGTATATAAAGCTCTTAGTGATTCAAAATCTCCGCTTATACCTAGGTATTAGATATTTTAAAAATCAGTAGAGATTTACCGTCACTCGAAAATGCTTAAATATGTTGCAGCGTATATTAATCACCATTCAAAATTTTCGCAAAACACCTATTTATGTCTCAAGGAACACCAGTGTTCGGTGGAAAATTGTTTGGGAAACCTTGGTTTAGATAATGTAAACCCTAAATAAGGATTGTTTAATCAACCAATAATCTTCCGAGTTGGCGTGGTCGATCAATTCATTTTTTAAATTTCTTATTAAATCAAATATAAAAAAAACTTATATATTAATATGTATCTGACACTTTTGAATCGAATAAAGTCGCCTGAACTCAGCCAAAGCGGAGGCTTTGACGGGAAAATGGGTCAAGCGATCGCAGCACAACGCAAGCCTCCTTTGGGGCCCCTCGTCGGGAGTATTGGCCGCGCGGCTCCCATTCCGCGATACCATGCACTCATTGGCTGATTTCGATTGCTAACTTACCACGTAAACTCCTCACTCTTCATTCTCCACCTCAAGACGATGCCTCAATATCTCTTTAAAGGAATATAATTGCGGTCACTGAATAAAATGAGAACTATCTAGTATTCTTTTTGTAATGGCTCTAGATACATTTCACGGAATAATATAAGTTCGCAGAAAGGAACATATTTGAGTTAATGGCAATAAGTTTTTCTTTTCTGAAAAAAAAACAAAAACGATTGACAAATATAGCATTTTACTTTTGTGAAAGATGAATGCTAATTAATATGGAAAATCAAAAAAATAATGTTTGTTCTATTTCAAATAATGTTAAAGACCATTCAGTGGACTTTGTGGATAATCTTTTAAGCACACAATAAAATAAAAATTTGATGACTAAGGTTATTTCACTGATTGTGTAACAAATTATGACACGTGTTTTGCTTATGTCAAAAGGATTTAAAGACAAACTATTGTAAAATTATTTACGAATGTTTGTCTGAAGATGCTTCATTTGTTACGAAACATGTAATCAATTTTAATTTTATTCTAAGCAACAATCGTTTAAATCTTTAAAAATATATACATTTATTTTATTTAATATGTTTATAATATTACAATGTAAATAAGTATACAAAGTGTTTTGTCTGCTTAAAAATATTTTTTAGACAAAATATAATTATTGACTAAATACTAGCATTACTCATTACTAATTAAGTACGAGAAATTATATGATAAATTTATTCAACAAGTTACTAACATCCATCGTTCTTAAAACACATTTTAATATATATTTACTGCTATCAATAATAATATCGGTTTAAAAAAATGAAACCAATTAATAGCTTATAATTAGTTATTGACAGACAAAAATTGTATATTTTAATAATTGATTAAATAATTTAATGTTTTGTTTTTTTAATGATTTATAATTTTAATATGATAAAAAAATATGGTTGCTTTAGTTTATGTTATAAAATAAAACGTGATGTTAAATTATGCTCTACTAAATTAAATAATATCGCATTTCTCATTTCTCTACAAAACTTGTCCTCTTTATGACGTCATTAAAGTTCAATGCTAAATATAGATAATCACATTGACCGAATGATACTTACACAATAACGTGGACATTATAAATTCATCGAAATGTCTCTAGCTCTCGCGACATTTGGCTATCACAACATAGTACCGTTGTGCGGTTGGTATTGCGTGAAAAATCAGCATTTTTTCCCGCCCATAATCTGACAGTGACATTATAATACCATTACGCTGGCCGTGACATAAAAATGGCGAATTATGTAACAGAGTTTTATTATTTCATAGCGCGATTCTAACGAATTGTGTAAAGCAAAGAAAGTGTGCCATCAAAACAAAGCGCTACAATTTCTATAACCGGAAAAATAAACAATAGACAAATATACTTTTATCTCGATAGAAAAAAAAAGTACGTTATTTTTTTACGCTGTAGCTTTAAACCACTTGGTAAGAGTTTGCTAGTTATTGCATATTACAATGCAGCAAATAATAATTTATGATATTATATTCTTAAAATCAATTAGTATTAAGACCAGTTAGCTGATTTTTTTATTATTATAAATTGATTGTCTTTTTGCCGATAATTTTAAAAGTACACTGAATAAATGATCTTACAATTATTCAGATGCTTCATGGCAAGGCAAGTTTGTTTCTTAATTTAATTTGTTATGGTAAAAAAAAATACAAATAATTCATTTGCAGTACACGAGTTTTCATTATATAATTCAAATATATATACATATGACTGATACATTTCAATAATTTATAAATGTACCTTCTTTTTAAATCAAAACACTAAATAAAGTTTGCAATTATTTTACAGTCTCTAAAAATAAAAAAAATATATGGGGTTTCGGTGGTAATTCTTTTTGTTAGTAATGGTTTAAATCCCAATATAGTAATTTTCATATATCACTCAATGATTTTATATTTCTCCTTATATTATTATCGAGTTTTATTTAATAATGTGTGTAATATACTTGAAAGTAAATATTTCACTAAGATTTGACAGTTTTTTTTATTTATGTATCCAAACATTATTTTAATAATAAAGTTGTAAAAAAAGCTGCTTATAAACATTAACAATTGTCTAGAATTAAAAAAATCTTTACAATTTAACAATAACATGAAAGAAGTGTTCTCATTCTCCTGTTAAATTTTCCACTCTAGGCTGATAATATAATTAAGGCGTAGTAACAATTGGTATACAATTTATAGCCAACGCTCAAAATATGGGTCAAAAATATGGCAACAAGCCATTGCTTAATCATTACGTAATATTTCATTCCCAAAAAGTTGACGCCGGTATCGAAAAGCGTCTTTCGTTGTCAGGCGAATATTATTTCTGGTTCCAAGGCGTGGCCCAGTGAACGATGTACCGCAGTGGCAGGTCCGAGGTACCGTTGCTCCAAAGGAAAGTGACCTCTATATTGGTTGGCAATGTTGGCATCACTGACTCACGTTCTCACGTAACCAGCCTCGCATACATACACCCACGCGAATACTTAAGCCAATATCATATCGTATTGATACGTACAATCAGACAAAAAACACAATGTGTTAAATAAGCAATGTTATTGTTGATTTACGATAAAAAATCAGGTAAATTCGGCATATATTCCTCATTTTATAAATTTTTTAGAACCGTTATGTTTTATTTGATCAAAGGCAATTCATTTTTTGTAGCACTTCTTATTAAATGTGTGTCTAAAAGTAATTATATTGTAAGTTAATTTTTTTGAAATATTCGCTATTTATTCTATAAAAAAAGTATTGCATTTAATGGAGCAAAACAGTCATAGTAAGAAAATAATCAAAACTTAAAAATAATCAATTTTGTATTTTATAAAACTTGATTTCAATTCTATTTTTCAATACAATATACAATGTTTTTATTATAGTATGTACGTTACTAAAATAAATTATTTTGAGGGAATGTAAAGTGGTTCTGTAACCTGCTATCTTATAATGATAAATTATTTACACTATAATTATATTTATAATTGCTTGGTTTTTAAAACTCCATTTCAACAGCGAAATAATGGCAATATATGTAGTCATACGAATCAAAACCATCTTCGAAAATACTTAATGACAATAATTTCTTATAAATATTAATATTGTTGAATCGATTGCCTTAATTCCCTACATAAAGTAGTGTTTACTTTAAAACGTTATTAGTACGTATATAAATAATATTTTTAGAATCCATTTTTTTCTTTTAATTTTTCTTGTGGTATCCTTGACATCAACAATTATTACGGTTGAGACCGAAGAGCTTATCTTGTTTGTGAGATTTATTTGCAATCCGGTCCTTTCTTGAATGTTATTTACTTAAGTTGTTTTTCTTCATTTACTTTGTCACCTCTTAGCCCATAAAATACAGTATTTATTTTTACACAATAAGTGCCTGAGATATTAATTTCATATGAGCGCCAATCCCAATATTTTCAAATCTTCCAATATATTTCGTTTAATTTATAACAAAAAAATTAGCGACACCTTTTTGGCATCTTATTATTTGTGAGGAATACATTAAATCCGATGCAAGATTACAAAGAGCGTCAAAGATCTTCCGACACTATTCCTTCACTTTAGCAGGAGATGAAACTCATATTTTGGCTGAGTCAGATAATCTTCACAAACACAGATTGATGTTTTCAAGAATGGCAGAATTCTCGTCTTGACCTTGCGTCAACCAAAGAGAAAGTCAGTTGGATAAAACCACAGGTAAAATTCACGTTTCCTCAAATACAGATGAGTCAATATTTTCTTCCGATTCTGAACCTTCTGAAATATTATATTTGAGTAGACAATTGTTTATACAATGTCAATATCATTAAAATATTGGCAGTTAGTAGAATATAGATTTATTGTCTTGACTTCTGAGTTAATAGTAAATACAATTTTTAAATTTCGCGATAAAGTCTCTTACCTCGAAATTGTAAATATAAAATTTAATTTGGTAACTTTTTTATTTTATTGATTATATTACTTTTTTTTGACACTTTGGGTAACATCTTTATAATAACTATCACTGCGTTGTAATCTTTTTAAAAATTAAACATATTGATATTATTTGTTACACGCATAATCGGGCCCTCTTAAGGTAAAGTGAGTCAACTAGTAAAATGGTAAAACTTTTTTCTTTGACTTCCTAAGTACAATCGCGTCTTTTATCTTAAAATTATCTGGGGAAATTAGAACGATTTGCTGTCCTAATCCTATCTTTTTATCTGTATTCACTAAAAAAGAGGGAGGTCAAGCAACTGAGTAAGATACAGTTCTGGTAAAAAAAACTTCAGTTGAGATACCTTAATTAGGAAACCATATGCTTCACACAAGGAACATATCTGGATTAGAAAATAAATGTAAACATTTCGGCACCTTATTCTATAAAAAAACTGGCAGTAACAAATTGTTGTAAAATAGTTTTACAATAATCTTCAATCGCTTAAGTTTTCTCTTTGAATTTTTGACCAGTGTCCGAAATCAATGGATCTAAGCCAGTGATGCAGAAACCGCGGCCCCTTTTCAACATGTTTTTTTCACTTAAAACATTTATTTACTAAACGTAAGCAAGCTTTTTCTTTAATGAAAGAGAATAAATCTGTTCATAAAAACAGTTTTAAAAATATTATTTCAAATTAAAAAAAATAGTTAAAAATTAACAAAGACCAAGAATGCATTAACTTATGAATTGCATATAAATGAAACATAAATATTTCACAATGAAACGATTTTTAATAAGCAGGTACTCATAATACTTTTTTGCATGGCTTATTTATGTTCAAGTTTTCAAAATAACACGGTCAAAATAATATAATGGAACCTATTACTCATTTATCTAAATTCACTTAATCTTTTTTACACGGTTTTAAGGATGTTTTACATGGAACGTAAATTTGTTCTGTATAACAAAGGATTGAGCGTACTTTAAATCATTTTTTTCTTTGCGGCCCGAACCCACGATAATTTGTTTTATGCGGCCCGCTAGAAGGTAAAGGTTGTGCATCACTGATCTAAACAAATTTTGGTATGCGTTAAGGTGATGTTACGGGTTGAGCTTGCCCGCCAACTGTTGAGTAAAATGTGAATACTTAACACGCCATTGCGTCATATTGAGTAATGTACGATCATGCGGATGAGCGATGCAAGCAATTGACACTTTGGCCTAAAAAAGAACCGGCCGGCATTTTTAGTGTGGTAGATAGAGTTGGAGCGCGTGTTGTGAAAATAGTATGCATGGGTACATATGATTTTCTACAGCATAAAAAATGTTAGGAACGAACAAGAATTTTTACCAGATTTAAGTAGTAGGTGATTTATGAGGTGTTTTTTTTTTCACTATTCACGACACGTTTTATTGTTAGAGAGTGGGCTTAGTTGACTTTACAGAAGCTGGTGACCTACAGCTACGTATTAATTAAAAATAAAAACACACAAAAAACGATTTTTTAATACTGATTCTAGTTTAAATAAATATTTTGATTTGGATGTCTTTACTACGATTTTTGTTAAATATTCTACGTTAGACTATTGAAAAATAGACAAATACATGACAATATTAATTCTATCTAAGGCTCATGACGAGAGTTTTCGGAACCGGTCCTGATCATATAAAATAAAAGTGAAATTCATATAAATGAGTTTTTTTTTTAATATAATGCCTTTCTACCAAATATTGATAGTGAACACCCTAAAAGTGATCTACTCAACTCTTCTATAATCTTGATTATCTGACTTTGAATTGGGGCTTAAAAACTAATTAATCTTTACAACAACTTTTATAATATTTCACAATGAAAATACTTTATTATTATTTTGTGTAGCAGGAATAATATATTTTTTCCAAAACTACCCTTATGATGAACCCATTGGCACTCTTACTAAAGAAAATTTGAAAGATAAATAATAACCAAAATTTGAATTTTAGTAATTAATTTTAATATTTTCTTAACCTGGTGGATGAAATCCTTTATTTTATTTGAGGGTTAAATAAACAGTATTAATGAACACGTGTTCTTTTTTAAAGCATTTTTTAAAGCACGATATTTATGATAATTAAAAACATAACATTGAAAAATGTATAAAATGATTTTAATAAATAGTTAGTGTAAAGGCTTGAACATATTAATAAAATTGGATATTGTCATTTGAAATGATAATAAACAATCTGTTGCAGCTTAAGTGTGAAATCTCGTCAATGAATAAATTCACAATCAATTTTGGTTGAAACTTATTCAATTTGATTAGCCAATAAACGATCTAGTAAGTGAATAAATTTACCATCAGGCGCTAGATAGAGTATAATGGGCGACTGACTAGTTAAATTTTTCATTTGTTTTTTTTTTGTGTGTGGCAATGTTAATTTTCTTCGAGCATAACTTAGCTGTAACAAATCGAATAAAATGTAAGTTTGATTTCATAATATTATTGATTGCCAGAAAACACTCATTTCTAGATATGAATATAAATTATTTAAGAAGAAATTATGAAATGGTAGAAATAATGACTGATTTATCTCATGTTATGTTATATTGTATAATACAAATTTAATAATCTGACCATTTAAAAAACAAAATACAAGACTATGTCAGTAGTAAAAACATTTTGTATCTTTACGTGTGCATCATAAATAACCAATCCATTCTCAGATCGGTATTATGTTGATAAATGCCATGTAATTCACGCCTTAATGAAACCAATATTTTAGACTTGACGTTTGAATCACTTTTCACGACCATGCTATTGAGAAATTTCCAAACGCATTTTAATTGAATAGTTTAAGCTCGAAAGGTATATATTCCTTATGTGAATCAACGATAGAAAAATACAAGACAGTTGGTCATTTATTGAGTATTTTATGAGTCGTAAATAATCTCAGCATCGTATTATGAAAGTCTACTTTCTTCGAATTTGAAGGTTAATAAGATAATTTATGTTGCAAGTTTATGTTAATACCATTTTATTTTCACTAGAATAAACTCTTATAATTTATAGACGATAATACTTTTTAATTCATTTTATAAAAACGATTTTTTTATACAGAATTTAAGATGACAATTAAATTTTTTGTTTAAATAAGAACTTTACATTTAAAGATACATTAAAGAATTATTAGAATTCAAAAAGTTCATTCACAAGTTTGTCCAGTAATTCTTCATCCATCAAGCATTGAAACCATACAACGGCTTAAGTTAATATAAATTTCGAAATTAAACGAATGCTTTTATTGAAAAAAAATATATATTTATTTATAAAAGCTTCTGATGATTATTTTTTTGTAACTGGATCACGATTTTTTTTGGTATAAATTATATTTTCCTAATTTACTTGTAGTCATAATTTTGTAAAGTACTATTGCGTTTAAAGATCGAACATTTAAAGTGGTAATTGGAAACGTTGGGAGCTGAAACAATGCGATGTTTCAATAATGTGTGTAAATTGTGCGAAGAACTAATTTAATTAGAAAAAAAATCTGATGGGGAAAACACGATTTGTGAGGCAGAAGTGATTAAAATGCCAAGTGGTATCCGAGAAGACTGCTTCTGTCTGTTGATTTTCCTTACACGGCGAATGCCCCGTTATTCTCGTGCCAAAGAATTTCACAGAAAACAAAATCAAGACGCGATAAAACTAAACTTCTCAAACTAGAATACATAATAAATATTATTTGTAGGTGTTTAAAACATATTTAGTAAGTTATTATAATATTTTACACAACTCCGTCTGATAATTTTTAATTGATTACATTAATTTTAAGATTACTTATAATTATGAGCCATAATTTATAATTTACCGTTTGAAAAAATCGCAGATACATATATTGATATCCGTAAACTCAAATCAAATACCGTATTTAAATAATATATATACATATTAAATTGGAGTGACTTTTCCTTTAAAAAATACCTATTACAAAGTTTCTGACGATGATATCATTTTATAAAATTATTTTTTTTTTTGAAAACTCCTCATTTATGTTCGATCGTATTGGATTATTAATATTTTTTAATATTATTATTTAAAAAAAATCATAGGGTTACAAATTAAACAAAATACAAGTGCTACGCTGAATAGTTTTACTATTTATAACAAATTTCACAGCGTGTACTTATTATATACATTTAATATATGTCCAACTCATTGTCTAGCTAGAGAAGTGGAAATTCTCAGTAACAATATTTGTGAACTGTTTGTTAGGTTTTATTTTTTGATTTTGTATGTCCAAAATAATTTTTATGATGATGTATAATGTATTGTTTTTTTTTATAATATTTGTCAAGTACATGCTGTAATGCTATGTACTTTACTTTTGATTTGAAACAATAAATAAATTAGTCCATAATAAACAGACCATTAAGCAATTTCTAATAGATTATTTTTTTATATATATTGGTGATTTAGGAATCAAAATGTACATTAGTTCATATCATGTGGTAAATTATGAACTGTTTGCTTTATTATGTAATATAAAAACACAATAAATATCCTATTAAAATTGTATATTTTTTATAAATTAAATTATTTTTTTATAATTGTGATTTTTTCTTAAACAAAACCATTTGAACGACATAAATATGTTTATTTAATATATAGTGATTCGTGGTTTTTTGTGTTCACTAATACCAAGATTTATTAAAGTGTAGGTGATTTTTACTTTACACTGAACATAATATATTATGTTTACGGTCTGTATGACCTAATTTTCTACGATGAACGTCGACAGCGAAGAGACATCAACGCGTTGGCACAAGGAAACCTTTTAGAAGGCGTAGATTCGTACATGCTTCATTGTTTGTTATTGCGCAACAACGTTCTACAATCTTCATTGGCAGTGAAAGACATTCTTTCACGATGGATGATTTCGTAAATGCATAAAAACCTAGTGTAAGTTTAATATAATATACTACTTTAAAGTCTAATTTTATGAATATTTTACAATTTTATTAGATGGTAAATTTTATAAAAATGTAATAGTAATATAAACACGAGATTTTAAGTTTAAAGCCTCAAAAATAGTACAAATTATTTCACAATATTTACTACTGATAATTCAGAACAGTTTTGTATACTTTATAAGATTTTTATCAAAGAAATAATGTTAAAATGAGCTAAATCTTTTCTTATATAGATTGAAGCTTAGAAAATAATATACGAAACTTTTGTGATCATATTTTCAGAAAAAAATGTAATATGTACGATTATCAGATGGGATAAGTTAATTCT
Organism: Himalopsyche tibetana; assembly: GCA_030503985.1. Taxonomy (NCBI): domain Eukaryota; kingdom Metazoa; phylum Arthropoda; class Insecta; order Trichoptera; family Rhyacophilidae; genus Himalopsyche; species Himalopsyche tibetana. The sequence goes on from JAPJYX010000005.1 coordinate 21,124,212, forward strand.
TAAGGAATACCAATGGAATTTGTATTGAAAAAAATATTAAAATCATATTTGGCGTTATTAAATTTTTTATTCATGTCCGCTCCTAATGTGGAGCATATGACCTTCTAATGGAAGTATCTCAACAGAAGTTTTTCTACAAATACTGTTTGTTACTCAATTGCTCAACCTGTCAAGGTTTGAAAGAGAGTAGTAGGGATAGAAGGATAAGGCTAGGACAGGACTAGTGGTAAAAAAATCACTCTCACTACTCCTAGTTATTAAAGGATCAGAAGACAATTTAGACATCACAAACACCTATGTCTTCGAACAGAAATCGATAAGTCAACCTAATAAATGCTGTTCATACTGTGACGTGAACCCATGAGATCCGAAACGGAAGACAACAACGCTAACCACTGCGCCATTAAGCCCGACACGAATTACTCAAACTAAAAAAATAAACTGCGTTTCGTTAAAATTTCCGGACTTCCGGATTTGTAAAAAAAGTTTGAGAAACCTTAGCATAGAATATTACCAAAGGGCTGCAATACATATCGTTTTGGGCCAGGGGTTGTGTATTGCTGTAAAAATATTATGCTATAATGAGAATAAAATTACTGAAAATGACACTAACAAAATTTCTAGCCTAACTATATTTCAATAAACATAAAAAAAGAAATAAAATACTAATATTCTATAAAATTGCATCGTGAAAATAGGCTGAGCGTTTGTATAACATTGTGGAATCCGATCAAACAGGGCTGTTGCGTGGCCTGCAGAACACGTTCGATCGCGATGCGGTTGTTATAATAACAGGCCATGTTATGAAAATTCGGACGTGACACAAACAGTAATTACAAATTATTTAATATGCAGTGGCTTGACAAGCCCAGTAAAAAAGAGTTGGATGACATCATACACATTTTTTGTAGAATAACTTTCAGCGTTTCAATAAGCTATCTACACATTTCTAATCGAAAACGAAAAAGATGATATTTAACCCGATGGCTGCCACATACGAGATGTCTCGTCAAATTTTTCGTGTTCAATACGCCATATCTAATCAATCAAGTAATCTAGTCAATTTGTAATTAAATTAATAATTGAAAATTATAGCCAGCGTGCTAGGTAAAGACGTATTTTTTCTACGACAGAAAAAGGTTAACAACATGATGCTACTTGCAAGTGGAATAACAAAATTATCAAATTTAATTTTGTATTAAAAATGAACTTTTATAAAGTTACCGCACAATTCTATCATAAATATAAAACATAAAATTTCTTCATATGTGAAATATGTCGTAAAATATGGAAAAAAATGATTACCTGATAGCCTAGAAATGCTGTAGAGACAAAACGTAAATTATTCTTTAATTTTTTTTTTTTTTTTTTACATTGGTTAAAGGTATTTTCATATCCATTATTTACAGTGTTTATATATTTCATATATTCAATCATATTTACTTAAATTATTTGTGAGTTTTGATTTTGAAAGATTTATATGAGCGATATAATAAAGAGCTAAAAATCTTTATTTACTTGTCGGGTCCGTGGTGTAGAGGTGATCAATTGAATAACAAGCAGTTTTCGTAGAAAAATATCGGTGGAGATACCTCCATTAGGAAGCCATACGCTCGACATCAAAAGTGGAAATGGATAAAAAAAAAAGTATAGTGTAATGAGAATAATTGTATGTTATGATCTGTAAATCCGATGGCCATACGTTGACAACACTTAACCAACATTTTTTTCATAATTTAAGTTATGCATATCATTTTGTTTGTTTCTTTACTGTAAGGTTTTTTTTATTGCAGGGTGTAGGGTATTTTACTGTAGGGTCTTAATTTCATTTGACGTGGTCAGTTTATTTACTAATGTACCAGTCAACAAATGAAAAAGGATTATCGAAGATACCTTAAATGCACGTAGAGTAAACCCAATAGTAACAAAAGAGTTATTAAATATATTAGATGTTTACGTTGACCAGAATTATTTCCAATTTAACAATAAAATTTATAAACAAACAGAAAGCCTTGCAATGGGAAACTGCCTATCACCGTTGTTGGCTGAGTTTTATATGAACTATTTAAAAGATAATTTTTTTAGAAACAAAACAGAAGCCAAACCTATAGTCTATTGGTTCCGATATGTAGACGATATTCTTTGCCTGTTTAATGGAACAAATAGACAAATAACTAACTTTCATAACTTTATAAATTTATTAGATAAAAATATTAAATTCACTCTAGAAGTCGGAGGCAAAAATATTAACTTTCTTGACCTAAATATTAACATTGAAAATCATTCTCACGAGTTTAAAATATTTCGGAAGCCAACATTCTCTGACGCTGTGATCCATACAAATTCAATGCACCCATTTTATTATAAACTAGCCGCTTTTTATTCAGAAATACATAGACTTGTGAGTGTTTCTTTAAACGAAATAAACTTTAATATCGAATTGAAAATCATCAAACAAATCGCCATAAACAATGGATACGATAAGTCTCTAATAGCAATCTTTTATAAAAAAAACAAACTAAACTTGCAGAAAAAATGTTATTTAAAGGTATAGTGTCAAAGGACATAGATCATACTAGGTATTGGCGTAGAATCATTTATTTAGAAATACAAGTCTTAAAATTAAAAAACAGCTAGCTGATAGTGTTAGACCTGCTTTTTACTGTAAAAACTCTTTAGGCAAATTATTAGTTAATAATAAAGATAAAATACATTACTTAAATAAATCCGGGATTAATAGATTGCTCTTGTTGTACAAAGTTTTATATCGGCAAAACAGAAAAGACACTGAACATCCGAGTTTTAGAAAGAAAAAAGACACGTCTAATTTTTCCAATCACTTAATTTCGGAAGGACACGTGTTCAATCAGGAACAAGGGATAAAAATGTTACACCCAAATACGGACAGTCATAAGCTCTTTTTCTAAGTTAAAGTCTTCCGATTTTAAATAAAATATTAAACTTTCCCGCATCTCCACTTCTATACCCTATATAATCATATAATCATAAAACCTTTGCCGACAAACAAATAATATAGTTCTTGAAACTACTTACTACTCAAATCTGTTGGCATTCCCATGAGCCTATCCTTTTCGCCAGCAATGGCTTTGGACTCAGTGATGCATTTATTTCTTATATAAACACGAAACTTTCATTTACTAAACGTCAGTTCAAGTTCATCCGTGCACTTGAATGCCTGAAGATGCCGAAAGGCGAAACCCGGGTCGTTAGTGACAAAATCCTTGAGAATGTACATAGTTTGAACGATCGAAATAAAGACAATTTGGAATTTTAATCTTACCTGAAATGTGATCTACTCACTCTCCGTATGACGCCGCAAAGATAATAAATGCAATACAATTGATTTACAATTATGTCGGTCAAATATCAAACCGTGGTTTGAATTGACTTGAAGAACATTTCGGTGTTGTTTGGGAAAACCCTGATAACTGATTTTTGAACCGCTGTTTCTTACATAATTTTAAACGAAGATTGTATAATAAATATTTGCGCAATTCCTTAAGATTGATATAAATTCCATAAAAATAAAAATTATCGAAAGTGTGATAAAGATATTATTGATTTTATTTACCTATTTCATACATTAGTATTTGTTTCAATTGCCTTTCTATAAATTCTATAAAAGTAATGCCCAAACACCACTGATTCAAATGGTGTTACTATCATGCCCAGTTATGAATTGGGTGGTATGAAAAAATAATGTATCGACACACTATCAACATAATTGTAAAGTATTCTACGAAGCAGTGGGCTAAGCTCTACGACTGAGCGGACCTCTACGCCCCACGTGCACACGTGCCCGCAACTTTCGCCGGGAAGTATGCCGACACGGGCCAGCGGAGGTAAAGCCGCTTTTCATGCACACAACTACAACCAAGATTTAACAATAATTATCATACTTATATCTTCACCTAGACTTTGACGGTAAGAATATAGATGTGATGCGACTATCAATTCTGTCGATGCCATTTTAACCTTTAACCACTCGAAGTCTGAGAGCGGATGTAACATCTTTAATACGAAGGTTTGTCATTGCATTTACAAAAATAAACAATAGGTTAATTTAATATGAATTCAGAAAAAAAACTAACCACATTAATTTGTACCAATTTTACCGTTCTTTTAAAGTTATTGTAGGTATAAAAAAACTTTGTAACTACTTGTTTGAAATTTTTCGCCAGCTGAGCTAAACAGATTACTTAAACTGATTTAAACATGCCGGGCCTAAATCCCAGTGTACATAAATTTATTAATCGATTTGATATATGAATTTCTGTACGAAGCAGAGCTGTGAAGTCGGAACCGGAGTCGGAAAAACCAGAGAAAAATAATTTAAAGATATTGAAAAATTATTAATCTATTCGTCATATTGATTGGTGATATCTACTTGAAATATTCTAGTAATTAAAATGATCTGAGGATATACAGATATGTTAGTCAAACGGAAATATTTTATTTTTAAAATAACAAATGAGTTAAATTTGAATTGTTCAAACTATGTACATTCTCACAGATATTGTCACTAACGACCCGGGTTTCGCCTTTCGCATTTGAACGCCTGAAGATGCCGAAAGGCGAAACCCGGGTCGTTAGTGACAAAATCTGTGAGAATGTACATAGTTTGAACAATTCAAATTTAATATTTAAATTCCACCAAGCACCTTCAGTCGAAATTTTAAATTAAACAAATGAGTTTTTTCGTCCTGTTTTTACTCGACTCCACAGCCCTGGTACCAAAGAAGTGAATGTCTAAGATATCTCAAATTCATTCCCAGCATTGATTAAGGCGTAGCGGGAACGATTAGCTTAGCAATGGTCTTGTTGTATTACATTATATTACACTATTATAAACAGAGAGAAGTTGAGCAACTGACAAACCAACAGTTCTTGTAGAAACAAATCCGTTCAGTTAAACTTAAATAAAAGTCCAATTAGTAGACATGGTTAAAAAAATGTTCAGCTTATGAACTTTTATATCAGATTACAAATATCAAAGTATTTTAGTTCTACAGTTTTTAATATTTTTTATGCGTTGATAGCTATTTCGGCCTTCGCCATCGTCAGAACTAGTAGTAGTTGCTATGGCGAAAGCCGAAATAGCTATCAACGCACAAAAAATATTAAAAACTTTAGAACTAAAATACTTTGATATTTGTATTCTGTTATAATGGAGTTCTACCAAGTAAATGCCAAATCAATTAATAACTTATGTATTGTTTATTTTAAAAGTGAGTGTTTCAATGGTTGCAAGACTTTCAAGGCAGTTACTTAAATTTTCTATTCAAAGGAAAGTAAGATTGAAGTACGAAGTGGCTAAAAAAGGTTGAAAATTTCACGTTAATTTTTTAAGTTATAAAATAAAAAGAACATTCAGAGGTTCGAACGTAAAAATTTTAAATTTTAAGAAATTTCTACATTAGGTTAAAACTACAATTAACAGTTCATTAATCAAAATAATGTGCATTTTTATTAAATGTGTAGTTTTTTAAATACTTCAATACAGTTGTAATAATTTTTAAAAAAGAAACAATTGTCCAAAAGATATAAAAAAAATATATAACTCAATAACAGAATGAATTATAAAATCATGGTTATTATACCAAAAGGGTTATTTGTTTTGTAATAAAGCGATACGGTGATTTGTATGACCGATGACCCACTTTAGGCATCGCGATCATAATAGTGGATAATGAATTTGTCGTGGAAACCAACGATGATAAATTTCTAAAAAAATTTGAAAGCACATCGTCAACGAAAGTTATTTCACCTTGGGAGAATACCGGATTTGTCGCATTTTGGTTTAAAACGTGATTCATAATAATTTTTACTAGTACCCAGACTTGGTTCGTATTTTAAAACATTTATTCAATCGAAAAGATTTAATATTCCAATTTTAATAAAATGTAAGCAAATTTTCCTGAGAAGTCATGGGATCATTTTTTAAATTAATAATATAATACAATTTCAAATCATAGCTCGAAAGTTTAAATATGTTTTTCATTATTTTTTCCATACTACTAAATATAATTGCAATTTTTTTAGTTAACATTGTTATCAAATAAGTAGGTATTATTTCAAGTAATAATCTTTTAAAATCCCAATTACATACCGTCGTCAAAAATAACCTGAATATTTAAACTTCATTTATTGAAATTTTATAAATATAATACAATATTAATTGAATGATAATTATTCTTAAATTATAATAAATAAAAGAAAGTTTTATCCTAATTTTATGTCTTAGTGAAAAAATACACTTACTAAACATTATATTTACTACAAAATTTAAAAGAAAATCTTGAAGTATCCATCCACAAACGATTTAATTAGATTAAAAACGAAAACACTCCTCTGTACGAATTCAACATTTAATTATTAAACTCAGGATCGGTTTCGCTCATCGTGAGTATTTTCAACTGATGAAAGTTCTTTGGCTCAGTTGAAAATTCTCATGATGTGCGAAATCGGTTTTTGATCATAATAATGTAAAGTGGAAGAAGAACAAAAAAAAATATTTTTTTAATGTAACGCCTTTTCACCAAAAATTGACAGTGACCACCTTAAAAGTGATATTGTTAGATTTATAATTTTGTAAAATGATAATGTTTATTTTACTGTTAGTCGGTTTCGAGTGAAGTATTAATTATTTTTAATAGTGAAATACTCAAAACATAATTAAAACTGCCTCTTATTCGTTGCCATAAATTAATAATGGACACAACCCAAATTGATAACACTGCAAAAACAGTAACTAATGATCGAGCATTCAAAAGTCAAAATATTACAGTAAAAAAACATCTGAAATTAATTGACTGACTACGATTTATACAAAATGTTCTCGTGAAGAGGTTGTAAGTGAATACAGTTTTGTGTAACTGTCAATTAGATATTTATCTACAAACTCTTTGCAAAATCAATGAGTTTATTATTGAGATAATGTTATTGATAAAATACTTCATATCCCAAATGACGTTGTCATAAATACTGTATAGAATTGCGTATATTTATTTAACTGTAAATATTTTACGGATTTTTTCAACTGTTGCACATACAATATATTTTTTCAGTACCTAAATGTTGAATATAACTGTATTATGTAATCTGTATTGATAAATCTTTTATTATGAAGAGAGACACAGTTCTTTTAATCGATGCGGGATTTTCCCCGCACGTTTTAACAATTTCAACTATCTGAAAACAATAATCAATTCATAACGTACACATATTATATTAGACTTAATATTTTGACTAACCTAAAGTATTTTCTTAATTACGAGACGGAATTTTATCTGTGAATACTATTTATAATAATTATAAAAAACATATTATAGCAAACAAATGTTATAGTACAATGACAGTTTGTTCACTACTGCACCATCTCTAACGTTTTTAAATTTAGTGTCTGATTATCTAGAATCATTTATTGTCAGATTCGGTCCAAGTCTATGTATTTTACATATTCTTAAAAAAATATTGTCTTCTGTGCAAGGACATAAGTGATGCAGCATTACTTAAAACAGTATACCAATTATTTATACTGTGCTTGGTTCCGATAATCCAAGAACCTTTCTAAGGATTTTTACTTCCGAGGATAATCACGAATCACGATTACTGCATTTTTGGCAGCAATTGTTCGACCGTCCATTATAAGATAATACAAAAACACTAGAAAAGAAAAAAACAAGCACCTTAAAATCGAAAAGACTGTATTAAAGAATATACTTGAAACGATTGTATTTCGCACATGGTTACTTAAAATATTGGTGAGAGAATTAGTTTGGGACATTATTAATCACTTTTTTAGAAACATACATAATCCACCAGTTGTTAGATTATTGCAGTAGAGAATTTTTGGAGGAATCAAAAATTTACTTTAATTATTTCTCAGATATTATTGACGAACTAGAAATCTATTTTGAGTTATTTATTTTTCATCTTTGTTTTGATTCTGATGAGATAGATCCATTTCACTTGATTTCTCTTTTTTCTCATTTCACCTCATCACTTCTCGTGAGCAAGATATACCTACTTGTATTGCGTCAGTGCGAGAAAGAAAGCAAGACAAAGATAGCACGAATTATGTTACATAGTTCGCAGTGCGAGTGACTGAGAGCAATGCACACGGCTGAAAGTTGTAGGTAAAAGAAATGAAGAGGTATTCAAGCAATATGAAAAAAATATATCCGCGCTTCTTTAAAAAAAATCAAATAAAAATCAATTAATTTAAAAATATTAATGTTGAAACTTGGACTTGGGTAGTTACCAAATAGAGGTTCAATCGATTTTATACACATCGTTTTCATTTGGCATAATATAATTAAGTATTTCGACTGAGGGTGCTTGATGGAATTTCAATATCAAATTTGAATTGTTTGAATTTTGTACTTTTCCATGAGTTTTGTCGCTAACGACCCGGGTTTCGCCTTTCGGCATCTTCAGGTATTCCAAGTGCACGGATGTACTTGAACTGACGCGTAGTAAACAGTTTGTATCGTTTATAAACAAAATTATAAGTAGATCACTAAGTTATAAGGCTATTAGAATGTAAATTAGCGAAAATTGAATGTATACAATTTTCAATGGATTAAGTGGGTTTGTAATAATTCTGGGGATTTTTCGAAAATATTAATGACCAGATAATAACATAGGAATGTTTAAAATAAATCTAGGGTTTTATCCGACCTATTATTAATGAGTTGATTTGTTTTTAAGCCTTTGAATTAATATTTAATGATAGCAAGTGCTTGAATTATTAATAAAATGACAATTATTTAAAGGGGGTACAACAAAGGGGAATTCGGTAGATAATATTGCTCGTTTAAAATTGGCAAGCTGTTAATCTGAGCTCGATTAATCTCTAAGATTTCTTGGTAAAATAATTTAAACTCGCCCCTGTTAGTATGTAATAAATCAATACCTGAGTCAAAATTAAACGTATGGTTTTCAAGAATTAAATGATTGGCAATCATCAAACAAATCGCCATTAACAATGGTTATGATATGTCTCTTATAGACAATCTTTTATATAAAAAACGTATTAAGCTAGCACAACAAATCTTACACAAGGGATTAATAACGAAAGACTCAGGTGATATTAGGTTTTGGCGTAGTATTAATTACATAAGACACACCAGTTTAAAGATAAAGAAGCAGCTCTCAGAAAGTGTTAGACCGGCTTTCTATTGCAAGAACTCTTTAGGTAAATTATTGATAAATAATAAAGATGTTATAGATTATAAAAACAAATCTGGGATTTATAGATTGCAGTGTAGTGATTGTCCCAAATTTTATATTGGAAAAACTGCTAGAACCTTAAATATAAGAGTGGCTGAGCATTTAGCCGCTTTTCGCTTAAAAAAAGATACTTCCACATTTGCCAATCATTTAATTCTTGAAAACCATACGTTTAATTTTGACTCAGGTATTGATTTATTACATACTAACAGGGGCGAGTTTAAATTATTTTACCAAGAAATCTTAGAGATTAATCGAGCTCAGATTAACAGCTTGCCAATTTTAAACGAGCAATATTATCTACCGAATTCCCCTTTGTTGTACCCCCTTTAAATAATTGTCATTTTATTAATAATTCAAGCACTTGCTATCATTAAATATTAATTCAAAGGCTTAAAAACAAATCAACTCATTAATAATAGGTCGGATAAAACCCTAGATTTATTTTAAACATTCCTATGTTATTATCTGGTCATTAATATTTTCGAAAAATCCCCAGAATTATTACAAACCCACTTAATCCATTGAAAATTGTATACATTCAATTTTCGCTAATTTACATTCTAATAGCCTTATAACTTAGTGATCTACTTATAATTTTGTTTATAAACGATACAAACTGTTTACTACGCGTCAGTTCAAGTACATCCGTGCACTTGGAATACCTGAAGATGCCGAAAGGCGAAACCCGGGTCGTTAGCGACAAAACTCATGGAAAAGTACAAAATTCAAACAATTCAAATTTGGCATAATATAGTTTAAGAAAAACATGCAATGATAGCGGAAAATAAAAAATGTATGTCGTACTATTCACGTATGTTAAATATATTAAAATGTTTGTTAAATCGGTCTTCTAGATTTCTATAGACAAGTAATTTAATTAATTAAACATAAATATTTTACAATAGAATTGTTTGAATATTGTAAATCTCCCCAAACCTACATTTTGTAAACTTTTTGTGTCCTAATTCTTCATTATTGATGTAAAAACCAACGAGGGCTATATGCTAGAAGATAAATATTGTTGTTTCGTCTATATATTTTACTATTTTACATACACAGTAAAAACTATTCACAAAGCGTCAGTTCATGTATATTTGTGTACTAGAATGCCAAAACACATAAAAATGTACAAAATTGGAGCGATTCAAATTAGACATTGCAATCCCATCATTAAAAGTTCAATCGAAACCTTAAAATATGAAACATCCATTTCTATGATAGCGTTTGGATTATTAAACCAAATGTTCGTTCAATAATTTCTGATTATTTTTTTTGTGTTCAATTAACTATTAATGACATCTTGTAGAGAAACTTTGTATTAACATTATTAGATAAAAGTCTTTTGTCCCATAAAAACGAGTTTATAGGAAAGTTTGTCAAAGAAAAATCACTTGTTGATCTAACCCAAGACACATTGTACATTGATTTTGTTTACACAGAAATTTCTTTTCAGAAATAAGACAAATAATATAGTATTTTAAGAACATAAATCATTTAAGATTTGTAGTAAAAAGTTAATTTCGAAACATTAAAAATAGTTTTATTCAAAATGACAGAAATGTGATGTATTGAAAAAGGATTTGCTTGAAGTCTTGTTTATTTATAAAATAATTCATAGAAACAATTTTACTATAAAACGTAAATTTAAAATTGGGTTGAAGTTTTACTGCAACGAAAACAATGGCACTGTCCCCGAGTTGCAGCTTACAAACACCTGCTTGGCGGAAAGTATGTCGTATAACGTAACCCAACTAGCAGAGTCACATCATATCATCGCGCAAGAGATGTAATGCGACGCAACCCGAGTTCAGACGATGAACTACTTTCTTTCTTCGTCTTGTTGTTCTTCGATGTTGAATAAGAATTATTGTTGTGATTGAATAGTGATCGCAAACGCTGATGAAAGTATTCTAATACCATACTATTATTACGAAGCAAACAATTCAAATCTTAACTCCAATGCTTTTTCATTGGAATCTTGCATGCTTTCTCCAGTTTGTTGTATATGGTAGTCTTCTGTTACGTAGTATAAATTAATAGTTTCTGAAGCTTATTTTAATTAACTGTAAGATTATAATTATAAACTACCGGAGACTTTATAATGTGCAGATGGGTAAGCAGGAAATCAATCCCTCTAAGTCAGTCAACAAAAAGCTTTTCTTATAAACATAGCGATTATTTTTTGCGAATAATACCGTCTTGGGAGTACTCAACGAAATTAATTCACTATCAAGTAAAGCTTCATATCGTTATGAATCATTAATACTCGAAGGAGAAACAAGGTAAACTGCAAGCACTGTAGTATTCAGAACTTAAAAATGGGATATATATTATCGAAGAACCTTTCTAAAGTTGAGCAATTTTTGTTAAGAGTTGAACTTGTATTTACATAAGACAAATAATATAGTATTTTAAGAACATAAATCATTTAAAATTTGTAGTGAAAAGCTAATTTCGACAATTATTCAAGGTTTGAAACTTTAAAATCGTTTTATTCAAAATGACAGAGATGTGATGTATTAAAAAATGATTTGCTTGAAGTCTTCAAATATATCAATTCAAGCGTCAATACTTGTATTGTTTATTTATACAATTAATTCATAAAAACAATTTTATTATAAAAGGTTGAGCAAATTTTTGTTAAGAGTTGAACTTTTGTTAATGATTCAAAGCCAATCATTTTCGTAATGGGTGTTTCTTATTTTTTTCGCCATACAAAGCCTTCAGCTGACAGAGTCCTTTAGAAAGTCATGAAGTAGCTAGCTTACATGCGGGAAAAGGATATATATACTTAGTTTGTACTCACACTAGTAAGAACTTTAGCCAGGAAACTAAAACCCCACATATAGTTTCATTAGGAAAGTAAAGGTAGGAAAAAAATAATAATCTCAAGTTGACATTAACTTACTTTTCATTGGTTGGCTTATTTTTTCTTAGCCTCAGAAGAACTTTTTAGTAGAAGAAAAAATAGTTTTTTAAAAGTCGTCATCTCTTTATAAACTCAATGTCTTATTGAACAGGTTATCAGTTAGTTTCTTACATTAAAATATTTTCAATATAAATCAAGTTAAAGAAAAAATATGTAGTGTTTTACTTACCTTTCTCCGCCTACATTAAAAAAAGCTCACTACTTATTTTCTCATTTATAAGTGAATATATAAAATTAGGAACAAAGAAGTTTGTCAAAAACGTGAAAAATGCATCACACCTTGTAACACAACTAAGGTTTCCAAGTGTCCCGGAATTAGAATCGCTGTCCCGTATCCCGGATAAGTAATAAATTGGCCCGGAAATTTAGAGAAAACTATTTAACTTTAATTCGAAAGTCTCGGAAGAGCTAAAAAAAAACGAGTCACTCTGGTATTTTGGGCAAATTCGAAAGTCAGCAAATTGGAAATCTGGCAACCCTAAACATAACATGTGCGATAACATCAAGGATGGTCTGAAGGGAGCTCAGAAAGGTCGTGCGAGCCTCTTGTTATTTTTTTTTAAGGCCGGCGAGCCCCTTGTTTATTTTAGAGACAACAATATTCTCAGATCAAATTAGTAGATATCTACAATTTATACAGCTTCATTATACACAGTAGGACATTTTTAGCCATTTATATTGATTAGTTTACGGTAAATTGCATATTGTTACGTATTATAAGTGTATTGAGTATCAATCGATAGCTTATTTCAATATTGCATATAATTGCATAGGAGTGTTAAAAAATCATTTCGTCCCCGAAACAGCGAGTCCCTTGTTAAGGCCGTGGCAGCTCACCGCTGGATAAAATAATTGCATATTTAAATTTTATATTTAATATGGTTGCCGATCAATGGCACTGCAACGGCAGAGTTAAATGAATCGGAAGTAGCACAAGTAATTTTATTTCAGTGTTATTTTTACACAAGTTCATCCGCCACGATAACATTCACCTTGGTAATGAAACTCTCTCAGGTGAGAGGAGTTATGTTCAATACGATTTCACAAAGAATGTCGTCAGCAGCGACAACTTTTAAACGAAACTAATTAAAACAGGTGTATCAAGAGGCTTTAATCCGAGACATCAATACCTCTTATAGTAACACTAATTAAATGTAAATACGTCTGTAAAAAATCTTTTTGTTTTTTTGATTAATAAAATTAATTTGAATGTTGTTAATTGGTCTCACGAAGCAAATATAATTAATTTTGAATTAGACGGTATGAAGGCCTGGGAAACAAAGGCAGCAGTTTTCATAGTTCTTCAAGTGGGCCGTATAAAAAGAAATTATCATGTGTTAGGGCCGCAAGAAAAAATTAAAATTGAAGTAAAATTAATGCTCTTATACAGGGGATACGTTCCATGTATAACAGCTATGAATGAATGAAATGAATATATATATATGAATGATAGATTCCATTACATTAGACCATATATGGGCAACCACCGGCCCGCCGAGCTATTTTGTCCTGCCCTGATTCATCTCGGCGAAGTTATAGAGATACAAATTAATAGTTCCAGAGAGGGAATAAATAATGGATATGACACGGGCGCTTGCAGTGGCTCCACTCTACTAGTTTATGATCACTACCGCTTGGAAGATATATAAGAAGTAGACACGTGCTTTATTTGATTTAATATTACTTTATTATGTTTAATAATTTGGTCCGGCCCTTGACTCGGAGACAGAATGATAATTTGGCCCCAGACCTAGAAAGGTTGCCTATGGCTGCATTAGACAGTGTTTTTTTTTTAAATCGTGTAAAAATAAACTGTGCAAAGAGAGGATTCTGTGTACGTGAGTACAAAAAAATGTTTTATTTTGAAATACTTAAGTTTTGTTTTATTTATATCTTATTTGAAAAATAATGTGATTTTATCCTTGTTCATTTTAAGCTAATTTTTTAAACTTCGATTTAATGTTTATATTATTAAGCCGCATAGTTGAATCCAAATTTTCGATGAAACGATTTATTTTTCTGCAATTACGAAAAATCTTGCTCACATTTAATAAATTAAATAATTTACTTGTAAAAAAAATACGTATTTTATTTTGAAAAAAAAAACATTCGAGGGCCACTGTCCTAAAAAAAAATATTGTATATAGATAAAAAGTTATGTTGAATAGCTTTCCATTTTAATATAATTTTTATTGTTTTGTGAAGCCTGAAGTGTTTGCTATACAGGAATGAATAACCTGCTGGTTTTGTTACGAAATCAAATTGAATTCTTCAAAAATGTACGTGTTAAGATTTCAGCGTACTATGTGTCTAGAAAAATGCATAACAATAGGTTTTTAAATGGATTTATTAACTGTTTTTTTCTCTTTGACATTTTTTAAATCCAAATTTGGCAACTGGATGGCAATGAAGCTATCACAAACTTTTTAATAAAAAAAAATGAACTTATTTAAAAAAACTGTAAAACAATGTGTTCGTTCAAATCCTTTGCCGTGTAACTGAGTAAATAATAAAATACAATTATAAAGGTTTAGAAGTATCAGCTATGTAACTACTCTTGGAACCGAAATTAATTCAAATCATTAAAACAATTTCAACATATAATACATTTAATGTTACATAGATATTTATTATGAAATTTAACTATAAATAAATATTTATTCATTATAAACTAAACTTAGCTACTTTTACGGAATGTAAAAATATATCTTATTAAAACATAGGTTCCCAACCTTTTCGGGTGGCGACCCCTTTTTATAAAAGCCATGTGACTAGCTACCCCCTCAAGAATTTGAAATCCTCGATTTACTTTTTGCCCGGATTGTCTCCGAGACTCTTTTTTTTTTTTTTTAACTCACCGAGGAATTTGAAATCCTCGATTTGCTATACTTTTTGCCCGGATTGTCTCCGAAGCTCCTTTTTTATTTAGCTCACCGAGGAATTTGAAATTCTCGATTTGCTAAACTTTTTGTCAGGATTGTCTCCGAAACTCCTTTTTTTTTTTAGCTCACCGGGGAATTTCGAATCCTCGATTTGCTATATTGTTAAAATCTAAAAAAGTTGGCGACCCCCAGGTTGGGAACCCGTGAATTAAAAGATATATAACTATTTTTAAAAACATATTCTTCATTCGCATACAGTACTTATTTCTGAAAATGTAATGAAATTATCTTACAAGATATTTAAGAGATAACAATTTGACATTGAAGCAGCCATTAAAAAGATGTCGGTCATAAATTAGAAACTTGTCAATAAAATGTGAAAGTGTAGTGAAATATTTCTGTAGGTAACCCGAAAAAGAATAAAAACATGTTGGGTGCCGTCATAAAAGCCGTAATAAAGTCATTTAGTAAGTGAGCGGCTTTGACGTTTACTCTTTTCCGAAGGACAAGAACTGTATACTCATAAATTCATACAAAACTGCTCTCCTTACTAATGTGTCTGGTTGTTTGTTTTCACTTTCGTCTTTAAAGTATTTTTCGTTTCCTGAGAAGGTATGCAGGTTTTCCCAAAGTTAATGCCAAGTCCTGGTCATTGCAAATCAGTAAATATGTTTCAAATAAATTCTATAATATGAGTGATATTTAAATTACTAATATAACAATCTGTACAAAACATTGTACAATTAATTCATATTTGCGAATAATCAAAACTATTCACATACTGACTGATAAACTAAACACTTTACTTTACATTAATAAAAACACAATATTCCTTTGTACTTCATTCCACTTTATTAATTAGGTCATGACCGGTTTCGCCCATTGCGAGCATTGTCAACTGATAAGAAAAATATGTAAACAGTGCTATTACTATTTAAGTTGTTACGGGTCACGGTCACGGGTTCGAATCCCAGTACGGGCAGCTTCATAAATTGATTTCTCAATCGATTTATGAATTTCTGTCCGAAGGCATGGATGTATGTGATGTATTGAATTTCCCTCTCCCACCCATCCTATCCTATGAACGGGCCTATCGAGAGCGATTAGCTTATCACTTGTCTTGTCGTAGCCCTATCCTTCTATCCCTACTCTCTTTGGAAAAAGAGAGGTTGAGCAACTGAGTAACAAGCAGTTCTCGTAGAAAGACTTCTGTTGAGATAAACTCCATTAGGAGTCCATATGCTCCACATTGGGAGCGGACATGGTTTAAATATCTAAAAAGTTAATTTTATTTACACCCAACTCCATATAGAGTTTCACTTTGTTATTTAAAATTATTTAATTAAGGGTTTATAATTGGCATCATTTGCCACTTCTCATTGTTAGTCTTTGATGATTTTTTAATTATATGTTATAGGTGTTAAGCATTTAAATTTGTGTAATTATAATGTAATTTGTAAATCCTTTTCATTGTTAATTGTTGCTTATACCTTTTATTTCAATTTAAATTTGTATAAATAGCACTGTTTATATGTTTTTCTTATCAGTTGACAATGCTCGCAATGAGGGAAACCGGTCCTGACCTAATAAATAAAGTGGAAAGAAGTACAAAGGAATATTGTGTTTTTATTAATAAAATGCCTTTCCACCAAGTATTGACAGTGAACACCCTAAAAGTGAACTTTAATTTACTTTACAATGGTTTAATAGATACTGTAGATCTCCGATATAATAATTTGATATATATATTTTAATCCAATGTTGTAATAAGGCAGATACAGTATTGAATAAGATTTAGTTCAATATCACAAGTTACATAGCTTGACATGTATTTCACTTATTTCCGAAAAATTTATAGATAAATTTGATGTACCAAAATTCTATGGCTTAGTTCCATTGTGCTACGACTAGAAAATGATAGTTTTAAAATATGGCTGAATCAAGTTTTGAAACATAGAAAAACTGAAGTGATAATTATTATTTGTCTCACCTTTTAAATGAATCATTTAGTCATTAGTCTCAATTTAAATCAAATTTATTTAAACGTTGACAAAACCATAAACTGATATTTCGAGTTGCATTTATATCGATTGTGTTTAGTTATTAAAAGAGATCAACACTCATTTTTCTAAAATTATTTTTATTCGACAATCACAATGTTTACAGCTAAATTATTTATGTATCAAAAGAACTTAATGCCAAATAAGTATCAAAATTTAGCTTTAAAGATTGAAAAAAGGGCCTATGAAAATTTTAACCTTGGAAAAGAACCTTTATTTAGAGTTTTTTTCAAACGAATTATTAAATTTATTTTACATTGAGTTAATAAAACACCAGTTAATAAAACAACTTTTTTCATTTTAATGTTGCGTTTATTTAATAATTTCACTTTGGCTCAGAATCGTTAAAAAACGTTTTAAGTCTCTTCTACAAAATTTGTTCTGTGTGCGTTGATCCCATTTACCTAAACAAAGTCGAACTGAGAGAAGATTGTTTATATTTTTTTTATTTCCACATGCAAATATCAGCCTACGGAGAGAAAACTAAAAAAAATAATAATTGTACTTTTTTTGACTTATTACTTCTATGGAAATAGGAAATCGAATTATCTTTATTATTGTCAATTCGAATCACTTCATTACTGTAAATACTGGAAAAATAAGTGGTAATTTCACGGTAAACTCAAATTTAATACCTGTCAACTACTTTGTAAATTAAATTCCCACTTCACAATAAATAAATGGCAGTGGGAACGTGGTATCTGGGAAGTCTTTTCCCTTTCCTCGTTTAATAATGATTACCAATACTTATTTCAACGTCAACATCAATTACATTTTCATAATTAAATAAAATAAATTTATTGCTATAAATGATAGTAATATCAATAGTTTAAAGTAAAATAAGACTAAAAAATAATAATAAATGCCATTTTTTACAAAACAGTATGCTTTTGATGCAGAAGAATAACATAATAAAACTTTCTAAGTAACAAACAAGCCTTCATCCAAAAAACATAATGTAACAAAACTGCTTGAATCGCCAATCAAAGATCTTTAGTATATATATTTTTAATCCATGTCCGCTCCCAATGTGGAGAATATGGCCTCTTAATGGAGGTATCTCAACAGAAGTTTTTTCTACGAGAACTGTCTGTTACTCAGTCGCTCAACCTCACTTTTTTCAAAGTGAGTAGTAGGGAAAGAAGGATAAGGCTAGAACAGGACTAGTGGTTGGCTAATCGCTATTGCTACACCCAGTTATTAAAAGATAAGAAGGATGGGAGGAGAGGAAATGTTGTGAATTGACATCACTGTGGTGGACTCCGGCTGAGAAACGCTGATCTTGAGAACTGAAAGTATTCAGTAAAATATCAGGATAGGGATTGAGCATTTATTACTATTTACTAACTTCATTTAAAGAATTCCTTTAATCTTAAACTTAGTACGAGAGAAATTTAAAAAAATCTGTCAAATTTATAAATTGTCTGCTACGATTTTCTGTCTATTATGGGTCGATATGGTTTTTCGACATGATCCTTATTTAAAAAATGTACTTAGGAATTCCCTTTTTTTACCTTCTTAGTTTATATACCCTTCCGCGAAAAACGTATCTAAAAGAATGCTTAGTATCTTTAAAAAAATCTTAAACCTTATTTCACACAACACAATATTTTTTTATTATTTAATTGCTTTTATAATCCCTACTGAAATATTTCAAAGGGTTTATTCATTATGCCGATAGAAATTCTCTTTGCAATAATAAAATACTCATTAAGTGAATTTCGATTTTAAAGAAAGGCCAAATAAAATGTTCAAACGCGCCGATGCTTTGTCGGTGTTATTTGTTTTATTGCAGCCAGAATGCAAATATTTTGAGCTTTAAAAAGGGTTTGTTTATTACGACAGACACTAATCCTGTATGACTTAATTGGTATCAATAAAACAATTTAAAGTAGACTTAACGCGTTAATATTCAGCTATTCTATGAATCTGTGAAAAATATACTTACTATTTTGATTATTTAATAAATTTGCAAAGTAAATTTTAAGATTTAATTAAGTTGTAAATTTATATCTGCTTAAGGTAAAATCGACTGTTTAACAATATTAATAATAATAAAAGCCATAAGCTATTGATGGTTTTTAATGTCTGTATTGAATAATTAAATTTATTTTAAAAAAATGAAGAAAATGATAATTTATATTCTCTACAAAGATTACGTACTTGTTACAAAGAGTTTGCCTCTATAACACGGATTTCCAACCTATGGGTCGCGACCAATGTTCCCGCTAAGGCGTGCGCGTATGCGCGCGCATACCTCCCAAAATGTGCCCGCACACATTTTTCCATCCCCGCACACAGAAATATTGTAAACAAAGGTTTGTTTACCCAAATTTTTATATTTGCGCACATTTTTTATTTTGCTGAAAATTTACTGCTCAAAGAAGATAGAGAAATAACAATAGAAAAAATAGAGGGAACGTTGGTCGCGACCCCAAAAAAGGTCGCGACGAGTTTTCTGTGGGTCGCCAACTTTTTCCAATTTTGGATTTGAACAACAAAAGTAAAACTACAGTCAACTAAAATTACCTTATTGAAAAAAAATACATTTTTCAATTGCATCAAGGCCGCGGGTCACATGGATTTTATAAAAAGTTTTTGCCACCCGAAAAGGGTTGGGAACCTATTCTTTATAAAGAAACCATTTCAACTTTAAAAAATATGTTTAAGTACTTCTAACGAGCTCACTGTTAATATATTCTTGGTAGAATGGCATTATATTATGAAAAAAAAACTCTTTTTTGTAAAAACTCAAACTTTTTTAATAAAGATCAAAGCCAGTTTCGCTCATCACAAACACTTTCAACGATACAGAATAAATTAATATATATTTATCGATACAGCGTTATCGTTTTTTTCATAATGTATTTTTTATATCCAAATATGGATAATTAAGTTTAACCATTTTTTTTTGTTTACAGTAGATATAATATATATTTTCGGAATACCGCCATCTTTTTTCATTCATAGCGAGCTAACGCCACCTTATACATATACATTATATTTGTATGACTACATTGTCTATATGCACACTATGTTGTCCGTTATTTTAATATTAATATATTATTAAGTTATTTTTTGATCTCTTGGCAATTACCAACTTGCAAGCTAATTGTACTCAAAAAAATATTTTAATTAGAGATTTTTTTTAACGCAAAAGCTTTCTGCACTATCAGTAAATGATGCATTTTATTGGTTTATCCTTTTTTCGCACAGTAGTGTTTCTAACCTTATTTTTTTTATCAAATAAAACTTCAAAACTTCGCTTTCATTTGAAAGGATCAATGAATGACTCGTGATAAAAAATCTATATTGATCGAACTTCCGTCGGATGCTCTATTAAAAAAGTTTTTTTTGTAAAAAAAGTATTTTTTTCGTGTGAAGATTTTAGCTTGTAACCATTGCAAAAAATCAAACCGATATTAAAAGTATTGAAAGAATAATACATTGAATCTAAGTGAGAGGGATTCTGGGAACAATTGCCAAATCAAATGGTTTCTTCTCATAGATGTTTTTTCATTTTTCAAACCATATCCTTTTTTTTTTTGCTTATTTCCGTTTTGGTATTCTATTTCAATTTCACATATTGTAGATTTTGATCCAGGTGGTTGCACGTTGTGTGAAACAATTAAAAACATATATTTAAACACTTGGTGTATTTAATACGATTTGATACATTATATAGTTAGGGCGGTATAAATAATGTCTCTTGAAGAGATGAACTTGGAGGAGTTACGGGACGCCGGGATAACCTGAGAAGGAGCAAAGAAACTGGTCGAGGATGGAGAATCTTAGAATAACCATTTAGTGGCCATATGATCCGAGAAAGGAGTATTTATGATTGAAAAAAAAAACCAAAAAAATATTTCTTCAAGAAATCTAGATTTGGTTTTATGGTTCTATTATTTCATGTACTGTTTTTTCATGAAATCATAATAATATTAATTGACAAAATAAAGAGAAACAACAATTTTGGTGAATTTTATTTAAACCAAAATTTAGTGAAATCAATAGTCTGTTTGAACACATACATTATAAACAACACGCAGAAATTTGATATAGGTGCTATCATAATTTATTATTTTAAAACTTATGTAAAATTGTATGTAATTGGTACAAATATTTTTATTTGTCAAAAAGACAAAAAAATATGTTAAGCTATTTAAACACAAGTTTTTCTAAGTGATTTTTTGACTCAATCATGTGATAAAATTTCAAAATTATTTAATTTAATTTTTATAAACCAATGTTTTATTCTCAACTGATTTTTTTTATTCAGTTTAATGATTCATTGGTTAAATTGACTGCATTCTATAACTTATTTCCTGTTATATATAATAAATTTATACACATTAATGTCCGATGGCAATAAAAAGAATCAAATTTAACTAGTGATTAATTCGTAGCACTTATTATATCGACTACGATTCAGACAATAATTGCTTGAATAAAAAAATAGTAGTTCGTAAGAAATCTTAAAGAAAGGCAAGACCTTGAAAAGAGTCATTGGCATTTGATAGGATCTTGCACTCAGTAATATTTTTCTCACAAAAGACTCGTTGACATTTGGATTCGTACTTAATTCAACATGTGATATTTTTTGGTAAAGTAGTAAAAAGTGAAATAGTTTTTTGTCAAACGAAATTCTGGCTTGTTATACTTAGTCAAGAGTGCGCAGGAACATAATAAACTCTCAACAAAGAATATGGTTTCCTCTTTCACTTTATATGCCCTTGAAACTTTTTTCTTCCGTATAGGATGATACTGACAGTTTGTCACCAAAAGCATAAAGATACTTAGTTAAAAAAAAAATCCTGTAACATAATATTTGCATTCTTTGTTTCATTGCCATTGTATTGAAATACGCTGATAGCTTTCAATAACGATTTTATATTACAATCTTTAAAAAGGTTTTGAATCAGCGTTTATTAGTTGGTGTCTAATTGGTGTCAACTAGGATATCCAATCCCAGAGCCTTTTTGTAATCCCGAGATTTCAGGATTGATTAATTTTCAACCCCGGGATTCCGGGATTGGGTACTCAACGTGAAATCGTGTATAATTTGAAAGTTTTGGTGAGTCGTATTTTTTTTTAGCTCACCGAGAAATTTTGAATGCTCAATTCAATTTGGGATTTGTTCAAAATTTCTCAATCTCGGGATCGTGACCATGTTAATCCCGGGGTTTCGGGATCGGAAAATTGGACGAGATCACGGGATTTGATGCCCTAGTGTCAACTAAGAATGCTTGTCACTGAATTATAATATTTGTAAATCATTATTAAAAGGTTTCAATATAACAGAAAGTAACTAAATAACCTAAAAAATCTATGTACGTAGCGACTAACGTTATAAAACATATAAAATTGAAAACTAAGACAACCCATAATAGCTTAATACTAATTTTTAACTAAAACTTAATGTAGCCATTTTAAGTAAAAGCATAAATAAAATTTACAGGTAACACTTTAATTTTATTGACAAAAAAATATCGCAAAAAGTAACATGATTTTGGTTATTTTGAATTTTTTCATGTAATCATCATCTAAGTAAATGAGGTAATATTTTATTTCTATCGCTTTCTCTCAAATTTTCTAAATGTTGTAAATTTTATTTTCACCTCAGGAGTACCACTGGTAATTAATAATGTTTCAGGGTCAGTGGCGGATTAAGCACTTTGGAGGCCCTAGGCGCAATAATTTTTGGAGGCCCTGTTTTTCGAATAACGTAAAAGTGTTGCAAAACTCTTCGTAGAATAATATTAAGTATTGAATATAAAATATAAAGATTTATATGATTTATGCTATTTTTAAAGCCCCTAAAATTTGGAGGCCCCAAGCGCGCGCCTCTTACGCTTATGGGGTAATCCGCCACTGTTCAGGGTAGCATTGATTTTCATGAGAGAAAAGAATCAGAATCAGAGTTTTACTTTCACAGCGCCAGTGTCGAAGCCGTTAATTTTACATTGACTTCTAATTATCTGACACTATCAATAAAAGATTGAATTGACTAAATACTTTGATAAAAAATATTTTAAGATATACGGAGGCAAGTTGTATGCGTCGATATGCTATAAATATATTGTAGGGGTGACTACCTGCTATTGGAGGAAGTGGTCCATAATACAATTTACACACAGGTACAACAAAAAGAAACGCTCCTTCAACAGATGTTGTTTCTGTGCCCACTTTATATTCACTTTTTTCACTACCTATCGAGTTTTTTTTTTAAATCGTGGGAGAGACCGTTTGAGATTTTTTTAATGTTCCGTATAGAGAACGTTAGAGGTAAACCGTATTGTTTACGTTTGGGAAAAAATCGGAGACTTTTTTACCAAACATTTTTAATATGTATTATGTAAAATATAGAGAAGAATATGATAATAAGCATAGACAATAATAGGTCTGACACAATGATTATACCGTGATCCTCATTTTATCTTTGTTTTTATGATGTTTATAAGAAATTGATAAAATAGCTGAACATAATTGAATAATCTCAATATATTTTATGGATGAGTTTTTAAATTAATTTAATAATATTTATTGTTTATATTTAGTAAAAAGTTATATAATATATTTTAAGTAATTGTAATATTATTACATATTATAAAGTTTTGTCTAGCTATGGGAATTAAAAACGAAAATATATATTTAGAAGTAGTAGGTATATATACAAATATTCCGTGATTTAATTAAAACTACCACAATTGGTTTCAATTAAATCCATTTCCGCTCTCAATGTGAATCATATGTCTCCCTAATGAAGGTATCTCAACAATTTTGCTGCGCAACTGCTTGTTACCCAACTGTTGTTCAAACTCTTTTTTTAAGAGGGTAGGGATAGAAAAGAACGAATGAGGACAAGACTAGTGGTAAGCTAATCAGAGGTAATTTTTAGATATCACAAACATCTATGCCTTCGAACAGAAGTCGATTAAAAAAATAGTGTTCGTACTGAGATTCGAGCACGTGAGGCTTGGAATGGAAACCAACGACGTTGATCACTGTGCTATGGATCCGACATAAATATAAATAGCTCCTGAAAATTTAGTCACATATCATTCTATTTCCCACCACCATTACGTCTCTACCATTGTATCCTTACAATGAATTTACAGCTAATTGAGTGTTAAGGAAAAAAAAACTTTTTATTATAAAATGAAAATGTTAACTTTACGTAAAAATTAAGCATTTTAATAGGAGATTACGTATTTTTATTATGTTAATATAAGCAAAATAAACATAAATATTTAAATTGTAGGTAGATATAATGAGGTATGTACTTATCTTTTATTTATTGAAGAGTAAAAATATTAGTTAATAATTTAGTAAAGCTTCATTAAGTTGACTATTTGTAAATAAATTCATCAGATAATTTAAATAGCTATTATAAATAACACCCTTCACAAAAAGTTGTCATAAAGAAAAAAAACCGATCAAATATTTCTCAAAATAAAATTTGTGCATCCACCTTGCATTTTTTCCCACAAGGTGTATTTGTCGAGTAAGAAGTGAGTACTATAATATAATATATATGCCTATCTTCTCATTCATACATATGAAGCAAAAACAACCCTATCGTGCGTGAAAGATGTGTTTGTGTGTTGAATACCTACAGTTTATTGAATCAGATTGTTTGTATGCCATTCATTGAATCTCAAGTGATATTGAGTATATATGTTTTATAACAATAAAACACAATTGGGATCAGTAGAAAAAATACAATTGTTTAATGCTGTGTGTACAAAGGGTTGTATAGATGTAGATAAAACAATAAAAAAATGTAGACTAAAGTATTAAAGTGAAATCAATAAGAAATTTACATTCATAATAAATATGAAAAAATTACAGTAAAATTTTAATCTAAAATCGAAACGTTTGAAGTGAAGAAGCTGAATTTATTTCTTATTAAAAGAAAATTAAAAAAAGCGCTTTTCTATAGAATGAAAGCAGATTTACTTCTAAAATATAAGCTTACAAGTTGAAGAATTTTTAGATCTTTGATTCTGCATCCATAGATTGAAAACTGTATTTTTTAAAGATTGCTACCTTTGTTTCTGACACCCTCAAATATGCAATAATGAAGACATAAATAAATATTACAAAAATCCTTAGGTACTTCATTGTTTGAAGCCAGGCGGTGAAACCTTTCCATATAATATGTCACATTATATGAGATGTGATCATATTTACCGTTTTTATGTAGTCTATCGTGTTGTCTCCAAGCGGAGCTTAAAATGGTCCGTTTTCTAAAGGACAGCAACCTAATTAAAAATTTAAAATCGCGATAAATCAAAAAACTACATTATAACCAAGATTCAGAAGTATTTGATGAGTATTCCTTTTATTCTAACTACATTAAACTCCAAAAAGTGCACTAGAACATTTGAAATATTTCGTTATTTTTATTAATAAAAAAATAAATATTCGACGTCCCGTTTTGAGGGAACAATGAATGGTCAAGTTGCGATAATTACTGCGGAACTAACGCATTGAAGTCAATGTTTGAGGACACATAAAAAGGGGCAATTATTAGTGTTATTTTTATATTTTAAATTTGGTTGATTAACATAACACCCCATCTGGACATGGAGGTGCGCCTACGACCGTTGCATTTTTCACCGCCTGGCGTCAAAAAAGCAAGTACCAATCCTTAAATAAAAAGTATTGACTCATTTAAAATTTTGAATGTAAAACATTTTATGAATTTGTCATGTTAAAAATGACATAAAAAATCAACTGATAAAACTTGTTAATGTATGTTTATGATATTTTGCTATTCAACCAATTGTCACATATGACATAATTCTTAAAATTATCTATCTAACTTTCTATAATTATTTTTACCGTAAATTACTTTCTAATTAACATTGAAGATTATCTAAGTACACACATTCACAAGAACAACGTTCCAGAAGTATGAAATACACAATTATATACAGATGTAAAAACTTGAAATAATAGAACACCATTCATGTGTAATAAATAAAATACAATAAACTAATACGTTAAGTGTACTGTTTACATATAGAAAATATAAGTATTATATCACAAGCTTTCATAAAATAAACAATCCCCGAGCTTAAATGGAACTTCCGGCCCACCATAGCACTTCATAGGTAAAAAGATTATTAAAAGGGTAGCCTTAATTTTGAAAGGCGTACCAATTCACCGTACACCTGATGGTAGCCAAGTAAATCCGTATTTTTTTATTCTTCTAATAACCATGTTAGAGTTAAATAAGTAAATAAAAAATTGCCCGGATGGTTGATAGTATATTGCCCCTTTGTGTTTGATTAAAGTGACCGTTTAGTCATAATTGACAGTATCCCCTTTTGAAAATAACAACTATACTGTTCTTTCAAAAAGAAAAAGAAAATAACTTTAAAAAGTTTTAAAATTGAGTAATTAATCTGATAACTATTTTTGAAAGCTATGTATGCTCAGAGAGTAAAAATATCAAAGTATTTTAGTTCTACAGTTTTTAATAATTTTTATGCGTTGATAGCTATTTCGGCTTTCGCCATCGTCAGAACTATGTATGCTGTTTAGGAATTGCCAAACCGTAATTACGGAATCCGGGATAAAGATATTCATAGTGTTTTGTTCAATACCGAAATACCGGTTTCAAAAATAAAAATATACCAGTGTTTCGTTGTTGAAATTCAGTCAAAATATAATTTTGAATGAATAGAAACTATCACATATGAACTTAAATAAAAAAATCACGATAAATTGATGCATTTTAAATCAGTTGATATTGACAGGTATAAAAATTGATGTTGGTTTCAGATATATTAAAAGTTATTTATGAAATAAACCTGTGTACAAAATATGATATATTTTTAATGACAGTATTTTATACGAAATATCGATTTTCATTTACTTACCATGTATTTCGGTCGAAATTGAGCTATTTATTCAAAGCGAATTTTTATTAAAAATTCCTTTGAATTTTAAATTGAAAACACATTCGCAAATCATTGCATGTCGACACGATGCATAAAATTCATTAATTAAAAATATATTGACGTATCGTTCATTTAGCTGTCATGATAAAAAAAATGATTTGTAACTTATGCCGTTTTGGATTTAGAATCTCGATATTGACAGCGTGGTAATTTCATTGCACATGTGTGCATTTACATGGTAGCCAAAAGTGATTATGAGATAAGCAAATGAGTCAGAAATAATGAATTAGTGATAGTAAATAAATAGCACGACCATCTATTCCGACCTCGAGTCGAGTAGACGCCAAGTGCAATGCCCCGCTCAATCTTGTCCGACAAACTAATAATGCAACACTGATTCATTATGTAACAACTGGCTGGCGACTGATGAGGAAGTCTGCGGAATCTATGGCAAGGTGAGGACTAGCATTGCACTATTGCAGCAGTCAAGAACTAGTGTCTAGTGCGTTTTGTAATGTATATGCGAGCCATTTTTTTTTATTACAATTCATTAAATATCTAAACTGGAATGCTGAAGTTTTTTCAAGGTAGTAATATATTACGGCGGACTTAACAATCTACTGTTTTATCGGATGTGATGCCCATGTGCGCTTGAAAACTAGAACTGAAATATATTATATTTTTAAAACGACTCCGTGATGTCTGGTGCAAAAGAGAACTTATTTGAATGCTTTTTTTTTATCTCCTATAGACAGTCGCACTGCGAAGAATTGTGGGTTTCTTAGAGACACAGTTTTTTTAACACTGACATATTCAGTAATTATAAGACAGTGAAATTTATTAAATTTCCTAGATTTGCTGAAATTATCTTGGCCAAGGGTTCTAAGTTCTAACCCGTCGATCGCGAATCAGAATTTTTTTCGATCCCATCTATTATGATTCTTAAAATTTAATGAAAAACTGGATGACGGTTTTTTAAAAATTAATCCTTAAACAATAACGAAAAAGCCAAAATCATTTTTTTTGCATATAATTGACGATGCTTTTCGTTTCAATTTTAAATGATTAATATAAATAAAAAAAAGATCGATTCGTGTAGGTCGGTCGCCATGAAACATTTCACGTGAGTAAATGTATTGCATCTGTAGCCAAGGAGCCAATGTTCTAGTTTTTTTTGTCATTTCGATTGCAGGTTATGGGCTCGAACTCGTTAATAATCGTTCAAACTATGTACATTCTCACAGATTTTGTAACTAACGACCCGGGTTTCGCCTTTCGGCATCTTCAGGCATTCAAGTGCACGGCTGAACTTGAACTGACGTTTAGTAAATGAAAGTTTCGTGTTTATATAAGATATAAATGCATCACTGAGTCCAAAGCCATTGCTGGCGAAAAGGATGAGCTCATGGGAATGCCAACAGATTTGAGTAGTGAGTAGTTTCAAGAATTATATAATTTGTTTGTCGGCAAAGGTTTTATGATTATATGATTTTATGATTATATAGGGTATAGAAGTGGATATGTGGGAAAGTTTGATATTTCATTTAAAATCGGAAGACTTTGCAGCTGTGCTTTGTTACAAGCTCTTTTTCCAAGAAATTTTAGAAATCAAAAACCAGAGATATGGTGACGATTTTTGTAATTTTATTATATTTCTCCTTGTAATCAGTTTCTTTTATTTCAGCGTTTGGTTTTTTGGTATTTTATTAATCACATAAAATAAAGAAATAAATTGTTATTTTCGGCATTTTAGAGCAGAAAAATTGTATCGTGTTGTAGAGCATAATTGTATATAAAAAAGTCTCTGAAATACTAAAAGATTCTAAAAAAATAGAGGTATTAAACGAAAAGGCTAAATATTAGTGTTTGTATTGAGTGTTTTAAATTAACTAATGAACTAACGTCAGTTCAAGTTCATCCATGCACTTAAACGCCTGAAGATGCCGAAAGCCGAAACTCGGGTCGTTAGTGACAAAACTTGTGGGAATGAACATAACTCGAACGATTCAAATTTAACTAACGAATTCAATTTTAAAGATTTAACTGATCTCAGCTAAATAAAACTAGTGCAATATATCAGGGCTGTGGAGTCGGAGTCAAAATAATTTTACGACTCTAACCCATTAAAAAAAAAGTGTATTTAAGCCACAAGAGTCTATATATAGTGTTGCCACTGCATGCTAGGCTGACTAAAGATGATCAGATGGTATCTGTAAGTTAAACAAAGATTATAGAAAATATCAATTCGGAGTTGGAGTCATTTATTTACCCAACTACACAGCCGTGGAATATATACAATTGTTACATCAAATTAAAACTGATTTCTACGTATGACTGTTGACTATTTCATAGTTATTTAACTATTATTAACAAGTATTAAATCATAGAAAAGCATCTTTAGACTTACTTCATAAAGAGGTAAGTAAACACGTGTCACAATTAGTAACAAAATCAGTGTAATAACAAAGTCATCAACTTCATTATTATATTTAAAATAAGTTATCGACTAACCATTCGAAAAATAACATTTGTTTTTATAAAATATTATGCCAACAAGTATTTAATGTAAAACATATTGAGCCTTCAACATTGTCAGCTGTCATCTCCATTATATATTATGTAATATTTTTTTATTTCTCAGCTTAGAAAGGTTCCATATCCCTGGTGCAGGTATTATTATACTGTGCTAAATGTTGTTTTGTAATATAATACTAGCAACATTACGGATAAAACATTAAATTGAATATCAAATTGATTTGATATTATTGTTTTTGAGGTCAACTCAAAAACGTGTTTATAGTAATTGGTTTCTGTAGTAATACTTTTTGTCAATGAATATTCATATCGTATTAATTTGTATTGAATAACAAAAATATTATTTTTACTCCATCGTGGTCATCTTTGTAGAAGACATAATTCACACGCTTTTGTTTATTTTTTATTGAAACAATAATCTACATTGCTCTACTAAGAAGAGATATTTTAGTATGTGATACTTTTGATGAGGGATGCCGAGAGGATAGGGGTCGTTGTTAATGTGTTACCGGAAAACAAATATGATGGAAACCAGCGGTGGGCTGCCAATATCTTAAAAAGGGGCTCGGTAAATCTTCTCCATTTTTTTTATCCATCTCCGCTCCCAATGTCGACATATGGCCTCCTAATAAGGTATTTCAACCAAAGTTTTTTTTTCTACGAGACCTGTTTAGTTGAATTGAAGGATCGGAAGAGTGGGAGGGAATTTTTAGGCATCACAAACACGCATGCTTTTGAACAGAAAATTGATAAATCGATCGAAAAAATGCTGTTTCGTACTGGGACTCGAACTCCAGAGGTCCAGCAAGGTAGGCCACAACGCTTAATAAAAAATGAAGGGTCTTGTTTCATAATAAAATTTAGCCATCTACAGATATTGCATTTATGTGCTGATTTGATCTAAGACGAATGATTCTATTATCTTAACAAGGGGCTCGCCAGCCGTGCCGAAATTTAACAAGGGGCTCGCCGAGCCCCCCAGAGCCACTTCCAGCCCACCCCTGATGGAAACCATCCACCAACAAGGATAAAAACATCTGGGTCATTTAACAATGGTCGTCCCATCAACTATCAGTTTGGAAATTCAATAATTAAATACAACATATTTTGTTACGGGCAGGTGTTTAAAATTGTAACGTTTATTTAACAGGTTGGTACATGATGTTTTGTATAAATAAAAAGTTGGGAAGAAAGAGGGTGTAACTCAATATTTTTGTTTACTGAAAATTAAAGCATGGTTTCACCTCCCAAGAATACGGTGGAAAAACACCAAGCAAAAATTTGATAGTAGAAAAATGATTTATTAAATATTTTTTACTGTACTTAATATAGCATAAAAAGTCAATCTGTTCGGCTCTAGCAGTTCGTATATATTAAAGTGCGAAAAAAATATCACAATTGAGAAAAAAATGGAATTTATATTATATATATATTCAAGATTTTTTTTTAAATCCACAAAAAAAAGTTATGCTTTTTATTGAATGTGTATTTCCAACTAAATGATTTGCTGCCAAAAAACTTTGTAAAAACCAGAATACAAGAGGGTTATAAATTATAATATAGCGCAATACCTTGCCGTACTTTTTTCTATACGATAACAAATACTACAAGAAATAAGTGTAAAAAAGATTTTCGTTCACTAACTTTTAGGTAGAAAGAATGGTTGTCGTATTTCAAATTATAGAAGCACGGTGGCTAAGTATAAGATTTAATTAAAAAGTAAATAATTTATTTAATTCCAGTGGCCGAGTGACTTTTCTATTGGGACAAGCGTAGATTATTTGTTTTATCTGTTGATTTTTAGTATCTAAGTGTCATTTTTTTTTATCCTTAACCAGTCTTTTTATAATTGATGTTCGAGTTCAACCAAAACGTCTCTTAAAATCACTTTTAAGGTGTTCACTGTCAATACTTGGTGGAATGGCATTATAATAAAAATAATAAAACATTTTTAGTACTTTTTCCACATAAAATTTAATTTAAAATTTAGTTTTTGTCATAATAGTTTCATTGCTAAGTGGTCTTCAACTTTTTATTTATAGTTTATTTTCCTTGTATTTTTCTTCAATTCTTTTGCTAGGTTGTAATACCAATTGTTTGTCATACCTTGTTTTTATCACTTAACTTTTGTATAAATATCACTGTTTTATTGTTTTTATTATCAGTTGACAATGCTCATCATGAGCGAAACCGGTCCTGATCTAATAAATTTTATGTGGAAAAAGTACTAAAAATGTTTTATTATTTTTATTTTATGTCTCTTAAAATAGTCAAATTTTGCGCCCGGCTTGTAATCTTTAAAAAAAACTCTCTGTGGGTACAGGTTCGCGACATTTTCTATTCAATATCCTAGTCACAGTTCAATCTGTCTAATAGTTGATAATAAATATGGTCACAGTGATGAATTTTTATAGAATGTTCCACTTTCATTAAAATTTGCGATAATGTGTTTAAGTGTCACAAAAAGGTCGTTTTTTTCAAAATATAATTAATTATATAGATCGTTATGCATAATTAAGAGAATCATTTTTTTAGTCTTAATTTTTTCATATCTGACATAATATCAATAAAAAGTTTACATTTTTATTGTTCTGGTGGTTTTAGTGCCTGTGATACTTAATAAATAAAGAATTTCTGTGCAGAATACGTGTTAATTCAGCAATCAGGATAAATAAATTAAGCCCAGCAATGCCCGTTTGCTAGAGACAGATTATAACTAATCAATTCGTAAAATAAGTAATTGGTGTCATATGCGAGAATCAATCTTTTTTTTTATAAAATTTATTATATGCCAACAAAATATACGTGACAACATTACGATAATTTCAATGGCAAACTTTTAACTGTTTTACTATATTATGTTAATAAATTTGTATGAATTCAAATTTGGATTTTCTATGACAAAGCCTTTCACAACCATGAGTTTGATTTTTGATCCATTAGTAACAGAAAATAAATGACTGTAAGCTCTGAGATGTGTGAGGTTTTTAATGGATAATAATGAATTTAAATTAAAAACTGTTCTTTAATATTAAATAAGATTTTATAACAATGATACTCTTGTTGTGTTGCAAACTGTGACTGTGATACAGACAAATAAACTAAAAATGGATTTTAGTTCTGAAGTTAAAAGTTACAATTATTCTTATAGAGACGAATCACGTGTGACAATTTGTAGCACATCGAATGGAGTAACAAAGTTATCAAATAAAATTTTATGTAAAAAATGAACTTTCACAGATTTACAACCGAATCCATCCAACATAAACTATTCTTTTAAATTATAGACAAATAGCACGAATTTTTAATCTTGAGAATCAATTTTTCCTTCGGGTTCCATTTAGATAAAGCATGAACATAGTGTAATAAAAATGTAATTGACTTTTTCCATCGTCGATATTGTGAAGCAAACTTAACGTAGCGTTAAAAAACAGCGTCATGTTATTTATAATCACGAAAATGGCTGTTCTATTCGCCGGGCCAAAACAACAAAGAAAACCCCACGCCAAGCCTCGTGCATCGACCTATAGATGGAGGCGTGACCAGTTCGCCTCCTTTCTATTCGATGCTTGACTTTTAACGTATTCCACTCCAATGATAATCATGCTTCATGAATTTCCCTGAAACTTCTTTACAATAACTACTGAGTTACCATCTCGAGGAAACTGTTATCGTAAAAAAACCAAAAAGATTACTATTATAACTACGTTCGGGGTTGACGTTTTTCATTGCGCGTGCACATAATGTCTCATTAAGATCAACCGTGTACGTCACTGAAAGAGTGAACTTGGATGAATACAAAACAATCTTGGCGGAGTGATTCAAGTGAGCGATTGATTAGAAACCGTTTATTTTTTCTCGACCGAGAAGATACCCCCACCATCTGTATCACGCCATCACTAACGTTTTCGACGTGTCTGAACAGACGTTTGACGTATGTTTTTGAATCGAACAAAATGCATGAAATTGTGAACTTAATATTTTGAATAGTTTTTATGATATAAATTAAATTGTCAATATTTTTTTATACCGCTTGTTGTGTAAAAAATTGTTACACACTTATTTATGAATTGTTTTCAGACTAAATGCATTGTGAAATTGTATATATAGTGTGAAATTACTTACTATTTATCAAACATTAAATAAATTTTGGTGATTTTATCTACGGTGGATTGCCATTACGTAAACAAGGCGTTCACTTAATCTCAAAAATATTCGTGGTGTTCCAGAAAAGGAGTGAATACTTTTTTATTCTTATATTATACAACAATATGCAATAATTACTAAATCTATCGATAGTCTACATATTCTAATATCATATAACAATATGCAATGCACCATTATTTAATTAATATCAATAGCTGAAAAATAATATTTCAGCACAAAATGTACATCGCCGCGTTCTTAAATTTAATTATAATACTAATTACACGATATAAAATATTTTATATAATTTAAATATTATATTTTACACCATATAAAACATAGATCTGATAATATTTATTTTCTTAATTCAATAAAGGGCTCACACCAACCCCTGAAAGCCCTCTCCAGCCTACCCCGGGATTTTACCGGTGACAGTGCGTGATTAGAAGATGGACTTATCGCTTAAATTAATCGTACTATCAAAATTATTTCTTAAAGAAAAAAATATTAATGAAAATTCTTTCTTTCCTCACTATTGGTACACAGCGCGTTAAGTTTCATGGCTCAGCATTCAGAATTATTTTACTGTGAGTTTGGCATAGAACTTGAATTGCGTTACGTGACAATGAATTTCTAAGCATCGCACAACGCTATTATGTATTACGATGCCGCATTTGCAATCTGTCGAATCGACTCTGCAACATTGAAAATAAATTCTAATAGGCCGAGAATATACAATTTTCAACAATATGGAAATAATGGTATTTTGAATATATAATGTTGGCGTAACGTCGCAGTAGAATTGGTTCTTCGAATATATTATAGATTTAGACGAAAATTATATTTAGGTCAATTAAACATCTGAAAAATATATTTTTTATACAAAGAAATACAAATTAAATCACATCTCTGACTTAAGTGATAAGATACTATGTACAAAATGAAGACGGGATGAAATTATTGTATCGTCAGTCTCCAATCATCAATACAAGCTCATGTTAAATCTGTTGATCACTTTTAAGGTGCTCATTGTCAACTCTTGGTGGAAATAGACTTTTTGTTATATTTCACATTACTTATTAGGATCAAACAAGACCTGTTCTGTCCATCGCGAGTATTATCAACTGATAAAAATACAAGGTATGACAAACACTTGGTAAATGAATCATCTCATCGTTTAATCAGTTGATAACGTCCATGATGGACGAAACCGGTCTTAATATTAATAAATAATACTTAACTACTTCAAAGAATGTCTTATTGTTTTGATTACTAAATATATTGGTTTAGTTTCTGCTGGTCTTGTAGCCGAGTGTTCAACACTTTTTTCATACTCAGTTGCGTAGGCAAAGACTCATATTCCGTATATTTATGAATTTGTAGACATGGTCATGGGTGTACCTTCACATCCAGCCTATTCGATCCTTTAGATTTACAAAATTAAACAGAAGGGCTTGAGCGGTGTTTGAAAATTACAATCCATTGTTATTTACATTCTGTTCAATTGCTTTGATATGATAACATAGGTAAACTTTAGAAGCGGACACGTGCTATACACTGCTGATCGTTGTTGGTAGCAGCAGAATGAATGATGAAGACTACTCCAATATTAAGGTCGATTCCCTGAATGAAAAATTAGAACGAATTTAAATCTTTGTGCACGACCTCCAGAGATTTTTGAAACTTTAGTGCCCAATAAACTTATTAGGTCATCCAAGCTTTTAGTATCATAAAAAAAATTTAAAGGGTTTGAGTTAAATAATACTGGCTGTATGTATTAAACACTATTTGATGTGCGGCCAGGATAATTAAGTTATGTTGTTATCAATTTTATAGACGCTTACATTCATTGCTAGATTGCGATTAAATAAAGTTCTTAAATTATTTACATGGTTTTTTTACAATAAAAAATTGGCCGCTTAAAATTAAATTGTGATATATTTTTTTGTGATAAAATTAATCAAAAGGATTAATGTACGTGCACTAAGTGGTGATCAATGTGTCGGCTCAGCATCACGTTTCTATCACTTGCACGTTCATTTCAGTGATTCGTGCCAGGTGCTTCGGGTGCTCAGTGCTTCTCTGAAACTCTTAATGCAACTATCACGACAAAATAATGTAAATCCACCACAGCGGGGTGTGAAAACCAAAGCATCTTTCCTTAATATACAATCTGATCTTGAATTATCCAGCTTGTCTCGTTGCACGATCAATTTTGTTGTATTCCTTTCTATCTCTTCAATGATAATAATAAATATCAACTTGAAAATAGATGAAGGAACTTTTGTGTAATAACTGTCAAGCTAAATACATTGGACAGGTGCTTGGAAATGTAAGTATTTTATAAGAGTAAGTGAACTCATAAGACGCTCTAAAGTAGGGGTCAATATTATTTTAGAAAAGCCGACAGGATGATTTTTATAAAAAAACTTTGGAGGGTCGGACCCAGCAAAGCAGACTGTTTTTTGTTGACCCTTGCTTTTAAAGCAACGGTCCCATATCTTTTAGTGGTTGAGTATGTTACCTTCAATCTAAATGTTCTATTAGGATCAACTCAGTATAACAATATTTTTATAATTTTGGTTGACCGTTTTTTTAGATCTCTAAAGTTACAATAATAAACTAATATGCATAAGATCATAAAATAAGACATGAAAAAGTAGAGAAAATTTAATAATTTTCATTAATTCAGTTGTAATAGGAATCCACTGGAAACCCTTGCTCTGAAACCAAAGCTTTGTGTAAACGTTTACGTATATGCTATACTTGAATTATTTGAACCATTCACGACAACTTATGTATAAGAGTAGCCTATACTATTTACAAATAAAAAATAAAGCAATCTTTGTATTAATTTCAGAGTTATGTAAAAAGATCACGAGCATTTTCAAATGATCATGATTTTCTTTCACTCATCAATCATTTTCGAGTGATTTTATTAAATAGTATAAAACCTTTTCTTCAAGTTTTGATAGTGGAAACCTTAAATGAGACTCTTTACAACCTCTTTCATCTGCCTGTATCCAAAACATTGCCTCTTCAATCAGGTGATATAAGACTGCTTAAAACTTAAACGAGAGTAAGCTATATGGTTTGCTTATTCTCGATTGAATATTACATAACACCCCAGTCGATTATTGGATATCATCACCTTGATAAGTTATGATAAAAAATAAATACAATACAATCAGTTATTTCAGAATAGCTACACGAATAGAGATCTTTTTAAGTTTATTGTTAGAAAAATTTGTTGGCATTTGTTTCGACCGTAATTTAATGTGATTAACACCTTTCTAAGTAAAAAGATAAATGAAATATACTCATTTATAATTTGATTGATTCACCAAAAACCGTTAATGTGCTACAAATGTATCGTTAATTGGATATTTTTAGTTAAGTAAAAAATATTTTTCTACCATTAGTATTTGCAATAAACATGATTATGGGAATTTGTTTGAAAGTTTCATACAGAACACATAGTTTTTCAATCAACTTATAGTATACGTTTTAAAAAGTAGCCAATTTAAGTTCTTTATTTATTTTATATAATGATAAACAAAATTTCAAAATATAATATTCTCAATCTTTGGTGAAAAGACGCACTATAGTTAAAATCAAACTAATCATTTTCAATATCTATTTTCAATTTCAAGTTGTAGCTTCATTTAAAAATTAGTTGTCCTGTCTTACGACAGACAAGGGTTTATATATTTTTTAAATCCATGCCAGCTCCCAATGTGGAGCAAATTGATCTAGGCGAATCTAAACATATTTTTTTCTAAAAGAAATGCTTATTACTGAGTTGGCCAACCTCTCTTTTATCGAAGAGAGTAATGGTAGAAAAGATATGGTTACTACTAGTGGTTACCTTTTGTGATGCCCCTTTATTTAGTATGGGAAGGGTAGAAGGGAATTTTATACGTCACAAACATCAATGACTTCGAGCAGAAAATCGCTAAATCGATTGAGAAAAATGCATACTGGGATTAAAACCCGTGAAATATGTCACGAAAGCCAACGACGTGAACCACTGCACTACGGATCCGACACTGAAAACAGTTACGACGTTAATTTTATGTGACAAATATTTGAATTTTTTAAATTAATTTTATTATTTTAAATCCGTTACTGGGAATAAAAAATGCATTTCGTCGTTAATTTTCCACAAAAACGTATCTCAAAAAGTACAAGGTTTCAGAAACACACATAAATGTACTTTATTCTAACGCTGTTAAGATCGATTTCTATCACTATAAAAAATCCCTGGAATGGTTTTTTCTTCAATATTTACGAAAAATTTAATTAAACAGGAGACGTTTACATCCATGCTACCACCCCCTACGTATTTTTGTAAGATTTAATAAAGCATGAAATAAAATATATTTTGGGATACAAGTTTATGGAACATGAATTGAATTGAATTTCTTGCAGTAAAAAACTGTCAATAATTGAGATACGTGTTCGTAGAAGTAAATGACGATTTGTCCTCGAAGAATATCACAATGCAAATAAATAAGTTATTTCAAAAAATCAGTTAAATTGAGAAATGTTATATTTGATTAATAATACTTGCGTACAAAAAAACTTTATTTCCGTGATTTGTTTTTACGATAGAGTTACACTATATATTTTTTGCTATTTGTTAATAATGACTGCATACAAGGAATGTTTGATTAAGAAAAATCAACTATCAAATAAAACATTAACGAAATTGCTAGCTAAGTAGATAAGAACGTTGCAATTTAAAATCAATGTCAGATAGAGTCAGTCACCCCGCGATTAAGTACGTTATTATTTTTCAAAGAACGATAACAGATGGCAGCCACAAATGACCATAAAGAGCTTTCTTTCTTCTCGTTATGAAAATTATAAGCGCTGATTTATTTCATAAATATGTACATTGTGAATACACACAATATACATGTGAGGAATAAATTCAACCGGTAAAATAATACGCCCTTTATTAAAACATTTTTTTTTGGTTTGAATGAAACCAGATTTAAATTAGTTTTACGGTATATCTACTATATTAAAAGATTATTTATAATATTATTTTGTAATCAGTTTAAAAAGCATGAATATTTGCAGTTATTCTTTACATGGTATTAATTATAATCAAAAAAAGTTTGTTTATATTCAGCGGCTTATAGATAGCTTAGAGAACGTAGTTTTAAGTTCACTAAAGTATAACAAGTGATTTACTTTTGTGCTTATAAAATTCTAATTTCGTTTTAAAATATACTCAACCATATTTTTTATCAGTTATATGTACGATATATAGTTTTGTTTCACCAATAAATATGATAATAGCATTATTAAACCGAGTATAACTCAAAACACGCATTTTTGTAGTTAGGTTGCTGTGATTTTATGCCATCGTATTTATGAAAATGACATGTGAAAATATGATAATTTAGAATCGGCAAATTTAACTGAATCGAAGAATCTATCTACCAAATATTTAAAATGAAAGGTTGAAAACTCAAAATAACAGCTAGGTTTGTCAATTGATCAAACTCAATATAGTGAATCCCTGTTAGATAATATCACTAACTAGTATTGGGCCTAATGAATGAACACAGCAGCATATTAAGGTATAGAAAATTTAACCACAAATCAATCATAACTAATTATTTATCAGTAAATGGATTTCAGAAAAACCGGAGCTGTGATAACGAAATCAAGATCAGTATTAAGATGACGTAAACCTTATTTGTATAAATCAAACATCTCGTCTGCATCAAGATATAAGTTTAGATACGAGTGACACCAAACATATGCTACATAATGTCTATATTAGTATACGGAAGAGATTTTTTAAAGAGATTGGAAGATAACAACCATTTAGGAGCAAAGACAATCTTTAACAACTTCATTCCTCAATTATTAGTGAGCCTCTATAGCTGCACTATTATACATCCTCCTTCAAGAAGGATTTTTATACCCACTAGCCGAATATCTGAAGAAAAAAAAATATGATCAAGGAATACTTTTTAGTATCTCGAATATATCTTCGAGCTTACGACAACGTCTGTCAAAGTAAATTATAATAACTATATTAAGTATCAAACTTTTATTTATCAAGACTTTGTAAGATCGTTTATTAGTTTTATTCAACTTTAAAAATATTAAAACTATCATAAGAAACGGAAAACGCACACTTCAATCGGATTTCCCATAATGGAAAATACAAATTACTCTAGGAAAAATAGAAAGCAGCAGAGGTGTAGTTAGAAAGATTGTGTATGATTCTAAATGCTGATTTTATTTACACATGTCGAAATACTAAAACAAATTTTCTATGATTCTAAATGCTGCTTTCATTTACACGTATCGAAATAGTAAAAAAAAGATAGTTGGCAACTGTTTAAAAATCATCTATCGTAAAATTTCCACACTTCAGATGATATTATTCCATTACGAACCCCGAGTTGTTCAGCGGACAAAATTGTAAAGTTCTCGCGAGATAAACTAATTTCTGTATGTTCTCGCATACACAAGTGAGTTTAAATTACCATGAATGGAGAATGGGCATACGCATAAATATTCATACAAGCTAGAAGTTATTACCATGAAGATTGCCGAACTGTTAAGAAACCATATAATGCCGAAATTATTTCAAATCTCAACGGACTTGGGTTATGTGGGAGAGATCTTTAAAGATATGAACATAAATAAATGCTGCATCCAAAACAGCTATTGTTCTCGAAAGAATCTCTCAAAACCAACGTTCTTGGAATAATATGTACATTATTATAATTAAATATGTTACTGATGGTAATGAACTTACAAAGTTCTTCAAATTTTTACATCGAGTCATACGATATATTTTTTTGCAGTACTGTTTAATAACTTTATTATTTAAATAATACATGCTAACAGATTATAAGTTGCATTCTGCTTTCATTCAATTCATTTGAATTAAATAAATATTACGATACTGCATATTAAAATGTATTTCAATGTCCTACTTTGTAATGTATATTATGTTATGTATATTATATATTATGTATATTATATATTATGCTAATAAAACATAAAGATAGTTTATTACACATCATCATATACAATATGTTATGTATTTTACTGTATTTAATTTTTATTATCTTGTCATTTGTTTATGTCAGATGATACGATAGATATAATTATTGATGTTAAAGCAGTGTTTTTTTTAAAAATATAAGTACCGGAACTCACTTCTTGTTAAGCTTTTTACTCAAGATCTTTTTCTAATTTATGTCCATTCCAAATGTGAAGCTAGTTGGGAGGCTTTATGCTCCACATTGGAAGCGGATATGGATAAAAAATGTTGAGTAATATTATTCTCATTAATATAGCGTTTTTCAACTAGGTACTATCCGTGGTTCAATAATATTAAAATGTTGCTGTTTGCTTAAAACATTAATTAATCAATCAATGTAATCAACGCTATTTGTTAGTGAGTGTGTATACATAGATAATGTGTACCTACAAATATTATCGCTGCCTAGTAAAATAATCATATTTTCATTGTTATATAAAGAATCGCTTAGATCCATGATTTATTTCCTGGCCAGTCATGCCTTAAAGTTTACGGACTCCTGCCGAAGACAATTTCTAAACTTTGACATCTGTTTTTTTAGTTGAATAATGGAACATTGCAATTTAATAACGTATCCGTTAAATAAATTATGTGTTCGATAATTGTCATATTGAAAATCTTTTCGAAAAATTGAAGATGGCGGCAATGATTACGCGGTGCCAAATAATAATGACAATGATGGTAATTGGTAATAATATAATGGAGGAGGCATTCGGTTCTCAAAAGGTTGCGTTAATGACCCCTCGTTGAATCACCACGACCGCCAGCGTGTGAAGCACCGCGAAGCACCTGACCCGTCACAATTATTATCGAAAGTACCATACATTGGAGAATTTTCGGTATGATCATGCTGAAAGTCAATGAAAATATGGGAAGCCATAAAAACGTTCTTAATAAATTATATATTTTTCCAGGAAATTTTAGAAATAAATAGGGCACAGGTAAATAGTTTACCCAATTTTGAATGAGCAGGTAAATCTGCCAAATTCCCCACTCTTATATCCTATATGTAAGTAAATGCAATCGTAAATTTTTCCAGCAAACAAAATAAATATAATCTTAAAATTACTCACCATTAAAATCTGTAGGCATTTCCATGGGCTAATTCATTTTGCTAGCAATGGCCTTAAACTTAGTGATACATTAATTTATTATATAGACACGATACACTTATTTACTAAACGTCAGTTCAAGTTCATCCGTGCACTTGAACGCATGGAGATGCCGAAAGGCGAAACCCGGGTCGTTAGGGACAAAACTTGTGTGGATGCAAATAATTTGAATGATTCACATTTAGTTCTTTGATATCTTACGGTGAATTGCGATGGCGAAAATATCATTTCCGTATCGAATGTAGAAAGGTAAAAAGACGTAACCAACACTTTCTTTTAGATTTTTTGAATAATAAATGTAGGTTATTTATTTAAAAAAAAAACAGGTCCAATAGATAGACTCAGATAGAGCATCCTCAATATACACGCACGCGGATAAAATTCAAGAATAATAAGTTAACCAATGAAATTAAAATACTTAACTGGTTCATGTTTATTTATAAACTTTTGTATTCTCGATTTATTTGCTCTTAACTTAGCGAAACTCTGTTATAATAGGTTGAATAATATACAAGTTATCCTTTCTACAAAATTGGTTTGAACAATTTACAAATCTACTAACATTTCTGAACGGATATATTGTACACTTCATAAGATTAAAATAACAATTTGATAAAAGGTTTACCGACTTCTAAAACACATACTTCAAATTCGCTATATTTGCTCTCCAACCGACGTAACATAAATAATGTGCCAGAAAACTTATAGATGGAATCAATTGAAATTTAGTGTTGAAATCATAATTTTATTAAAAATCAGTAATACACACTGTAAAAACTGTTTTTTGGTCATTTGATATGAATATGTTTTATTTTATGTTTTGGTCTGGCCATTGCCTTAAAAACAAAATGATAATTTGAACCCTAAGCTAGAAAAGGTTGCTCATGTCTGTTGTAATATTATCAATGGCTAATAAGTGAAAGATAATGTGAAAAGCTTTTCATTTTTTTTTACTGCATGGTCAATTTTCAATGTTAGGTGAAGGTTTTAACATTATTTTTTCTATTCTCACTCTGTAACTCTACTTGATTTTTTTTTATCAAAAGTAACAGACGGGATACCATTAAAAAAGCCTATAGTGTGTGTTTTATTTTTGGGGAAATGATAATCACGGATTATTGCAACAGGGCAGGCCGCTGGTGTGTGAGTGTGAAGACGACTCTGTAGTCTGTACTACGTCACGATTACGAGACTTTGGCCCGCCAATAATATGGGCACGATCGATAGAAAACACGGACCCTGTGAACCTTAACTTTGGACACGGAAATAAACTTTCTCATATGAATGTTTGTCATTTCCCAAGACATACGAGTGGATACCTCGTACGTGTTACGACAGCGTGATACTTGGGCGTTTTGTCACATGAAATGAAAATAGCAGAAATAATTCCATTCAAAATATTTTTAAAAAAGTGCAAAGTTCTCGTAGGACAACTTCTGTCGAGAACAGCTCTACAAGAAGTACACGTGCTTCCCATTTGGAGTGGATACATAAAGACACTTCACGAATTTATGTTATCATTTGGCTTTCTGTATCAGCGATGAATTTTTTCGATGGATATGTAGAAATTCATTTTCACAAATGGGTGAAATTTTGATAGAATTTTAGTAAATCAGTAACATTATTTATTATCTCACTTTTCCTTAATATGTGGGAATATATTTAATATTAAATATGTAGGGATAGAAAGGATAAGACTAAGACATTACTAGTGATTACCTAATCGCTCTTGGTTCACCCCGTTATTTAGCAATAAATGGAAAGACGGGAGGAGACTTTTAGACACCGAATATATTCAACGAACAGAAATTTATAAATATACAAAAGAGACTCCAGCTTGTGAGATCCGTCACAGAAGCCAACGATGTTGCCCACTGCACTACAGACCTGATATAATACCCGTTTATAAAATATATTTTTTTCGACCTCTATTAGTATTGTATTCTATAGGTTTGAGTTGAAAGAAATTGCCCTGCTAGTATGATGTAAAATATATGAGTGGCCATTAATATGCTACGTTTGTGATCTGGCCGAATCGCCGGACAGATCACGATTTATAATACCTCAGTTGGCCTAAGGGCAGCTTTGAAACAATGAGGAATCAGTGGACCTCTATCTTCTTGCAGTAATCTGATAGTGGAAGGTTTTCAAGGTTCACGAGACCCGTGATCTCTACTGATTTGAAAGGGCACGAGACATACATCGGGGTGACGTTGGTTCATGAAAACATATTATATGTTTTAGATTTAAAATACATTTTAACTGAATAGTAAATTGGTGTGATAACTAAAGTGGTTATAAATAAATACGGCTACCTTTGTTGATTTGTTTTAAAGATGTGACGTTACACGTGGCCATCCAATTCCTTTCGCGAGGATAAAAAAAAACAGCTAACATA
The DNA here is from genome assembly GCA_030503985.1 of Himalopsyche tibetana. NCBI lineage: Eukaryota > Metazoa > Arthropoda > Insecta > Trichoptera > Rhyacophilidae > Himalopsyche > Himalopsyche tibetana. Next base: position 21,168,524 of record JAPJYX010000005.1, read on the forward strand.
ATAAAATATCAATAATATGTAATATTGACAATTCAAAAAAAAGATTGTATTTTTGAAACTATAATGAAAAAATAGTTAGTATCTTCAAGTAACGATTTTGTACAGCTAGTAAAAGCTGTTAACTAATAGACCAACTGAATAAAATACAGTTATTCGGGTTATTCATATAAAATGTCAGAGTAAATAGAAAGACTATATAAAATAAGCCAAATCATTAATTTAGAGATATACGAAGAGAATGTCGTTTATAAAAAGTTTACGACTAAAAAAGAATTAGTATTGATTAAAATCTCTTTTATATGAGTTTGGCTGAAATCCCGACAGTAAAAATACGAAAACACATAAATATTTCATTAAATTAAAATCAATTAAATGCGCTGGTTATGTGACTGCCAACTTATATTGTTTTCTTTCGACCTTAAAATCCTGTCTGAATATGTTAAATAAATATAACTGAATTTGGTATAAAAAATAGTTTTACGCACGCGAAACAATTTTTTAAAACATTTGTTTGACTATAATACCCGCTTATATAGAATTTAGAATGTTGTCTTAGACTAACAAACACAGCTCGCTAAGTAAATTCAACAAGAAAATAATATGTTAAATATATTAATTTTGAATATGTATTGTATAATGAACATAATATTTTTCCCAAAATTATATTTGTTACGAAGCCTACATCAAAGTCACTCTATGTACATTTCAAAATGCAAACAGTTCTTATTTATCTTCTGTCAATCTCGATATGTCATGTCATAAATTACGGTTACATCCTTAAATTTATACACAAGCAAATTTTATTTAAATTAATATATACCCACACCAGGGCCTCTAATCCCAGGATCCCGACAATGTTGTGATTTCAAAATCCGGGATTGTAGAAATTTTAAAATGCTGCGCGAGAGCTTAATAAAAGGTTCCATTTTTTTTTTCATTTTGGGAATTTCGCAAATACCTGGATTTTTGAAATCGAAACTCTTTGAAGAGCAAAAAAAAAGGTCTCGCGTCGTTTCATTTTGGAAAATTGGTAAATTCACAGGATTTAAAAATCGTCGGGCAAAAATGTATTAATCCCGATTTTTCTATACGATTTTATGGTGAATGTTCACTTGGAAAAAATGTCAATCCCGGGATTACAAAAAGGGTAAGGTATCGAATGCCCTAACCTGCACAATAGTGGCGTACTATTGTAATTTAGCGATTTTTTTTAAATAATTTTTGATATCATCTATTGGTGGGACTTTCCCACAATCAAGTCGTTGTACCAAAATAAAAACAATTTCGTCTGTAATCAACTTTCAATTTAGAAGACTGTTGAAGAATTACGTGTTGTCGCAGTTTTGTTTTTCGCGAAAGAGTGTTGATTATGTCTGACTGCATTTTACTGGTGTCATTGGTATCGTCGACAATGCGGTGAACCTGAAATCGGTCAGTCCAACAGACAAGGTCTACCAAATTAGTTACATTACAGAACAATGGCGACCAAGAGCGATAAAAGAATGCGTCAACTGCGAACCACGATTATGTTTTACCAAATTTAAGAAATAATCAATCATTTATTCAAAATGGTCCGTTTCGGCCTGGGACTCTAATATGAAGCCAATTTACGAATTTAAAATAATTAAATTAAATGCTGTTCGTAAATCAAGTCCTAGGGTTTTAGGTATTTTGAGCTCTCTTTGCTTTGATTGTTACATTTCGTTATAAAATATTGTCCGCATGTAAACTTTTTGAAAATCCCTCTTAAAAAATCAAGCTTATATATAATATTCTAACAAAATATTTGTTCCCAAATACAAATGGGTCTGTTGCATCTCGCATCATTTTAATGCGCTTACTTTCAATTCATAAAAGAAAGAATTCATATTAAAAACAATATATATATTTAGAACAAATTTTGTTTCAAGGATCTCCCATATTTGCTATAAAGATTAAGACATGATTCGTTCATCGCGGCTTTCTCGAGTGATAAAAAAAATCAAACAGAGCTAATAACCAAAAAACAAAAATGAATAATGATTAGGTATGTATTGTTTTATGTATAAGGAACATTATCATTAGTCATATTCAATTTTATATAGATAATTTGGATTTATTTTTTACTACTTAATGTTTATGATGAGCGAAACATGTCTTATCTTCATAAAAATTTGGAATCAATACCAAGAAAATTGCTGAAAATACTTTTTTTAAATATCTAACATTTTATACAACCCAACCCTTTCGTCATGTATACTCACACATTTAGACTATATCTCTACAACTCCTACAACAAGACATGACATGACATCCTTAATGCACAATTGAACTTAATTGTAAATAATACCAGTGCTTTTCTTTCCATGTGACGCGGCGTTCCAGTACCCTTTTCTTAAAATTTTTATTGTTTCAAATCAATATTCATTAAATTTTATTTTTATTTTGCTTTAAAAACGGTTTCATTTCTGTTTTCATGAAAACCATTATGTTTGTTACTATCTATGTAGGTCCCTTTTAAATGTTATTTAAAAAAAAATACCATGTCCATAGACTTACTCGGTGACCAGAACCAGGGGTCTAAATGCTTCATATATAATTTTATTTTGTGAATTCTCTTTTTTACAACACCTTTTCCCAACAGTCGGGTCCATAGCGCAGTGGTCAACGTGGTTGGCTTTCGTGATAGATCTCATTACAGTACGAAGCAAAGTTCAAATCACAGTAAGAAGCAAAACGAGAGCAGTTAGTTAACCACTTATCCTGTCTTAGCCCTATCCTTCCCTATACTCTCTTCAAGAAAAAAGAGAAGTTAGTAAAACTGAGTAACAAGCAGTCCTCTTAAAAAACTTCTGTTCAGATACCTCCATTAAGAAGTCATATGCTTGACATTGGAAACGGACACGGATTAGAAAAAAATCTTGACAAGAAGTGAGTTTGGGTACCCTTTTTTTGTTTTTTAAAAAAACCTTTAATAATACTATTCTCTTTGTTTGTTATTGTTATTTATTTTTAATCAATAAAGCTGATGATATTTAATACGTACTGAATTTAATACAATTTTATCAATATTGTATGTTAGTTTGATTAGGTAAATATGAATTAGGAGTTTCACTAAAATGGTACAAATATTTAAAGGTTAATCTTCACAAATCATACATAAGCCTCGCGAATAATTGAATAATAATATTTTTAGTCCGGATGATGAGCTTGTAAATTTTTTTGCTACAAAAAAACATGACATTTACATGAATAGAGACAGTAGAGAATATTTTCATTACCAAGGCTCGTTGCGTTAGTAAAATGTTTGTTTGACCAGTCAGATTATAATATGAAATGAACCACATGCTGTCAAAAACAATAGCAATTTAAATTGTAGTTGTATTGTTTCATCGGACCACAGCGTGTCTATCAGGCATCTTTATTGTAAGCTACGGGTGTTTTGGCGTTCCCACACCAAAGGTATTGTACCATACGAATTAATTACCGAGAATGTGATGACTGGCATGCTGTCAGCTGTGTCAGTGACAGGATAAGGAAAGAGATTATAAAAAAACATAGTCATTTTACACATTTTCATAGTCACATTTTGATGCTGTAGTTTTTTTATATTTTTTAATTCATTATAAATAGTTCTAACATATTTTTTTTTACAATTACTGACAAGTAGTTGACATGAAAAGTTTTAATTTTGTGAATATTATTTGCTTTTAGACAATATGAATTGGGTTTTTTTCAACCTACAGCAAAAAATAAACGTAATTTGGTATATATTTACATAATAAATAAATATCGAACCAAAGATGTGTATAAAATAAGATTTTTTTAAATTTTTTTATAAAAACGATAAAATATTTTTTATATTCATAATAAAATAATGACATCTCAAGTGATATTATTGTTACTCCAATGATTGAGATAGTAATTTTGTGTACATTGGCATCTGTGTATAGCGTTGATAGTCTGTTTTAATAGATTTCTGCATTACCATTTTTTTAAATACGGCTTCTAAACAAATTAATAGATGTCACTTATACTTAATATAAAATCCTGAAAATATTATGTGGAATAAACTAAATGCGATGAGTTGTACATTATTACTGTTTGCTTGGCTCATTAAATTGGCTCGGCTCATTAAATGAAATCATGGTTTTTCCATCGGTGCTCCCTGTCATTGAAGTTTTTTTCTTCCAAAAAGGCTTCCTTGATAACTTCCATTCTATAATGTTTAATCTCGCATCCATTGAAGTATTGGCTTGCAATAAAACTTCAAAATACGGTTGTATAATTTCTTGTCCTGTTGAGAAATTCAAAATTACAATGTTCTTTCATGAATATTATATATAATATATGAATGTTAGGAAAACAATAAATAAATTGCTTATTTTTGAAATTTCTCCTTCATTCCTTGTTATTCTAATGCAGGACCTCAATCACAATAAATTGATTCATCTCAACTCAATCAAAACAACTTATTACTTACTTAAAATAAATATACACTTATATGTTATTTTAAGCTTTTATCAGACATTTGTAGCTAATTAAAAGTTGAAATAGTAACTGTCAAAAAATGAAGAATTGTTAAATGACAAAAAAGGCAGTGATAAAATAGGCTGTCTCACATGTTTTAGCATATTTTTAATACAAGCGCTTATATCCTTTTTTCTTTCAAAATAAAGGCTATTTTCAGTATTCTTTTGGTATTTAGTGTCAAAAATAGTTTTAGTTTGCTTTTCGGTGGAATAATAATAAGATTTTTTGAAAAATGGAAAGTGAATACGTTAAAATACTTAAAATACGTTCTGCAATAGGCAGTGATGCAATTAAACTATAAAAGTATCAAATTTATTTTTTAAAAATTGATTTAGAAATTAATGTAGTTGGCCTTAAGTGACGAAGGCGAGGATATTAGTGTTACTATCACAACAGATTCAAGATTGACGGTGCTGAAGGTTGAAGACTAAATAATATGCATCATGCAACTTTTCACATGTATTTAAGAGAATGTTGAGAAACGTTTTATATTTTACCTCTTAAAAGTTGCTCGCAAAAAACTTATAAGAACACCTAAAATTTATCCATTACCAGCACCCACATTGTAGATCTTAAATTTAAATTGAAAAAATCTAAATTTAACCTTGAATTAAACATTGATCTAATTGATCATTGAACCTTGATCCTTGAACCTGATCGGTAGAGCAAAGAGCTCTTGAACAGCGGGCAACATATAAGAAATGAAATCTCAAAATTCTGGAAATAGTATTTTACAATATTTGTAAAATGGCCATTCTTCAAAAAGAAAACAAAACTTCCTGATACACATTCTCTATTAAATGCAGTTAATAATCCCTAATATCTGCAAGCAGGTCCAGGTGGGCAGAAGGGGCAACAGTCATTATAATTTATGTATAAATAAATTATTGTTTTATATTTTACCTCCAGATATTCCACACATGCATCTGAGATAATCCATATCTTCGGAATAAATATTATCTGGTAGATTTATGTCGGATTGAATTCGTATGTCAACATCAGAATTACCATCGTCATCCGACAGATCGAGGGAGCCTCTTTTCTTCTTTTTACGATGCTTTTTCGATTTTCTGGTCTGAATCGATGAAGATCCATGCTCTATATCAACATTGCTAAATTGATTATCTGATTTTGTATCAATTATTACGCTTTCAGCATTCTCAGACTCTGCATTTTGCTGATCACAATTTTTTTGGTTTGCTTCTATGTTTGTATTGACATTTTTTTTATGATTCGAAAGAAACCCAACTGTTTCATGGTTGTCGAGATACTTTTCTTTAAATTCTTTTATCGTCAAACCGTTATCTTTTTGAGGTGTTGTTGAGTTTTGATCCCATCTAATTGTCACATTTCTTTCAGAGATAACATTTCGATTGAAAATTTGCAAACTTGACATGTAGGATTTCTTATCTAGCGACGGAAATATTGCACTGTTTAAGGCATATTTAAATAAGCCCGATGGTGTATTCTTTGTCTGGAATGATTATATTAAGCATGACACTATTATTTTGATTTTAATTTTAAACCAAGACATTATAAGGCAACCATAAAGCCTACATTGTAATAATAAATTGGATATTTTATTGCTAAGGACACTACTAAGATCAGCTTTGATTCATTACAATATTTAATGCTACCCCACCAAGAATAAGAAGTGCGCAGTGATAAATATCGCTAATTTTGTATAGATATTTAAGAGTTCAAAACAAATGTGAAAATGTCAATATGAATATGTTTGTCTCATGGTCAGACTTAAAGCAGCTCAGCTGTCAAGCATACCTCACAGCAATTCGATCTTTTGTAGAGAGATGCCAACACTGTGTTCAGTGGCGGATTACCCTATAAGCGAATGAGGCGCGCACTTGGGGCCTCGGATTTTTAGGGCTTCAAAAATAGCATATATAATATAACTCATTTAGATTTTGTTCAGATTTTATGTATTTTTATTATTTTATTTGGAATTATCCGACGTTTTCATACTGTCCGAAAAACAGGGCCTCCAAATTTTATTTTGCCTGAGGCCTCCCATGTGCTTAATCCGCCACTGACTATGTTTTATGTAAATTAGAAAACAGTTATACAAGTTACTGTTGGGTCTCATTATACTTCTATGATTTTAAATACTATGATCGTTTGTTTAGATCACGGGTCGTCAACCAGGCTTCTGTAGTGAACGGTGGGGTATTTTTATTTCTCCCAAATTACTTCTGAAAATTTTTTCACCCATATACTGTATTGAAATACAGCGATGTTGGTGGGTGGGCGGGCGGTAAGGAAATTTTACCATGAAAAATAAGCAAAAGTAGGCTGGCGGTAGGCATAAAAAGGTTGACGACCCCCGTTTTAGATGAAGAGTAACACATCACACAGGTAATTAGGTTTAGCCACAGTGATAGGTAAGTGAGCCATAAAACATGGTGGCGCATATAAAAACAATACATTGCATAAATCGCTACATCTTCAAACTCAACATTTTCGAAGAATCTTTTTTTTTTACAAACTCGAGATAAGCAATGTCATTAAGGAAATAAAGTCCTAATAATATTGTTACTTGATAATTCAATTCAAAATGTATTCAAATAGATTTTATATTAGTGTCATTACAATGTTTAACAAATTAAATCTTATAACTTATTTGGTTTACGACAATAATGAAGTTAACATACTACCTACAGATCCCACTTTCCACATGTAGTAGAACTACATAATTAAAACAATTTGGTATAATAAGACAAAAGGTTAGCTGTGCGAGCCAATCAAATATTAATTGAATAGTTGTCTTGGAGTGCGCGCCAACCAGGAATGAGTGCGCGGAGGCTTTCAAACTGCTGCGCGGCAGCGTGTCTGTCTTGAGAATATATCTCATAAATCTTCCAAGTAAAATTTACCATTTTAATATCAGTTAATAGCTTATAACACGACAATGGTGATGTGAGTTGTTTACAATTTATATTGATAACATAAATTGTAATACAAATATAAAGAGATTACCTGGGAAATGAGATCATTACGATATTTTCGGTAAGCTTGAATAAACTTTTTGGATGCATCAAAAGGCTGACCACTCCACAGATCTCGCTCACCCAAACACGTGAGCGCACGGCAGTGCCAGGTAATGATATTGTTATCTTCAGCCACCGTTAGCAGATCTTTCAAATGCTGTCTTGCACTTTTGACATAGCCTAGCCTTTTTATCGTACACAAACATACATATTATTAATATGATGCAATTTTATAATAAAAAATCAATGAACGAAAAAAAAAATACTTCTCTAGCGCCATGGACAAACTGTACAAAGAATCACAAATTCCGGTGTCATTGGATTTAAATCTTTGAATGTCCAATGCTTTATTAAAATATTCAATAGCATTTTTCGTTTTATCGCAAACAAAGTGTAAGAAATCTCCAACTCTTGTCAGAGTTTCAGCGTATTCTTCTTCATTGCCACCTTAAAACAAAACTTGTATATATTTTATTGAATGAAGAAAAAATAAACAATATCTCGTAGAGGTTCCATTCGACAAACAAATTATGTTACATAATGTAAAAAAAAGTAAACTTAGAATAAAGAAATAAGTCAGGAATTAGTAATTACTTTCCAAAGCTCGCTGAACTGCCAAAGTGTACGAACGTTCAGATATTTGCGATCCTTCATCTTTTGAGCGATACATTTCATTGAGCCAAATATCCCTCATCAATAAACATACTGCTTCAATCAGAGGACATTCTCCTTTCCCATTTTCTTCATCAATTAGCCATTTCATCTTTGTTAAATAAATTAAAAACAACAAACAAAATTTGTGAGAATGTACATAGTTTGAACGATTCAAATTTAATATTGAAATTCCACCAAGCACCTTCAGTCGAAATCTTAAATTAAATTAAAAACAGTTCTTGTTCAATAATAATTAATAAAAGCTTTTAAAGTTTAAAGAGTTCAAAGTTTCATGCCCTCAAATATTGAAGCCCACAATAACTGTCACTGTGATGTTCTAAGTAACCATTGACAAAACTGCATTTATTAATGGGAATGCATTGAATGCAGCAGCATAGCAAAGCTTTCTCGAGAAGCACACTGTGTGTCATGTATAATGAATTCGGTTATGAGATCAGCATAAACCAATATATATTTTGATATTATGTTAATCTATCTAACATGAAATATTGAGGCTAGAAGCTTTGTCCAAATTTTCATTTGCTATTTATTCAGAACTATCAATTTCTTGCCGACTTCGGCTACGACAGTGACAAAATAGTATTTGATTTTAATTGTATAAAACTGCACGTACTAGACACAGTCAGAATTTTAATATCTAACTAGTGGTAAAATAAACTATTTTCCTTCATTCAGGGTACTCCAAAACATACATTTATATTTGGGTATCCACAAAGTTTGTGCTTTTATAATGAATAAGAATAATTTAGTTAATAAATAATATATTAGTACCATTCCTGCTGATAATTTTTTAGCCTCGGCTAAATGTTTTAAAGCAATTTCATCCATAACTCCAGTATCCAATGAATCCTGTTTGGGATCTACAAATTTATTGTTCTTACAAAAAAATCTAAGCTTTCTTTGATAAAGAACACTTACTTCAAAACAAAATATAAATTGCATGTAATAGAAATAATAACAACTTATTATAACGCAACATGCTTCAGTATTTAATAGTGTGAATCTGTAGTTATTGCCACATTAGATGAGACATAAACAACATCAAAATTAATTATTAACTTTATCCAAAGACCCAACTACAGGTGATACATATAAAGTGCTTCAATGCGATGTTCATGTCTGTCAATTTTACTTACGATATTCCCAAAGGAAGCGTGCATACGTGTAATGACTACTTGCTTCTGTAAATCCCCCGTCAAGTATCTCCAATTTTGAGACACCTAGTGATATAAGCAACAATCGCCGTATTAGCCACATCCATCCTTTCATTTGATCCATTTTTAGCATTTGGTGGGCACCATCTCTTAATACCAAACATTCATCAATTCGATCACCTGTTAACGATATATAGTATTTTTAAGAAGGAACAAAAAAAGTAAAATTACTCATCACAAATGAAAATTTCATAATACTTATCTTCTTAAAAATGAAAGAAAACCGTTCACAAGATACATCTGATTCCATTCTATTAATGATTTAATCTGTGTTTATTAATGACTTTTAAGGTGCTTACTAGGGATTCTGTGTCGAGACATCGCGGGACAAAAGTCCCGGGACTTTTCGGGTTTTTTTGCTGTCTTAAGTCCCAGGACTTTTTTGCTAAATGTCCCGGGAATTGTGACTGTGATTCATAATGTGCTAATAATATGTACATTTTAATTTTGAAAAAAAACAATTTTTGTGGTTAAGAAACCCTGAAAAGGACTGATGTGTATTGAATGCAAGCAGGTATAAGAGGGGAGCCCCAAGAAAAACGGACACGATATGGTCGGGACGTGAGGTTTTAACAAGATAGAAAAACAGATGTTTGGGGTTTATAAATTCGTAGAAGTTTCAAATACCATGTGTTTATATACTGTAATATAATTGTAGCAAAAGCAAATTACAAAATATTAAAATTGAATTGTCATACCTGATGTTGTTTTATGTACAAATGTTTTTTCACTATTTCACAAAGATACCAATGTCTCAATAGGACAAAAAAAAGGTCTAAAAGCTGTATGGTGAAGTTACGGTCATAAATTTAATCCTAGCGGCGGCGTCATTCATATTTTTTCATTACATGTACCGTTCCCATCCCTTCTTAGTAAAAATTAGCAGTAAGCATTGCACACATCCATTACATAAGAAAAATAATAATTATTAAACATTGTATTAAAAGAATGCGATTTTTACTAGTCCTTACTTACTTACCGTAAAAAGCGCAGAGTGTATGTAATACATAAATACATACATGCAAATATTTAATTTTAATAAAATTATAATTTTATTGAAGGGGAAATAAAAGTGTCGAGTCCCGGGATGTCCCGGGACTTTGACTGTATCACGCCTTGAGTCCCGGGACTTTGAAAACCTCGAGACTTCAGAATCCCTAGTGCATACTGTCAATACTTTGTGGAAGGGCATACATAATACTCAAAAAATAAAACAGTCTTTGTTGGAAATAGTCGTCATGAGTGAAGCAATCGAAAATCATAAGGGAAGAATTAAATAAGTATGGGGAAAAATTGTTGGAGCCGAAGTTTACTGATGAATTTAATATGGCAAGGGTTTGCTATGGCCTTGCCTACACCGCTTATATATGAAAATATCATTATCATGTGATGATGTATTGAATATTTTTAAAACATAATTTTAAATCTGATATGTATCGAAAGACAAAAGATAAATTTAACGTAATGACAGTTTTTTTTAAATTAAAAAAACACGTTAAAAAGTATTAATAACTGAAATCCTAATAGGGTAAAAATCAAAGTATTTTAATTCTACAGTTTTTAATATTTTTTATGCGTTGATAGCTATTTCGGCTTTCGCCATTGTCAGAACTATGTTTAAACTTATATTTTGCTCAGCTATATATACTGGCTCTGAAGAGATACACAATACATCAAGTTATTCACTCTAACATCCTAAATTAAATTATAATTACAATATTACACTTATTAAATGTGATTCTAGGGTTTCAAAGAACGATAAGCAATCTGGGTTTTTTTCTTAAAACATTATTTAGGATAAAATTAAACAAATATTTATTATTAATTACATAACATTAAATTTATTAACTATAGCCTTAGTGTTTCGAAAAACAATAAGCAATATGGGATTTTTCAAGGTAAATTAGGATAAATTATACTAATATTAATTATTAATTACATTAGGGGTTTTAACAACGGTGATGGATTAATAATGGTTTGTTCATTTAAGATGTTTTGTTTATGCCTGTTAATTTCAAGTTGTTCTAATAAATTTAGTTTTTGACCCTTATGACAAAGATGCAAAACGGTTGGCGCTAAACTTAAACTCATGTCATGAGACTCGGTTAAAAAATGGTTTCTTATGGTGAAATCTTAATGTAATTTTTAAAGAACTCAATTTATTATTGAATGGCACTACTCAAATATTTATATTATTAATCAATGATAAAATAGGGCATAGTTTTTGCACCTGTCCCTGTGTGTGGTTTTGATGAGCGTGCTATGCACTCAATACGAGCATGAACATGATCCTGTTCATCAAAAGCTACTGTCAGTCACTAGTGCTTTAACTTCTTAAATTTTTCTTGCTAGCATTTGATGTATCGAGTGACCAAACTTACTGGACTATTTTTAACATCCTTATAATTTGTTGGAATATATTTAAAAAAATAAACAGATAAGATTTAAACTGTAACGTGTCGTAAATCATTGTATAGACTTGAAAGGAAATGTTTCATCATGTCTTAGTTATTTATCTTTCACCTGCACAATGAGCAGCATCCGCCCTGATTAAAATTTCTTTCAAAATATCTATAATTTTTGGAGCATCCATCAAATGATTTACTAATCCCAGGTCATCGTTGAGCATCAATGTTTCATTATCTTTGGCTAGATCTTCAATACATGCAACAACTAGAGGAAATCCATCTTCAGCTAGTTCTTCAAGGACACATTGGTAATGTGATATAGCTTCTCTTAAATAAAAATAAGTATGTTTCATACTGCCTTCTGTTTTTGGCATAATGTAAGTAATGTAGTCCTCATTCATATCGAAATTATCAATTCCAAAAAACATTAAATTTATTTTAACTTTATAGATAGATACCTTCTCAATTCGTTCCTGTCAAAAAAATTAAAACTGTCGATGATTTTTTTTCTTTGTTCATTTAATTTCTTCTTGTCTTCACAGACAAGAACTTTAAATTGTGTTTTAATATTCCTCAGCTCCATGATGCTAGCAAACACTATATGTATCTATTAATCTATGTATTGTCAATACAGTTTTTAATCATTGAAAATAATAATATCAGATGGACATATTTTTGTTTCGAAACTTCTTTTGTTTCTGTTGGTATAAAAAAATATTGAATTTGAAAATGGAAAAAAAAATCATAATAACTATATTGATTCTAGTAGTTTCCTGAAAAAATTTGAATTTTACTGTTTTTCACACATTCAATGTCGTGTTTGGTAAAAAATTATATTATTTAAAAGTGAAAAATCAAAAACTATTAGATTTGACATTAACACTTTACAAAATGGCTGTATGTATAGCATCAGTGGCGTAGCAAAGAAGGTGCGGAGGGGGTGGACCGCCCTGGGCGACACATTTATGTGGGCGGCATTTTCGACTTAACGACTTTTGTGAAGAGAAAATCCAGAAATTATATTTCCAATATGTTTTTTCCTAATGTTATGTTTATAAAATAAAATATATAGTATCTCTTCTTTTGAACTTACAACTTTAAATTCATTTACTTATTTGTAAAATGAATACTAATAATAACAGCAATATTTTACCATTTTCCTCCAAACATAATAAAAAAGACCATTGCCTAATATTTTTTTTGACACACAAAGTTTCTGCCCTGCAATTTGATTTTACAATATAAGAGAAAAAAAATCAAAAGAAAATATAATGAACAACGTACAATATTTTTGGGGAAATATATTTATGCAAAAAAAAAATTAAGCCACCAGTAATATAATCTCATAGTTATAAAAATAGTAGAATTTATTAAAAAAAAATCAAAAAATTTGGGGGTGAGGGGGACGGCAAATTCATAAACCGCTCCGGGTGGCGGGACCCCTTCTTACGTCACTATATAGCATTCTTATCAAAATGGATTTTATTTTTAAGATATTTTTTTGATTGAATATCATGTTATGACAGCAAAAGAGTTCGCTTAGTACATACAGTAGAGTGGATATGATGTCAATGTGATGTCCAATCAACAAGGTAAGTTTTGTTTGTATTGATTGAACATTTCTTTTCATCCAAGTCTATTTATTGGTGATGGATGTTGGTTTTATATCGGCAGTGATTGTAATTTAGTGTAGTTTGATAGGTAATGACACATATCCTTTGCCACTTATATTCTTGTTATAAATTCTCTGCACATATTATAATAATTGTTAAATTGTATAGTTTTGTATAAAAATGTACACTTATTAGATTACAAAATATAATATTATGAAATTTTACCAAACGTTGTTGAAAGTTATAATAGCACTGTAGGTATGTGGTGTGTAAGATTGGTACTTTGTTGTATTTCATAATAAATTATTGAGATAATGAAAGATTGGGTTAATTTAGCAAAATGTTTCTTTATTTTTCAACCAATAACATTTTACAATTGAGACCAATATCCATAATAATAAAAATTACACATGAGTATAAAAACATGGATTATAAAAATTATTATAACATTAGATCACATGGTATTCATAAATACGTGCTAAGTTTAGCGTGCGGTAAGAAGTGCTTGAAAGGAAATAATTTAGTTAATTTAAAGATATAAATATGATATGCAAATTAATTTAATAATAGCTGAATGATGAAAACCTGCAAGAAGAATATATATTATAGATAGATATAATTTTATATACATTGTGTGATAGATAGATAAGTACATAGTACACTAGATTTATAAATATATTTTTACCAAGGGGTCCCTGAAAGTGCATTCTTATTTTGTAGTATAGCATTATTATATATATTCCTATTAGCTAGTGGTTGTTTCAAGTAGACCAATATTAAACTGCTACCCTTTTGCGTGATTCAAGGCGGACATTGAATCCTTCGGCTCTCTTCAAAATGATATCACCTTGGAGCTTGAAGTCTTCTTCTGTGACATCAGAGTGGACGCGGAAATTCCTTAAGATCGTAGACAAGATGATCTTCAATTTCAACATGGCGTATTTGCGGCCTGCAAATTGAAAATGAGTGTCAGTTTATACTGCCTATATACAAGTATCTATTTATACAATGGATTTAGAAAGCTAAAGATTATTGTCAATAGCTGAAAATTTGTATTGATTCTTAAACTAACAGAGGGATTTGAATGTATACGATAGAAATGCTATTAGAGATAATTGGTTTGTATGCCAGTTTATCCTTTTGTTACTAATACCAATTCATTAAATTTCAAACTAAAGTGGAAGAGGTTTAAGGCGTAGAAGCTTTTCCCACTTGATTGCGCAATCATACAAATCTCTGAATGTAAATCTTTTAACACAAACAGCACGGTGTTTATCTTCAAGAATTATTTAATCCCATTTTAAGAGAGAGGATTAGTAAGTTCTCTAGTTCTTAGTAAAAAAAAATCTTTTGAGATGCTTTACTATAAGTTAGTTTGGTTTACATTAAGAGCAAACATGGATTGAAAAAGTTACTCACCAACACAACTCCTAGGTCCAGCTGAGAATGGTACAAACGCATAGTAATGTCTGTTGGCACACTGTTCTGGAAGGAAGTTGTCCGGGTTGAAGACATCAGGGTTTGGATAAATATCAGCGCGTCGGTGAACTTTGAAGGTTCCTACTACTATGGTTGCACCTGCTGGTACCAGGAGATTGCTTGACTCTGAAAAAAGTTTGATAAGAAGAAGTGATGAAATATCATGGTTAGTGATTATGATTATGACGAATTCAAATAAATATTATAATTTAACTATCTTACTCAATCTCAAATCTTCCTTGAGCTGTCTGGCAATAATTGGCACTGGTGGATACATCCTGAGGGTTTCCATCAAACAACGCTCCAAGTATTTCATTTCAAGAGTATCCTGGAATGTGGCTGGTCGATCAGAGTCTCCGAAGATGGTGTCCAACTCTTCCATAACTTTGTTTTGAATATTCTGGTGGATACCCATTAGTGATAGGAAGAAACTGCTGCCAGCTGCTGTAGTGTCGTGGCCCTGAAAATAGAGTTGTGTGACATTTTGTATTTTGGAATAATGGAATAACTGTTGAATTCTGAATTCTGTTGTACCTATAATGATTTTATTGTGATTTTAGGAAACATTTACCCAAGGAAATATAATATGCAGCTGTATTGCTTTTAGTAAAAGTTTCTAGTGGGAAAATTGAAAAGAAAGTAGTTTACCTCGAACATGATGGTATCAACTTGTTCTTTAATTTCAGTGTCTGTGATAACAACTCCATTCTGAGAGCTTTCCAGCATCAGGTCGAGGAATGCCAATCTCTTCTTCTCTCCAACGTCATTGTCATCAACGTCAAGATCGTCCTTGAGACCGGCTGATTGTCCATAAGATAGTCCTTCTACTGGAGCTTTGTCATGAGACTTTTCCCTTGACTTTTCTTTCGCTGCGATGGCGTCGTCTTTTCTTTGGTTTTCAGCGATGATTGAAGCGGATGAAGGGATCTGGCCCTTTGAGAACTCTTCCTTCTTCCTCTTGATGACCTATAAACACATATGAAAAATTAAAAAAAATAATCAAATATAACGGATTCAATTCTATAAATATTGCAATATGATCATTGGTAGATAAACCACACGAGAAGACCCAGGCGCAATAAAATTTGGAGGCCCCTTTTTTTCGGACGTCAAAAAATACATTTAAAATAATAAAAATTTGAAGTATATGGTAAAAGTACATATAATCTTAAACATTTTTGAGGCCGCTAAGATTCGGAGGCCTCAAGCTTGCGCGCCTCTCACGTTTAAAAGGTAAATCCACCACTGAATAGGATTTTACATAATTATAAGGTTATTAAACATAATGTATCCAATATTCAAATGAGTAGATTGGAAAAAATGGTATGTTACATGTATAATTCACTCTAAAAAAAGAGATAATTCTGTAATTTAATCAAAGAGATGTTTTGAATTTTTATTATTGTATCATTAAGGTATGATGCTGAGTGGAATATGAATAAAGCAGAGAATTATTTAAACGTCAAAAACATCGCGGAAACTAATTTATAATTTTGTCGGAGAAAATTTATTTTTGCTTAACATGACAGTATAAATAACAGTATGAATAACAGAAAGGATTTCATTGATAACTTCAGTGTTCATATTATTTTTGAGCTTTGCAAAAGTAGGACACGTTCAATGCCGTATCTATTGAATACATCGCGAGATCCATTTTCAAGCTACGATTCAGTAGATAGTGAATTTATCCATTTTTACATAGCATCCAAACAAGACGAGTATTAGCGCGTTGGATGTCTGCCAAACGTATTTCATCGACATTCGATATAATTTTACTACTCATACGAAGCAACGAAATGAGCTCAACACTTTATATCCAATTTACGCCACCGAACTTTCGGTCGAGAATATGACAGTGTGATAAAAAGAAATTATGGCCGGTGAGAGAATAATAAAATAAATTGGATCAAGTGTTTATTACGCACGAAAACATCATTCCGGTCATGTTTTATTTGAACGTCTCTATCTTTGATGTTACGTCTTAGATTTTTAGTTCTGTCCACTGGAATAAACAACTTCAATATGTTTTATCGTCACTTGTTGATTATTCAATAAAATTATCATTTATATTTTAGCAAGAGTCGTTTGAGTGAAAAATTATAGTGTTTGTATGATATTTTCATTTCAGTAACCAGCACTATTAATTATTTCTACAATACGTATTCTATCAAATATGATTGATAATAAAATTGATTGTAATGTTAATATTAATTGATTTAAATATCATTTTTAGTACATGTAAATGAGTAGCGAAGTCGAGATGTTGGATAAGGGCCGATAAGTGATTAGTGCCTATTGTAGTCACTTATGTCACTGTCAAATATGGCGTGACTTTTCCCGCATGAGTGAATAGGTACTGATAAATTATTCCGCGTTGAAATAATAATTATAGCAAGCTCGATAAAATTTTAATGATTTGTTCTTGACACATTTCAATGTGGTATCATTGGAGACTCCTCTGTTTTTTTCTAAAATATAAGTTACTTCACTCAAGTATATTTCACATACAATGTGAAGATAGTTTAGCTTGAATTTTAAAAACATTGAATTTTTAAATGAAAAATCGCGATCCCACTATAACGGCTGTTTTTCAATACTGATTTAAATAATGCAAAGTATCGGTATTTTGGCGTTGCAATATGTACGGTACAATGATTATAAAATTACCGCTTGTCCAACTGGTGTTTTTAAGTACAACCGTGCATGGTTAAAAAATAGGTTTCGCGCAGCTCTGTATCGGACCATGAATATGACGAGTAAATTTGTTTTTTTTTTTGATCGTATTGCGTTATGGAAGGCGGTCGTGAGACAGCGGCTGGTGGTGTTGGGATAATCTATAACCAACTTGTTTTCCAACTGACTGTTTAATTGTCTGGCCTTCATAAGATCATATTTAAATTTCAAGTACATTAAATTTATTTATAAAAAAATAGTTTTGTACGCTTATGCTATAGTTTTTTTTTCAAACATTGGTATCGATGTATTCGTCCAATATTACGATTACAATAATTAATCATAATTATTTTTATATAGAGATTGATATTTGAAAAACTGGTATTGGATAAGAGTTATCGAAATATTTTTATTGATTCACATTATAGTGATGAAATCCGTAGTAAAGAATAAATTCTATTGAAGCAGAATTTTCTATTCAGGTAAAGGTAAATGATGATGTTACTGGGTCGTTGTTTTGTAAAATGAAACAAAATTTAAATATTTTAAAATAAAATGAATATTATTTCACCTTGGAATAAAAAAAAATTGAGCGATAATTGAGAGTAAACATGAATTCATAATCTAGCACCGAGTGAGTTGAGTTACATATATTTTTCTCAAGAGATAAGCCGGCATACGAATTGGTTTATTTCCTCTCGTGTACACAAAGCCATAAGTCAAGCTTACGCCTCAAATTTTATCTCACCAGCCCCGAAAACCGGAAGATAATCAGGCGTTCAGATTGACGGCTATTCATGACATAGGTATAACAGAATATGTCGTTAGGATACTGTCATATCGTAAGTATTAATTTCAGTATTTTGCAGCTTAAGCTTAATTTAGATCGTGTTCATTTGTATGTTAATTTGAGTAAGGAAGATTTTGCTAGGATTAGCACATCGTGTGTTATGAGTCAGTAACGAAAATAGGAAAGTAGGGTGCTACTGGTGGAATAGAAACAATTTCTTGGAAGAGTCTAATAATTATAGGACTTTATGAAATTATTTTGATAAAATTATATTCTATTCATTGCTATACACATTGTAAACGATATCATCATACAATTATTACAGGACTTTGTATTCAACAATAAGTCAATTAATAAACCATACGAATGTCCTCAAATTTTTCATTAACATACGAGTCATATCGACTAAATCACACATAGAAGCATTTTTATAAACTACTGAGAGAAATAATATAATGAATACTACATATTTAATTTGTTTATAGATATCTCTTCAGTTTTGTTTTAATAGTGCCGTGTCGACATGTTGGGAATATTGTCGTGGAAAATGGCATATTTTAGAGATCGGAAGAAATCTGTCGTCCTCTATAACCAAACATTGTAGTCACTCTATGTTTAGTTTATCCAGGAAAGAGAATATAGCTTTATAGCTTTATAGCTTTGTTGGTGCGAGGAAGTTGATATAGGATTATTTCGAAGTAAGATTAAGCACACGACTGTAGTTAGATATAATATGTATATTATACCTTCTTGGTAAGTCCATGGATAATGTCGAGAAGTCTGGTCTGGTTTTTGGAGTGCTTGGTAAGGTTGAAGATGAAGTCGGGTCTCAGCCAGACTTTGGTGTGTCTAAGATGCAGAATATCACACATCTTCATAACGGCCATTGCATATTCAAAACCGCTCTTGTCCTGTGTAGACTTGTTTACTCCCATGGCAGTTTCTGGATAAGTGAAAACGATTAGTTTGAATTAGTAAAGGATACATAATTGTATCAACATTAAGCGGCTTAAATTGCTATTTGAAAATTTGTAGTCTTGTTTGTGGAAACAAGTAATTACCTTCTCTGCAAAATTCAGCTAAAATAAATAATGATTCCCTTGCGCAATACAAATCCAATCATCTCGTTAACTACTTAATTTAAATTCTCGAAGCGTATTTACTGTCGTCAGACGTGATGCTGTCTGTGTATAAGTACGCATCTAAGAGATTATTAAAGGAATGAGTTAAAAAAACAAATGAAAGGTAATCACAAAAAGGAATTATATTTGCAAAAAGCATAGCACAATAATGTTGAAAATCTACCAGGCACAACCTTTATAATTGTTCAAGTAACAAAGGATTTAGTAACTTGATATAAATAAGATTTTATATTAAGAGATTAAAACTATTAAAATCTCTTACGAGTGTTCTGAAGTTTTATTTAATATAACATACAACGAAATTATTAAATTGATAAATCTGTCAAACAATTTATTGTATTATGTATCTATGTTTTTTGAATTAGTAAAGGTTTTTATTTTTACTGTCATTCATCTGTAAGCGGGTCAACAATAGGCAAACCAAATTGCCTATCAATAATAACAAGCGACATCCAGTGAAAATAGTGAAAGTTTTCCATTAAGAAGTTACAAGGTGGATTTGTATGCAATAGATAACTCCTTCGAACAATGACACCAATTCCAGGGGCTACTTATCGATCAAATTGTACCTATTAATAAATAAATAAATGCAAAAAACGAAATGTCATTTTAACCCTCCAGAGACTAGAGCTTTTTTTCGATAAAAAAATATTTTCTAAGCCATATTGAAATCACGGATAACTTTTATTCCTATCCAAAAAAAAAAAACGCAAAGTCGTTGTATAGAAACCCCGCATGACTATATGGTCATGATCATCCTTTAATTACCGTGTGATTTTGAGTACGGACAGTAGTAAGGACAAAAGTGACCGTATGGGCTCGCAAACATTCAGGGTTGAAATATAGCTAAATTTTTTTTAAAAATATTTACAATTTGACCTCTTTAGATCAACATAATTTCAATACAAATATATTAGCAAAATAACTGTAAATAATTTGATGTTTTTATAAAAAAATAACTAACAGTTTCAAAAAGGAAATTAAAAAAATCACATGTGCTTTTGGAGGCCGTTTCCCCACGGCTGATGACTTACTGTAGTCTGTACCCTTCTTAACCAAATATGAACGAAAGCAACGATATTCAGGTAAAAAAGGGATGAATAGTGGGATCAATCAACGGTGTTTACTGTGACCATATGGTGACGCTCGTCCTTGGAGGGTAAAGATCTTTTAAAGAACGGTTGCAGTATATAATTTTAATGTGGTAGAGTGAATGATATTTTTGATTTCTTTTTTCACCTAAGAAAGATTTTAGTATAACCTTAAAAGTAATGTTATTTACCATGCAATATGTATTATACTCACTGCGGTAAAATGGCCAGTCGACCTAATATTAATAACAAGTTGACACAGAGAACATGCTATTATGAAACTATTATATATGCGACATGTTATTTCATTCTAAATTGGTTGTGTGACAAACCATAAATCATCTTAAAACATGTTTTGTATTTTCGGTATTAACACAAATATCATTATAAAAATTACACGTGCCCAAACATGAATATTAATTAATTTGTATTATAGAAGGCTTAACGTCTACACGCGAAAGTTCTTTTATCCTCTACGCGTCACACATTGCTGGAGTATTGTGCCGTAGATTGGAAAAAAAGCAGAACAAATCTTGCACGGTAAAATAATAATTCCAATAGTTCACAGTATATGTATATATTATTTATAACTTTAACTTAACCTATCAGATGCTTTGCAGTTTTTTGATTTCTATTAGAAAGGTTTGATAATATATTTTAATAATTAGTCCCTACAATATCGCACCATTGTTTAAACAACCGTAGTATTCCAACAATAACAGCGTACAAGAAAAATACCAGTGTGTTTTATGGAGAGGTCCATAAAATATTCATTAGGTAGAGAGAATGCTAATATAAAGAGATGTTATTTACATAGTAGTAAACATAATTTATTTTCTTACTCGGCTATAACAATATTGTATTATGAACACAATGAAACTAATCATATTTTAATGTATCATATGAAAGGTGACAAATAACTTTTTTAAAATGAAAAGAATTGATATACGTATCTTTTTAAAAATATTTTTACGTATTTTCCGTCATTAAAAGGTGTGAAAATTACAAATGATACTTTACAATAATGTCTGGCTTAGTTTCAAATACAGCAATGATTTTTTTTGCAAATCAAGGAGAAATTCAATATCCGTTTTTAAAACTACGATCCTAACTGGGTTCGTGGGTTGCCCGCTAACCCCAGTTCAAATGTTCAACAGAAACACTTAGAGACTTGGTCAATATGTTTTTTGTCTAGCTAGGGTCACCAAGAGAAGTGTAATAGAAGTAGTAACTTCCTCAGGTATATATTTTACATTAGTGGAGTTACACAAGAGAAAGTGGACGAGGATATATTTCACTTTAATAGGCTGAATAACTGTTCACAAAATGACCAACAAACATGTCTATATCATGCAAATCTCAAAAAACTACAGCTGAAATTTTCTACGGTTCTATTCAATAATTTATTATTTTTAACTTGGTCATTTTATCTAGTATATCGATGATATATGCTTGATAATTTTAAATCAATTTAAAAAAAAGTTGTAAATCGTTTTAAACGTATTTTGGATGCGATGATATGTTTCTTTTAGTACTGACTGATTAAATAATGCGTTTAATGAAAGAAGTGAAAGATAATATTGATTGAATAAACGTAGTTATGGTAAATGTTAGAACATGGCTTTAAACAAGATAACAATTGTAATGAAAAATGATAAAATATGAAGTATGAATGTAAGGCCCTGCTTTTGATTGGAATGCTATCGCTAAATCAACGTATAAAACCGAAAACTGAAGTAAGTAACGAACTCCAGGCACTAATTGGATTCATATTTAAATTAGAATTAAAAAACATTTAAGAAATGCAGACTTCAAATATTTTATGGTAGAAAAATTTTACGTTAATATACAGATTTATAAAACGTACACTTTATTACCTGACGTACATTCACAATTCGTGAATTTCATAAATTGTTTTGCAAGAAAAAGTGAAATTAAGATAGAATTTTATCTAAAAAATGAACTAATAAAATACGTTTTAAGTATTTCAGCAAGTTTATATGAACTTCTTATAACCCAGAAAATCTAATTATGTTTTAGTGATCACAATGGAAATAGCAAGCACTTATAAGCGGCACCAGATGGTACTTTAGTTTGCTAAAAAACGAGAATGGGCATACTAACGTTTCAGTATTGAATATATTTTATTTGTAACACAATTGAAAATGCCATGAGTGATCACATTAAAAATGAGGATTTTTTGCGACTGAAACTTTGGAAGCTGTACTGACTTTGGACATAGGTGAAATTAAAGTTTTATCAAATAGAAAACTATTTCTATATGTATTTAGAAGTTGATGTTTATATTCATGGACTACTAAATGATATGATAACATATTCCTATCGTCTTACCGAGAAGAATCTCTACAGTGCATTCGCTCATGTAGTCGTGGCAGTCGAAAGTTTTGGTTCCTTCCTTCCTCAATTTGTCGACGACAGCCTTGGAATTTGCGTTAAATAGGTCGATAAAACTTTTTAGGACGTTTAAGTGGAAAGTGGGGGCGATCAACTTGCGATGGGAACGCCATTTTTGTCCTGTAGAAAAGAGTAATATCAATTGGGAACAATTTGATTCATGTACATAAAAAAGCAGGGAAATAAATAGGTGTGATATAAAGATCTTATACGACCGATGTTATTTGGAATAAGTTATTTTTATTTCTACGTTTTCATCCAGTTTTTATCGGAAAATAATTTCCAACGCTTCCTTCCCATTGTCAACAGTAAAAAAAACTGACAAGTGCGATTTTCTCATAGTATTTTTTGCATAAAGCACATTGAAATTTTTTTACAATGTACAATAATGATTTGTTATATTTAATATAATACGGTCAATTTAATATACTAAAAAACTTGTTTGATATTAAAATGAGAATAAAAATCTAAAATAGCCTATAATTTGATATATGTAGGGCTGTAAAATATTCTCGATACTAGTATTTTTCATATTTAATTAATAAAAATGTGATTAACGTCTTCGATAAAATTGTTATAGACAATAATATTCGAATCGTGAGTAAAATCTGACACTGCTGTAGCACACTATATAAGCATCATCTATAAGCAAAAAATCATATTTTGATTTGTTTACCACTGCTGATCAAAAGACCATTTCCAAGCCATGGCTCAAACAGCCTGTATTCTGGTGACTTGTCAATGTAGACCTGGCTTCCAAGAACAATTTCAACATCGTCGGGGTGGAAGAGGAAGACCAAGAGTCTGGGTCCAATCCAGAGTTTAACGATATCTTCGAAATCGAAGCTCTTGGCATACACTCTGTTAAAGATGGCTGCAAAAAGAAGAGACAGATGTATAAGCAATTTAATATAATATAATTATAAATCCAACTATTTCATTAGCTTGTGTATTTCAAATTTTCATCAATATAAATTAGAAAATTTTCTAACTAATGATACCACACATAAATATTTATACATTTCTTCATAAAGGGATATTGATATTAATTGATTTGGTACATAGACGAAACAGAAGCACCAGGTGAATAAGTACTTTGAGAGATTCTTTCAATCAAATGTGTACATAATGTAAGTTTTCTATCACCGAACCCGCTCCAACAACGAAATACTTTTGCTTTTATAGCATCCACTACGTTATCCAATAGCGCCTTATAAGTCTGGCGAGTCTAACGATATGTGATGAATTATTTATTTACGCGCTAAGTCTAAGGCAGGATGTTTCCAAAATCCATGTGTCCATGAACGTGATCTTACCACTAAGTCAATGCTACTTACTGTTCATAGAGCATTCGAATCGAAAAAAATTGGAATATTACTTAAAAATGTCGTAGGGTTCAATGAAAAACGCTGATCAAAACAATACCAAATAAATCAAATACAAGGAAGATAAATGATGTGAATAATTAAATTTTTATAATACAGAAAATAAAGCTAGTGTATTAATTATTTAAAAAATATATAATATCGTAGAAAAGTATTCATAAAAAAGCAATGGGAAATAGCAGAAATTAATATAATATTATATTTGATATAATATCATCATTGAAATATAAGTTGATTTGTTATAAATTGATAGTAAATGTAACATATGAGATTTTAGGTTAAAGTCTCTAACATCGATATTCTGTGTTACATAAATAATTATATTATTAAATAAAGATACAAATTGAATGAGAAATGAATAGAGCGTGGAATATTGATTACCTAGTATAGAAAAAAATTCTGACAAATAAATATACCATTTATGTTACTTCAGACATAGAATTTATATCCCAAATCTCATTGTGCTCTTAACTATCCTTTGTCATCTTTGTTATTTATCAACATCTGCCAGTGCAGTTATGATCAATATTCCCTCTAATTTTCCGAAGGTGATGTGTGCAGAACACATTAGCTTGTGCAACTTTAAGAGGAAATTAAAAAATTGTGCGCCACATAACGGTATTTAGATCTACTTAACGAAATGGCTATTTTTTATAATGACAATAATTAACAACACTTTATAATGAAAATTAATTTATTCTGGTGGTGGTATAGCTGGTGTAACTTTTGTGCGCTCTGTTCTAATGCATGTGCGCGCGCTCGGCGAGCTGTGTGCGCGCGCACACGCGCACAGCTTAGAGGGAACACTGGTTATGTTATTTAGTTAATTTAGTACAATAATGAAACAATATATTATTTAAGCAGTTGTTAACAGTATGACGACAATTATGTATAAAAAAGTTATGTTTACGTTGTGGGAGAAAGATAGTTACAAAGATAGCCCTAAAATTTGACTGGGTGTTATTAAATTGGGTATAAAGAGACCCAAAACAAAGATAAGTTCTTAAAAGTGATAAAAAATCATTTGTAGAAAAATAGAAATATTATAATAATAGAATTATGTTTATGAAACGAAGGAAATGATTTTGCAAAAAAAAATGGAAAGTCAATAAATTATTCATTAACGAAGAATTATTTTTACTTATTGCGAGCAATTTTTGAACTTTGCCATGTATTGTTTTATACCGAAAATGCTAATAAGCTTTCAAATAGTTGGATCAAAATGAGGTCAATATTAATTAAGTAATTTTCCAGTTCATATCAAATCGAGCCTCGGCAATGGTTTTCAATAATGCACTAACGTAAGAATTTAACATGGGTATGAGACCGCCAAACAAAATACTATTTTGCGATAAACATTTTAATATTCTTGAAAAATTCAGCGATTGGTCGTAATTTAATGAGACGAATGTAGTTTGACCAGATCATATCATTTTACATAAGTGTGCATTACAATTTAGCTCGCAGGCCGTAGTTTACCCAGGGCTGTTAATGAATGTTTGAATAAGTGGAAAAGTTTTTTTTTTAAATAACTTGAAATTATAAAAACATTGTTAGGAAAACAAATTATTTTAGCAATCAACTAGACGTGAGAAATGCTTGTCGAAAAAAGCAAAGATCATTTAAACGTTATGGACTTAAACTATCATAGAAAATCTCCAAAGAAACCATACTACTCCGAATTTAATCAAAAAATAAATAGAGAGTTTTTTTATGGAGAGCGTTTGGAAAACGCACTCACTTTAGTCTCACGTTACATTGTTACAAATACTGATACAATGATGACAGTATCTGAGTTTGAAACTCTTAGACATCATTTAAACTTATAGGTCTAGACACAGTATCGATATATTTTTTACCGAAAAAGTTCTTGCTTCTAACCCTTTTCAGCAAAAAATAAAGATTGTTATTTTTATATATTTTCTTCTACAAATAATATTGGTGAAGCAAATAATTTCTCCAATAAAAAATTCCCGCAAAAACTTTTTCAAAAATAGAACGTTCTATACATATAAAGTTCACTCCACATACAAAGCATTGAAAAAATAACAAAAATATCTCGGTTTCCCGAAACGGAATTACTCCCTTGACATTCAAATGCCAAACACTGCTATGATAAACATTGTGCTTTGAATTACGTACCCACACCGTTAAAAGACTCGTAATGTTTCCGCAAAAATATAATCGGTATCATTCAAGAAATGCCAGCCGGACGAAAAAATGCGATGCGAAATTGTCATATTGTTACTGCAAACAAGCCATTAGTTTTATTTTCATCGCCCTACAAAAATCGTTCGAATTTTGAAATTATCTCAACCAACCAAAGACAATTCAAAATTTTCAAAATACTTAAAGAACAAGTTTTTTGTTGATTTTGTTAGCATTATGCTTTGAAGATATTTTACATATAAAAAACTTAATAGGGAATCTGTACATCTAGAGGTACGTGATCAGTTTTTCAATCGTTTCGTATAAAAATACAAAGCGATCTTGATTGATTGGCAAACATAATTAATTCCTGGATAAATTAACATATATTATCACCATATGTTTATCCCTTCGAAAATAAGCCTATTACGCATTTTATAATTTAAATCAATGTATACATTGAGATTGTATTAATCAAAGTAAATTTAAATTTAATAAAAAAAAGTTAATAACAAGATATATATTATAATTGATTAATCACATTTATAATAGTAACAAATTAATCAATCGGCTGACTATTTGGTTTGGCTGGTGCAATGCTTGCGCTGAGAAACATCACAGACATTCATGTTTTGGATCTCAGATTTGAGTAGAAAAAATCTAATTTTTTAATAAATTTATTTGGAATTTAACAAAGATCGGTCTAATTCCTAAGGTAAATCTCGGCTCAACTTGACCATACAGGGTAACTGTTAACTCATTTATCAATATTACTATTTTCTACTAAAATAACGACAAGCTGGTGCGCAAAGAGTTTGGGCACATATAATGAAAAAATTATGTTGAATACATAACGACTGTGGAAAAGAAAAAGGACCCACACATAACAAATTTTACAGAAGACACAAAAACGCCGATTTTTTTTTTTATTAAATATACATCCATGAAGTGCACGAGACTGATAAACTGGTAAAGTCTTTTTTCTGATCTCAATTTCATAGTCCATTCTTTTTTCAAATTTGAAAGCTAAATTTAGATACTAATTCGACATTTTCAGCTTACATCCTTTTGATAGAACGTGTACCAAGTTGTATAAATTGTGATTGTTGAAAATTAGCTGTTTTGAAAAAAACTGTGGGATACGTCCTTTTGCCTTTTCACAGTCGATAAGTTAAATTACATCTTATTAAACAGTATTTTTTTTTGTTTTAAGTCGTGAATATTTGTTTTTTTTGGCATTTGTTATATGTTTTTACCACTAATTCAACAATGTACTTGAAATTATTGATCTATTTTTTCATTGCATTTTTATTAAGCAATGTATATTTTATATCTGTAAGTTAATTAACAGAATATATTTACTCTCTAAGCAAATTCGTTAGAAGCTACAAACATTCATAGAAAGTTTGTATGGGAATTCGCAGCGTTTAATGAAATTGATTAGAGTGTGACGTTTTGTGGCCCTCGGACTAAATGGTAGACGATTAAAATGAAATTTAAGTCCTTCGACCAAAGTAATAAGCGATTTTCATGTAGCAAAATGGTGAATCTTTTCTATCGGACTTTAAGTACAATCACGTTGATACAACTCGTGTTTTTCGGTTGCAGATTTTTATTTTAGAAAGAAAGCACTATTGCAGTGTGTATTTCACTTCACTTTTATAATACTTTAAGATATCTAGAATATTATAACGCATCCAATTATTTTTATCTTAAAGTACCACATGGCTTACTTCATTTATCAGAAGTTCAAAGACATTGCTTTACAAACAAAATAGAAATGTTAATTGATAAAAATTAAATAATAAACACTCACCATGTGATGATCCTGTGAACTCCAACGCACTTCCAAGAATAGGGAGTCCAGGTGGTCCAGGAATCTTTTCAGCGAGTTCAAGCATATGTCTTCTGGATATTTTCCAATAGGCGTACCATAAAACTGCGGCAGGGATGAGTAGCATGTAGAACACGCTGGAGGCCGTGATGAGGCCGGACGGGCTGGTCATCTCTGCTGTGGCGGTTGACACTCCCATATCTTCGGTGGTCAGAGACGTTGGTGCGTATTGCCTATGCGGACATATGGGAATATATTACTGGGAGATATTAAAGCTCTGGCTTTGTCATGTGATTGAGGCGGTCTTCCTTGTGAGTAGCTAGAGTACACTCAATTATTTAAGCCACGAATCAACATTGGTTGTCGCGTATGTACTAAAGCTACGTTTCCACGATGAGATTATTATGTCATAGAATTGTACCCAGACGTCACGTGTTGTCATTAATAATTTAACGTTTTTTTTCGGAAACTGTGCAATCTTCATCACTACGTATAATACATTGATAAATTGAAATGACATTCGAAGTCGTAAAATGAACAAGAATTATATCTACCCTAAAGCAAAATGATATTAGTAAATGTATTCATTCACTGTTGATACGAAAAACTACTTTATATTGTAGATTGTAAATAAAAATGACAAGTTTTTCACAAAAAAAAGTGTAATTAAAAAGTATCTAACTTTTGTTATACTTAGAACAGCCTTTCAAAGAATAAAACAGCTATTATCCAACAATTAAAATAATAACCATCTATTTCATACCATAACGTATTTTTACATTGTAATTTAAGTAAGTCTACAAATTCGTAAACAAGCACAAATAATTGATTTATACTGCAGATTTTTTGGCCTTAAATGTATTTGTTTGTATTATTTTTAGTTCTGTTTGGTTGTAATAATCATTATCGTTATTAGTAGTAGATGTGATGGTTTTAGAAAGCATCACTATGAATTAAAAGTTGCACGTGTATCGCTTTATGCCGTCATGAATGCGACGCTTATCCGAAACCTATTTTAATCATACGTCACAGCTAGGGTATCCAATCCCGAAGCCTTTTTCCAATCCCGGGATTTCGGGATTGATTAATTTTCAATCCCGGAATCCCGGAATTTGAAATCCTCAATTAGCTATACTTTTTATCCGGATTATCTCCAAAGCACCTTTTTTTTTTTAGCTCACCGAGGAATTTGAAATCCTCGATTTTGTATACTTTTTTCCCGATTGTCACAGAACCATGTTTTTTTTTTTAGCTCACATACGTATCTGAAATTCTCGATTTGCCAATTTCGTGTCAATTTTCGAGATTTGCTCCATATTTCTCAATCCCGAAGTCCCGGGATCGCAGCCATATCAATCCCGGGATTTCAGTATCAGAAAATTGAACGGGATCCCGGGATTGGATGCCCTAGTCACAGCACGGAGAATGAATATCATGTATATTATTAAATAAGAACAACAGAGATTGCCATAATCGGCTGTCTTTGTTCTGTGAACTGATTTAGCCGTGATATATGGAGGAATCTGCCAATGGCGAGATTTAATTATATTTTGCTGCTCAGTGCATTCTAATAGCTGAACATAAGTTCTTCCGGCATAGAGGATAGCTGGCTCAACTCAGCACTGCCTCGTATTATTATTATGATTAATGATGAATAGCTAAAAATGCGGATACGTCTGTGTGACTGACTTTAGATCCAGACACGTGTAACTATCAAAGCTTGTCCCTATTACTATGTGACCTCTTCTGGCTTTATAAAACGTACAGCAAGTGTCCTAAGAAATGGACGGCCTAATTCAAGAAGCCTTTAAGGAGATATATCATAAAGACTTTCTTAATAGCGCACCACATTTGTCAAAGTCACGTACGCATCATAGTTTTCACACAATCACGTTATCAAATTTCACGTATTTATTTAGTTTTCACGAGAGTGTAAATTTGATATTTAATGTAACTTTTAATCAACCACACATAGCATTAACAATTTATCGTTTATCCTCTAACAAATAAAAATAATATTTTTTTACTTCAATGAGAAATCGACGTATAAAATCTATAACATCTCATGTTAGTTTTTTTTTTATCATAAATTAATATTTAAAAGATATTAAAAGTTTACCTAAAAATTGTTTTATGTATGTAAACACTTCTATGAAATAATATCAGCACTGGATAAATATTGATCGCATTATTTTTTTTTGCATTGCAGAGGTAACGGAGCCATATACTGACTGTGAGGTCGAAAGATCGTTTTCCGGGCGTCGTTTATAATTAGAAAGAATTGTATGGAGATTGGTATCAACAAGTGTATTGAAAAAGGCAAGACATCAATATTCAATAGTGATTTAAATAGTCTGATATGTAACTAAAGAGGTCCTTTGACGAATGTCGATTAATGACAAAATCTGCAATTATATTATTAGCTGAAATGTATTATTGTCAAGATAAATAATAAGATACTAAAAGCTTAATTAGTAAATAATCAGAATTAAATTTATTATTTTTATATTTCTTTCTTTAAATTTGTTATAACATTATAACATTATTCGTTTTATTACCTAAAGATTCGGGTACCTAGAGTTTCATATATTTTTTGAAAATCAAAATGAATATTTAACTTATAAATTATTTTTAACAATACTTCCGAATGTAACCTACTTCAACGGATAACGAAAAAACATTCTTGGTGTCTACATACTTTTGCACCAAAATTTTGTGATTATTGGAGAATAAGTCGCTCAATGCTTTGGTGTTCTTTAAATATTATTATATCAGAGTTGGTAAAATTAAATAACAAGTGTAATAAATCTTTTAAAATGTTCCAATTTGAATGTTTTTAATAGATTTGATTTTGCATCCGAAATCGACCCACATCTGCCGGGAATTCAAAACAAGCGACGGGTTTTAACAAATCTGGTTTTTAGAAATCCTAAGCCCAATTCTATTTTTTTTTCTTTCATAAAACAATTCTTGATGAAACAAAATATAGAAAAAAATCTTACTTAGGTATTTTATTATGAAGTGATACACAATTGAATGTAGGGATTGCGATACCGGACAAATATATCTACACCGGTATTTCAGTATTTTATATTAAATATGGGTATAACAAAAAAAAATACGGCCAACTGAGTCACGATAAGAAGCGAACAAATGAAAATCGTTACCCATTTCGATGCTTCTTATAAAATACTATCTTTAATAAATATATCATAAACAGGTGATTTTCAAATATCTATAACTTACGGCTTTTAAAAATATTGTTTGCATTATTAAAAAGCTTTATTCTGGAAGCAATCACTATTGGATAAAACTCTTACAAGATGACAAGTGGTTTAATATATCATGAACAAATATGTGATGATTTCTATGATGTTATTTGATTTCAATATCAAAATACTGGTGCTTCGATATGAAAAAAACATCATGAACACCAAGATCACGGTTTCGGTAATGCTACTATTGCAATCCCTAATTCAAGGTTTCCCAAACTTTTCTGCAATATAACACTTAGCAAATCCGGAAATTTTAACGGAACACTTGGTTAATTCTTTAGGTCGGGTAATTCATAATAGTATAAGTACAAACAAATGTTAATTAGCCACTTATTATTTTTAAACGTTCCTGGAAAAGGAAATCCTGTTTCGCATAAATAGATTGTATAAAACGAGGAGGAGCATTGAGGATTCTTCTGATAACCTCACCAAGAATTTAATGACATTTATTTCAGAATCACTGACAAAATCAGTCAGATTTTTATAAACATACTGGTTTTTCTGTTACGGTAAATGGATTCCAAACCAAAGAATCATAATTGATTGTTTTTGGAAAACATTGAAAAATAGTATTTTTTAAATTATATGGGTGTTGGCGGAACACTTATTCTTGTTCCGCGGAACATAGTTTCAGAAATTCTGCAATAATCTATTGAAATGTCAGTGTAAAAGAAAATAATTTTGATTGAATGTTTTCTATGCGCTATATAATTATTGGTAGATCATCTAGTGATAGTTGAAATCGTACTAAAATATTAATGAAACCGAAATATACAAAAGTTTAACCATTTTCAGATTTTAACGAGTGTATAGTTACCGTAACTGCCGCGAGGAAGTACAATATATTGGATAAGTAATCCAGTAATTGAACATCCGTCAGCGCCACGATAAAGTAGTTGGGCAGAACCGACCGAATTATTGTTCTCATAGACTTTTAAGTCTCATCTAGTATGAAGTTATTTCAATTACAAACGAGGAATATGTTTACAAACATAGTCACAAAAATATTTAAGTTTTATTGAAAAATATTAATTCATATTTTTTTAAAACTATTGTGTAACTATTGAAAGCACATTAATGAAATTAATGTTATATTTAAAAATTGACGACGTTATAATCAAGAATTAAAAAATTAGTCCTTCACTGAGCGAAGAAGGTTTTGGTATAATTGGGCCCATTAGAGGCAAAGTAAGCCAAGTGGTATTTTACAAAAAAAAAATGACGCGTTGTAATTAATATTTTACACGTCTTAAGCTATCGTAAAAGTGAAGTAACCTCATTTAATACACATTGCAATAGTGTTAATAAAAAATGCAATCTACTAAAACAACAAGTAATGACGTGATTGTACTTAAAGGTTCAAGAAAAATATTTTAGCATTTAACTAGTTGGCTCACTTTACATCTCGAGAGCCCATATTATATAAAGTTGTAAAATCTGTATGGATGTAAATAATAAATTATAAAATGAAAATGGAAGAAAAAAATTGAACTGATAATTGAAAACAAAACAATTACATTAAATAAACTTAATGCGAAATTTTAAGTCGTTTGAAATCATCTAGAGAAGAAATGATATTACAAGTATGTATGTTAAAGTACTCAAATTTAAATTGAAAACTATATAAATTCATATTGAAGTTGTCAGGATATAAACAAAAACCTACCGTAGCTGTATTGTATAGCTTTTACCACTAGACCACAATGGCCGAGATATATTACTGATTATTAGAAGATTGCTGTTATTGTTTGAAAAAAAGTAATATTTGTTTGCAGTTGAATATTGTATTTAATAAAACGATGAAAACAGAATTCAGCTAAATATTACTAAAGTTAACTTCTTTATTAAAAAATAAAACAGTCTCTTGTACTAATTCCATTTTTATTTCTTAAAATCAGAGCCAAATTTGCTCATCAACTGAAGCAAATGATCGTTATGAGCACAACCGGTCTTGATATTAACAAATTAATGTGAAATAAGTAAAAACGGTGTTTTATTTTCATAAATAACAAAAGTGTTCCGAAATGGATTATTTTCCTAAAAACACTCGAAAACAAAAATAAATAATTATTCACAAAAGCTCCCAATTTAAATAATGTTTAAATTGCCTAAGCAAAGGGCACAACCTTTCCACGAGGTTTAGTAGTGCCCTAAAAATGGTAAGCGAATAATGTTTATGAATTGTCTGTTATTATTTATGTGAAATTAAAAATGTTTTATTAATAAGGATTACTGTTAATCAGTATGGTAATTAATTTTCGAATTGTTTTCCCAGGATTCAAAGGTTAAAACTGTCATTGGTCAATTTGCGATTGTACTTTTTATTCATTTGCATATTTAAATATTTATCGACCACTCTGAACGACGTTAAAAGAATATTAATCATTTTGCCATCATTGAATGTTATATTTCAAATTGTAATTACTAAATTATATTTATGCCATTTATTTTGCAATTGAATTGAAATATTTAATTTAAAACAAGATGATTGAAAAGTATATTTCAACCGATTTTCATTCAAAATAGAAAATTAACATAACGCAAGTATTTTTTTCACTTGGGTGTATAAATTTGTATTTTCATCAAAAATAAGTATCATACTGATACAATTTTGATTTAAACGGTACGAGTGGGCTTTACAATAATTTAAGTTCTGATTGCTTACAAATTTTATTTGTACGCAAAGTTACTAATATTAATAACAAAATACAAACAGTAAATAAGAATGATCCCATTTTCAAGTATCAAATAAGCCAACATACATATAATATGTACATGTACATATAATATAACAAGGAAAAATCTTTCTCATAGTTTCTAAGAAGTTCAAAGTTATTTTTATGAAATCAAGAAGGAAAAAGATTCATGTTCTACTGAAACATTAGATTTAATACAAAAAAATGTTTATATTGTTTTAAAGGACTTCGACCTTATTTTAAACGTTAATTTAACGATAAAAAATAATTATCCACCTCCGTGTGTCGCTAAGAAATTTAAGACATTTTGAAAATATAGTAAATTACATGACAAGAATGTTTGAGAGCTTGAAAAATAAATTTCCAAGCAAAAAATAGGCGCAAAATAAATAATTATGTCATACATAACGGCGTTTGAATAAAATTCCTACGTTGAATTGATATCAACAGAACTTATCGTTGTCATAATGATAAAACTACACACGTAGATTTATTATAGGGTAATATGAAATTGATAATTTAATGCTTAATAATATATATTTAATAAATTTTGGCAATATGATTTTATAAAATTAGTAAGAAATATGTATATGAAATTTTATTTTTTCCTGATTGGGTAATCGCAGGAAAAATGCAGGATGATTGTATTATATGCACAAATAATGTCCTCTTCACTAGTTAAATAATAAAGTTATTTAAAGTTATGATTTGTATTTTAAAATGCTAAGAAATTAAACGTTAAAATGTATTGGAAATATGTTTTATTTGAAGACCCACAATCAGATAAAATTAAAGAAAAAATCACTTGGAAAGAATTTATTCCACAAACTGTTGATTTAAGAATGCAATGAAGAAGAATTTTTTTAACGTTATGTTTTTAAGATTTAAGTAAACATGAGCGTTTTTAATCAAAAATAAATGAACAATTAAATTAAACTTGCTCTACATTTCAATTTTTTTTTGAAGAAAAAAAACATTAACTGTTTAATTTGTGGTAAAATTTTGAATACAAATTTAAACTGATAATCATTACATGAAAAAATACTTAATAAATTATATCAAACGAATATTCTGACTAAGATTAAAAAATTAGACACCCAATTAGCGAGAGAAACTGTAATCAGACAATTAATTTATAACACTTTTAAAAATACTTAAAGATTAGTATTATTGAATCTTTATCACTTAACACTAATAATAATCACAAGAATAGTCCTTAGTTCACCACTAGAATATAAAACACTTTGTAAAAACACAGAATTTTCCTTTTGTATATTGGTGACTCGAATCACGATTTTCACAAGTATTTTTCATGTATATTTCAATTTCATTGCTATTTTTTTTTATTTTTGATATGTGATGGTTATTACCTAAATGTATTTAATCACCTTGGTTGAGTAGCTGAAGACCAGCAACTTACTACTCTTTGCTTAATGACAAGTGTCTTATATAGCGTTGTCAATTGCCTCCCAGTCACCCCTCCAAAACTCCGATGAATATTAAACACTAGCCTGTTGCACAGCACACTGACGCAATACAAAATATCTATCAATTTAATTAGGTGCACATACACGATTACTATGACCGAGTCCCATAATCAATAATTAAACCTATTTTTATAATAACAGAAAAATAAGAAATACGGTGGATATTATAATAACTGTTCATAGTCTAAATATATCCATTAAATCGATGTCCGCTTAAAATGTGGAGCATATGGCTTTATAATTCAAGTATCTCAACAGAAGTTTTGTTTATGATAACTGTTTGATACTCCGTCGCTTAATCTCTCTTTCAATTACAATAATATGGCTAGAAAGATATAGCTAGAACAGGACTGGAGGTTAATTAATCGCTCTTGCTATGCCCCGTTTTTTATAATTGGAAAGATAGATGATTTTTTTTTGAAATTACAAGCACCCATGTCTTTAAACAGAAGTCGATGGAAAAATGCTATTCGTACTAAATCCGTCACGCAAGCCATCACTGACTGCTGCGTCCCAGACCCGAAATATGTTTAATATATGTGGATATTATAATTACTCATATAATATTTAATATATTATGTCCGCTCCCAATGTAGAGTATGGCTTTCTAATGCAGGTATCACAACATAACGTTTTCTACGAGAACTGCTTATTACTCAGTTCCTCAACCTTTCTTATTCGAAGATAGTAGAAATAGACAGGATATGGTTTATGATAAGAACTAGTGTTTAAATAATCGCTGACGCTACGTTTCCTTTTAATGGTAGGAAGGATTTTTTAGAGATCACACAGTCATTTCTTCAAAACATAAAGTAAATATCGATAAATTGATTGAAAAAAGGTTTTAGTACTGTGACTTGAACCCGTAAGATACCGTACGATATATTAAGTAGATATAACGTTGACCACAGGACCACAGACTCAGCATTGGTAGATTACTGACATTCATAAATTTTAACTTATTTTATAATGTATATTGACGTAATGTGAAACCGACTCTTTCATACAATTGTGGAATCAGAAGAAAAAATATGTGTTTTATTTATGTAAAATATGCAGAAAAAAAGAAATAGATAACAACATGGGGTTACAGCCAAGCTTTAGTTTTCCAATATTATAACTGAGTCGTCAACGTTGTTGGGGTTTGTTTTCAGAGGTTGAGGATCCCCGGATCAAAAATATTCATACATTGACTTTCCAGCCGCTCAATGGATTTTTATCTGAAGGCATAGATCTCAGTGATATCTTTATACCTTTCCACCCACCACTACCTAATCCTCCAAATGGGTGAAAGATAGAACCGCAAGTTAACTGGTAATCCGTTTTGAACGTCACCCTTCTTTCTTTACATCCTAATACAAAAAATGCGACCAGTTATTGTAAAAAAAGGCATTGAGACTCTCCCCCGACAGATTATATTATGCTCCCTGCTGAGTGCAAAAATGTGCCTCACATTTAAATGTTTATTGATGCTGGGTCCTCACGGGTTCAAGTACGGGTACTGCATTTTTTTGGTCGATTTATCGATTTATGCTCGTAGGCATGGGCGTTTGTGATGTCTAAAAAATCCCTTCCGATCCTTTAATAACTGGGCGTAGCAAGAGCGATTAGTTAATCACTAGTCCTATCCCAGGCTTTTTTTTATATATCTTACTACTTTCTTTGGAAAAGAGAGGTTGAGCGACTGAGTAACAAGCAATTCTAGAAGAAAAACTTTTGTTAAGATATCTCCATTAGGAGGCCATATTCTCCACATTGGGAGTAGACATTCACTACAATTGCGTTACTGTAATAATTTTAAGGATCACTAAAATTATCTCTTGTACCACCGGTTGGTGACCGCTGATCGATCAGAACTTACTGAAATTGAATGTTAAGTTAATGTTTCATTATGTACGAATATAATTTTCGAGGTAAATCAACTTTATCCTTATGATGTGAGGTCTTCTTTTCTACCTCAACGCAACATCTTGCAACTACACTCCATTTACTAAAGCCTCCTTTAGTGACAAGTTTTTCAATCTTTCCGGTTTTCTTTCACGCTGCAAATCCAATCCTTTCTAAACTTACCTTGGTCAGTTCCTCTATAATGATCATTCCTTTGTGACCAAGGAGTCTAACAACTTCCATGTAATATGATGTTTTTATTATTTAAATACCTACCATCCCCGCAATCTGAGTAAATTTGTTTTTTTCTTGTAGATAAACAATTTGATTGAATAAATTAGAATTTAGATAAAAGAATTCAGTATTCAGAAAAGTCAAGTCGTACATATACTACGATTTATATTTTTGCAACGTCTTACGCAGAGTGATATTACCACGAATTTGACTATTATTCCTATCAACCACGTACCACTGCTGTGTTGCGGGTATCGCCTTGTAAGAGGGACGTTAAGCTGCAGCGGGCAGTGATGGGTATAACGGAGATTGTAGAGAATGTTCTCTTAACCTACTTATCCTCTATTTAATTTTTTCAGAATTAATTCCTTCCAATTTATTGAGATGATTTTACTACATAATTACTAATATACTAAAATATCTGAAGCATACTTTAATGAAAAAAAAGCACTTGATTTTTCAACCAAGTTTCAGTTAAAAAAACAAGAATCTAGCAATAGAAAGATTCCCCCCGCTGTATCTTTGAAAAACCCCCAACCCAGATTAGAAACCGCTGCCGTAGAGTATCTTTTGATACAGATTTCTGTTTCTTGACATATTTCATACATTGGTAGAACTTTATTTTAATGAGGTAATAGATAAAAAAAGTATTTGGTATCAAAAGAATTATCAAACACTGTTGGTCTTGAAATCAATTCATCGTCAATTCTAGCCTGATTTTACTACAGTTTTTATTAGCATTCTCAAAAACAACATATTACAAAAACAGGCTATTAAATACTATAGTAAACTACCAACTTAAGTGTATGCACGTAACAACAAAATATATTGACAGCAAGAAAAATATTTATGTGATAGTAAAAAAAAGCATTACATTGCTTAGACATACGGCTGTAATTAAGTATCAATTGTTTCTGGAATGCTTGAAATAATCTGGGTGTAATACTGCTAAATCGAAAGGCAATCTGTGGTACCTGAAAAACTATTAGGCGCTCCAATCTCAATTAAACAAATGGGATGCGTAATTTAAAAGAGGTCTACGCCGGAAAACATATGACTTGCGTAGCACCGTAATTAAAATAAGCAGTGTGTAGCGTCGCAATTTCGAATACCCTAAAATCTACACTCAATGTTTTGCACAATTAAGCTATAAAATAACTCTACGGACCGTAGGCAACCAATGATTAATTAAATATGAGACGTCTTGTTATAAATAGTGATATAATCACATTTATTTAAAATCAAGAAAAACAATTTACGTTTTCTATTCGCAATTCTACACTTTATATGTTCAAAAACTCAACATAAAATCGAAAAAAAAATCAAATTCTGGCTAGTGAAAACTTATAATATCCATTTAGCCTGTTCGGGCCCCAAGAGAATATGGATATTACCCATGGCTTAATCCAACTATCCTTCTATTAGGCAGGCTAATCATTAATAGTTTGAACGTTCGAAGAGAAATGTACCTGGCCATATATTTTTTTTGGCTTATAGAAGACCAAAATGTGAATTTCTCCATTCTTGAGAATGTGAATCTAAATGTTAATCTTAAAAATTGTGGATATGAATTGTTTGTTCTCCCAAGGTATAGAACCAGCCTGCCAATGGGGATGCCACTGAGGAGAGCTTTAACGATGTTCAATAATATTGCTTCAGATGTCGACATATTCCACGTAAACGTGGGTGAGCGCCAACGAATGTTATTTTTTATGTATTGAAGTAGAGTTCGTAAGAGCTTACTCAGTTGATTTCCTTGCGATTTTTTTTTCTATTGCTTTTAATATTAAATTGTACTATATATTTTTTTCTTCATTGTAAAAGTTTTAAATTTATGATTTGTCAACCTTATGCAATGTTAATTAAGTAAATAAATAAATTTATGATATTTTTAAGATACGTATGCCAAAAAATGCATTAGTACATATAGCAAAAATAGTTGGATATAAAAAATAAATCTAAGCACTGTTCAAATCACTGCGAAAGATCACTACAGGTGTCTTAGCTCACATTTTTAATGAATATTATAATGTTGTTAGGAAAAACCAATCGACAATCTGGCATCTTAAGAAATTGCTACTTTTCACTTGCGATAGATATTCACGGTCATTTTATATTTTTTTACAATCTCGAACAATTGTGCTCCTGTGGTTTTTTTTGAGATTTTATCTAAACTCGATTTTTGAAAAATACGAGTTATGATAAGTTATTTCTCATAATTTCATGGATTCGAACGTTTCGAATCTGGTTGATTTTGGTATACAAGTAGTCCTCGACATACGACCGAAATACGTTCCTGAGCTTTGGTCGTATATCGAATTTCATACAAAATATTATTTCGTCGCTGCACACCAAATATGGTATATGTGACGCAGTGGCGGATCCAGAAATTGTCCCAGGGGGGAGCATTCAATTTTAAAATTAACATGATACACAAATAATACACTAAAAAATAGATGATTTAAAAATAATATATCTACACCCAATACTTTCTTACGCGATTCTTTTTGCGCGATTTTGAATTTAAGTGATTTTTTCGGACGGCACCGTTACTGTTTTTTACGAGATTTATTCATTTTTTTTATAGAAGCTTTACAGAAACTTTTTTATATAAGAGTTTTACCTTGCGCAAAAGCATGTAGTTGACTTGTTTTCCAGTTATAAATTTTAGAGAGCTTCTGTGTCAAACAAATGCACTCCAGACGTGTAAAGATAATAAATACGAACCGAATATGTAAATATTCCTTTTTAATTAAAAAACTATTTATATGGTGATGTTTTAGGCAGGTACCAAATAAACAACTGAATTTAAAAATAAAACAGTTTCAATGTCGGGTCAACAAAAAAATCCAATGGTATAATAATTGACTCAGATCAAGAATCTAGGGAAAAAAGCATTTAAACAAATAAGTCCGAGCAAAATTCAGATTCAAGCAACATTCAATACGTTCGTTAAAAAATCGCGAACGATTATATTTCGTAACCAACAGTGACAACAGCGAATAACTCCAATAATTGAATACAATTATCTATCAGGGTATCCCAAACTATGTAGGAATAGGTGTTACACCTAGCCAGAGATGGTCCACGAAAAAATGGAATGGTTTTATATGCTGCATTAAATTTAAACATCTTCTACTTCATATTGAAAAGCGAGTGATGGTCTATGTCTACATATGTTATGACGTCAAGGACAGGTGGAGAATAGAAATTGGATACGGCGATACAAATTGTTGCAAATTTCTATCGCCAAGGGTTAAAAGGATTATCTTTCTTCTTGTCTTAAGTCTTGTCAGTTAGTGACACTACAAATAGTGTTCATAAATCTGATAAGGAAAGCTTGAAAATACGTGTTAAATATGCAGCAAATTGGAAAAAGTGTCATATGTTCTTAACAAGACTTAAGTAGGCTAATAAAAAAATAGATGCAAATGTCATCATGCAATTTGAATCATGAAATACAATTATCAAATAATACTGTTTCATGACGCATTTAAGATCTTTCTACTAGCATATAGAAAGAGTTAATTAATCGACTTGGTCTTGGATGTGAATATCATCTTACAAAGGAATGAATCTAGAGATGTCGTAGCCTAGCTGTACTAGGCACTAGTACGTTCGTCACTCATATCATAAAATAAGATTAAATCATGTTCGCACATCTACACCTAATCCTTTTTTACGCGATACATTGGTTTCAGAAAGTGACGCGTAAAAAAACCTCACTATATGTATATTTATTTACTTTTATAAATTTCAACTCACTAGTATTGTGCCTGATGATTTGTGATTTAAGGATTCAAAATCATCAGTCATTAAAGGCCTACAGCACCGCTTTACAAGTTTTCTTTTGCCTTCCAAATTAATATTGAAGTAGACCGAAATAGATATCCAAACGCAATTGTATAATTGTAGGTATTTTAATAATAAAAAACTATTAAGTACGAATTATCCATCCCAAAAATTAAACTAAGTTTTCCGTAGAAATTTCCAGACTTGCAAAGTGTTCCATCCCAGAATAAGTTTGTGAAACCCTGATCTATGTATACATAATATGTATATGTTTCTTATTGTATTTTTTTAATCAAAAGAAATTCAATTTTATATGAAAAAAAATAATTTTGCACGAATTTGGAGAACAATTTTTTTCATACGTTTTTCATACTTTTTACGCGATATTTTGATTTTTGTAACCAATTTATCAAATTATATGAAAGTGAGGTTTTTTCACGCGATTTTTTTTACACGCCACTTTCTGGAAATAGTGTATCGCGTAAAAAAGGGATTAGTTGTATATAAAAATAGTCAATACATAATTAAGAATGTATTCTATAAAACAGGGTTTCCCAAACTATGTTCCGTGGAACACTGGTGTTCTGTTGAATGTAAATAGGTGTTCCGTAAAAATTTGGAATCGTAATATACGCTGCAACATATTTAAGCATCTTCTACTTCATATTGAAAATCAAGTGATGCTAAATCTCCACTGATGTTTAAAACGTTAAATATCTAAGCACATGCGGAGATTTTTAATCACTAAGAGCTTTTTTACTCATTTTTTTATGTAACATGTTTAAAAATTATTTATCAATAAATAATTTCATAACATACATTTTTTTAAATATTAAGTATTACCCGACCTAAAAAATAAACTGTGTTCCGGTAACATTACCAGATTTGCGAAGTGTTCCATTGCACAATAAGTTTGGAAAACCCTGCCATAAAACATATTGAGTAAAGTAAACAATTAAAAAGCACATTTCACAATTAAGTTTTAATAAATTAGAAAAATAGAAAATAAATTCTCCCCCATGTCCCTCCTTGGATCCGCCAATGATGTAACGATTTTACGAAAATTAGCAAAATATACAGTTTTTTCTGTTTTTTTCTTAGCTTTGTCAAGTATGAACCATGTAACAATACAAAATAATAAATGAGATAGAAAACAAACTATGTGCCATCATTTAAAAAAAAATGTGAACCATGTGATCTTACTGCATATGTACCGGGTGTATGGTTCCTATTTTACAGCTATGATTTCACTTAAAGTAGTCGAAATGCGCAAACATATTTTAAAGTTGCACCTCATACGAGAAAAACTCGATGAGAATTTTATTGTTAGTCACTCGAGATAAACTCGAGGAAAATTGACATCTCAAACACTCACGTCAAGCCAAGTCTATGGGAATAGGATTTTCATAAAAATTAAAAGTGATGCATACAAATTCTTTTTGTAGTCAGAAAATAACAAAAGAGAATCTCCTGCACATATTTCACAGTTTTTGGAAGGCCAAAACTTGGTCAGAGAAAACACCATATTTCCTGGGCTTTGTAACAACGTCTGCCATACAACATTATCTCTGGGAAAGCACGGCAGTCTTGAAGAAGAATCAAGGACATGATATATATGTTTTTAGTAAGTCAGCTATGTGCAATGGTGCCCCGTGATTCAATTAAAATTTTTTAAAATTGATATTTTTTTCGGTCGTAAGTGCGGATCGTCGTATGTCGGGGACTACCTGTATACATATTTTCTTTGCTTATATTTATTTTGTTGTATGGTTTATTAGCTCAGTTTTTATTTGAAGATATAATACAATAGAAAAAGAATTTATTTATTTTGCTTAACACATCGCTTTCCATAAATGTTGATATGTGTTCATACTATATATTATATCAATATATTTATTTCAACGCCGAATGGGGAGCATGTAAATATTTGACGGAGCATTCGAAACTTTATCAAAGATTTGGACGGAGCTACAAAGCTGATTTTTTTCACCGTTGCCGAGTGGTAATGCTTTCACGTTCACAAATGAATACTTTCATTAGCATATTGTGGGTTGGATAACATTCTTGGGCTGACTTCCAATCCAGTTTAGTGGCCAAGGGTCCAGATATTACAACGTACATTTTCATACAGAATTTTCATGGACATTGGATGTTTGTATTTTTTATATTTATTCTTTCTTCTATCTGAACATAAAAATGGGATGAAGAGATAACGATTAGTTAGTTATTATCTGTGTCTTAACATATTAAATTTATCCTCATTGAAAAGAGAAGTTCTGCAATCATCAGTTTTCTTTTTACAACTGCATAATATGTTTCTTCAGGGTGGACATGGTCTTAACATTATAGCGATATAGACATGATTATATAACTGCTTATGATATTTAATTGAATTCAGTTCAAAATCTACTAATACTTTTTGTTCAAAGAGTAGTTTTGTAGGAAGCCGACAACAAAGTAAATGAATTTAAAATGATGACATTGGTTCAATTCCACGATCAACAAATATTATTTTTATTGTCCTCCTTTTGT
This sequence comes from Himalopsyche tibetana, assembly GCA_030503985.1. Lineage (NCBI taxonomy): Eukaryota > Metazoa > Arthropoda > Insecta > Trichoptera > Rhyacophilidae > Himalopsyche > Himalopsyche tibetana. The sequence goes on from JAPJYX010000005.1 coordinate 21,212,808, forward strand.
CTAATGTGATTTAATTTCGGCGTTTATATTGTATTGGACGCTCTTATTCGATCAAAACTATCCATGATTGAACGTTAAATAAAATGCAAATATTGAATTACACTGGCATCTGTCGGTCAATTAAATAAAGCAATATATCTGTGACGCAAACCACTTTCATAATCGATACAAGTTTATTAAGTCAAAAGGTTATAATAGCTACGTGACAATATAAAAATTAATTTGATTAATAAAATAGTGTGATGCTTACGATAATAATTAAATTTCATCGATTAATAAAACTTTTGTCATTTTGAATGACTGTAAAGCATTAATTATTTAATGTTTTCAAAACAATATTGACTTCTGGAAAGTTTTTTTAATCACGTATAATTACGAATAAGTTAGCATGTTTTAATGAATACGGTGAGTCTTTGAAATATAGTTAAAGATGCGTTATTTATGAGTATTTTTGTTGCAAACTATTCTTTATGATAAACCTTTAGTGTCACTTTTTTGTAATAAAGGAATAATATTTATGCAAATAAAAATGTTCCACGATATCGCATTAACTACCACATTTATTAAAAATAATAAACATTTTATTTTTACCGATTATTAATTTTCCGTAAGATTAAGTATTTTATATCAATTATAGACCTTGTAAATCGATACAGTTTTTAAATATATAAATATTTACTAGTGAAGCATTTAAAACGATTAGATCGAGCAGTGTCATTTTATTTCATTATGTATAAATAATCCTGTATATTATTGAAATAACGCTGATTATTTTTTTTATTTATCATTCTTGAACCCAGTGGCGTAGCAAGAGGTCTTGCCACCCGGGGTGGTTTATAATTTTGCCACCTCCTCCCAAAAATTTTCCTCTTAAAATATTTTTTAATTTAGAATAATAGTTGATTCAATGTTATTTTTAAGCCATGGAGTATTGAACCGCGGGTGTTTTTTTTTATATTATCATTGTACTCAAATGTAATTTCTTAAAAATACTATATTAAATCATCAAAAAAGAATGTTTTGTCTGTATGTCAGAAAGCACAAAAAATACTGAAGTGAGGATGGTGAATTGAATTTTGATAGTACATAATCTGTTTACAAAACAATTTTTATTTCTATACTGCTTAATACTAAATTTTCTTTTTTGTATATCGACTGTGGAAAGGAAAAAGGACGTAACCCTCAATTTCCCAAAACAGCTTTTTTTCAATAATAAAAATGTATACAACTTGACACACGTTCTATCAAAAGGATGGAAGCTGAAAATGCCGAATAAGTATCTAAATTTAGCTTGTAAGTTTGAAAAAGATGACCTTGAAAAAAATTAAAACCAAGAAAAAACACTGAAAGAAAGGTTTTTCCGAGACAATTTATTTAATTAATATTAGGTTATGTCAATTAAACACTAGTTTAGAAGTATCCGTGCACTTCAAGGTTGTGTATAATTCATAATTTGCATATGTCACATAATCATCAAAACACGTTTTTAGCGCCTCCTGTACAATTTGCTATGTGTGGGTTACGTCCTTTTTCCTTTCCACAGTCTATATGAAAATGCCCGCCCCCTTTACTATGCCACTGCTTGAACCATCAAACAAATATATTGCATATTTCATACAAAAAAGTCATAAAAGTCTTGAACGAAAAAAAAATATTAAATTCAAGCATATACAACAATTTTATATTTTCTACGGTGAAACTATGAAATGATTTTTTTATCTTTATGTCCTTCGCTCACATATTGTAAGTTTGCATACAAAAGTGATCAATTCTGTCTAATGAATAAACATCATTGAAAGGGTCAAGCACTATTTAACCTCAATTACCGTGAAAATCAGCAAATTTATTGAGCTCATTAGAATTGTATTGGTGTACGCAAAAACCAAATGAAATATAATTATTTCTACAAGAACTGAATTAGTGTAAAAGTAGCAAAACAAAATTATCGTTAATAAGTTGGTAGTTGTGCATTTAGAATTAATTTCTATATCATATGCGCGTATAACTTTCCACTGTAGCTATCTTAACAATTTTTTTTTGCAAGTATTGCTTGTTACCCAGTTGTTCAACCTCTCTTCCTTTCGAAGAGAGAATGGATAGACAGTATAGGGTTAGGACAAAAATAATGGTAAGCTAATCGCTTTCGCTGCGCCACATTACTTTAGTATTGGAAGGGTGGTGCGGAATTTGTAGATATCACAAACATCCAGCTTTTTGAAAAATTGCTGTTTGGACTGGGATTTGAACTCGTAAGGTCCGGCATCGAAGCCAAAGACGTTGACCACTGTACCATAGACCCGGATATTGTAAAAACAATGTTATTTATCATATAATTTGCAATATCATTTAGCATAAGTTAGACTCAAATATAAAAAAAACTTTGTATATACCACTACTTATTGAAATATCATTTAGAAGTTTAAAGACGATTTATAATAGTTTTTTATGGGTTATTCACTTCATTTGTGATTTAATATATTAAAAAAAAAATGATTTTATAGATTGGTTCGCCATTTCTATATTATAAAAGAAATGCTTTTTTGTGTAATAGTGTTACTACCCTAAATTCTGAGAGCTGAATAATCTATTTATAAATAGATATTTATTCGAAATATGTGCTTAAAAATACATCGGCAAATTTAGACATTTTATTTCTGAAATTCGATTCTAGTTCTCTAGTGATATTTATGAGTCCTGATAAAAGTGCCGTAAATAAAAAAATGTATTTTTGTCCCAAAGGACCTTTAACGTTCAAATTGTGGGCAATAAAAATCGAATAAAGCCTCAAGCATCACACAACGGTACATTCGTTAGTATAAAAAGTACTTATACAGATTGTAGAAAACCTTTTCTTAAATTCACCAGACCTGATTACCGCATTTTCATCACATATTGATTTAAGATGTGTGCATAAACTCCCGTTAAAAAAGATAATTAAAGTTGTACTTTTACATCCATTGAAGTTTTGTGAACGGAGCTCAATAATTAAGTAAAAAGGATTCTTAATTTCACCACTGATATTATTGCACACGTCGCCAAAGACGATGATCTCTAACACCAAATAAAGTTAAACACATCTGCCTGATGGTAACACAATTAAATAAATATATATTTATTTTAATAATACACCTACAGTACTTTTAAACAAATACGTGCGGAACTCACTTCTTGTAAAGCTTTTTTTCCTAATCCATGTCCGTTTCCAAGAAAAAGAATATGGCTTCCTGATAGAGGTATTTCAACAAAAGTTCTCTCAACCTTTTTTAAAAGACAGTTCAAGTAAAAGGACAGGGTTAGAACAGAACTAGTGGCCAATTAATCGCTCTCGCTTTGCCTTATTTTAGGAATGGAAGTCTGGGAGGAAATATTTTAGATATCACAGACACTTATGCCTTCGAACAGAAATCGATTTAAGAAAATGCTGTTCGTACTAGGACTGGAATGTGTGAGATCCGGCACGGAAGTCTCGTCTTACTCCGAGTGACCACCGATCGACCTACGATAAGTAAATATTGATTTGAAAAATTGAAAAAGTCAAAAGGGTGTCGGAACGTTGTTCCACCGCGTTACATGGAAAAATCGCTCTATATTTTATGTTGAAGTTATGTTATCTAATTTTAGTTTTATTTAATGTACATATTAATTCTATTACGTTATTAAAAATAAAAATATATTTTTAGATAAAATAATCATCATTCTGACGGCTGGTAAAATTTTTGCGGACAATAATTACTATATTCATGTCACTCGCTTTGGTGTGGTTTTGTTGAATTTGTATTTTAGTGCTGTAATCTGTAGCCACCAGTTTGAAATTGTTTTGTTACGCCCAATCAAAGAGATTTAATTTGATTTCGGCCAAGTGGACAGAGTGACAAATAATTAAACGAACATACATATTTTATCAAAGACATATTGACTACCGAACAAATGTACATAGTTCTTTCGTAACTACACTTTTCTGTCCTTAGCATCTCAGAATAGCAAGGTCGGGTCACTGTCTTATGACTAGTTTTCGTAAAGATAAGTTATGGATAAAGTCCTTTATTAATTGTACACTGAACCATGATTATAAAATCTACTTAATATCAGTAAAATTCTCAATATTAAAATGCTGATTTATTAGATGTAATAATTTATTGTTCACATCTTATAAGCCGTTGAAAATGATTAAAATTAGCCATACAGGAATGATATTACTTTAATTGGTTGTTTTGATTTTTCTGAATCCGAGACTTGATGATATCTAAGATTTAACTATATCTCTTTTGTGATATTCTAAATTCTTCCGAAAAAGTTTTTTTGCACTGAGAATATTTGTCTTTTGATAGCCTTACACAACTATTATGACAAGAATATATTACTTTTTGTTGCTTACATAGTAAATGTCAGATGTATGATTTATTAGAGTATTGCGAAGTTTCACTTTATTGATTGATTTACCATTTATTTGAGTGTGAAATATAAACAAACCATTGGATTATTCTTTTTGTTTAAGTTATAGGAATAAGAATATAAACAGCACATGCTTCAAGATCTTTTTGAGATCAAGGGATACAAAACTTGAATAAACACTTTACTAAAGATTTTTAAATACATTATACATATATCTATTTATCCATATGATGATTCCATTTTGTAAATAACGCGTAATAAGAATAATAATTTACCTGGCTCCTTAAGTGGAAATGGTTAAAAACTTACTTGGTGTTGAGTAATGTTTGGATGTATCTTTCACCTTCTTCATACGTCGGAATGGATGTAAAATGAATCAATAATATAAATTTATAGCCCTGCTTAAATGATTGCCTTACAAAAAAAGATAATTGAAAACTTGTAAATGTTCTAAAAACATATATTTATTTAGGTATAAAATATTAAATAACTATATAAATTAAAATGTATTGTTTATTCATTAACTCAGATATGAATAATACTTTCGATGGTTTCGGCGGTAACTTTGTGGAAGTTCATTTTAATAGAAAATTTAAATTAGCTTTGATTATTCCACGTATTGTGTTACTAACTGTGACACGTGTTTTGCCTCTTTCATTAAATTTTCAGTAAATAAAAAGGGTTTAAAGATGAATAGTTAAGAATTTTTAGAAATTAATAAAACTCTTAACAAAAAAGAAATATTATTAAATAATATTCTTAATAGCACAGGTGGTTCCCCGTTACTCAAATTGTTTCCAATTAATAGAGTAATCGCAAACCTAGCTGATTGATTGCAGCTCATTAGTTTAATAGTTTGTAATGTTTATCGTCATTAGTAGTATGATTAAATTTGTTTGCACTGTTTCGATTTTATAATCCCTTCTTTGCTTCCCTTAAAAAAGAAAAATCCCAATCTGATTGATTACAACTCATTAGTATCATTAGTATCATTATCTGTTTGCTTTATTTCGATTCTACACCCCCTCCTTGCTTCTCTTAAAAGGAAAAAAACCCAAACCTCCATTTTGTAATTTTATAATTTTAAAATGTTAGAATCAATCTTGCTTCATTACTTAAGCAAACTTTGCGATAGTAAGTCTGAAGATGCCTCTGAAAGAAACAAAACACGTGTCACAGTTAGTAACACAATACGTGGAATAATCAAAGTTAATTTAAATTTTCTATTAACTCAGATATGAACTAACATTCCAACATGATAAGTATGTGCCCTTAAATGGACGAAAGTTTTTATCGTTTTTTCACTCCTAAGAAATATTGCACCACCTCTTAGACATTCAACAATAATTATTAGTTGATGACGTAAATTAAAAAACTATTATTAATAAGCTATGAGAATTAGACTGTTATATGTGTGAGCTGTAATTATTGAGTTGAAAACAGGAAAAAAAGGGACTGAATAAAAGAATTCGAAATTTTATGACGTCTGTTTTTGGCACTTCTCAATTTCTTCTGTGGTTTGGTTTACATGCATACTTTAATATTTGTTAGGAAAATTTTCCGCCAATTTTCATGAGTTTTCTTTTCATAGTTTCATAAAAAATGTTTGTCTTCTTATTGTGGTAGCCACATCATTTAGTCGCTTTTAGCCTGCTTAAACTCTATGAATAATATTTGTTAGGTCCATCAATTATTTAATTAATAAGTGGCAGTTGATAAAAAAAGACAATCAATGATTTTAATGTATATGTTACAGTAAATGTATGAGCTTAACCAATCTATAAATTGACTTGTCAATATGTATATCGTCCATTTTGGCCAATTACACTTAAAAATAACCACAAGTGCATTCATAGTGTTACCAGTGTAGCCACTGTCGGTTATGTTTTACTGTCATTTGATATTTAACATAATCTCAAAAAATTAAACATCTTGTTGCCATGGTCGCCATCTATTGATTCAACATATCTAACTTAACCTAAGTCGTAACTTCATTTATATTTTGACTAGCGCTGGTATACTAATATAACATAAACAGTTTTGTCATTTCTACTCCATCTAGCACTCACCATGAGTTTATACGCTTTTTAGCTTATTTATATACTGACTAGTCAAAAAGTGACCTGCAATTTTTTTAAATAGACATACTTGTATTATCCGTGTATTATTGATAAATAATATATCCGAGATATCATAAATGGGTGCTAAAATATCGGATTTATATTAATTTTGTGGAAAAAAAACATTATGGTGGTTCACGAGATTTAGCTTGCTTACATCAGTAGTTCAGAATATATTTTGACAACATTAAAGATACTTGAAGTTTGAAAAGATTCATTTGAATTAAACGTACCGGAAAAAGGATATCACAGCCAATGGGTAAACAAAAATAAAAAAAATGTAATATCTTTAATTCATTTTATTTTTGATAAAAATCTGATTTTTTTACCTGGTTAGATTTAACAATATTCCATTGCACACACTATAAAATCAATATTACAAATCCTACACGTATTTTTAGGTAATATAGTGTGCTTATAGTATATACATATATATTTTAAATTGAAATATAATCCAATAGTAGACAAATATTTCGAGGACATACATAAAATATGCGAAACACGTAAATAACTGACCAAAAGAACAAATAAATTATTACCCAGCAGGCAAAAAATACACTCGTATAAATAAGAATTGACTTAAAAACAATTGACTAGGTGAGTTCGCGTATAATTCCAAAGTACTATATTAAAAAGATTTTTGTTAAAATATTAAATAAAGATTAAGGTACATATACAAAATACATAATTTTCTTTAATACAAGAGACAACATAATTTTAAAATAACATATAAAAAATAAAATGCATCAGGCAATTGTTAAGCTAGTTTTTATCGACTCCAAGTTCTTCTGTAGTAGAATTTTGAAGGCTGAAGGATGGCTTGCATCGTTTGTTCTGCTTCTGACATATACATTCTGGATGCGCAGCTTCGGTTTCAGATGTTTTCCTTTTACCTTTTAATAAACATCATAATATTCTTTTCAAAAAATAAGAAATTTATTTGAACTATGAAAATCATTACCAATACTCAATTACTCATTGCTAGTGTTGAAAACTATTTTTTAATGTCATAAAAATTGCATAAAAATAACGATAACATTTTAAGCATTGAAAATGAAAGGAGATGAAATAATTTTAAACAAAATTATTCAATTGTCTTAAAAAATAAAATAAAAAAAGTTGTAAAAGTTAAACAAAAAAATAATACAAATGCTAGTATAATGTTAATCAAAAATGAAAATTATTAGCAAAATATAGAGGCGGAATGATATCATTGACAATTAATACGCCTAAAAACCTACATTTTGTCAAAACCTAACAAAAATAAGTATATGTCATATGCTTAAAAACATACAAACGTATCTAGATTTTCGCAGTTTTACTGGAACGTGCATCTTTAAACACAAAGATTGTTCAAAATAAAATAAATATGTGCAAAAAATTCACTTTATTTTCAACAATCCTTGTTCTTAATGATTTATACTTCAGTAAAGCTGGGATATCTCATAGCAGAAATAATACAGATACGCCCTTAGCATGTAATAAATAATAAGTCATTTCACACGATATGTGATGTTTAATAACTCCAAAATCTCGAAAAAACATAAAAAAACGACTGATTAAACTTAAATGAATTGCAGAGTCCGATACATTTAATATCGAGTTGCTAAATTTTGTTAGGATATCGTTTGTTACTCGGATTGCAAAGTGGAAATATCGGTTTTGGTAAAGTATTTTTGAAACGATGTTCCAATATATCATATTAAACATGACTGTATAAATCAAAGGTAGATGGAAGAAAAAGTAAATTTCTATGGACTGATCCAATATATATATGGCAACATTTAAGGATGACATTATTGAAACTCACTCATTGTGGCATCCATATGGGTGCAGCAATACTTGCTGTGATCAATTTTTTGACAACATGTCAAATCACAGCATTTGAATTCTTCGATTGCAATGGTGTTTGTCTGAAAATAAAATAAAAACGACGGCTGCGTAAGCAAGAAAAAACACATATTTTTCAAATACTCACCCATAACTTTCTTATTTTAACCAGTAAATTCAACTGAATTATGATAAAATTAACTATTAAGAACTTATTTACTAAGCACACCAATGGTATATGTTAATAAAACAATAATGATGAATATAACTGAAGTAAACATATATCTTAAACTTGTTTTCAAATGTATATGCAATCATTTAAATGTTATCTTTTACTCATAATAACACTAAGCTAGGGATTTTCTTTTAGCTAATCATCAAACAAATAGAACAATCTAAAAAAGATTGCCATTGACAGTAATGTGATAGTTAAAAAGCGAAAGAAGGTTTATTAATACAATAATACATTTTTGCAACTGACAAAACAATCAATCATATTTTATCGAAGTCGAGAAGAGTTTTTTTTTACAAAAATAATTCTTAGAAATACACAAAAGAAAAACTAGACGATAATGAAAATATTTTTAGAAGAAATATAATACAATAAATTTTTCTTCGCTATTCGGACAAGAACAAAGTGTTGTTGGATATAGCTTGACTATATTTTAGTTTTTCATATGAGTAAATCGGTTTCGGAAGAATCAAAATATAAATCACAAAAAGTGTGAAAAAACTATTTTATTTCAACGGGAAAATAAAAACGTGAGAAGAGCTGCCCTAAAGTTGTCATGTAGACACCGATCATATTATTTGAATGATAACGTCTGAGGCACATTTTTAAATTTTATATATTTTTGATCAAATAGTATACATATTGAGATTTGCTGTTTTGACCTGAACCAACTCGGTGAATAGTGAACGTTTACCTGACAGTTAATCCGTTTTTTTATTCTGGAACAAATAACGCAAAGCCAACTTATAATAAAACCGATTTGAACTTATCAAATGCCTTTCGTTGAATCACTTAATAATGCTAGTGGACATAGTAAAAAAATGGAACTCTTAGCGTAGAAAAATTCGTTGCAATTTAATGAAAAAATTCTGTGGGTAAAATATTAATGCGTATTTCATTTATTCATAGCCCCAGCGGAAGAATATTCAAATAAGGTTTTCGAAGGACCACGATTACGATTAATGTTTTTCTTTCAAGAATGTTTTTTCGGAAAAGTTTTCAATTTGTGTTTTCTTTGTGATTCTTTATCGCGTTTGAACATTGCGCGTTAGACTGAAAGTTTATTTTTTATTCATAAACGAATCTACAAAACGCAATCCTGCATAAAAAAAACAATCAATTTGAAATTAAAAATACTAGACGATGTCTACGGACAGTTTGTATTTGAGTTGTGAACCTAATTTTAATTTTTAAAAGCTCAAATATTATTTTACAACAACAAGCCAATCCAATAAGAGTACACGTGATCATATAATGAACATAAAACCACCTCGTGAAAAGTTGCTTAAAATACTTTTAAGGTGTTAACTGTCAATATTTGGTGGAGAGGCAATATATAAATTGTTGAAAAAGTACAAATGATTGTTTTATTCTTTGAATTTCAATTTTTATAAATGAAATATTTCCAGTTTAAGCGTCATTTACTTTCATATCTACATATTTTTAAGAACTATTTTTTTGTCTAACTTTTAATTTTATTTAACATGAATATTTAATTGAATGTCGTATGTATTATAAATTTAATAAGCATTAACATGGTGAAAATTCACTACATTCATTTATTTATAATAGCAGTTTATTTTGGTGGAAATAAATACATTGGTTTTGGTTTTGCAGTATTATCCACTTTAATACAACAATTTATTGCGGCATTTTTATGAATAAACGTTGAAATAGCTCTTCAAAATAAGTGGTTATAATATAATACATAAAAACGAAAATCTCTATTCTGAGCACGACAAAAATGGGTATTTTTCGTTCACTAAAAAAACAACCAACATTTGTTTTTTTCCCATTACGTAAATATACAATTCGATCAGAAGTAAATTCAACAAATATTTGTTGATTTCTTATAATGGCATGTTCAAATATATATTTTATATGCTTATTTAACGTAAGTTTTGGGAAATTTGGAATTGATTCATCATGTTCGGAAATTCACGAGCTGCTCTTTCAATTATAATGTAAAATAATTCAACTCATAAGATATTCGTCTTTCGCACCGAGTGAAAGAAGAAAAACAACCCTTCCCCGTTCTTAATTTCAGATCTTGATGAATTGAATAATTTCAATTCATTGATTTTAATACGTTAATGCCAAACAATAGAATAATGCTGAAGATGAGAAGTATTTCAAACCAACTAGCACAACCACATTGCATTAATAAACATTTAAATTCTAAATATGAATTGAAATAATTATGATCGTTTTATTATTCTTCTAAAGGTTTTTTACCTAAAGAGTAATATTGTTGGCCATGAACTCTATTTTAACCATTTAATGTGAATAAGCATTTAGGAAAATAGATTATTTTACAATAAAGGCATTTTAATTATAATGAAAACATAATATTATACTCACAAAAGTAACGTAGGTGCGCTGTAAATCTTACCTTAAGTGACTATAAATCTGCAGGAAAACTAAATTGTTTCACTCGTTTGGAGAAAATTAACTAAAATGAGATAGAAATTTGTATCATTATCTAAACTTTTTTTTGAAAATTAAGATACGAAATAACAATAAAAACCTAAAAAACTTTAATCAATCTGCACAATATTTTACTGGCAAATCCGCTTAAAGCACAAAATGTGACACTCGGTCCGAATTTATTCATGAATTTGGTTGTAACGCCTTAAAATCAATTTGTTTTCCCGTAAAAAGTGTAGATGCTGAAAATTTATAATAAATTAATTTTCTAAAATTTAAAAAACCATTAAAAAAATTAGTTGTAATAAATGTGTGTGTGTCTCTGTATTTTAGTTTTTAAATTTTAAGTAAGTAAATAAATAATAAATATGATTTTTTGAAATTTTTATCGTATAAAAATATATGCTAAAAATAAACACTTTTATTTCTGTAAGACACTAAAACTGAAAAGGAATTCGCAAATACTAAATTTTTAAAAAATATTTTTGAAAAATGCAGATCTCTAAGTATTATCTAATAATACTTTTCTCACCTCTGATATGGTATACATTGTACAATAAAGTCAGCCTTTGTTTTGTGGTAGTTTGTGTGTACTAAGTTAATATCAGAAGAAAAAAATACCTTCGTCACCGGTGACTTTATACCGGGAAACAAATGTTCAACGAGGTCCAAAATCTTGCACATAATGGCATCCCATAAAGATAATCCGAAAGGCGATATGAATACTATGATTATTCCTCCGATCGCAAAAATAAGCTGTACTAGTTTATCCAAGCACGGGATGACTATCTGAAATGAAAAAAAGTAATTAATAATGCTAATACAATTTTAAATAATACATAGGGAATTTTATTTCACCATAATTTAATTTTTTAAAATTGTATCTTTCGACGTCAAGCACCATCTGTTGATAGTTTTGATAACACTATAAATACATTTTGAAAGTTGGGCTTAAAGTTTTCTGGTTTGTACTGCTGATTTTAAACAATTTCTTGAAACTAGCATATAAAATTCAATATTTTTTAGCTTTCAGTAGGGACTTAAAAATGTTATCATCTATTTTTATAAAATAATTCTACCACAACTTAATATGATACATTTAATGAACCATAATCCCTAACATGATAGTTAATTTTTATCAAAAACACATGTATCTTTTATTTTATAATATTTTATTCACTAGAATAGAACAAAAAATGTGTTCGTAATGTGTTAATAATATAAGAAAGATAAGTTTTACACAACCGTAAACGGATTGGATAAAAAAAATAGAGTGGGACAATTTCTGAGGACTCCTGACTCCACTTAAAATAGTTTAGTTCACAACTCTGACTCCAAACTCATGAAAATAAACGATGTTTTTTTTGTTGCAGCTTAGTTAATACAACAGGCTTTCTAATAAAGAAAAACGATTTATAGTTCAGGAATGTTATCCAGTTGTAATTAAACTAGGAAAGAATTCCTTCTTTTTCATGGATTAGTTCGGAAAACGTGCCGAGACTTTCGAAAAGAAAATACTTCGTCATGTTAGTATGTATGTAATTGAAGAAGAGTAGAGAATACTAAACATTATGGTGTTTTATTATATGTTCAATAGTGCGTTACGTAAGCCTAAATAACTTCCTTATCGAACAACAATTATAATTTACTTAGTTATTTTATGTATGAACGAGAAACATAATATTAGTATACAATAATTTAAGAAATAAACAACGTGTCCGTAATTTTGTGTCATTTGTTCTTTCGGGAAAAGTGACATGTTTCAGTTGTTTTTTTAAGCAAACAAATGAAGAGACTTAAAGCTCTTATCCATAAATATTTTAAAAAATCAAAAATAATCCCCTTTTAATATTTTATAGACGATGAGCATTTATTTATTGTGCTTTGTATAAATACTTAATTGATGTATATCGAGAGTACAAGAATGCAGCTCTTAAATTGATACTAGAAAAATCATCTGAGAACAAATTTAAGTATTTTCATAAGATTATTTTCATCTTTTTTACTCTACTCGTTGTGTTACAAACTGTAATACGTGCTTCGCTTCATTAAGAAGCATCATCAGACAGAACATCGCAAGTTTTACAAATGAATAGCTAAAAAAGCTTTTGTAATCTTTAAAAGTCATAATATAAATGAATGATTCGTAAATAATATTTTAAATAAGACATGCTGTTCACCATTATTGTTTTTTTATTAGGATTTACAGCAGTTTATTTTTATATAGTACTATCAATTTTTGTATCTTACCCCTCATGCGTCCAGAAAAAAAACCCCGACTTTTATTAAGTAATTTTTAATTCTATATAATTTATTAGTTGAGTCTAAAATTATTTCTAAGGTAAAATAACTTAAAAAACATATTTAAGCAATTCAAAATTATAATTTGAATAATATAATATTATGACATTAATATATGGATAAATAAAAGAGTCTTATTTATATATCCTTACTACTTTAAGTCGACGGATGATATATGAGCAAATTATTTTTGACACCACGCATACTGAAATCGAGAAAAGTAAATTTTGCAAACAGTTTTTTTTCTCGTCTAAAAAAATCAGAAGAAAAAGTCTTATAAAGGAATTTGATCTCGTAAATCGTCTGGGAAAGTACTTCAATAAATTATCGCGGCTATATTTGGTGCCAAAACTTAAATAATAGAGACCTGTGGGATGAACTATTCGACATCGAATAAAACGGTATGGAAATAGTTTGAAACAGTTCAAAGCATTTCCCCTCGTAAAAGGAATTATTCAAACCAAAACTTGAAAAATTCCAACGATAGTGGAAGTATTCGAGCTATTTTTTTTTAACAAAAGACGTGTGTAGTATTTTTACTATATGTTTATTATTTATGGTTGATATTAAAAAAAGGTGTTTTTTTTTGAAAATATAACAAAAAATACCCGTTTATCAAAATAATTTAATAAAAGGCCGAGTCCCTAATTAATGTATGTAAATTATATAAAACAGCTTTTATGGTAAAACTGCTAACGTCAGTATCAATTTAATGCCGTTTTGTCGCTACAATTACAATGAGACTATTTATAATGAGTCATTTTTTTTCTCCCACAATAACTTGATCTGTAAGCTGAATGAATCAAGAGCAGTAAAAATGATGTTTATATAGAAAATAACAGTAATTTTTGTTTGTCCGACCAACTAAGTAATTTTATAAAATATCAGAGCCATTGATCATATTAAAGTGACAACAAGTACACAGTCAATTTGAGCATTGATGATAGTGAAATGGTAAAATATATATTATGAATACATTACATATTTCTTTTAATGATTTGTATATTCTTCAATAATCTTGAATTTCAATACAAATGAGATGTCTTCTATTTTCAATTGAACATTTACTGTGATATGGTGACATGTAAATAAATACTGGATTTGATAATTTCAGAAAGTTTTATAGCACACAAAAAAAGAAAACTTTTTTCAATTGGCATACCATTTAAAAAATGTAGCCGACTGATTCATTAAATATTTCCTAAACAAAGCTTTAACGAAGCTTTTAAGTCTGCACGTAAGTAAATTGCTAAGTGATTTAGAGCACACTGTGAATAATTAAGCAATCCACCATTTGTCTTTATTTCGTTGGAAAGGAAATTAGCGCAATTTATTTGAAACACATTTCTACCAACTAGAAGTGATTAATTATTACATGTATTGGAATTTAGAATGTTAATTATTTAAGAACTAAAGAAACAATTATGTACATATCTTAAGTCTAAAAGTGTTATATTATCTAAGATGTGATTAGGTTAACAGAATATATTTTGAGTAAACACACAAAACTAAATTTGTAAATAAAAATGTTTTCATGAAAATAAATAAAAACAATTGTATTATTTCAACCGTGCTCGACCTTTTTTTATGAAAACTGGTTGATATCCAGTCACTTAAGCCATTGTATGAAGCTTTATACGATATTTACTAATAATGAAAATTTATCTTTTTTTAAATTAAATAAACTAAAAAAAAATACAGTTTTAAATAACATACGAAGTAGTTAAATGAGTAAACTTATCTATTGAACTTTTAAGTACAATCACGTCTTTGATTAGTGTTTTGGTGGATTGCTTATTTTTATTTAAGGGACATAATACTATTGTAGAGTGTATTAACTGTTTTCGCTTCACTTTTTAAGTTACTTTAAGACATGTATAACATTAAAACACATCTAACTCACGTTTTCCTAAAATACCACTTGGCTCACTTCACCTATGATGTCGATATGAGACCGTAATCAATTTAATAATGGTGATAATCAATTATTTTTAAATGAATAACCACCAACTCATGTCAAAAATTGTACCCATTACAAGTAGCAATGACCTTAATAAAAGTCGGTATAAATAATAGTAACTATAGAATGAGGGATGTTCATTTCACCAGGATTTGAGTCTATAGCTTGCTGGTGCTACTTTGTCATATTATTTCCTCGAAGCTTCCACAGTTAGAACAATTATCTCCAGCCAGTGACGTCAGTAAAAGTTTGACTGTGATTAGCAAACACATATAAATAGCTGTTCGAAGTGATGTCTTGTGATCCCGTTGGGAACAGTATCGGACAAACAGTTTACGTATTATTGGTACATAAGGTGGCGAAAATTGTTTATAGAGTAGAAAATTGAACTGTCAAAATGACAGGGATGGCGTATGGATAAGTGGAGTAAGGAATTAAGTATCCATTTGACATATCAAGTATCAACCAATGAAAAACCATTTCTAAGATCGGAAAATATTTTCGGAAAACCTGCCAAAGTGCTTAACACGTTATCATGTGAAGCATGATATTTTTTTTCTATTATGACCAGCTAAGAGAATATTTTTTTTTACCCACGATATTTGAGCGATATCTGTTGGTGTGTGCTTTGAGATATAAAATAAATTTAACATTTTCTATTTAATATAAATTATAGAAAATTAAATGGAGTATGAATAAGCCATGTACATCATATACATATGTTAGGTGTTAATCAAAAACACTTTACTTATTCTTACTAGATAAGCTTTACTTTTTGGTTACAAACAACGAAAGTCCAATCAAATTTCGGGTTAATAAAGTTCTTAAAATTAAATTGAAAGCTCAAAAATTTTCAACATTTATTTTCGAATTATACAGCAGTATAATGAAAAGGAGATTTATTGATAAATTTCATTATTTTAATTTTAGTATTGATTTCACCATAAAAATAATACGTCCTACATTAATTCGTTAATTTGACGATTTGAAAATTATATACAAGGAAAACTGTAAGTTAGTCGTTCAAAATTCATACATAATCATATATCTCAACGCACCCGTGCATCGTAAATAATCAAAGTGCTGTGTTGTGCATTACAGACAGTCAAATAAACCAGGAAAAATATTTTATTTTTTATACGGCAAAAAAGAAAACTGTACTGCACGGTCATGGAAAGATGTATTTGAATTTTATTTTATTAAATGAAAAGATTCATCATTATTAAAAAGTTTTATCAAATTTAAAAACAATATAACCCATACGTTTACATTGGACGATATAAGTGAATTTTTCATTTTATTTTTGCGCTATTTGGCCCCTTTTGCTAAATATGGATAGTTCATATGACGAAAAATAAATATTGCTGACGATGCTATACATTAAAGGAAAAATTATAGCATATGCGATATTATTGTTGACCATAAAAACTGTTCATCTATCATATATAACATGTAGCCATATAAATACGCCTGGACGTTAAAAGCTTGCTGTAATTGGAATTTTCCGCAGGATTTCACCGATTTAAGTTTTTTGATAAAGCAGAAAGTTTTCCCTGACGTATCAACGATTCGATGCTACCATTAATTTTACAAATGTCATCCATGCGAAAATATACCCGGGCAGAATTTTCAATTTCAAAAAGGAATTTTCAATTTTATTTATACTTGGGCATGAAAAGTGAAAGAAGTTTTTTTCAATTTAAATTTTAAAATAGTCGTACATGCTTACTAAATATGTAAAAATGTTACCTAATTTTTGTAAAGAGCTATAGTTTATCAAATAAGCTTTTAAAATTAGACTATTTTTAAACTTACTTAAGAATTAAATATTTAAAGCAAAGCAAGTATATTTTTTTTTAAATTTAATACAAACTTTGTTAGGTTAATAGTTTAATTTAAAAAATCATAACGTTGTTTCGTCATTATACTAGTCTTTATGAAATGTGATAGTAACATTCATAAAATACATTTTTTTTACATTATGAAACAAATATATTTCATTATACACATCCGGCAACCATCCAAACATAACGTATAAAATTTGAAAAATAAAGCTTCAAATAATAATGATTTACTACGGATACTAAATCGTGAGTGTAAATATGATATCTAGCTTGAATGAAAAAATACTTTAGTTTCTCGTAAAGAACATAAATCCAGTCTTTTAGCTATACGAGTTTATTATACCTCACCCTAAAATTATACCCGTATAATAATTTATACCCCCCTTTTTTAATGTCATATTTTTTCTCAGCAATGAATTGAATTTAGTTTTGGATATACGGCACAGGTGAACTATAATATTAAACTTAGATGATATAACAAATGTTCATATCATGCAAAGAATTGTTTTAAGAATAAAACAAGTAAAGTACTATTTTCTATGAACGTACATACAAAAAATGTGTATTATAATATAATTTAACTAGCTGCAAATTAATCATTTCTCTGGCAAGAAGTTTAAGAAATAGTAGTCAAAAACTTTGGTAAGTTCGTTTAATATATTTTTATTTTTATGTGAATAAGATTATAGTGGATAGTTTTAGTTAAATATTTTATTGTGTCAGATAAGACTGCTAAACTTCGTTAATTGGTATAACGCAGAAAATAAAAAAGATTAACCGATGAACGTCAAAAATATCGTTGAAGAATTTTATGTTTATGGTTATTTTTTTATTTCAATTCTTACTGTTAATTCTTTCACAAAATTGTATATGCAAGAATTTTCTGTTGTTTTAATTTGAATATGAAAGAGATATCCTTATTCGTAATTGTTATTCCCATTATTTAAAAGATTTTCAATTGCATGAAAGCAAGAAAAATCTGTATTCATAACATACATAGTTTGGAAATAAATACAAATTGAATAAGCGCACGTTTTTCGTTTAGACATTAGAAGTATTTCGAAATCTAAAAAAATATCTCGATCCATTCAAAGCGATCTATCTTGTGTACACATACGAAATACCAATATATCCAAGATATTCCTAAAACTATGCAACCCCTTAATAATTGTAAAAAACTCAACAGTAATACAACATTTAAAACAATAAATTTAGATTATAATAAATACAAATAATGACTTTGTATGAATAATGCATTTTAAAAGTAGACATTTTTTGACAAAACGAGAAAGTGTTGTTGTTTACGTAAAAAATACTCAATTGTGATTTTTACATATAGTGATTATCGTCATATCGTGATGTAAGTATAAGTATATATATATATATATATATATATATATAGTATTAAATATTTGTGTTACATCAAATTATCGAAATTTAAAAGAAAATACAGCTTTATTTCTCTTTTATAATTCACTTTTTCAATCATTCTTTTTTTATTTATGATACAAACTACATAAAAACGTCAAAAAAAAATATTTTACAGAAACCCATCTTATTGCCGAATCACCATATCCATAGAGTTGCTATTATTATAGTTCATATGTTTTATAAGGCGTACCTTCATGGTATTATTTTTCAGATTACGAGAATTTACAAGTAAAACTTCAAAAATTCAATTTATGTTTTTTTTTATAAGATTCCAAAATAACAGTGGTTGTTACAAAAATTAATATTTAATATTTAAAATAATTAAAATAATAGAGTTTTTTTTGAGTAAAGATAGTATCGACACATTGGTGTCTATTTTAAACTTAGAATGGAAATATAGATAGTTGCACTGTTGCGTCAAAAGTATAATAAAATCATCCTTAAAATTTGTTGCAGTTTTACACCAAAAAAATGTATATTAATACAAGTAGCTGATCTCGTACTTTAAACAAAAGAAGAAAGACGAAATAAACATCTTCTTTTGAAATTGTGACTGCATGTATTTTTTATGTTTTATTAAAACATGCTTTGAATATATCTTCTTAATTTGGTTTACAAATAGCGGACACCATAGTGAACCCTGGGAAAATAGTAAATGTTCGCAAAAGGTGCCCGCAAAGTGCACCGCGTAAAAGCTTTCGCAGTCGTAAACTGCACGAATAAGCTTTTAGAAAAGCATAAGACGTTGTCTAGACGCGACGCCTGCACCAGTGTCGGCACCTGCCAGGTAGATTGTGGTTGTATTGCAGCTTAAAGCGTTCCGTTGCACTTTCATCTAAAGCTTATTAGATCAAAAACAATCGAAGATAACAATCTATGGTGGTATACGAGATTGGTAACATAACATTATTTTTAAAAGTTATATTTATGCAGGAATAGCAAAAACCATCTTCAATGAATATTTAAAATCATAGAATTATTAAAAACATATTTTTTCTAATATTTATCAGTTTGAATAGCTAAAACAATTAAATTGTTAATTTGGAACTTGACAGTTTATCGATACTAGTTGCTTAAGATTTATATTTTAAAGAATAGACAATTCTGAAACAAGTGAAAGTGAAACAAATTTCAATGAAAAAATTTTCCCGGTTGAAACGTATTCTTACTCTCCAATCATGTCAATATTAATAGAGATTCGTTATAAAAAAAATATTTAAATTTTCATACAACGATTCATGTCTTGCTTATTTGTTTTTCCGCCGAGGCTTACTTTTTTGTTGTACGGAATATTAAGCAATAATATTTTTGATTTTTGATTAATTATTCTAACTAGATTGAAAACATATTACTCTCGCATCGCTGCAATTCTATTAGTTCTAAAATTATTTCGTTTATTTAATTACAAGTAGGTCTGTTTGAGTTTGCAACATGGTTCGCTATAAAAAGACGAAAGAAGCGAGAGACAGAATTATACTTTTGCTATATTTAGGTGCTGCAGAAATTTTGATAATAATTGGCTTTTCGATAAAAGCATTTTAAAAGCCGTAGTTCTCTCGGCGTAGTCGCTTGCAAAAAAGGTGATAATACAGACAACTACAAAATCGGTTTATTTTTAGAATCAGTTATTTAATTATAACGTTACCAGTGGTCGTACATGTTACCGTTGGACCACTAAAGCGTTGGATCGGCAGCGATCTTAGCACTTCAGGGATAAGTCGTAGAGAAACGCTGGTAATTGGCTATAAACTGAATAAGAACGTGCTATCTTGACTTTATTTATTAGAGGTAACCTATTCGTTCAAAGCCAAAGAAAATCTATCTACTGTTCAAATAGATTCATTTTAATTGTTTTGAGTATTAATGTTATAAAAATAAATAAAAGTTATTTAATGTAAATTGAATCAAAATTTTGATTGATATTTTAAAATTAATATTTATTTTATTTTTTTCCATTTCATTGACTGGTTTTTATGAATTTAAGAATGTAACAAATATAAAAAATCTAGTGTTTGTGAGTAAAATGATATGTTGTTTTCCTACTATTTGTTTTGTCTTTTTATTTATTTACATACACTATTGCTTTAATTAAATATTGCAATACATTTGATAATTGAGGCATTTTATTAAAAACATCCTTTGATAACAAGAAATAAACAAAACAACACATTGTGCTAAAAGACAAGACTTCATAAAAAACTATAAGCTAAATCCAATCGATTTCCGCCCCCTCATAATCAAAAATAATATCCAGAAGTGGATACAAATTGGTTGCAAATATGAAAAAAGTACACATTGCTCGAGCACAACAAAATTACTTATTATAATTTTGACATCAAAAGTGCTTTTTTATTACCTTACGAATGGTTACTTGCACACGTTCCCACGTTTTTATTGGCACCTGAGGTAAAATTATTCGTGCTTAATAAGCTGTATTATACCGACGATGCGCTATCGCATCGCTAACAACATAAATAAAAACATAAGCTCCTGCTATCTTCATAAACGAAGGGCAGCAATACACATACCAATACAAAAATCATAGAATTATCGAGGAAAAAAATGTTGTGGGATAAACAATCGACGTAATTTTCCAAAAAAGAACGATTTGAAAAAGTATGATAATTTAAATTTACACGCCAGAATTACTTTTACTTAACCAATAATGTTGAAAGACTCAACATTGATGCATTATAAGGGTAAAAGATTTATTAGTTGAACGATTATAATATACGTTTAAACAAGTTTTGTAATTGCTGATGATCTTTTGATCTAAAATAATGATGAGAGTTTTAGTATTTGGTTTGTTGTATTTTAAACACAGTAATCAAGTAATGAAGATATGACTTGCATTGTTGAGTGATTTAAGGTTGTACAAATAAAATTGCCAATTTTGCAATGTGCTCATAATTACAATAAATATAAAAGAATTACTATTTCAGACATTATAGAAAACGTTCTTACTTATTTAATTTTAAAATGTTTTCAATTTTGATTGTAAATGTATAGTATTTATTTGTAAAATGTCCTTATATTTTTGCTATAAATAATTAAAAGTCATTCATTTACAATTTTATTTGTATCATTACTTGTTTTTTTTCTTATCCAGTTATTAGTGTTACTATTTTGTTAACATAATCCTGTATCAGTTGACAATGCTTGCGATGAGCAAAACCAGTCCTGATCTATAATAAATAATGTAGAATTAATGCATTTACATTGAAAACAATAAAATAGAATAGAAGTGATAAAAAAATGTTTTCACATTTTATTGTTGCTAGCGAAGTCCTGGAAGGATATTATAAATTAAAATACTCAAAAAAGCTTGACTGTAAGCCAATAGCCTGCTGCTTGGTTTTTAAAGAACTTTTAAAGAAGAAGAAAAT
Organism: Himalopsyche tibetana; assembly: GCA_030503985.1. NCBI lineage: Eukaryota > Metazoa > Arthropoda > Insecta > Trichoptera > Rhyacophilidae > Himalopsyche > Himalopsyche tibetana. Next base: position 21,234,731 of record JAPJYX010000005.1, read on the forward strand.
TTTTAACATATTTGGAAAACGTCACATACACAAATGCCCATTGATAAACAATTAATGCCTACCGTATCATGCAAAGGAATCATAAAGCTAAGAAGTTTATGTTATGTTGTTGATAAGATTCGAAAAGAATGTTTAAACATGCCAAATATAAAGTTTACTTTACTTACTATTGAGAGTGCTTTAGCAATCATTTTTTCTGTGAATATTATTTATAGTTACGAGACATCATATGATAAATGTTTTCCCATTTTTAAAAATGTATTTACAAGTTGAAATAAATAATAAATCTTATTTGATATCTTAAAATTGTCATATTTCTCAAAACTCGAGAATTTTATTGTAAACCTTACTTTTTCTTATAAAGGTTACAGCAAACAATACAAGAAGAGCTCTACACAAAGTTATTGAATCATAAATAAGCGATTAACGTCACGCCATTAAAGATAATGTTTTGAGATTTTTTCGTTGAAGTAACCCAATACAAATAAATAATGGAAAATGATGTGAAAGAGATTTTTTTTGTCATACAAAAACTTTCACGAAAACTGTTGAAAGCTTGTTCATAAATTTTACCAACACGAGGCAATATATAAAGCTCACGCAGTCGTTAGTTAATTTTTTGTTTTAAGCTGTAAATAAACTTATTACAAAATGTTTAATTATTATAAATGTTTAGTTAAATAAACATATTAATTTAAGTAATTATGAAGTACGAATTTTTAAGATATGGTAAAATCCTTATCACCCGCGAGTGAACTTTTAGGTTTGTAGATTATCCGTACCAACACGAATTTAATACATATTTTAAAAAATATTCGCAATATATTTATCCTTTAATAGATATTTTTCTTCCGAAAATAAATATTACTCAGTTATTTCAAAACATTTATTAAAAATATCAACAATGATAATTTCACCCAATATTTTAAAATTGACAATATGACAAGAATTGAGTTGTTAAGTAAGAAACATACTCACAAAAAATGCTATAGGGGAAATAGACATTTTTTTTTATTTTATGTGAACAAAAATTGGCGAAAAGCTACAACATTAAGATGTAAGTAAAATAATAAATTTATAAATTATGACTGTATTTGATAGTTTATGCAAAGTTCGTTTTATGTCCGAATTTAGAAATCACTATATATTGTCTATTTGATCTGAGAAATCATTCAAATGTTTTTTGTATGAATAAAATAAGCTTACTAATAATGTAATTCATTCCCGTATGTGCATGAAATTCAACATAATAATTTTAAAGGTATGTCTTTGGAAAATATTTGTTGATTTTAAGACACTAAGTGACTTTTTTAATTTATGCGAAATGAAAAAATAACCACTTTTGTTAATATAACTCAGTGTTGATCAAATTGTTAATTAATGACTTATTTTTCCAAGCCGAAGATATAACATAAATGGAACAGAAAACATATCTTTATCACCTTAAAAAGTAATCTTAAGAGGTATGTGAATTTTATTTACTAAAAAAATGAAAAATCAATAGAGAAATTACGAATGAAAAATAATCAAAGACACTAATTATAACATGGTTGTCGCCAAATAATTTTTACTATAAGCGAGAGAGAAAATCTTGATGCAATCTCATAAAAGGTACATATATATAAAGTAAAGATATGATTGTTTTACCCAACGAGCTTTGTCGTTTTCCTAAAGTGGAAAAATGCTTAATAGCACAATATACCAAACAGAGTCAAGAAACCTTCATACATCATAAAGGTGAGAAAATTGGCAGTCACCTGGGTTAGTTATCATAAATCTAGCAGGTGTCCAAAAGGCGAGAATATTACGTTTTAGCTTGAACACGTTTGCAGCGTTCATTTTTTTCTGTCTAGTGCATGAAAATATAGCCATAATTCGTTGTTATTACTAAAAACATTCTTATTCATGCCAGGAAAACATTGTTGAGAAAACAAAATGGTTTTCAATTTTAAAACATCATATTATCATTCATTATGTTGATCTACTTTTATTTTTTCGTCGTAAATATAAAGGATATAAAGCTTTCCTACTGTTTTGGTTTTGTAATCACCAAATTATATCATCGGTAAATAAAGTATAACTTAGAGCACGGAAGTCACGGGTTCGAATTCCAATACGAACAGTTTTGATAGATTGATTTTTTAATCGATTTACGGATTTCTGTCCGAAGGCATGGATGTATGTGATGTCTTGAATTCCTTCCTTCTCATTATATCATAAACAACGGGTGAAATGAGAGACCGATTAGCTAATCACTAGTCCTATCCTTATGTCCATATTCTTTTTGAAAATGAAAGGTTGAGCAATTGAATAACAAACAGTTATTAGCTCGTAGATTATTTTTTTGAGGTAATTCCTTTAGAATACCATAAGATAACGGAAAAGGATTTAAAATTTATCTGTAATGAGTTCATTCATATTGAAAATAAAATAAATAAACAACACACTCCTTCAACCCTTGCATTCTTTAAAATTAAATGTTCAGCGATCGCTTTGAAACATTTTTTATATATCGAAATCTATCATTAATGAAAATGATTTCGTAGAGTTCATTGTTTTTTTACGAGGTTTTTTTCTATGCGGGTTTGTGAAAAACGTATCAACTTTGTAAATCGGGATAAAGAGAGACTCAATGGTGGATATTTAAACTCAGTATACCTACAATATAAGTAGTGCGATAATGCAGTGCAGATATTATTTTAAAAGAGTTAATAAATTTAATAAAATAATAAGCCAAAAAAACATTTATCCCTCTCTCAATATAATCTTCAAATAAAAATATGTTTGGCATAACGACGTGTCCTAATAAACTTTTATTTGAGATGCTTTAAGCTCGCGATAGTTTCTACAAACGAGCTTCGTGATTTTATGCGGAACTAACAAGCGTCTGTCACGTAAAATATTTTTTAGCGACTCGTCTTGGAGAAAAATACTATTTTTTTCTTAGCAAAATAGTATCAATATTATTTTTTATGTATCAATGAAATTTGATACGAAAAATTCATTGCAATTTGTTGCTCAATATTTTAAAGAATCTTTTATACAATGCTGCGTTAAATCACACTACCATGTAAGTTTATTTTTAATTTGATTTTGAAGCATGCATATAATTTAAAAAAATCATTTTTTACTGTGTAACTGACCCACAGTAAAATTAAAAAGATATTTTTTGATTGTTGACAAATTTGCCGTATTTTTGTCAAAAATAAAAAAAATGTTACTATCAAATATATATTTTTTTGATAAGTTCGAACCAGTACTCACAATCAGTAGCGTAGCCATAATCTTTGTCAACTAGGTTTCTTAAGAAATAACACAAGATAATTTTAATAATTTACTTACATGAAAATAAATAACATGCGTAAATGTCCAGAGTTTTTAACCTCCGGGTTTCTATGGGGTGCATTTGAATTAAAATACCTTATTATTTCAACCATTCACTAAAAACCAAAAATATCTAGCTGATATTTAATGTAACCTACAATAATACGTCAATTAATACAATTAAAATATTACGCAACTTTGTACCCCATCGCTCCTCGATCCTAATTAAGCGTTTCGGTACTCGAGTGCTTAACTCAACCAATGCTAACACCTTGCTCGTAAGCTACTGACCGTTTAATTACTTATTTCATGACTATGTTTTCTAATTCTTAAATGAAACGTACATGGTACTTAGAGGTATGAATCAACTGAACCCAATGAGTTTTGAACAAAAACATTTTTTTTTTAATCAGTGCTTATGATTGAAAATCTATGCCTATGTCATATTTGTATTTTGTTTCGCTAAGAAGATCGGTACAAACAATATCCCTTTACTCCTTTTTAGTTTACGATTAGTTTTAAATTATTTCAGTATTGTTTCATATCAAAAATAAAATTAATAACACCTTTTTATTCAAGACGTACTACTAATAAATCATAACACAGTGTCATCATAACGTAACAGTTTAATTAATATAAGTCATGAAAGCCAAAAACTTTGAAAATGATAACCCACTGTATTCAAAAGTATATTTTTATGACAGATTATAAAGTACTGTTTTTTTTTTCTTTTTGAAGTCATAATTAAATATTATAAGTATGACATACTTTTACCAGACACCGTGGCATGTCTGAGTTTAAAAATTTTGTAAAAAAATTCACGCATAAAGTAAATATCACACGATATTTTACTTAGCCGTGGATAATAATTTGAATATTTGGAAACATCTGCGTGTCAGGGTTTATGATTATACTATAATATTTATTTTTTAATACATAAAACCATTTTGTTGACGCACTAAGAACTTTTATATAATACGTCATTACGAAGTTAAAAGCATAACAATATTTAACGGCCGATGTTCCTAAAACTTTTGGAAACTTTATTACTTATGATATTTTTCGAACAATAAAAGAATCTACTCATTCGTTAGGTAAATTGTTATTTATTTTTTAAGTATTTCAAAACGAAAATATTTATTATTTCTAGTACCGAGAAATATAAATTTTTCGCAAGTTCTTTTCTAGCCTCATCTCTTAATTTATAAGAAAAACTGAGACTGAGTAACAAGCAGTTCTCATAGATTATTTTACAATAAAAATTAAAAATTCCTATCGTATCCTGAAAGAGTATAAAAGTGCTTCTAAAGTACTGATAGAGACAGGAACCAACACTAAAATGAGGGGAAACCCCAACATCAGACGAAAGGGCAATTGGAGTAATCCATAAGGCCCTACAACTAAGTGTAAGACACCAACAAATGATATATTAAAAAAGTGTATAGTTTCACACTACAAAAGATTAATAACACGTTAATAAGTTTAAAATTAATATCCTTACTTATATGTTTTTTTTTTGGATAAAATATTGTTTGGTTGATTTTGTAAATTGTTTTAACTGCCAATAGTATAGTCTATAAATTAAAAGAATAACAAACTTTTTTGTACTAATTACCCATTTTTCAAAGTAACGATCAGAACAATAACTGATAATGCACGTGATAAAAGATAGTTTATTTTTTAATATAATGAATTTCCACCTATTATGAATAACGAATACATTTAAAGTGATACGATTGTAGTTCCTTTTAGTCAATTTTAATGTTTGAGTTCTAATGAATCACGAATCTTTTTATATTTATTAGATTTGTATATTGAAAATAATATAAAGTTAACTTTATTTTTATTTCTAGGAAGAGTATTTTAAAGACGTTATTTGACATGGATGATAAATAAATACAACGCTATGGTAGTACAAAGAATTTTCCTTAATGAAAGTAATAAATCAGGTATTTCGAAGAATAATAAACAGGAAAAAACCCGTTTTTTAAACTTTGTCCGGTAAACAAGAAAATTTAATAGCTGTTTGATACCAAATTCATTTAGAAATTTAATGAATCTCGTGATTTATTTATGCGGAAGAAAATACACAAATAATGATTAAGACTTATGACTAAAACTACAAAAAAGACTGAAGTGAATGTGTTCTAAAATATTTGAAAAAAAATCGTAAACTAAACTTTGTATAAATACAAAAAAAATTAAGCAATAAAAATCATTTAATGCAAACAACAATTAAATTGCTTAAATTATATACCACGTGGAAAAGAGTTTTCACATATCCAGGTGAAACTCATATTAACACAAAAAACTACACGAAAAAATACTTAAACTTCATCAATTTCCCCCATTTATTTGACATTTTGCAATGAGTTAGTTAAACAAATTTGCATGAAACAAAATTACTTATTAAATATGTAAATACTGCTTAAAACTTTTATATTGTTTAAGTTGCAAGTGTTTATTATAATATTTAAAATTTTCTGTATATTTTTCAGTGTTTCAGATATTAAAAACAAACAGTAAACGTTAGACGTCTAGGTAGACACTATTCTTTGTTCAAAAAATGTTATTTATGCAATTGATATCCATTGTCAAAGGTTGATTGTACAAACTGCACATGACAAATGCTGACTGCGTGGTCCAGTGGTTAACGTAATTGTCTTTGGTTCGGAGGTAACGGGCTCGAATCACAATACAGATAGTTTTTATAAATTTATTTTTAATTGATTTATGGATTTCTATTCCAAAGCATGGACGTATGTAATATCTTTAATTCCTTCCCACTTATTTTATCCTAAAATGGCTAACTAATAATTTTGTCCTAATCATATTTTTCTATCTTCTATCAGACTGAACAAACGAGTAACAAGCAAATCATCATCATAGAAACACATCTGTTGAGATTTTCATTTGGGGTCCAAATGCTTCACATTGGAAGCGGGCATGGTAAATAAATAAATAAAATACACCGAAATTATTATTAATCATCAAAACCGGATTCTCTCAGGTTCTGTTTTTTAATATTGATTCCTAACTCTAGAATATATTTAAATTAGCTTTTATCAATTATAATTTTCAGTGAATATGTAAAAAAATAATATTAAAAATATATATATATACATGCGCCAAACTCAATGCAATTTTTCAGACTCTGAACTAGACCATAAAAAAAGATTTTTTCGTTTTAATTCAGGTATCGTTTGCAACTGTAGAGATACTAATCGAATATTTAAAAAATTTCAGCCTATTTTTAGCTTTTCGATACTTGAATGATACTTGAGCAACTACTTGTATTTGTATTTAACGAAATATTTTTCATAAATGATTTGACTAAAATTAACATCATAATTACTTCAGGTTTCAAGAATAATAATAAATACTCCAAGCACTATTTTTTGCTTCACTTAACTCAGGCGTATTCAATATGACTTCACCATACATGAGTAAACATCTGAATTTTCCGTTATTCAGTAAATGTAAATATTTAAACTTACAAACATATATCTTAAACAAATTGTTTTACCTCACAAATATTATTTATTTATTTGAGTTATAAAGAAACAAAGCGTCACCTGAAAAAAAAACGAGAAAGTTTCAACAAATTCATAAGCTTCCAAAAGCAAAGTTTAATGATTCAATAACAAAAATAGTATTATGAAAGTAAATATTTTTTACATTATTTATGAAATAATTTTTATTATCGAGTATTTTCATAGATTTATTGTTGTATTATACACCCAAAGATTTATGTATACAGTCGTTTTTATTATTTTTTCTTTACAATGTAATATATTAGAAAATTGTTTGAAACATTTTTCATTCAGCTTGTATGGAAAGCCGTAATGCATTTGAGTGTCGACTTTCCGTGTAATTATAGTTGGCTTACAACCATTTAAAAACATATTTCCTGATATAAATACCAACGTGAAGAATTTAAATTGTAGGGCGTCAAGGGTGTAGTTACATCGTAAAAATCGTAAGAAATATTCCAGTGACGTGCAGAAAAAATGCAAAATTTACCGGTTGAATTTTATGTTATAACAGAAATCGTCGTGAAGCTACAATTATGAAAGAGTTTAAATTACTTATGGTTAAAGACAATTTACAATAATATATAGCAAATTGTTAATTTTTATTTTACTTTACTACCATTAAGATGTTTTAAGCATTTGAAAACTTGTGCCGTACACAATCGTGTGATCCAGGAAAGTAACATTAAGAGTTCAATAAAAAATATAAAATTGAAATATGGGAACAAAAACTCATGGCTCTTAAAAGTAAGAAAATTAACCATGGGCTCGATATTTCTAGTTTAAACTAAGACACGTGTTCTAGATAAACTTAGACACGTGTTCGCTTAACTATTTTTGCAACATGGGATAATCGCACAGAATTCCAAGAAATAATGGAACCAATAGTTATTACTAGAAAATTATGTTATAATTAAAGGCGGCTTATGTTTTATTACCAACCGTTCTGCTGAGACTAATTGATTTTCGAAAAGAGTACACGAAAGATTTTGACAAATGCTCCAAAACAATATATTTGAAATACGGAGATAATTTACTACAACGTCTTTTCTCCGTGGAAAAAGATATCGAGGTATCTGAAGAAAATATCGATGATGACAGTTTAAATATTCACAGCACATATTGCAGAACTGTCACTGAAAGAAGAATTAAATAGACAGATTACAAAAAAACAAAAGATTTCTCCATTAAACACAAAACAACTAAACAAATTTAAGATTTTAAAATCAACTGGAGAACGGAAACAAAGATTATTTTTTATATATAACATTAAAGCAACATCGACTGACAATGATGATGAGCAACAACGTTTATTACAAAGATGAGAAATCGGCTGTCTGATTCGTCATTAAATTCATTATTATTTTTAAAAGCATATTTTGATAAGCAAAAATAAAATATTAACTTTTATGTAAATAATACATACTATGTATGATTTGAGGTTGTGACTGAACTGTTGTGTGTATTGAATTAATAAATAAATGTGTTCAAAAGATGTATTTTTTTTAATTAACGCATACTTTCGCCGCCATTTTCAAGTACGCGTGAAAAAAAAAATTCGTCTAACTGCGTAAAAAACGCTCAAAAAAAAATAGTTTATTTGAAACGAAATATTAAAAAACGTTTGGGAGAAAGATATCTTCATTTATGTTATTAGAAATTTGTTTAAATCAAATTTGAATCGTTCAAACTATGTACATTCTCACAAATTTTGTCACTAACGACCCGGGTTTCGCCTTTCGGCATCTTCAGGCATTCAAGTGCACGGATGAACTTGAACTGACGCTTAGCAAATAAAAGTTTCGTGCTTATATAAGATACAAATGCATCACTGAGTCCAAAGCCATTGCTGGCAAAAGGAAGAAGTCGGAGGCAAAAATATTAACTTTCTTGACTTAAATATTAACATTGAAAATCATTCTCACGAGTTTAAAATATTTCGGAAGCCAACATTCTCTGACACTGTAATCCATAAAAATTCAATGCACCCATTTTCTTATAAACTAGCCGCTTTTCATTCAGAAATACATAGACTTGTGAGTGTTCCTTTAAACGAAATAAACTTTAATATTGAATTGAAAATCATCAAACAAATCGCCATAAACAATGGATACGATATGTCTCTTATAGACAATCTTTTATCAAAAAAACAAGCTAAACTTGCAGAAAAAATGTTATTTAAAGGTATAGTGTCAAAGGACATAGATCATACTAGGTATTGGCGTAGAATCATTTTTTTAGGAAATACAAGTCTCAAAATTAAAAAACAGCTAGCTGATAGTGTTAGACCTGCTTTTTACTGTAAAAACTCTTTAGGCAAATTATTAATTAATAATAAAGATAAAATACATTACTCAAATAAATCCGGGATTTATAGATTGCAATGCTCTTGTTGTACAAAGTTTTATATCGGCAAAACAGAAAGAACATTGAACATCCGAGTTTTAGAACATATGGCAGCCTTTAGATTGAAAAAAGACACGTCTACTTTTGCTAATCACTTAATTTCGGAAGGACACGTGTTCAATCAGGAACAAGGGATAAAAATGTTACACCCAAATACGGACAGTCATAAGCTCTTTTTCCAAGAAATTTTAGAAATCAATAAAGCACAGTTGCAAAGTCTTCCGATTTTAAACGAAATAACAAATTTTCCCACATCTCCTCTTCTATACCCTATATAACCATAAAATCATATAATCATAAAACCTTTGCCGACAAACAGATTATATAATTCTTGAAACTGCTCACTACACAAATCTGTTGGCATTCCCATGAGCTCATCCTTTTCGCCAGCAATGGCTTTGGACTCAGTGATGCATTTGTATCTTATATAAGCACGAAACTTTTATTTGCTAAGCGTCAGTTCAAGTTCATCCGTGCACTTGAATGCCTGAAGATGCCGAAAGGCGAAACCCGGGTCGTTAGTGACAAAATTTGTGAGAATGTACATAGTTTGAACGATTCAAATTTAATATTGAAATTCCACCAAGCACCTTCAGTCGAAATCTTAAATTGTTTAAATCAATTCATAATCGTATTAAAAATATAACTGTAGCAAAAACAAATTAGAAAATATTATAATTAAGTGTTCATACCTGATGTTGTTTTATTTACAAATGTTTTTCACTATTGTACAAAGTTACCAATGTCTCAATAGGACAAAAAAGGTATAAAAGCTGTATTGTGATTTGTGAAGTAACGGTCATAATTTTACCCAATTCATTGTTATTTTTTCAATACATGAACCGTTATCATCCCTTTTTAGTACATACATACAAATATTTAATTTTAATAAATTTATAATTTTATTGAAAGGGAAATAAAAGTCCCAAGTCCCGGAAGTCCGGGACTTTATCACGTCTCGTGTCCCGGGACTTTGAAAAACCCGAGACTTCAGAATCCCTAGCTCTCCGCGAACACCTACATACCTTGAAAACACCTAATCTGCAATATTTTCCTAAGATCGGAATCCATGTTCTGTGACAGCCAAGAAAGTAGGCTTAAGCGCAAGTGCAGTGACATCAGCCATTAAATAATTTATATACGAGTCTTAATAATGTGTGAGAACAAGCTACTACTGTCATAATTCCGTTTTATACAACCTATTAATGCTAAGCAAGATTTTCTTTATATACAGCAAAAAAGTCAAACTGCAGGAACATGTTTGACGCCACACGACGAGTAATATCAAGAAGATTTTCGATTTCAAGATTCAAAATCATCAGTCAATGCGAGTTTTATTTACTTATATTTTTATGTGCCACGTCTTAAAAACAAAATATTTTTGTTGTTATGAATTATGTACATAACCTAACTAAAGGGTTTTGTAAAAATTCACGGATACGCGAAGTATTCCATTGCAGATTTTTTTTGGGAATTCCTGATATAATGAATGCTACGCCACTGTGAAGAATTAACGTGACGTATACGATACATTCTCGAACTAAACAATCGTGTTTTAGTACTTCTGTGAGTAACCCGACACACGCAAAGCTTTCCATATTGTATTTTTTGGCATTGTCATTCTGTGTTACGTTTTGTTTCACGTGAAAAAACAATTTGTCCAAGTGTCAGAGTGTCAGTGTGCCATGACAGCGTGGCGTCTTCCAATTTGCATTATCGATGTACAAACACGAGCCATTATTTTGATTACTTATATCTTATTTATTAAAACATGTGAATAGTTGATGAATACCCGATAAATTTACCATCAAAAATATAAAACGATATCAGAAAACACTAGTAAAGAATCTGACTATTATAACTCCAACGTATATATAATTAAATTCAATATAATCAACTGTATAAAAAGTATATTTAAAAACAAAAAAAAACTTTACGAACTATAAAAACTAAGGCGCAGATATTATGGTTTTAAAATCACACATGATAAATTCAATAGAAGTTTTATTATTGTCAGTTGAGAGTTGCTCGATGAAAAAAGACATAGCAAATACTTGTGTTCAAGATTTATATTTGATATTGATCTCGGCGGGAGTAAAATGCATACAAATACGAAAAGTGTTTTCAATTTGATCACAAAGGTTAATATATTTTTTTTATCATATGAGGAATCAGAAAATATATTTGGCACCGCAGCAAATTGCATCAAGATTGACTTGAGAATTTAAGATAAATAAAAAAAAAAATACTGACTGGACTTCAAAGTCTGACAAATGCGTACTTTAACCCAACAAATTCAACGTTAAATATCCCCTCCTTCCATTGATCGTAAACAATCGTATTGCTTTTCACGGTCGTTCAGTGGCTAAATCCCATATTTGACTTTTTTGTACGTTTTGCATTTCTTAAGTATAATCAAAACTTTATATTTTTTTTCAATACGCTTAATTTAAAGATGAGTTTCTTAGAAGTATAGCACGCGGCACACCCAAGTCAACATGATACAAAATTTGATATCATAGAGATTGTTTTACAATATTTAGTATAATTAGTCAATGCTAATTGAACCAAGCCATATTCTTATATATAAAAAAAAACTACTACCAGCAGTGTATGTAGTTCTCTTTTACCTATTTGGTATTTTGGATGAAATCATTTATTAAGACCCATTAAAACTATTTGAAATAATTGATGATTTGAAACTATTCAATTATTCTTTTTCAACATACGTTAATGAAAAATCGCCTCTCTCAGCAATATACTTTAATATCCTTTGCTAGATGTAAAAAATGACTAAATGGTACGTAGCATATAGCACACGGCTTTAATATTCCGGTATATCTCTCACGGGTTCATTAAAATTAGGGCGATAAAATGTTTATTATTTTTATACAAACAAAATATGGATTTTGATTACATTAGAATTTTTATTCTTTATTCAAAATTCATTAGGCTGATAAAAATTATGAGTTTGAAATATTATGGTCTCGCATGTTCGTTTGGTTATGGTGGAAATTTCATTTTAATAATTTATAACAGGTATCTATCTATGCTGTTGTGATATTAAAAAGCGATAATTAGAAAAAAACATCGTAAAAAGAAAATATTTTTTCTTCACAAACAATTCATTGACATACAAAATAATCTAAAGTGAAATAAAAAAAATAGGGATATTTCTTTTTATATTATCTAATATTATGTGATAACGTTGAGTCAAATTGAAAATCTGTATAAAACTTATTATTTTTGAGAAGGTAACATTACAAAGTGTTATATTAATTAATATATGCAATATATATCTATTGGTGAGTATATATATACTAAATAAATTCATTTTTAAGATAGTTCCGACGATGGAGTGATGTCGATAGAGCTATATCTATTATGTAACATATACATATATTTTGAAACTATATACTGTTATTTACGGCAATTTTCATTATTTAAAAACAAGACCTAGTGTTTTATTAAGTAAATGATAATTCAATAAATACATAAAAGCATATTTAACATAAATACTTTTTATATAAAAAATAATCAATGCTTAACCAAATGTCATCGTTTCAAACTCTTTAAGAAAAGTGCATGTTACAAGATTTCTTCAGGAATTGAAGTTGAGTCCGTGAACAAAGCCACTCACTGTTACGATTATGGTCTCAAATCCCCTGATCCCGGATCCAAAAATCCTGGGATCCCGTCTAATTTTGTAATCCCGTCATGCCGGGATTGCGATAGTAGTAATCTCGGGATTTTGGGACTGAAGAAAGAAATGAAAAATTATCGAAAAGTCTTTGAAATCAGCTAACCAGGCATTTTTTTTTGAAACGAGCCAGCGAGCTAAAAAAAATCAAATTTCTCAATTTCTGACTTTTTTCTCAGTGATAGATCCCGAAAACCCACATCTCAAAATAATTGGAAATCCCAAATTCTGCCAATAATCTCAAAAAATGTGAAAATGTGTGACTCTATGGTGAATGATCCATCCCGGGATTTTTGTATGGGAGACCGGTCCGAGAGAACTTGAGTAAGTCTTTCCTTTTTGGCCCATCTGATAATCTCAGTAGTTAAAAAAAGTTTTTCTGATTTAACTTATCGGTCATTTGACTTATTTGAAAGAGCTTAGCAACGGGCACCTGAGCTGTAGATATTATTGTATTATAAAATGGGTGGTAAAAAAAACCTCTACATTTCCCCATCTTTCAAATATTAAGTATAATAAAAACCGTATGTGTGACATTGTGCTATGAGCGCACATTAAACGAGGTTAACGTTAATTGTTTTGTTCTACATAAATAAGAATGTAAGCAAATATATAAATTTAAATTTTTAATGTTACCACTGCGGGTAAAGCAGTCACAAATTTTCTCACTACTATTTTTACCGGCTTGTTTTTCATTTTTTTTTATTTTCTACTATAGATTTATGTAAACATAATATTCAAGCTTTGGGGCTTGTTTTTCAATGACATAATGGCAGCAATTAATAAATAATGTACAAGGGAGGGCGAGACATATCGCGTTTCAATTTGTTTTTAACCCTCCTACTAACAAAAAATATTTTTTTAACACAAGTATACGAAAAAAAGTCTAAATAAACTAAGCCGTCAAATACAGTAAAATTTACTCATTTATAAATTTGATTGTGTGCGATGATAAAATACATAATAATTGAAAAATGTATCATTTTATCTTTTATCTTGTGAGGGTTTTTTTTCAAATTTATTCCAATCTAAATGATTCTGGTTTTTGCATATTTTTTGTACTATTCTCTTACACTATATGACGGAAGGGAAACATGAAAAATTTGCGTACATAGACAAATTGAGTTCGATGTAATCGAGAATATTTTCTCTGCGGTGATTCGGCCGTGTACAACAAAAAAAATTGATGCTTAACAAGCCAAATTGCGCAAGCCTAAATTGATTGCACTAGAGAAACTTTTATTTTGCACTGTAAAAAGAACGCAAGTTTATAAAAATAGTATATTTTTCTATAATTATATACACGTCTTTAAAATAAAAACGAAAGACTCCATTTCGTGAATATATTATTTACTTTTGAAATAATAATAATTTGTTTGCGCAAACTTATATTTGATATAATTTGATACCCCCCGTTGTGGTCTAGTTGGTTAGAGCTTGCTTTACCAACCAGATGGGTCTGGGTTCGATTCCCGGTACGATCAGTGTCAAATTTAAATTTGAGTCCTAAAAGGTGGATCTCAATTTACCTCGAATTGATCTCGAGTGACTTAAAATAGTTTTTCTCGTATGACCTTTCAATTTTAAAATATTTGAGCAATTGGCATTAGCTGAAGTGCCAAGTGCTTAAAAAAATCAATATCTTATTTCACCATTTTTACATAATTATAAAAAAAAAACATTGACATTTTTGCGAGGTATTCCTTATTTTATTTTTCACAGTTAAATGAAACGTCGACAATTAAAAAATAAAAAAAAATGAAAATATATTTTTCTCATGGTGGCAAAGCTCCACTAGCTTTATGGCTGATTTCACCAAGTGCAAAATGACGCAATGGCAAATTGTCTGTCTATGGCGGCATAAATCTATCGGTAATGGATCACCGAGCCAACAACCGGCGACGGCCTCGCGTTTACTACGTTCATCACCGAGATTATAATGAAACGTAATACTCTTGTATTGAGCTTTTTTATATGATCATATAAATAGAACAAGCTTTTAGGGTGAGTAACGGAATTCCTCTCTCATATATTGGATGGAAGCTTTTTCTATAGAAACAAAATACTAATCTTAAATTTAAAATTAGATGTTTTTATTAAATACATGATGCTATTTGCATAAAAAAAAATACATGTATTCCAAAAAATACAATATATTTATTTGTAATATTTTTACTTTTATTTAAAAAGTTCAGGACCGGCTTCGCTCATGATGAAAATTATCAACTGATATACAATTGATTATGCTCATCATGAGCAGAACCGGTCCTGACCTTTTTAAATAAAAGTGGAAGTAGTACAAATGAATATTGTATTGTTTAAAAAATATAATGGCTTTCTACCAAGTATTGACAGTAAACACCCTAGAAGTGAACAAACAATACATGTTTTGAAATTATTGTATTTAAAGCTTATTGTAAGTATAAGAACTTAAGTAACCCAATACAACTCATCTTCCAAGACAGTCACATTAAAACGATAACACGATAGATGAACAATCTACAAAACGTACATATTATGTAAGTGGTAAAAATTATCATCTTCGATGGTATTGATTATACTTTAAAAAAAATTAAAAACTTTACCATTTGGCGTATACTTAATAATTGGTCTAAAAACTATTAATTTTCAGAGAAAAAAATATGAAATTCTTTTGAGCTTGATGTAAATATGTACACGAACTTGTTAAGGTATGCTTATTATTTGATTACAAAATATAGAACTAATACTACAAAGTAAGAAAATACAAACATTATTTCTTAATATAAAAAATATGTCAAAGTAAATAAGCCAGCATTATAACATTGAGTGATTTACGAAGACGTTGCGACCGTTCGGACAGCAAATCATAATTAATTAATTCACCAAGTAAAAGTTGATTAATCAGCAGCTGTCTTGCATTTTACTATCAAAGTTCTGGCCGTTAATCTCGACGCATAATTTTATTGACCAAAAGGTAAAATTACACAAACGATAACGAAAATTTACGGCGCGGTTGTGGAAAGCAATAATGTTTGTTCGCCGAAGTAGCGGAGAGTAATGATTATTAAAACAAGTCTACTAATAGCGACCGATGGTTTGATAATACTACTTTTGTGCGTGAGAATCAAGCGACTGGCATCAATCAAATTAAAAAAGTATACATCATAGGCCTAATCACTGCTCAATCATCCCTAACGATGCAATATATTTACATTAATTTGCATTTAAGTATAATTTATAAATATTTACTACGTGAGTGATTGTTGCGGGCAAGTTTCACTGGAAAAGTTCATTTAATGTTACTTTCGGAGTAAAAAATATGTTAACATAAAATTTACATAACAGATGACCCAATGATTTTTAAAAAAGTTGTCCAGGTGTTATATATCATAAATTTAGCTACTGCAAAATAGATGTCAAAACCACACATATAATAGATTGTTTTAATTAATTTCTTTTATCTGGAAGATTAATCTCGCTTCTAAGTCCTGATAAAAAATGATTTCTTTCACAATAGTGAAGCACTTCACTTTATAATTTTCTTTTGGTATTTATTAATAGCTTGAAAATACAAAGTGATTAATATTGAGCTTTTGAATTGTTTAAATAAGTGGAGATAAGTACACACTATTATGAATGCGTATAGGTGTGTGCAGTGTTTTACAGCGTGTCTAGAATACCCAATAATTTTCCAAAAAGATCTACCAACAAGGTTAATTGTATCTAACAATAACATCTAGAAAATAATTGTATCTGATTTATATATATAAAAAAAACAGAAAGTTCGGAAAGAAGGCTGGAAGAAATAAAATATTGTATTATACGCGTCCGACGGCAAAAATAATATATTTTGCTGAAATATTTAACAGAATCAAATATTTATATTATTTAAAAATTATGATATTAATTCTTAATTCTCCGGTGAAAAGTGTTTTATTTATTATCAATTTCAAAAAGTAATACAAAATTTAAGTCAGCGAGTATATCGCCATGCTTGGATTTTATTTATCGTTGTGCACGGAGTTGAAATGATAGTAACGAGGAGACAACTACAACTTATCTAGACAAGTGACAAATAGTCGTAAAATCTGGGAAAATAGCCACTGAAAATACTGCAGCTTTCTAGCTGTACCACCATTTTTATTCGCATAAAGACGATTTAGATGATTTAATAGAAAACAATATATAGAAAACAATATTTAGAAAAAGCTTTTGATGTATTTTAAGACCCAAATTAATTTAAAGTAGAAAGTATATTACAATACGACTATTACAAAAAACAGTCAAGGATACATTTATATACACGCAATTAAAATATTCGTTACAGTTTTGACAAGTCGTTTACAATATATTGCTATTTGATTGTACAATTTATAATGTGAAAAAAAATAGTAAATATAATGTGCAATAAACCTTTACCTGATAAAACACGATTGTCTCACAGTATTATTTCAATATTTTACTACTAGACTATTTCAATACAAAATTATTTTAAAAAATCTTGATGTAGTATTTTCTAAATTTTGCTTTTTTTCTAAATAAATAATGTTTTATGTTTTGTTCTGGAGTAAAATAAAACTATTGGTTCGATAAGCTAAATTTACCGAATGGTTGTTTATATAATATTCAATTTTAGGTTGAATTCTAAAAATGAGTTATAATTTGATTTAGATACAACGAAGATAATTAATTAGAACCTTGGCATACTAAAACACTTTAATATTCTCACAAAATTTTACGCTATTACTGAATAATTGTTTCCGTTTTCGCTTCTCTGATAACGCCCTTGCAATAAATGAAGCCACGAGCGATAAATTGACCGACACCACGAACAATTTAAAAATTATAGAGTAGCGTATTAGAGCAATAATTTAGGGGGTGAAATTAACGGGATCGAATCTGAAGCAAGCATCATTCATAACGCACAAGCGCTTTGGAAGCTTTCTCAAAAGTTACTTTCACTCGAAGAAAAACAGTCAAACAATAATTTTACAGTGAAATTCGAAAATGTTCGCTGATTTTTTGTATAGGACCTCAAAACGAAAAAAAGATGCCTATGCTTAATTATGTGAAAAAAAAAATTGAAACCACACCGAATTTAACGAATTTATGTAATTAAGAGTTCCAGTCCCACAATATCGAGATCGCCTTACTATAAATACCGGGATTTCTGAAGTAGTTTTAAAATATTAAAAAAATATTCATATTTAAAATGAAAATACTCATTCGATAAACTATACAAACAAAAAACAGGAATTAATTACTATTTAAAATGCAAACTTTTACCAGTGAATTATACAAATATAAAACGCTTCTACCGTCGCAATTTTTTTTGATTAAGGCATGTCCACTTTTTGAAAATAATTGATAAACGTATTGTTGTCTCTTTCTTGATTAAATTGCTTAGTAAATGAAATATGAAACGAAAATTTTGACACAATTTTATTGTTTTTTTTTGCATCTACAAAAATCAATTTAAACTACATATATGCATATTTAGACTCGCAGCTGTGTTGAAGTTTTTAATAGTGCGCGTGTATTTTTATTTCTTATCATTATGTTATGTATATTATTCTATTTTATTAAATATATATATATATTCTAAATAAAAAAGAGCATGCAAATAACATTTCAAACACTGCAACCAGAGTCCATTTATTCTATACTGGAAACGAAAACTTTATTTAAAATATTTATCACACTTTAGTCATTTTGATACACAGACAATATTAGTACTAGATGTAAAAAAAATGTACTAAAAATGTATTTTTTTCCGTAAAATTTTCCATTTTTGAGGCGTCCAAAAACTAATACTCGAAGATGGGACTTTTTTTTTGATTGATAGATAATATTTTGACATGGTTTTTTCATTTGGTTTTGTTTCACTTATTGTTAGGTATCTAGATTATAATCTAAACGCCAATAAAGTTATTGTCAATTTCCATCTTATTGTGTTTCACTGAGATTTTCGTGGTATTCATTACATTATTCAACATGTTACGTACTTTTTTGGTACACGCTTAATAATAGAGCATGGGATACATTCATTTTGCATACCGCATGAAAATAATTGAATTTTGTTGCGGCTTTCCAAGTTTAGAATTACCCGTCAAAAAAATCGAGATATGAAATTCAACAGAAAAACGGCTCCAAGCAATTCCCTTAAGTAATATATATTGTAATGCTGATCATGAATGCAAATTTTTCGTTTTCGTTTTAATACAAAACTTTCTTTGCAAAATATGTTTATTCTCACCATAAATTAAATAGTGTAACTTCCATAACAAGTGGGGAAATTTGACTCGAGGCGTCATAGTAAATGTTGCTTTAAAACTTTGTTCTTCCGCTCGTAAATAATACAGCGCACCCTTACTCTTGCACGGAAACTATTGTAAACTGCTTATTAACAAAAAACAACGTTTTGTCATGAAAAATTTCAGACAAATCTGCACGCTTGCTTAGTAATATTTTTTTTCTCATAAAAATACGACGAATGTTTAAGCTCATTGAAAGTGTTGTGGATGTTTGTTTAATGAAAATAATTATACATAATAAACGAATCGGCCATTAACAATTACAAGAAACTAGGTCAAACCCAATCATTTTTTGATACCGGATTGCAATATTTAACAACAAGGTTTTTACATGACGTCAGACTTCTTCATGCACTTTTACCGACAGCAAAATATATTGAACAAGCTAAATTTAAAAATATTTTTTTTTGGGTGCACCGTTTATTGTATTTTAACAAACATGCAATCATCTAATCACTATCTCTTTACTATATTTATCTCTATCATTCTAGCTCCACTATCTTCAAAACAGAGAGATCTAACAACCAAGTAACAAGCGGTTCAAGCAGAAAAGCTTCTGTTAATCTCCATTCAGTGTTTATTTGTAGATATTTATTTTTATTAAAAGTGGCCATGATTTAAATCACGAAACGGGAATCAGCAGTATTCGTAAATACGATTTTTCCCTTTAATCACTAGTAATTAGAAAAACCAGATTTAGCCTAAAAATTCATCTTAAAATGGTAAAACACGCGTCACACTTAAGTAAAAGAGTTATTACCGTAAGTAATATTATATTATGTTCATTGCTGTAATAAGCTGCCATTTTAAAGTTTAAAACATCTCAAAACGTATTAAACTATCTACGGGCTGAATTTGCTTTAACAAAAGTAAACTAAATGTTTTTAGTATACTGCTTAATTAATTAAACTATAAAAAAACGTATAAAGTCAAAAATAATGTACGTATTAAAGTTTTTAACTACTATGTACATATAAAGCCAATTTTAAATATTCCATCCTCTAAAGAAACCACCCAACAATATCGTAACTTAAAAGTAATATTGCATACGGGTAAACAAACATTGAATGTTTATGGTGAGCAAAGTAGCTTTTCTTGGTATAAATGTTGCAAAATGGCAGCATAATCGAAAACAATATTGTGTTTGGATTACACACTGTTCTAACTTTTATCGCAAAGTGTAATTTTTTATTGTTAGAGTTGACTTCATGTTTACATGCGAACTTTTAAGAAAATACTTGCATTATGACTTAAGTGCATGTATGCGATTATGTAAACACTTTTTTAGCATTTTTAAATGTATATTTTACAATAATAACTTTTGAAACATTGTTATCGTATACCGCAACATATATATTTTATTAAATTTTAAGCCGTGAATTCTTACCGTTTTTCCCGATGGCTAGTTATTATTATATAAATACTTTATTCTTAGAAAGAACAAACAAAAAAATATGTTTAATTAAACTACGAAAAATTGCACTAGTGTATTGAATGGAGGTCGTAGTAGCAGAGTGACAGAGCTCTAGTGATTTTGACCAGCGGTTATATAATAAATACAATGTATTTTTCAATCGATTTATGAATATTTTCAAAAGCATGATATCTGTGATATTTTGGTTCTATCTCATCTATTTTAGTAGATACTAAAAAGCCATCAAAAGTAAACTATTAGCCAGATATTTATCTTTTCCACTCTTTCAAAAGAGTGGCCGAATGGTAGCTTTTTTACCTTAAATGTGTTATGTGACTCAACTGGAAGCAAACATGGTTGAAAAAAATATTTAAATAGAAAATAACGTTACGATAACTATTTTCACATTAACAAATTAAAGCACTTCAAAATATGATTTTCATTAAACCTATGCTTTGTTACGATCGCTGTGCATCAGGATATAAGCGTACCGCGCCACGTAGATTGGCAGATCGCAGATGAATTTACACAACGAACAAATCAAAACAAATATCTGGATAAGATAAGTGGTGAGATGTACAAACAAATCACAACAGTAATTTCTTGCTTTCCGTTTGAGGATATCGCACTGGATAACCTCATCTTAATGAAAGGCATTTATTGATTAAGCTTCTAGTCAAATTTGAATTGAATATTAAGCATGGAAGAATTCCAAGCTTTGTATAGCACAATGAGACTTTGATAACAAAAATAAATGAGTGATATCGCAATTTTTGCTTGATAATAGAAAACTGTTTTAGGTTAAACTTTCACCAGAGAGAATTGTAAAGTTTATCCACATATTTATTTTATAAAAATAAGACAATCTCGAAATCCGTCATTTTTCACTTATCTTTTAATTAAAAAGACCATTTATTTTGACGTGATTTGAAAATTCAAAGACATCATAATATTTTTGATTAAATTAAATACGCTCAGAGAAAACGGGCGGCACGATGAGGACAGCTTTTATAAAATAACTGTAAATTTTAAGGCTAAATTGAGAATTTTCTTCAATGGAAGTATTTTGTCAAATAATACTCGGCCACTGTGCTCTGTGAATTTCATTAAAAGATAGCAAGTCGCAATAATTGTTTTGGTTCTCAATTAGTGCCAAAAGCATGCCTCCAGATTGGTCAAAGTAAACACGTTTGCATTAAAAATATTATTATTTGGATAATAAGTTTAAATATGACAGAATAATTATAATTAAATATAAAATACTCAGATGAAAATTGGGATCTAATTTACTGTTTTTCTATTAAAATTATGAATTTACTTGCTTGGATAAATACATTTGGCCAACTAGAAATGATTGAAAGCTAAAATTCTCCTAATAAATTGACGTTCCATTCGTTTAAAATAGAATAGTTTTGATTGATTAATATAAAAAGTGAAATGAATATCAACCATAAAGTAATTAGTTTAGTAAAGTTTTTATAATTTCAATAGTATTAAAATTGTTCGCGTGAAGACCTTTATAGAAGTTAGAAAATCAGGGTTATTCAAGGAGTAGAAACAAATATTTATAAACGTCAGGTTGTATATTTTTTTTAAATTTCGGTTTTAATTATGAAATTTATGTTAAATGTTATCATTTATTGATTTTCCCTTGTATATGATAGTGCGCTTTAAAACTGATATAAATAAATCTATAGAGCTTCCACCGAATGCGCAAAAAATGTTTGAATTTATTTTAGCGAGTATTTTTTTATCAATATCATCTTCTTTTAACTTTCATTAAATAAAACCGAGTACTAACGCGACCGAGAGAGTGAACTCAGCCGAATACAACACAATCTGACATTGTCGCACGGAATTTGGCTAACGGTACGTCTTACCTGGGTTAAAGTCACTGCAAACGCGATTGGAAAATGGTTCAAAGCTAATCAAAACATCAAAAAAAACTGATCGTGGCGTGCTTTTTGTTACGTGGACACTCTATAGCGGCAGAGACCATTTCATATTTCTGTGCCGCACCGAGTTCCTTTGCATTCGATTTGATTTCATACACACAGTAAACGATTCGGCGAGTGATTTTAAGTGATGAAGGAAATATAAATGGCCGAACGAATAGCCCCACCATCTGTAGCACGACATCGCTCACGTTTTTGACGTGTCAGAACAGGCGTTTAACGAGTGATATTTAATCAAAAAAAACACACGTAACAGTGAGCTGAATCGATAAAAAAAAACTTAATATATCATGTAGAGTCAGGGTTGCAAGATGTCCCTTATCGAGCGGGACTGTCCTGATTTCAATAAACAAATCCAGAGTCCCTCATTGCAAGTCTCTCTAAAAATCCCGACTTTTATAAAAATCGTTGAAATAGTGAATGTGATTTTAAAAATCTGGCTACCCTGTGTAGAGTAGACACTTACTCGGTTAGTACTTTTGCTAGCCCGAGAATGTTCAACCACGTACTACGGTGGAGTAATAGAGGTTTTAAGGATAAAGAAACTTGTTAATTTTGTTAATACGGCCATTTAAATTTATTAAAACAATTTAAAAAAGTAAGCATTTCAAATCAAAAAGATTAAAATGAAATAGTCGTGTAGTTTTATCAAAGTATTTGTTTAAATATGAGTCATTAGAAATCTCGGAAACCATACTGTAATCTACCACATTATTCTTTTTGTACATGTGTAATATTTCATGTTTATTTTCATACGAATGCTATAGCAGCTAACCATTTTTCTAACGGTGGTACGCACAGTTATTTTCAACAGTATTCCATATATTTTGACATTATACTAAATTGTAGTTATAAATTCAATCATAATTCTCAATTTAGCACATTTAAAAACATGTGGAAGTTGATCAAAATGAATTTGAAAAATCAAACAATTCGTAAACGAAGAAGATTAAAAGATGTGAAAAAGAAATAAAAAACATTATGCAACGATTTTGACATAACATATAACAGTGCAAACAAGCGTCTCAACAGAAACCATCAAAATAAGTAATTATAATGTTATTATAAATTCAACAAATATGTTTATTTGAATCGTTCAAACTATGTACATTCTCACAAATTTTGTCACTAACGACCCGGGTTTCGCCTTTCGGCATCTTCAGGCATTCAAGTGCACGGATGAACTTGAACTGACTCAGTTCAAGTTCATCCGTGCACTTGAATGCCTGAAGATGCCGAAAGGCGAAACCCGGGTCGTTAGTGACAAAATTTGTGAGAATGTACATAGTTTGAACGATTCAAATTTAATATTGAAATTCCACCAAGCACCTTCAGTCGAAATCTTAAAATATGTTTATTTTTCAATTTAATTTTAGTGTCAATAGATTGTCTCAAACTTTTTCACACAAGTTTTAAATGGTCATTGGAGTTTCTCGTACATAAATAAAAACTATGGTACTTACTGTGAATTTCCAATAAAAACGGAGAAAGAAAATGACAAAGAAGTTAACAAAAGGGTAATGGAGAAATCGGCGGAGACATTCGATCTGGTCAATGATCGGTATGTGCTTTTCCTGAGATTTAAGTCTTTGACCCAAAGCTGCGAGACCTTGATTGTGCTTGAATACTGCACATCTATTTGTGAGCTTAGCAATTTCGGCTTTTGCACGATCTGCTTCCGTGTTATGTCCGTTAGTCGCCATTGTTGGTTCTGAAATTTAATTTCAAAATAATTAAAAAAGTCGATAGTATTAAAACTTTAATAACTCTGACAGTAAAAAAATAAGATATTTTCACACACACAGCAACACTATATATGCATCTTCAAACTGGAATTGTTTTTAGTATATTTTGTATTATAGCTAATGATTGCCAGTACGACAAATATTTTAAATTTTAAGATCACAAGAGATAGATAAAAGGAAAACTCGAAGAGAAAAAAGCATTACAAATACCCATTGACAAAATCTTGAATTTATTTGGTAAATACATTCCGCGGACTAAGCCTCGAGAGATCTGATCGTTACGGCAAAACTGTTACCACTAGACCACAAAAGTCGTACAAATTATTTCGTGAATAAGTTTTGAAACTCTTAGATAAATAATGCGCACACTTTACGAAGGGTGAATAGTAAAAAAACAGAGTGAAATGCGCGTATCTTCTTTATTAAGATTTCATTTTTTTTTTACAATTTGGTTTGAGTTATATTTTCACATTAACGTTATATTAAATATCATACGTAACTCAAGAAATGTCAAGGGCGGAAAGTATGAATTATTTTATATAAAAAATATGATACATTCATTGAAAAAATCTTTTTTTCTGTCGTAGGTTGTTTATTTTATAGAAGTAAATATATTATTTGAATTTAATATGCAAAGTAACCTATTTTTTCGATATATCATACATACATGCTCATTTGAATTTACGCTAAAAAAAATTGAAGTTTGATTTTTAGCGTAAAGTCTGATTGTATTTTTACAACTAAAACAAACGTTTCCAATGTGTTACAAAGTATATGTATTTTTAAAATATATTTTAAAACACTACATTTGGCAAAACAACTAGCTTATGCCAATGCACCAAGCATTTTGTTTTTGAAAGATTACTCGGGATCAACTCAATCAGCATTTAAATTATAAACACCCATGTCTAAAAT
Organism: Himalopsyche tibetana; assembly: GCA_030503985.1. NCBI lineage: Eukaryota > Metazoa > Arthropoda > Insecta > Trichoptera > Rhyacophilidae > Himalopsyche > Himalopsyche tibetana. The sequence goes on from JAPJYX010000005.1 coordinate 21,260,019, forward strand.
CTCAAATTTGAATTTGACCATACAGGGACTCGAATCGCACTAACAAGTAACACGTCAGTCAAGCTCTTACCAACTACACCACAGTAAACGATTGTTTTCAAATCACTGATTTCACCATAAACTATTCAATATTCTATTAAATCATTTATTTGGTATTCTTTAATAATACTACGCTATGAACGAATTTTATAAAGTAAATTGCAACAATAATCGAAAATATTTAATTATTGATAAAACAATTTTGTAAATAAAATCCTATAACATTATTTATAAAGCACGATTGATATGCAACGAATTTGAATGCTAAAAGACAAAATATTAGACGTATTAAAATTAACCACTATTTGAGCACCACTACAACAATAACTTTTTAAATAAAATAAGTGCTTCATTTGATTAATGTTGATTGAATAAGCTAAAAAATATGTTAGATGCACTTTTAATGTATTTAATGTTCAGATAAACAAAGCACTTATTCAAATATATATCCGCTGATACTTCCAACGAATTCTTACAAGTTAGAATATAATTTAAAATAATATAATAAACGTTGTGAGGTTAAAGTTATTAAATAATTACAAAAAAATAAAAGATTCTACTAAAAAAATATAATACCCTCTTCGGCTATTCCAGCTGACCAAAGATGTTTTTTTTTCGATCCACGCTTAGATATATTAGAAGGCATTTAATAGTAATATACTATTTTTCTTTCACGATAAGTATTATTCTATTATAATTTAATATAAATGGGCAAGGTACCTATTCTGTTCCACGGTCTTGCTTATACTGATAATAACAAATACTCCCTGTCTTGTGGTAATTCATTCAAGGCTCATTAAATATCATACTTGTAATTGTCACAAATTAAAATCAACAGATGTAAAAAATAATACAAATATTTCGTAGGCAAAGTAATAATTAAAAAAAGATTATTTAATAAAATATTGAAAGCAATGGACACTGATTTATACGGTAAAGATCATGTTTTAATCTTTGAACTTTAAATCACCGCCTTGGAGTGTATAGCTGAAAAATATTAAAAATCGATGCATATAATACAAGACGAGCGAAATTTTTTAAAATACTGAGAAATTTTAGCAACTATAATTAGTTTATTAAAAATATGCGGCTTTTACAGAAGATGTGAAGTGGAATAACCTTGTATAACTCATTCTTTTCATACATTATGCCCCGTAGCGCTGTAGTGCATATCGGCTTATTATAATATAAAGAAACTCCCTCGAAAGAAGTTTTTCTATGTAAACTGCTTTTCATTCGGCTGTTCAAGAGATATTTTTTTGAAAAAGGAAAACTAAGGACGAGCCAAGGACAGAAATTGAACTAGATACCGGTATTCGTGATTTTTTCAATACAGATATACCAGTTTTATAATCAATGGTATCGATATTGTCATGCTCCAGAATTGACGAGTCTTTCAATGATGTATTATTTTTTGAGGTGATTATGATAAAATCACCTTAAAATGATTAGGAAAAATCGAAATACCGGTTTTGATTTACTCACCCAGTATTTTTATCCCAAATGGAAGTATTTTTTGGTTGCTTAAAAATTCTTGCTGTAACATCTTTATTGATATTGAACGTGAAACACCGAATTGGTATTCCGCAAATCACTCCACTTCTTCTCAATTCCATAATTTCAAAAAAAGTCTCTCGATTCGGAAGTATTCATATTAAAATAAATAAATTTTAAAAAAATATTTAATAAAATAAATATATCATGATATTCTTTTGTAAAGGTTTTTTTTAAATCGTTTTCTTATCTAAGGGTATTTATCTTATATAAAGGCTTGGTTTCTTTAACGGAATGCTGTCATCGAAATTTTATTAAAACTTTTTTTGACATAACAATAAATATTTTCGAATCATTTTATTTTATTTTACTTCAAAAATATGTTTACAAAAATCACTCCTTGTCAATAAAGGAGACGAAAAATAAAATTCGTCTCTATAAACGTTTCAGAACTTACAAAATATTCAGCCATGTCTCGTTAAATATCTAACAGTATCTCTACTACAAGGAATGTTTTTCTTGAAAGTTGGTGCATTACTAAGGCAAGTAAATATTTAAACGAACTTGAAAGCTTTCCACCCTCGTGTTATGGTTTTTTCTTCTATACGTGTTCTTTGTGTTTTGCAACGTTTGTTGACCATAGTTGTTTATATTACTTTTTATAAAGTAAAAATGTGTCACTTATCATTTGCCTGAAAACATATTACTATTAAAATATCAGTATGTGTACCTCTGTATAAAATACACAAAAATGTACTTACTTAAGTCATTTTTAGCAAAAAAATATCACGCATTGCGGATTAAAGAAGTGAATATTTTATAATGAAATACTTTGATACCAAATAACTTATATATTTTGAGACATTTTTTTTTCTACAACGCTTGCAAAAACGAATTATTAACTGCCAGTATTTTACTTGTAGGGTAATGAAAAATGGGCTTAATTAAACAGCGGTTGTAAGCTATTCGATTTTCAACCCTCTTCACAATATATCGAACAATATTTTATTTTTTTTAAAATAAATTTAGCATTACAGGTAATGCCACTGCGCCAAATACTTTAAAGTTGAAAGATCATACGAGAAAAACTTGATGAGAATTTTATTGTAAGTCACTCGAGATAAACTCGAGTTAAAATGATATAACAAACACCCACGTCTTATGTCTCAAATTTTAATTGAAAAATTGACCTTATCGGGAATCGAACTCAGACCCACTTGGTTGGTAGAGCAAGCTCTAAACAACTAGACCACAGAAGGTGATTACATGTTAAATATTATAAACACCCAATCATCATTTTGAACGAATTATTTCAACACGGTTTTAAAATTTCTTTTCTTCTGAAATTAGTCCAATATGTTATGGCAATTATCTTTCACTGCATCTTTTTTAACAACCTTTTTTGCAAGGTCTTTTGGCATGAAACGTATTCCCCGTGAAAATAGAGAATTGAGTGTTTGTATAAATATATACATATTATATATAGACAGTAAATGTTCAAAAACATGTCAACACCCGAGATATAGTACATTGCTATTTAATGAAGTGCTTCAACTGAAGGTTTTGGACGTCGATCCTTGTCAAAGAAGGGTAAAGCTAGCTGAGCATTAGAAGTTGACCAGACACTCCATTTTCAGGATTGGTTAGATCGGAGACTTACAATAAAAAATATACATGTTATAATACGTATATGTGTATATTTGTAAATACATGTCTGGACGAAAATTCGTTAATCAAGTGATAATTTTGTTTTAAATAAAATTTTCTTTCGAGCTCTTTATTACGAAGTCGATTTTGATGTATGGACCAAAACAGTGTCTTTATTATATTTTTGGAAAGTATCATTAAACTTTCTTTAAAAAATAAGCCGATATGTATATAATATTAATTGGTTTTAAAAAAATCGAAAACTTAAAAAAATAAGCTTTGCTTTCCGCTTTCAATACCTCTTTTAAAACACAAATTCTTAATGAGAATTAATCAATTAGAGAGGTCGTTGTATATTTCATCATATTATTATGTACGGCCATATAAATTATGTCAAGGCAAATACTGCGACGTATAAAAATTATAACGTGAATTTTTATATTGAAAATGTGCGCAAAAAGAAAACGTAGGTACGTCGGTAATTTCTCATGCGAAAAGTTATGTTGTTAATATCATATTATGTATTATTATACTTGCAAGTAATTTTTCACAACTTATTTTAGTTTATAACGCGATGGGCGTGGTGCATTTGTTACAATCCGTTCGTAATATTTCAGTGTCGGACACGCCATATTTGTTTTGGTAATTTCGTGAACGAAACGACCACTACCTAAGCTCAAATATTTTTTGATAATAAAATGGAAATACATTTATAAATTTTTTGATAAATTATTTATATTTTATTTTACATATAAATTAAAACTACACATAGATGTCAAGAACTTTATGCATACATTTTAATATAATTTATAATACCGCTGAACCTCAAAAAGACTCAATTAAAGACTTGATTACGTTTAAAATATACAAAATTAAATTTAAAATTTTCAAAAAAAATGGGGTGTCAATGGCTGTGTCATGGACACGGCCGTGTATTGTACCGTTGTACGTGAATACATCTCGTAATAGATGATATTACGCCGCATTTTTACGTTCCCGGCACTGCTTGACTCAGTCATATGGTGTTTTAATGGTACCATTCGATTGCTCTTGAAAAGCCCTTTCCAACCGTATACGATCTCTATATTTCGATTTGGTTTTTTGACGCGTATAGTCCGACATAATATATTTTTGATTTATTATTTTATATTTTAACACCTTATTATAGTCATAGTAACAATATTACACTAATCTTTTATCTACAACCGATAGATTTTGTTGAGAGCTAACGATTGAACGAACATCGTAACTTCTCTGAGTCAAAAGTAATAGTAAATAGAAATCTCAATACGCAGAAAAATTACCTCAAAATAGCGGCGCTTCCCCCTATGCCCCGCACGATGTATCATAGTCCTGACATAGCGCAATATTTTTTTTGATTCTTTAGCTATCAAGTGGTGCAATTGAATTTTGGATAGCAATAATAGCCATAAAGTTGCAACACCAAACTGTATCCCCCGATTTTGTTATCATTCGTTTTTTTGGATTGCCTCCCTATGGAAGCCGGCCTAATGGCCGGCTTTCCAGACTATAAGAGAATGAAAGATATCGTATTAATTATCCAACATTAAAACGGTTTAAAACAACGAGAACTTGTTAGTCTATCACATGGTTGACTTTTTAAGCTTTAAGAAACTGTTTGCTTTCTATATCGTATAACTTACATGAGATAATACAATGATTTTGACTGAATAACGAGAACTTGTTATTAATCTATCCCACTGAAGGCTTTTATGAGATAAAAGTATGCAAGGAGTTGGTACAGTTGTTTATTATTTTTTAATAAAAAAAAGATAATTAGAAGACTACCTGTAGTCCTCTAATATAAGTATAAGTCAATCTCATGGTTGGCTTTTTTAGAGAATGCAAGATGTCATTATTTGGTTTTTATATCTTATTACTTTTTTTCCTTACTAAAAAGTTTTTCAGAGAGCAACGAAGACTTGTTGTTAGTCTATCTCTCTCGGACTTTTCTAAGATATACTCAAAATAAGAAGTTGTTGAGTACAATCGTTTAAAATTGTTGAATAAAAAAAAGATTTTAAGAGAACTACCTGTCAGTCAATCATATGGTTGACTTTTTATGAGTATTTAAGATATCGTATCACTTGTTCTACATAAAAAAGGTTTTGACAAAATAACGAGGACTTGTTGTTAGTCTATCACATGGTTGGCTTTCTAAGAATATGCAGGATAGACCTATTTGGTTAATATAATATCTTATCACTTGTTCAACCTCATAAATAGATTTTAACGGAGCAACGAGGACTCTTTGATAGCCTATCCTTGTGAAGGCTTTACTAAGATTATACTATTCAAGGAGTTGTTTAGTAAAATTGTTTACAATAGTTGAATGTAAAATTCATAGCTGAATGTAAAAACATTGTCAGCTTTTTAACAATATACAAAAAATACTTATTTGGCATATATATAATTTATCACTTGTTAGACATTGTAAAAATATTTAGACAGAGTAACGAGGACTCGTTGTTAGTGTTTCCCTCTAAGGGTCTTAATAAAGAGCGAAAGATACTGAAAGTCGCAGGATATTCCACTATGGACTGGTATTACCGTATGTTTTTTCTCCGAGAACTATTTGTAGTCCAGTTGCTTAACTTCTTACTTTCGTAGAGAGTAAGGATATAAGGAAAGAGCTAGAATAAGAAAAGTTTTTAAGAAAGCATAGATTCACTGAATTTTATTTGTTTATTTCTTATAAATATTTAAAAAAAATTGATAATAAATTTTGTAGATTTAAAAAGTTTTATAAACTTTTTGTGAATGTGCGCTCACAATATGGAGCATATGGTCGTCTGATTGTTTATTAATGCATTAGACGTCTCTCAAGACTAAAACTAAATGAGTTGATGGTGGTAAAATCTAAGTGCGTCGCCTGTGCGCTTGTGTGCGCCGCACACTTCGCACACTCTACGAGCCGGCCACGAACACAAGTCTTTTTTCGTCTAGCCTGGTAGTTCCGATGTTCCGCATTACATTACGAGTTAATATTTGTTAACCACCAGTCCTGTCCTAGCTTTATTCTTTTATCCTTACTCTCTTTGAAAAAAAGGGTTAAGCAACTGAGTAAGAAACAGTTCTCGAGGAAAAATTTCTGTTAACATACCCCAATTATGGGCCATATGTTCCACATTGGAAACGGACATGAATTAAAAAAATCACCATTTAAGGCATTAAAACTAAATTTATTATTTCACTTGGGGGTCCATAGTCCGGTTTTTTTATTTGAAAAGGGTCCGTGAGCATAATAAGTTTGGGAATCACTGGTATACACGATTATTTAGTTTAATGCGCATAAAAGCGTTTTTAAACAAAAGAAAATTAGCGTTACGAACACCTTACGTTTTTTTAGTTTATAATGCTATTTTAAATATCTATCAGGTATTTCAAGGTGTTATTTGACTAATAATTCTGGTATAAAATTACAAATGAATGTAAAAGAAATATTGAAACGATTTTGTAATATGCACATAATATTTCGCAGCAATTGAGACTAAGATAGTTTAAGTTTCACCGGAAAAAGAATGTTTGTTACGTTGTCGCGCTCATATTTACATGACACAGCATAAAATTAAATAGGTATTTGTGTTATACAGAAATGTTTCAAATACGTTCTAATAAAGAAAATTAAAGAAAAACTTAAGTATAATATTTATAATTGTATTAGATACTTTTCCACAAAAAAACGCGCAGAATCTCGGAAAAGGAATGATTATGTTTAATATATTATACCTTCAGTTCTCTCTTGGCATACACGTCCATATTGACCTTAGGTTAAATAATAACTTTTTTCAGCAGCAAACACCTTGTGAAGTATTTTTACCCAACATAAAAAAATGCATTTTGTTTTGTTTTTAGGATTCAAACAATCGTTAAATACCTTATGCTGTGAATGAGAAATTTAATTGTTTTACTTTGATATCGGGCATGGATTAAACAATTATTCTCTTATATAGTTACCAAATTATCAATTAGATTTTTAAAAAAATATCTTTTCATCGCAACTGTCAAAAAGTCTTCACGCATTCTTTTGTTTTTGTTTTATTTATGTACGACTGTTTAAAACTTAAAACAATGTTCGAATTTAGGTTTTGAAATTTAATAAGCATACTTGATCTAAAATAAAAATTCTCTATGTAGGTAGATATTGGTTGACGAATAGCCATATATATAAAACAAGCACTCGTCTTCTTTTCACGTGAATTAGTACTAAGCGATCATATTTTTATCTCTTTTAATGATCTTTTATTCGTAACGTATTTTATGACGTAAAAAATAAAAATCAAAATTGATCAAATCCACTGAAATCAATGACAGAGGACATAACAACAACATAAAAAATTCTCGATTTTTTGGTTGGAAATTTTTACAGAATCGTTTTCTGTTTGAATTATTATTCGCACTTAATATTTAATATATTATGTTAAATATGTGGCTTTGATTCGATGCAGAAATCCACGTGTGTATTTAGTTATTCTATTACTTCCGATGATTTACGATTTATAACTAAATTTAAATTGGATATACAATCCAGATATGATTTATTTTAGAGTAAGCAAAACCAAACGTTTCTATTAAAATACATGAAGGTGAGGTTTAAATTTTTAGTGTGTAAATATTTTATAATTGAGCCGGCAACAAATATGATACAAAAATTAACCTTCGTTGTTCAATCTATTATTATACACATTTTTTCAAAATCAATATCGAAATCTAGGTATTGATTTATTATTCCAATATTGCAATACCTAATCGAGGTAAAGAAAATAAAACAAAATTAGATATTTCATTATGAAATAGCACCAATATAGATATAGTATGAGAGTAGGTATATACAATGTGATTTGAAAATTAACTCATATAGAGCGTGAACTGGCTTCACTAAGGATTTTTCACCTCTGTAGCGATCACACTCTTCCGTCAGCAACGATGGTAAGAGACTAAAAACCACCAAAACATTAGCGATGAAGTTGACCCAAAGCTTCATAAAGATGATCTATAAAAAAATATATTTAATGATTCAAGTGTGTAACTATTCAAAAAATAGATTTCCTTGAAGATTTATTCTGTTTTAACCTTTTTATTTGTATTTTATTATTTCATATACTCAAAGAATAAAAATTATATAATGTGTCAATCCAACAATGCCGAGGCAAAGTCACACAACTCTGCAAAAAAAAAAGAATTATTGCCTTAAGGTAATTTAAATACAATCTTTATGTGTAGGTACCGAGAAATTTTATTCGACCACGGATAATTTACTACCAAATAAAAAATAACATATTTTTACGCCTATTCATAATGTTTATGTTTTCTTAATCTTTATATAGTACTGATAAACGTAGGGTAATACAATATATGTTATTGTATTATACATAAAATATGAATCCATTAACCAGGTTGATTTATTTGTATTACTGTACGTTGTAGAATGAAATTAAATTTGATGTTATTAAAAAGGTTTTTTTCATGGTGTTCGTTAATCCATAACTGGTCGAAAAGTCAGTTAATAAAATGTTTTTTTGTCGCTTTTCAGTTTTTCGCAGTTCTTAGTCATAATCAGTGATATTTATTTTAAAATTCTACTAAAATGAGAAATAACTTTATCATAAAGCTATAAATTTATTTTTAAATGTTAACGTGTGTGTGCAAAATACACATTTCTACTTTACTATTGTTTGTAATGATCATCAGTGATATTTACTTGAATTTTACGAGAAATTAATACACTCATTTAACGATTTTTTTAAATATTGTAGATTACTAACTTCTATTAATAATTATGTATTTAAAAACATATAAATTAAAATAATTTGAATAAGCTAATATTATAAACTGAATTTGCGAAATATTTCAAACTAAAACATTAAAGAAATTGATAATACTATATTCAACTACAATTATCAAAAAAAAATGAATTTATCGAATTTGTAGATCTATTTATGTATTAAACCATTGCTTTTCAAATTGGGGGACGTGGCCCCCTGGGAGGCCGCCACAGAACATGTTTTGTATTGAGGGGGCCGCGGGTTATTTTTTTCAGATTTAGGGGCCCGTAATCCGTAGTATGATTTGTTTTTTGGGAAGTATTGTTTTAAGCAATACATATTTTGCAACTTAAGTTGACTATGTATTATCTAATACATTTTATAGTAGACTAAATAATAAATTTGTGTATTATCTATAATTTCTTAGTGAGTTTGTAAAACGATGGAAAGTTACTAAAAAATATCGTTGTACATACTGAATTACAATTCACATTTGAAATATTTGAAAATCACTATGAAACAATATAGTTAGGTATTACTATCACAAGTTTTGGTTATTCAAACTATAAACACAAAAACTTGTAAAGCGGGCTTACTATTTGACGACTGTTGTTTTAGTTATGAAGAAAGCAATAAAATATCGTTTTTACGTAAGAACAATAAAAAGATGACGTGTTGGACTTAACTTTGACATAAAGACATTTGTCAACAAATAAAGAAATGTCTTTACACTTGGAATCCCGTCTGTATTATCTCCATGGTTTTTTTATTGCTTTGTTTTCAGTGTTACAATAGAAATTTCTTAATACGTTGGTAATTGAGTTATAAATAACATTTCGAGTTATATCCAATATTACAAGCAAAAAATATTCTTATTTTTTAAATAAATTTAAAAATGTACAGCCGTAGTTAACAGAGTGAAATCACTAAAATGTTCAATTGAATTTCTGTCAACCTCTCTGGCAGTCAATTATTTTTTAGGTGAATAAATTGGTTCAAACTTCAAACTATGCGTAGAGGATTTTTCAAAGAAATTCTGGGTAGTGTAGCGCCTTTTATATTAACAATAAACAGTATTACAAAACGAAATAAACAAAAAGAAAATACTTACATAAAATATTTAGAGAAGCAAAAATATATGAAACTGACATCATATAAAATACTACTGTTTGATTCAATTTTATTTCAATTAAAAATAATAAATGTCTATGAAATGGCAAACATATATATATATGTATATACAATAATACAAAATGAAACAATGCTATTTTTCGTATAAAGCTTTTCACTTATACAAGTTGGCACTCGGTAACACCAGTGAAAGTGATGAGAAAAATTAAAATAAGTATTGGTTAATGATTAAATAAAACACACCGTTTACATTTATTGAATTCGTGATTGGTTTGAAATAAAAAAATATTAAGACATAAATTTGCATTATTAAAAATCACAAGACATAATCTTTAATTCACCGTGAGAAAAATTACAGGTAAAAATAACACAAGCACTATACAAATCGAAAAAATGAATTAAAAATAATTACTATATATTTACTACAAACAAGAAAAACGTACAATTATTTTGATGCTATTTTAATGTCAATGAGCTCACATACAACATTTGTGAAACGGTGTTAATTTTGATCAAATATGATGATTATTTTTAATAAAATTTTGGAAAATAACAAATGTTTACATGAAATGAAACTATTAAAATACATAACGAGAACAGTATTATTTTTAGTGAAACATCATTCCAGTTTTTTACAATAATTATTGGCTGCAGAGTGCAGATTGCTTGTTTATTGTTTCAAATATGCTTGTTTAGTTTAACGGTATATTTACAATCCAGCTTCTGAATGGAAATACACCATTAATGAAATATTATCGACATAACAATTAATAAGACATAGTACTGATGATTAGTGCTACATATTTTTACTACTGTTATATTTTTTACTATGTCCATTAGCAGAGTTAGTGATGATTTTTCACTTTGTTTTACCGCATTGAACAAGACTAAATAAGCAAATCAGATGCTTTCATAATGTTCGTAGCCAGCCAGGTAAAAGCAAATCCCAAATAATTCATTGAATCCAGGTTTAATTTAGATATCAAAAGTAGTATACTATGGGCTGCACATGTAAAAATTTTGGTGGTTTCTGAGAGTTTAACCAAAAGAATATTTTTTTTTTTCCATAAAATTTCTTATGCCATTTGTAATTTTTTAAACTTTCTTTAAGTGTTTCCGTTCCGTGGCTGATCGGTTCACGGTGATAGCAATTCAAGAGTTGACCTTACACGTTTTCGAGTATTACAATCATTTTTTTTCTGTCATGCATGAGGGTAGCTGTAGTTTCAAAATATGTATATACATTTTATGACGCGGTTGATTTGTCACAAAGAATCATTACATAGTCCATCCATACTTTTATTACAATTGAGTCTTGTCCATAACAATAATTTTGTGTTTTTAACTGTCGTATCATATTATTTATATACGTACATGTAAATTACAAAAAAATAAAAAAAATAAGCTTAATGCGTCTGCAATGTAAAAACGGTTTTTTATTTAGTAAAAAAAGAAGAAAAGAAATTGAAAACATTGGAAATATTGGAAAAAAAGTCAACCGAGTAAGCTCTGAAAAGTCTGTTATAATACATAAACAATAGTATTCGTCTAAGCTCAGTCACGTTCACGAAAATTCTGTCTATATCAAAAAGAATATTGTTAAATCGATTCCCAATGAAGGAATGATAAACAATTCATGTCTACGATCCCTCAAAAAATGACCAAGAACATTATGTTTGACATTCTCAATTTCTCCTGGTATACGTCGAAAAAAATATATGTCTAGGTGTACATTTCTCTTCGGGCATTTAAACTATTAAACGAAGCGCTTACTATCAAAAGCGGCTAAATGGTTTTCATAAAATTTTGAGTATGATATTTTTATAAAGAGATATGTATTTTACCTATATAATTGCAAAAGTTTTAGATTTAAAAATGCCAACAAATCTCAATATTTTTGATCGAAAATTTAGGTTTATTTTGAAACCACCTTAAATAATCAACGTTTGGATTTTTTTGGTCTTAAAATTTATCTAACATTTAATGCACGCATTGGTAGACAAGTGCTACATATGCTGAACAATATTTTACTCGCATACTTGTTAAAATGTACAAATTACATCATAATATACAGAGATCACTAATTTAATCAACATCATTTTTTACTGTTAACACTTTGAAATGTCGTTTTAGCCAGTGAAAGTAAGCGTTTATGCCATTATAATGTCATATGTAATATCCACACGCCATAATATAAATAATTGTAGATTAATTGGAAACAGTGGAAAATGTGCAAAGGGTATTAGAATTTCAGGTTTACTAACTGTATAGAATTTTTCTAGGTAAAAAAAACATACCCAATGTAACGATACATTTCAAATGCCGAAATAGTACGCTATAAATAACGAAATCCATATTTATAGCTTCTGGAAAATAAAACTAGCATTAAAGACCGAAAGGCGGTTAGCGAAGGCTGATTTACTACAAAAATATATTTCAAATAGGTCAACAAAGAGCAAACTCGTAAAGCAAATAGGATTTCAATAAATTTCTTATTATCCTACTCAATACAATATGCAAGCGTTATGGATACGATTTGGCAACGGAAATTGCTTCACAGTTCGGTTGCAACCTTGTATTTCTCATCTAGACACTTTCCATACGATATTATGCATGGAATTGTCCACTAAATATGAGCTACTGTAATGTAAAATATATGTAGATTATTTCCAAATATAACTTTGTAAATCAATAATATACGGTTGTATCCCGAAATATACAGTAATATATTATAACAATAATACACATCACGAGAATATCTAAGAGTATTTAATAAATTTAGTATGTAAATATAACTACAGTGGTTCTAACTGTTACGTAGTAACGGTGCACTTTTGATCATAAGAAAAAAATACGCAGCACCAAAATCAAATGGTCAAAAAACAAAGAATTCGAACCGAGGTAGTCTAGGGCAAGAAGCGCCTCTAAGGCAAACGAAAGAAGTGTGCAATACATATCGAAATTAAATTAGATCTTTTGTCGGTTTTTACTATTTCGTACATTTTTCTGCATTTATATTTTTGTTTGGCACGGTGCACCGTTTGAAAACTTCCGCTCTACGCATTATTTACCTATATAAACATCTCTTGGGTTCATGAAATGGAAAAAAAAACAAATGAACTAAATAAAAAAATATTTAGCAAATGTTTTAATAAGCTATGCGAAACTTTAACAAACAAAAGAAATTGTTATTGATGAAATATCAATTAAACTAGAGCGATCCAATAAGAGCTGCTGTTTATGAATCAAGAGCTGAGAATAACTATGGATTGGTTCAATAAAAAAATATTTGTAAAACTTTCAATGCACATACTGCTTTGAATAATAAATATTTTTTTTAATCGGTTGATATAATTTTCATTTAAATGATACAGTGTAAGCTTTCGTAGGTTTTTACTATTTTAATTAAAAGCAGTTAGCTCATCTATCCACACGAAAACTATCACGCTTTTCTCCAAACTATTATTATATAGTAAGAAAACAATCTTGAATGTTGGCTCGGAATACGATGTACAAATAAGTCGCTATGCTTCACAGCGGAAAACAACTTACCGACAATGACAGCCATTTATCTCGACAGCTTTTTATGAAAATGCATTTCTGCATTCATAAATTTCAAGTGCTAGGCTAGCAGCTAGCTGCATGCTCGCTAAAAATGAACCCGTTTTATGAACTCATAAAATTAGCATAAATTTAAAAGCGAGATGTTTTTTTATGGCTGAGGTTTATTTTTGTGATTTATTCTTGGAACGTTCTGAATTTAAAATTAAATGAATATATATATTTTACTAGCGAATTTAAACTTTTTATGCATGCATACAATTCTAAATATTACTTTGTCAGCTTATTTGAAATAGTTTTAAAACTTCATCATATTATCTTTAATTTCAAACATTTTATCAAATATAAATTTAAAATCAAATACATTCAATACAAGCACATTAAGGGCGATATTTACAGTTATGGCACACATCGAGGGTTACACTATTTTAAGAGAATACTAAGCATCCATTTTTTTTCTCTGTGGTGAAGTTTAGAGTTAATCAGAGAAGCAAACATCGTGGTACATAAATTATACTGAGATTTAGTAAACTATGGTCTCATATTAATTATAAAACAATGATTTTGTATTAAAGGTGTCCAGTATCAAACACAGCCAGGTCAGTTTCACTTTATAGTTAGGAGAGCCGAAAGGTTGTTTAATTCCTTTATAACGAAATTTTATTTCTAGTTAACTAAAATAATTACAAAATACTCGGACACTAAACGTCAATTGTAAAAAAATATATTCCATTGAAAATATTGCATTAAATTCAGTCAGCTGATCTAAAATCTGTGATATTATTGGTTTTAAATGTCTTGTCCGGTAGGAAAAGAAAATGCTTTCGACTTGGTCACTTTTGTTAGAAAAATCATTATTCAAAGGTGATATTCATATAATTCTAGTAATTTTTAAAAACTGAATCATATATTGAATTGTAGGTATTAAAGTTCCTTAATAAAAAAGTGTACATTGGAGAAAACATAATTTGGACGTATTTGAAACTGCACGCCTCATTTGTTCTGTTTATTTGTGTTATAATAAATGCAGTGGAGTCGGAGTTATTGTGTTTTTGGAACAGCGTGAGACCGGAAAATCTGCGCGACACCTGGTGTTTTTTTATAATATAAAGTAATAAGCTATTTTTGCTTTCAGATAAATTTAACTATAAAGCTTCTAAGAGAAAAATAAATATAGTACAAGGTTATATGTGTTACAGTTAATAAGTGCAACACTCTGTAACTAAGATTTATATTATACTTGCCAAAATGAAATATGTACATATCTCTACACTTCTTGTTCATTTTCCAAAGAAAATAAGCTACTGACGTTTATCCGTGAAGTTATTTGAGAAGATAGATAACTGTCAACAATACATTAAGAGTGTACTTAGTGTTAAAACCAACATTAGAAGGTTGCAACACTATATGTTTGTCAAAATAATCAATTGATGGTGTTGTTAGAGATAATGAATTTGCATGCGTATTCATAATGAATTTTACTATATTTTAGCATCATTTTGCCTTAGGTTGAATAAGTTAAATTTTAATCATCAGCTTGATTAAATTTCATATAACATATTAGTGAACAACATATTTTGGATACTCTACGTCGCCCCTGAACGCAGGCGCTTAAGTTTTTTTAAAGGGGGAATACAAATTCACAATACAGTACAGTAGTCATGCAATAAAATTGCATCAGCAGGGTTAATATTGAAACCAATGCAACCGATCCGCCATATGGAAGGATTGAAATCCTGAAAAAAATCCCTACTGAAGGAACCCCCAATATTTTTCGCTTGTGTCATAACATATTTTACCACACTGACCGGTTCTGATCATCTATATATATAAAAGAAAGTGGGGTTTGTTACGCCACGTATATCTCGAGAATAACAGCTCGGATTTTAATGATCTTTGTTTTATTAAATTCGTATCCGCCTAGAATAGCAGAATAAGCATTAAAACATCGGAAAAATATCACGGCAAAGAAATTATGAAGAAAATTAATATTCTCATACAGTTTTCAAATGGCGAACACCTTGAAATAATGAAAATGTCGTTTGTATGCAGATTTTATCCGCTAGGTGGCAATTTTTCCAAAATTCATTTGTTTTTGCTTCTTTTGCATACGATTGACTTCTAAATAATTTTAAATTTAGAGTATGGATTAGAATAAAACAAATCGATGATATAAAATGAAAACGAAATAAAATCGGATAATGTTGAAATAAGGTTATGTTTTTAATTAGGTATGATAATTTTTTTGACAAAAATATTACGCTGTTTGCACGAACGTTGCTCTACTTTGAGATGCCACGTTATTACACTTGGAAAGCTACATCGAAGAAATTTGAACGTCGAAAGCAAGGCGATGCGGTTCCTGCTCATCCGAATGACTACTGATGCTCTTGGTCGCATGTACACAGTTCATCCGAAAAATGACGAATGCTTCTACTTGCATGTCAACAGCTCAATTTGCTTGAAAATGATACTCATTACAATCGCTGAAGAAATTGTTTCTGAATCTCCAAGTCAGATACGCACATTATTTTCTATCATTATTTTGACATGCTTCCCATCGAATCCCCGTGAACTGTGGAACAAGTACAAGGATGACATGTCCGAATACATTTTGCATCGAATTCGTGTCAGTTTGGGGAATCCCGATCTCGAGGTGAATGAAGAGATACATAACCAGGCTTTGCTTTAGATCGAAGACATGTGTTACCTCATGTGCGGCAGTTTGGTAGTCAAGTTAGGAATGCCAACGCCAGATCGTGGAATGAACGACGCTTTCAATCGAGAATTGGAACGTGAACGTGAATATGATCGAGATGCATTGAACCAATCAGTTTGAACGAATGTACCACTGTTGAACCCTCAACAGAAGGAAATTAGCGATACGTTAATGAAGGTAATTGATGATAGAAATGGTGGCTTATTTTTCCTCGATGCGCCCGGTGGAGCTGGGAAGACATTCTTCATGTCATTGATTATGGCCACTGTTCATGCGAGATAAAAAAAATTGCTGTAGCAGTTTCTTCTTCTGGAATAGCAGCCACGTAGATAGATCAACCGCTGCCGATGAAATAAACGCTTGCCTCAAATAATTGACAAACATGCGAGTTGCATTGCTAAACGATCCATCTGCCGAAGATTTCTCCAAGCAATTGCTATCTATGTATTCATTGTTCAAAATTAAAATCACAGTACATGAAATAACAGCTGACGCCAATTCACCATGTACTTGAAAAATATAATAAGACAAAATATAAAATAAAACTACATAATATATCAGAATCAAAATCAACATAAAAAATCAAAAAATAAAATAGTGAAATTTTACAAACAGTTCACAAATACTATCACTAAAAATGTCCACTTCTCTAGGCAATGCGTTGATCAATCTAACGGCCCTTGGAACTGGTGATTTAAACCTCTTAAGCGAGGTATAAGTTTTTAGAAATAAAAGTTTTTGCTCATAGTTACGCCCACGTAAGAATAAATTGGGAGCATGTAAATTAATAGTCATGAGAATTTGAGGATTATTAACTCGGCCCCGAAGGAGAAGAGAAAAATGATTTAAGCTTGAAAACGATCTTCGACTATCGTCGGTAACGACCGTGTTCCTGTTGACAAATCGAACAGATTGATTTCGTTTCCGCCGAATTTTAACAATTTCGTCTCAACGAAGGACGGCTTCATCAAAAAAATGTTCCCAAACGTCTAATCACAAAAATCACAATTGGTTGATTGAATGAGTAATTCTTGCGGCGAAGAACAAAGATGTGGATCATTTAAACTTCACAATTCAAAATCAAATCGTTGGTCCACTACATTCCTTCAAATCTAGCGAACTTTTGCAAGGTGCGCGAAACATTCTTGCGCAGACTGTACATATAACATATTCTTTCAACCAAAAAATAATTATTTCTGCTTCTATATGATAGTGTCATCAGAAATAGTTTGTAGTATCGACCAAACTATTTTTTTTTCGTTTATTAGAGATTCGCGCCGCAGCACACCCAGCATCGCCTCGCGGCACACCGCTTGCGGAGCACTGCTTTAAACGACTGAAAAACTGACATGCAATATTGCGAAACACTCACCAATGACCAAAGTTTTGGTAGCAAGTAAAATCATCACCTGGGATGAATGGACAATGGCGCACAAATGCGCATTGGAAGCACTCAATCAAAGTATGAAATATCTGTGCAATGACTCAAGATGTTTTATAGGCGCAATGATTCTACTATCTGGCGATTTCCACCAAACACTACCAGTCATTCCAAGATTTACCGCTTCCGATGAAATAAACGCTTACCTCAAATCACGACTCTGGCGCTATGTAAAGAATCTTCAGCTGACGACAAACATGCGAGTTGCATTGCTAAACGATCTATCTGCCGAAGCAATTGCTGACTTTCGCTAACGGGGGTGTTCCTGTCGACGAATCGAACGGATTGATTTTGTTTCCGCCGAATTTTTGCAATTTCACTTCATTCAACAAAATGTTCCCGAACATCTAATCACAAAAATCACAATTGGTTGAATGAACGAGCAATTCTTGCGGCAAAGAACAAAGATGTGGATCATTTAAACTTCACAATTCAAAATCAAATCGTTGGTCCACTGCATTCCTTTAAATCTATCGACCGTGTTACAAACGAAGACGAAGCAACCAACTATCCAACTATTAAACTTATTGGATCTGCCTGGCTTGCCACCGCGCAATTTACAACTGAAGGTTGACTCGGTAGTCATCATGCTTCAAGTTATCAAGTTAACAGAACATTTATTCACTTTTAAGGTGTTCACTGTCAATACTTGGTGGAATGGCAAAATAATAAAAATAATAAAACATTTTTAGTACTTTTTCCACATAAAATTTATTTGATCAGGACCGGTTTCGCTCATCGCGAGCATTATTAACTGATGATAATGCTCAGATGATAATAACTCACTTGATAATGCTCGCGATGAGCGAAACCGGTCCTGATCAAATAAATTTTATTTAGTGGGAAAAGTACTAAAAATGTTTTATTATTTTTATTACAACTTTTATTGATTCTGAGGCGGTACGAAGTTCGTCGGGTCAGCTAGTCTATATATATAAAAGAAAGTGGGGTTTGTTACACCACGTATATCTCGAGAATTACAGCTCGGATTTTAATGATCTTTGTCTTATTAAATTCTTATCCGCCTAGAATAGCAGAATAAGCATTAAAACATCGGAAAAATATCACGGGAAAGAAATTATGAATAAAATAAATGTTTCCATACATTTTGTTTATTTGAAATTTCCAAATCGAACGCGGAACATACGTTGTATGCTGTTTACGGTTGACGTTGTATCCACTAGGTGGCATTGATTGCATTATACCATAGACTGATAAAACTTTGACAGTTGACTTGACGTGAATCGCTATGTAATTTAAAACAATTGAAATGGACGTCTTTAAATTCGTAATAATTAAAGGATCGTAATAATATTGAGAGAACATTATTTTAAAGTATGCATCGCTACGACGTTTTTTAAATAATCGAATAAACTGATTCGATTTCTTGAAGCTATAATTATAGGGCTGGGAGCTGATTTGACAGATTTTGTTCAGTGACGTCATTGATTCGATTATTGGAGGTATGGTTATATTTTGCATCTGGCCTTGAAAACATTTTTAATTTCTTACATGCATTAGGAATATTCTAATGACAGTATGGATATTTTATAGAACTGTATTTCAACTTTTATTTTAAAATCTTCTACTAGGAAAAATGATTGTAAGCAAACTTAGAACATTATTTTAAAAATTAAATAATTTACAATTTCAAGATTTTTTTGGAGCTGATTTGACAGATTTTGATCAGTGTCATTGATTCGATTATTTATGGTTATATTTTGCACCCTGCCTTGAAAATCTTTTTTATTTCTTACATGCATTAGGAATATTCTAACGACAGTATGGAAATTATATTGAACTATATTTCGACTTTTATTTATAAATCTTCTACTACGAAAAATAATTGTTAGCAAACTTAAACATTATTCCAAAAATTCAATAATTTACGAAATTTCTGCAACTATGAAAAATGGTTGTTAGCAAACTTAAACATTATTCCAAAAATTCAATAATTTAAAAAAATCTGCTACTACAAAAAATGGTTGTTAGCAAACTTAAACATCATTCCAAAAATTAAATAGTTTACGTGGTCTATTTCTGCTACTACGAAAAATGATTGTTAGCAAACTAAAACATTATTCCAAAACTAAAGTAAATTACGAGGCTTATTTCTGCTACTACGAAAAATAGTTGTTAGCAAACTTAAACATTATTCCAAAAATTCAATAATTTACGAAATTTCTGCTACTACGAAAAATGATTGTTAGCAAACTTAAAGATTATTCCAAAAATTAAATGATTTACAATTTAAATACTGCAGGGCTGTCGATATATCCCGTGAGGTCTATTTCTGCTACTACGAAAAATTATTGTTAGCAAACTTAAACATTTTTCCAAAAATTAAATAATTTACAATATAAATACTGCAGTGCTGTCGATATATGCCACGTGGTCTATTTCTGCTACTACGAAAAATGATTGTTAGCAAACTTAAACATTATTCCAAAAATTAAATAATTTACAATTTAAATACTGCAGGGCTGTCGATATACGCCACGTGGTCTATTTCTGCTACTACGAAAAATGATTGTTAGCAAACTTAAACATTATTTCAAAAACTAAATAATTTACAATTTAAATACTGCAGGGCTGTCGATATATGCCCTGAGGTTTATTTCTGCTACTCCGAAAAAATATTGTAAGCAAACTTAAATTTTATTCCAAAAATTCAATAATTTACGAAATTTCTGCAACTATGAAAAATGGTTGTTAGCAAACTTAAACATTATTCCAAAAATTCAATAATTTACGTGGTCTATTTCTGCTACTACGAAAAATGATTGTTAGCAAACTAAAACATTATTCCAAAACTAAAGTAAATTACGAGGCTTATTTCTGCTACTACGAAAAATATTTGTTAGCAAACTTAAACATTATTCCAAAAATTCAATAATTTACGAAATTTCTGCTACTACGAAAAATGATTGTTAGCAAACTTAAAGATTATTCCAAAAATTAAATGATTTACAATTTAAATACTGCAGGGCTGTCGATATATCCCACGAGGTCTATTTCTGCTACTACGAAAAATGGTTGTTAGCAAACTTAAACATTATTCCAAAAATTAAATAATTTACAATTTAAATACTGCAGGGCTGTCGATATATGCCGTGAGGTCTATTTCTGCTACTACGAAAAATTATTGTTAGCAAACTTAAACATTTTTCCAAAAATTAAATAATTTACAATATAAATACTGCAGTGCTGTCGATATATGCCACGTGGTCTATTTCTGCTACTACGAAAAATGATTGTTAACAAACTTAAACATTATTCCAAAAATTAAATAATTTACAATTTAAATACTGCAGGGCTGTCGATATACGCCACGTGGTCTATTTCTGCGACTACGAAAAATGATTGTTAGCAAACTTAAACATTATTTCAAAAATTAAATAATTAACAATTTAAATACTGCAGGGCTGTCGATATACGCCACGTGGTCTATTTCTGCGACTACGAAAAATGATTGTTAGCAAACTTAAACATTATTTCAAAAATTAAATAATTTACAATTTAAATACTGCAGGGCTGTCGATATATGCCCTGAGGTCTATTTCTGCTACTCCGAAAAATTATTGTAAGCAAACTTAAACATTTTTCCAAAAATTAAATAATTTACAATTTCAAGATTTATTGGAGCTGATTTGACAAATTTTGATCAGTGTCATTGATTCGATTATTTATGGTTGTATTTTGCATCCTGCCTTGAAAATCTTTTTTATTTCTTACATGCATTAGGAATATTCTAATGGACAGTATGGAAATTTTATTGAACTATATTTCGACTTTTATTTTTAAATCTTCTACTACGAAAAATAATTGTTAGCAAACTTAAACATTATCCGAAAAATTCAATAATTTACGAAATTTCTGCTACTACGAAAAATGGTTGTTAGCAAACTTAAACATCATTCCAAAAATTAAATAATTTACGTGGTCTATTTCTGCTACTACGAAAAATGATTGTTAGCAAACTAAAACATTATTCCAAAACTAAAGTAAATTAGGAGGTTTATTTCTGCTACTACGAAAAATAGTTGTTAGCAAACTTAAACATTATTCCAAAAATTCAATAATTGACGAAATTTCTGCTACTACGAAAAATGATTGTTAGCAAACTTAAAGATTATTCCAAAAATTAAATGATTTACAATTTAAATACTGCAGGGCTGTCAATATATCCCACGAGGTCTATTTCTGCTACTACGAAAAATTGTTGTTAGCAAACTTAAACATTATTCCAAAAATTAAATGATTTACAATTTAAATACTGCAGGGCTGTCGATATATCCCGTGAGGTCTATTTCTGCTACTACGAAAAATTATTGTTAGCAAACTTAAACATTTTTCCAAAAATTAAATAATTTACAATTTAAATACTGCAGGGCTGTCGATATATGCCCTGAGGTCTATTTCTGCTACTACGAAAAATTATTGTTAGCAAACTTAAACATTTTTCCAAAAATTATATTATTTACAATTTAAATACTGCAAGGCTGTCAATATATTATGTCCCGAGATCTACTTCTTCTTCTACGAAATATATTTGTTAGCAAACTTAAAACATTTCAAATATTCCAAAAAATATATTATTTACAATTTAAATACTGAAGGACTATCGTTATATATCCCGAGATATTTTTCTTTTTCTACGAAATAAATTTGTTAGCAAACTTAAACATTTCAATTATTCTAAAAATTATCTCTATCTCTATATAGGCTTGACCGATTTTTTAAATGTATATTTGTTAGATAGTAGAATAGGTTTTAAGGTATATTTCATCCCGCTAGGTGAAGGATGTCCTTATCCCGAATTTTTTTTCAATATTTTTGACGTCCGTCGTTCGTATTTCAAACAGAGCGAAATTATTTATGTTGTTGAATGACAGATGGCGCTAAGTGCGCAGCAACTTAAGTCTTTTAAAGTTTGATACGTGCCATGGTTACGTCAAACAATCAAAGGGTATTATAGTAAACAATTATCAAGTGAATTTTTAATAGTCGTCACAAAAGATTTCTTTCGCTGTCAAAAATTATGCCACCTAAAAGACTTGCTATTAGTTGATCTAGACCTCAAGCACGAAAGAAAACGGCATTACGAGCTTCAGAAACAGACGAGCAAGTTTGGAAACCGTTCGAGTTTTCACTGCTCAAGCCCGATCGTCTGATACAATGATATGCAAACAACCCTTTCGACCGTGATTAGGAACGAGAAACACAATTTGATGTCGACAAATTGGGTACATTCGTTCAAACAAATCTTCCGAAATTGGTCCCAGAACAACGCATAGCGTAAGACAGAATTATGCATGCAATCAAACACAAGCCAAAACGTTGGATCACGAAACAATATTGTTGGCAATCGCTTCATCTGCAATTGCAGCAAATATTTTGAAAATTATTTATAAATGTTTGCAGTTTCCAGCGCGACTAGCATTTGGACAATCGCTACAAGTGTGTGGACTAAATTTTAAAAATCCATGCTTCTCACATGGACAGCTGTATCTGGCCTGATCACGCGTTGAAAAACCTTAAGATCTATTCATATACGTACCAGACAAAAAAACAAAATATATTCAAAAGCACTTCAATAAACATAATTAAAACACAAACACTTTCTTTCTTTGAGTGGCATTGCAACGCATGCCGGGTCAGCTAGTCTATATATATAAAAGAAAGTGGGGTTTGTTACACCACGTATATCTCGAGAATTACAGCTCGGATTTTAATGATCTTTGTCTTATTAAATTCTTATCCGCCTAGAATAGCAGAATAAGCATTAAAACATCGGAAAAATATCACGGGAAAGAAATTATGAATAAAATAAATGTTTCCATACATTTTGTTTATTTGAAATTTCCAAATCGAACGCGGAACATACGTTGTATGCTGTTTACGGTTGACGTTGTATCCACTAGGTGGCATTGATTGCATTATACCATAGACTGATAAAACTTTGACAGTTGACTTGACGTGAATCGCTATGTAATTTAAAACAATTGAAATGGACGTCTTTAAATTCGTAATAATTAAAGGATCGTAATAATATTGAGAGAACATTATTTTAAAGTATGCATCGCTACGACGTTTTTTAAATAATCGAATAAACTGATTCGATTTCTTGAAGCTATAATTATAGGGCTGGGAGCTGATTTGACAGATTTTGTTCAGTGACGTCATTGATTCGATTATTGGAGGTATGGTTATATTTTGCATCTGGCCTTGAAAACATTTTTAATTTCTTACATGCATTAGGAATATTCTAATGACAGTATGGATATTTTATAGAACTGTATTTCAACTTTTATTTTAAAATCTTCTACTAGGAAAAATGATTGTTAGCAAACTTAGAACATTATTTTAAAAATTAAATAATTCACAATTTCAAGATTTTTTTGAGCTGATTTGACAGATTTTGATCAGTGTCATTGATTCGATTATTTATGGTTATATTTTGCACCCTGCCTTGAAAATCTTTTTTATTTCTTACATGCATTAGGAATATTCTAACGACAGTATGGAAATTATATTGAACTATATTTCGACTTTTATTTATAAATCTTCTACTACGAAAAATAATTGTTAGCAAACTTAAACATTATTCCAAAAATTCAATAATTTACGAAATTTCTGCAACTATGAAAAATGGTTGTTTGCAAACTTAAACATTATTCCAAAAATTCAATAATTTAAAAAAATCTGCTACTACGAAAAATGGTTGTTAGCAAACTTAAACATCATTCCAAAAATTAAATAATTTACGTGGTCTATTTCTGCTACTACGAAAAATGATTGTTAGCAAACTAAAACATTATTCCAAAACTAAAGTAAATTACGAGGCTTATTTCTGCTACTACGAAAAATAGTTGTTAGCAAACTTAAACATTATTCCAAAAATTCAATAATTTACGAAATTTCTGCTACTACGAAAAATGATTGTTAGCAAACTTAAAGATTATTCCAAAAATTAAATGATTTACAATTTAAATACTGCAGGGCTGTCGATATATCCCGTGAGGTCTATTTCTGCTACTACGAAAAATTATTGTTAGCAAACTTAAACATTTTTCCAAAAATTAAATAATTTACAATATAAATACTGCAGTGCTGTCGATATATGCCACGTGGTCTATTTCTGCTACTACGAAAAATGATTGTTAGCAAACTTAAACATTATTCCAAAAATTAAATAATTTACAATTTAAATACTGCAGGGCTGTCGATATACGCCACGTGGTCTATTTCTGCTACTACGAAAAATGATTGTTAGCAAACTTAAACATTATTTCAAAAATTAAATAATTTACAATTTAAATACTGCAGGGCTGTCGATATATGCCCTGAGGTTTATTTCTGCTACTCCGAAAAATTATTGTAAGCAAACTTAAATTTTATTCCAAAAATTCAATAATTTACGAAATTTCTGCAACTATGAAAAATGGTTGTTAGCAAACTTAAACATTATTCCAAAAATTCAATAATTTAAAAAAATTCTGCTACTACGAAAAATGGTTGTTGGAAAACTTAAACATCATTCCAAAAATTAAAAAATTTACGTGGTCTATTTCTGCTACTACGAAAAATGATTGTTAGCAAACTAAAACATTATTCCAAAACTAAAGTAAATTACGAGGCTTATTTCTGCTACTACGAAACATATTTGTTAGCAAACTTAAACATTATTCCAAAAATTCAATAATTTACGAAATTTCTGCTACTACGAAAAATGATTGTTAGCAAACTTAAAGATTATTCCAAAAATTAAATGATTTACAATTTAAATACTGCAGGGCTGTCGATATATCCCACGAGGTCTATTTCTGCTACTACGAAAAATGGTTGTTAGCAAACTTAAACATTATTCCAAAAATTAAATAATTTACAATTTAAATACTGCAGGGCTGTCGATATATGCCGTGAGGTCTATTTCTGCTACTACGAAAAATTATTGTTAGCAAACTTAAACATTTTTCCAAAAATTAAATAATTTACAATATAAATACTGCAGTGCTGTCGATATATGCCACGTGGTCTATTTCTGCTACTACGAAAAATGATTGTTAGCAAACTTAAACATTATTCCAAAAATTAAATAATTTACAATTTAAATACTGCAGGGCTGTCGATATACGCCACGTGGTCTATTTCTGCGACTACGAAAAATGGTTGTTAGCAAACTTAAACATTATTTCAAAAATTAAATAATTTACAATTTAAATACTGCAGGGCTGTCGATATATGCCCTGAGGTCTATTTCTGCTACTCCGAAAAATTATTGTAAGCAAACTTAAACATTTTTCCAAAAATTAAATAATTTACAATTTAAATACTGCAGGGCTGTCGATATATGCCCTGAGGTCTATTTCTGCTACTCCGAAAAATGATTGTTAGCAAACTTTATTTTAAAAATTAAATAATTTACAATTTCAAGATTTATTGGAGCTGATTTGACAAATTTTGATCAGTGTCATTGATTCGATTATTTATGGTTGTATTTTGCATCCTGCCTTGAAAATCTTTTTTATTTCTTACATGCATTAGGAATATTCTAATGGACAGTATGGAAATTTTATTGAACTATATTTCGACTTTTATTTTTAAATCTTCTACTACGAAAAATAATTGTTAGCAAACTTAAACATTATCCCAAAAATTCAATAATTTACGAAATTTCTGCTACTACGAAAAATGGTTGTTAGCAAACTTAAACATTTTTCCAAAAATTAAATAATTTACGTGGTCTATTTCTGCTACTACGAAAAATGATTGTTAGCAAACTAAAACATTATTCCAAAACTAAAGTAAATTAGGAGGTTTATTTCTGCTACTACGAAAAATAGTTGTTAGCAAACTTAAACATTATTCCAAAAATTCAATAATTTACGAAATTTCTGCTACTACGAAAAATGATTGTTAGCAAACTTAAAGATTATTCCAAAAATTAAATGATTTACAATTTAAATACTGCAGGGCTGTCAATATATCCCACGAGGTCTATTTCTGCTACTACGAAAAATTGTTGTTAGCAAACTTAAACATTATTCCAAAAATTAAATAATTTACAATTTAAATACTGCAGGGCTGTCGATATATGCCCTGAGGTCTATTTCTGCTACTACGAAAAATTATTGTTAGAAAACTTAAACATTATTCCAAAAATTAAATAATTTACAATTTAAATACTGCAGGGCTGTCGATATATGCCCTGAGGTCTATTTCTGCTACTACGAAAAATTATTGTTAGCAAACTTAAATATTATTCCAAAAATTAAATAATTTACAATTTAAATACTGCAGGGCTGTAGATATATGCCCTGAGGTCTATTTCTGCTACTACGATAAATGATTGTTAGCAAACTTAAACATTATTCCAAAAAATAAATAATTTACAATTAAAATATTGCAGGGTTGTCGATATACGCCACGAGGTATATTTCTACTATTACAAAAAAATGTTGTTGGCAAACTTAAACATTATTCCAAAAATTAAATAATTTACAATTTAAATACTGCAGGGCTGTCGATATATGCCCTGAGGTCTATTTCTGCTACTACGAAAAATTATTGTTAGCAAACTTAAACATTTTTCCAAAAAATATATTATTTACAATTTAAATACTGCAAGGCTGTCAATATATTATGTCCCGAGATCTACTTCTTCTTCTACGAAATATATTTGTTAGCAAACTTAAAACATTTCAAATATTCTAAAAAATATATTATTTACAATTTAAATACTGAAGGACTATCGTTATATATCCCGAGATCTTTTTCTTTTTCTACGAAATAAATTTGTTAGCAAACTTAAACATTTCAATTATTCTAAAAATTATCTCTATCTCTATATAGGCTTGACCGATTTTTTAAATGTATATTTGTTAGATAGTAGAATAGGTTTTAAGGTATATTTCATCCCGCTAGGTGAAGGATGTCCTTATCCCGAATTTTTTTTCAATATTTTTGACGTCCGTCGTTCGTATTTCAAACAGAGCGAAATTATTTATGTTGTTGAATGACAGATGGCGCTAAGTGCGCAGCAACTTAAGTCTTTTAAAGTTTGATACGTGCCATGGTTACGTCAAACAATCAAAGGGTATTATAGTAAACAATTATCAAGTGAATTTTTAATAGTCGTCACAAAAGATTTCTTTCGCTGTCAAAAATTATGCCACCTAAAAGACTTGCTATTAGTTGATCTAGACCTCAAGCACGAAAGAAAACGGCATTACGAGCTTCAGAAACAGACGAGCAAGTTTGGAAACCGTTCGAGTTTTCACTGCTCAAGCCCGATCGTCTGATACAATGATATGCAAACAACCCTTTTGACCGTGATTAGGAACGAGAAACACAATTTGATGTCGACAAATTGGGTACATTCGTTCAAAAAAATCTTCCGAAATTGGTCCCAGAACAACGCATAGCGTAAGACAGAATTTTGCATGCAATCAAACACAAGCCAAAACGTTGGATCACGAAACAATATTGTTGGCAATCGCTTCATCTGCAATTGCAGCAAATATTTTGAAAATTATTTATAAATGTTTGCAGTTTCCAGCGCGACTAGCATTTGGACAATCGCTACAAGTGTGTGGACTAAATTTAAAAAATCCATGCTTCTCACATGGACAGCTGTATCTGGCCTGATCACGCGTTGAAAAACCTTAAGATCTATTCATATACGTACCAGACAAAAAAACAAAATATATTCAAAAGCACTTTAATAAACATAATTAAAACACAAACACTTTCTTTCTTTGAGTGGCATTGCAACGCATGCCGGGTCAGCTAGTATTAAATAAAAGTGGAATTATGTAGTACAGATGAGTATTTTATTTCTTGAATATAATGCCTTTCCACCAAGTTTTTACACCATACAAAATATTGTAGTAACAGTAACAAACGATGATCCGAATAATTCTGAATGTTTTGACTCGATTAAATTTTATGTTCCTTCCAGAATAAACATCACATGCATAAATTTGGCATGCTTCAATTATTATTGAACGTCTACGATTATGCACGTAGCAGCTATGATTATAAAGATTTTCGAACGATTATATTTCTATTAATAGAGTAACATTTATTTTTTCTTCGCATTTGTACTATTAACCTTAACGCAAATCAAGATAGTTTATTATTTAATGAAGTTCACTTTACGTTAGAGTAGAAATTACATTATTCCCTAGTTTATGTAAGTATACTGAGAAGTGCTAGTCAAAATATAAATGATACTACGGCTGATGTTAGGCTGGGTTAGGTGAAGTTAGATATGTTGAATAGAAACTGGACGTTAATCACAACAAGACATTGAAGTTTTTGGGGTTATTATAAACTTTATGATCAGATTTATTAATTATACTTTAGATATTTAGATATTTGTCAGGACGTGTGAGGTGCATGTTTGTTTTTTTGAATTTAGCCCTAGAACTCTGGTAGTCTGATGACTTATTCGTTTTTTTTTGTTGAAAATTACCTTTTACAATTTACAGTAGAACGTATAAGTGAAAAATGTTAGATTTATCAAAGAAAGAGTTAATTACCATCACCAGAAAAACTAAAAGCTAATCATTTCACGTGTTAGGCAATAGGCATGTATTTTTTATTCGACTATCTCTACATACACTTAGTTATTATTTAAACATTTTAAAATAATTTTTATGTTCACTGTAACACTAAGACTTTTTCAACGGTATTTATTCAATGAATTTGGCAAATATCCAAAAAATCTTTGCGACACGCTGGTAAGGAACCTACTTTACAAAACGACATGCTTACATTGCCTACCGTGAAAATACAACCTTTACAAAACCATTATTTCATAGGGTTTACGATATTTTATTGCGCATCAATTGCTTGTAGATTTTATACTATTTTGAAATTGTTTATTTATTCTGTCGTAAAAGTAATTTTTCCTATCGATTGTATTTTACATCACAGATGTCAATTTATAGTGTTTTCTAGGGCCGTAAAGTCGGATTCAGGAGTCGTAAGGTCGGAGTCAGATTTGGAAAAACCAGAGAAAAATAATTTAAAGATATTGAAAAATTATTAGTCATTTATGAGTGAAATTAACTAGAATTATTCTAGCAACTAGAATGATCTGATAGTAAGTACACAGATATGTTACTTTCATGGAAAAAAATCAACTCGGAGTCGGAGTCGGTTCTTTATTTGAAGTCTTGTCTTTTTTACCCGAATCCACAGCCCTGGTATTTTCTATAAAAAATATAACAATCTGATTGTTTTTGTATATTATTCATTTAAGCATAAGAAAAAAATGACCAATAATTTTGTGTTAAGTGATTCACGCTCAATTCTTTCGATCGAGCCCAGGATTTTTACTGACTGTATAAAATATTTGAGCTGTAAGATTGTTTTAGTTCTTTCAATCAATTTAAAAAAAATATATGATGCACTGGGAATTAGCTTTTTTACTACCATATCGGCTTATTAAACAAAGCATATGCCCACCACACAGTACTTCCAAGATTTCCTGTCCTTCACTGCTGTCTATTCTCATACAGGCGCAATAGGTCACGCTGACCTGATATCAAACCAAGGCAAACTTTGAGGCATTCGATAAATTTGCAAAATCATACGGAGAATGGGATATTCTTGATTCCTGCTTAGGTTTAACGCGAAGTAAATTAATTTTACTCTAAGAAAACGGCAGATACACATGTTTTTAAATATCACCCATACAAAATGACTGAGCAAGTATTTTTTTTCTCTTTACTTTTTTATTTTTTTAAGCCCACTGGTATATGATAAAACGGTGTATCCCGTGCATCTCTGTATTGAATCGAGGGCATGAGTAGTAAATTCGTTCCATTTCTTGATATTACGCGATGAAAGCCATGAAACATCGGCTAAATACACATAACTAGTGGTGGCGGGAAAACCAACTTGTGTCCCCCGCCAGTCTCTTTTTGCTTCAAAAAAATAAAAAAATCTTTTCATGTTGCATAACTTCCAACTAAGTCAAAACATTATTGATTAAATTGTGTAATTGTTAGCTTAAAAAAAGTGCTTGCTCTAAAACCAAAAACTATCTTTATAATCCAAAAGCTTTGTAACAATCATTCTTGTGTATCATTCGATCCTTTTTATTTTACCTAATATCTTTCCGATGAACATTATTAGAAAGCAATATGAAATTTTGAGATACTCTAGCTAAGCCAGTATAACATCGTTTCAAAAGGCTTTAAATATGTAATGAGCAATTTGACCCGAGCACACAAAGTGTTCTACCTTGGGTAATCTTTCGCCTCCCAAATCGAACTATACACAAAAATCTTCAGTAGTAAAGAAGTATAAAATGCATAGAGTTTCAAAAAAACTGATAAAAACTTATTTTCCATTAACCAAGTAGATTCGATAACTGTTCATACTTCAGCAAATAAATCAACACGTGTAAATATATTTTTATTATTTGGTTTTCCAAACGTTAATTAAATAGTTTCTTTTTAATCATTGCTATTATATTTTATAATACATTTTTTAATGGGCATAGTCTCGTTCTCAATTAGTAATTTGCGTCTAAATTTGCAGTTCCAGGTGCTACATTTTTTCCATATCCTTCAAGACTCTCTTTCCCTCGCAAGTCTCTTTGCGTCCTTTCAGGTTATCCTAGCGTCTCGTAGCTCCACAGAGTATATATTGTGGATAGTCATTAGTGGCCTTCCACGACGTCAGGATCCATGTGGTTGGTATAGGAGACAAGCGAGGTTTAGACTCTCTTGAGGCATACGCAGCACATTTCCAAGCCAGATCCATCTTCGTTTTTTTTAAATTTTATTTTTAACGCGATACGAGGTTGTTAAGTCGACTTTCTTATCTTCGTGTTCCTGACAAAGTCTGACCACCAAGTCATTTTAAATAGTTGAACCTTAATCATCGCTGGTACAATACTAAATGCGGATTATAGCTGTCTCTTGATAACTTTCCTAATTTATTGTGCTTGTCATCAATCAGCTTCTTCCACAGAATTAGTTATAGGGACGCTTAAATCATTTAATAAAGTCTAACCAGATAACCTGATCCTTTAAGGGATATTTCCAGATAAATAATTGAAATACACTTGATACATACCGCTGCATATAGACATTAAAAAACATACCACTGACGAGTTAGTTGGTAAAACATTACTTCTTCTCTGAATAACTATGAAGAGACAATGCTATGAATCACATAAATTATAGTATACTTACCGACTTATTTATAAATAAGAAAGCTCAAATATCACAGCGATTTTGGAAAAATGTTGACGTTCGTGACAATATAACATACCAAATGTGATATCGTGGATAATTTACCTGTATAGCAATCACGCCATTTTATTGAGATTTAAAGCAAAGTGAACAAAATTGATAAAGAAGCAGATATAAGCAATTCTGTATCGTAAAAAAACTTTGAAAATTTTTATAGGCGGTAAATAAAATGAACACATTTTTATAAAACAGTTTATTTAAAAGGTTGCAGTAATTCGAATAGTCAATAATAAATAAATGTTGAATAGTGCAATGATGTATGCAGTAATGTCATATTTTCGATCAAGATAAATAAAATGTAAATTACATATATTTAATCTAATTTATCATTAAAATACTTTATTTTCTAAGCCTAGAAACAATATAATCTATTTATAACTATGTGTGGTTTTCGAAGTAGTAACTATTTGTAGAAGTAATCAATATAATTTCCAATGTTTTAAACAATAAATTACAAACATAAAAGGTATCTGTATAATTCACATTTACAGACAAATTAAATAAGGTTATATTTCTAAATATTTTTACATGTCTAACAGTTTGGAACTATTTATTTAAGGTTCGTCCATACAATCACTTTTTTGACTTCACTTTCTCTGCTTCGTAACATTTTGTCACAATATATTTTTCTTCTAGATTAGCAGATATTTTTGAACGCTTTTAAATTTTATTTTCAATTGTCGAAATAGTCATCGATCGATAAGCAATGAAAAAATACAAAAAATAAATAAACAAACATTTTATTTTGTTGTTTTCGTGACGTCATGTATTACACAACTTATCTTCTTTTGCATCTTCGTCACAAATAATCAAATAAAAATATTAGTACAATCAATACCCCTCTTATAAAATAACATCCCATTAATTTTTTTCATGAGAAGAATCAATTTCATAAATTGATATAAATTTGGTTATTTAACAGTAAGTAAAAAAACATTTTCTGACAAAGAGGAATATTCCTATTGCAAAGTTATTATCTTTTAATTATGTTATTGTGCGAAAAGTTGTGCTCAATGGAGATTATACAATAAAAAGCACCTTCCAATCGCAATAAACAATAAATGTTATGTGTACATACATATGTCATAACTTTAATTGTTTTAAGTCAAACTAAAATATAAATAAAATAATTATTCCATTTGTCTTTTTTTTTTGGATGGAACATTGATTATTGGAAGAGCGTTCGTTATCTAGATAAACGATGTTTTCAAAAACACAGATGCATTTTTATGCTGTCAATAAGATAATAAAATAATAAAATGTATTTTCAAGATTGTAAGAAACAACCTATTCTTTTACTATTTTTGTATGACAAACACACATTGTCTCATTCAACACTTTGAATACAATGGATACAGTGTTTTAGATACATATGCAGATTCTTAAAATCAATAAATTTAAGCCAAATATTCGTTTAAAAAATAATAAAATATTAATTAAAGATACGTAAACTTTAATTGCGTTTATCTTTTCACGTTTTGTGAGCTATCTCACTTGGTATTGGTAATCTTGTAAGATATATGGTTTTCTACGAATTTTTACATAACATAATTATGAACAGTGCTTTAAAAAAAAAAACAAGATGCCGAAACTCATTTCTTGTCAAGCTTTTTACGAAAGATTTAAATTTTCTAATCCATGTCCGTTCTTAATGTAGAGCAAATGGCTTCCTAATCGACAATAATAAAACAAGTTATTTTTACAAAAACCGCTTGTTATTCTGTTGCCCAATCTCTCTTTTTCAAAGAGAGTAAGAATAGAAGAAAAGGGCTAGGAAGGACTAGTGGTTAACCAATAGCTCTAGTTTTGCCGTGCTGATTTTAAGATTGGAAGGGTGAGAGTTTCACCCGTGAGATGGAATTCAGGTAAATATTTTTGGTCAAGTGCCACTAGTTTTTTTTTACCTAGTATCCTTTTTTAAAATTGTATAAAATATTTTTTTAGTTAGAAGACCATATTTTGATACTTTTTCGTAAAGTGTAACTCTAAGATAACGCAGACCGTCCACAGTAACTGCAGGACATCTGTAAAACATTCATTTCTTTAAAAACTTGAACTAATGCATTAAGTTTTTGATTATAATATTTGATGGTTACAATATAAAGATTGAAGGTTGAATGAAAAATCCAATAAGAAATCAATAAATCAATGTTTCCCAACGTGAGATAAACAACCAATAGCTTATTAAAAAAAATGAAAGTTTTGGAAGGAAAATATTATTTTTTCGAATATTGATTTGATACAATAAAATGCTGAGAAAAATGGCACCGGAACGCCGTTCTACCGCGTTACATCGTAAAAAAGCCCTGCTTATAACTATTGTAATTTTTAATAAAGATTTTAAAATTTAAAATAGTGATAAATTGCACGTAAATTATTTTAACTGTCATACAGTTTATCGTTACCTATATTTGCTGAATTTTTAATCCAAAGAAAATTCTACATTAAAAATTCTGTAATGGCGGAACTTTAGATCCCGAAGGAACAATTAAATTTTACGTGTAGTTTTGCAGTTATATTTTTCAAAAATTTTGCTTTTATTTTACCTAAAAATAATGAATAATATACATCGTTTTGGTATCTTACAAAAAATAACACTTTCATATGGCTTTAAACCCAAAAAACCCTTACAATAACAGATAATAGTAATATTTATAGACTAAACATAATAAATAGATTTAATATCGCGGTGACACAAATATTAATTACATATATCCAAAAGGTAATTTTATCGGGCAATATAAAAATACATTGATTCCTTATATAATTACAATTTATACGTTACATATTCAAGGTCACACTATTACGTCCTTCATTATTACAAAAAAAACATCTATACATAATATATTCAATGTAATTAAGAGTATTTTCAAATATAATATATAAAAGACAAATTTATTAGGAAAAATGAATAATAAAGTATTTAAGACGTGTACGAATTTATAATTAGTTATAATGCTGTAAAAAGTGTATTGTAACCCAGTGCTTCCCAACCTAGGGTCCGCAGGGTTTTCGCAAAAATTTTCATTCTTTCAACATTCTCTGTGATAAAATATGAACATGTGAATTTTTTTTTTCGGGTGTCCGCAGATTATTGGTTTCAGATTTAGGGGTATGTGGCATGAAAAAGGTTGAGAAACACTGTTGTAAACGATTGTTTTTTTGAATGTCTACATTATGATAGTATTGCACGTAGCCTGTGAAGAGTGAGTAATTCACATAGCTCCAAAAAATAGGAATTGAGATTGATGCGTACAATTTTAAAGTGTGTATTATTTAAATATTTGTACATTATTATAAGGTTGCACAAGTCATGATTTTTTACTAAGCACAGTAGTAAAAATATTCATATATATACCAGATTTTGAATTTTAAAAGACAAACATATTATAATTCTTCGGAAATATATAGATACCTGTGAATGAAACATGTAGCTTCTGGCATAGTCTGCAATTGTTCGAATCGTATATTATGAATTTCAAATAAATACAACGTATTAATTATTTATATTATTGATGCAAGTGTTAATTGCTAAAATTTGATAAAGATTAACAACAAATGCATTGTTTTACATGCACTTTGTATTTTTGTATGCAAGATAAATTAGTTATGCAAAAAAGGTTATAAAAAACAAAAACGACGACTGGTGTTTTTTTAGTGATTTAAAGAAGTACAACATCACTTTTAAGGTGTTTACTGTCAATACTTGGTGAAAAGGCATTATAATAAAAATAATAAAAGATTTTTAGTACTTTTTCCACATAAAATTTATTAGATCAGGACCGGTTTCAATTTAAATTTGTATAAATATCACTGTTTATATATTTTTATTATCAGTTGATAATGCTCGCGATGAGAGAAACCGGTCCTGATCTAATAAATTTTATGTGGAAAAAGTACTAAAAATCTTTTATCATTTTTATTATGAAGTACAACATGTTTGACAAAAATAATCGTTCATTTAAACTCAAAATGACAGTAATTAAAATTGAATTTATTTGTAATTTTTTGTTGTTAAAATTTAATAATGTTTCATATTAAAAGTGCGACGTAAAAAATATTTTTTAATTAGGCACTGAGCTATGTATAATGAATATAAAATAAGCAGATAATTTAAATCTGCGTACGACACAAACAAAAGGAACTTTCTATCATTACAGTAATTTTTTAATTATAATAAAAGCTAAATTAAAATCTAATTTCGGAGCATTTATTAATTATAATTTTTGTTATTAGAAAGAAGCTCACAATTATCACTGTTCAAAATTCAATGCTGTTTATTTCGAATGTCACCTTACAAGGCTTGCAAATATATTTTTATTATTGTTATTTTTCACTTTTCACGTCAC
This sequence comes from Himalopsyche tibetana, assembly GCA_030503985.1. Lineage (NCBI taxonomy): Eukaryota > Metazoa > Arthropoda > Insecta > Trichoptera > Rhyacophilidae > Himalopsyche > Himalopsyche tibetana. The sequence goes on from JAPJYX010000005.1 coordinate 21,296,462, forward strand.
TCGTATAACTTCACTCCGTATCACAACCAAGAAATAAAATTAAGCAACGCGATTGATATGAGATCTCTGCATAATGATCGTAGAGTGTTTTTTTAAACGGAAGTCTCGTAGATAACGATCTGCACGAGTGGAGGCTTTGCCTGATCGGGGGATGGGGTAGAAAGGTCACGCAATACAGCCTCCATGGCGGCTTCCCATTCGAGTCTTCGTTGAGTAGCCAATTCTACTGGCTTTCCCGTAGTCAGTCTTGGCATGCTCACCTACAAATTGAAAGATTGATTTACATAATGTATACAAATTAAGTAATGAAGTACTGAAAAAATCTGTCAAACCGTTTTGTTGGGTTGTTCCTAACATCATTAACATTCTAAATAAATCAATACAAGATTGTACGTGTATTTTTAAAGATTCTGTAAGTTTTATTTCAATTAATTTGTCCATTTTTCCATTCATTTTTTTTCGCATACTTCAATATAATAAACCGGTTAGGAACCATTTAGTGACATTATTAAGTAAAACAAATCTAAGAATAATCCAAGTTTATAAGTTCTCAGCATCGCCAACACGTAATATTACCGTGAATATGTGTATGATTCACTACCGTGTTTTTTAAATTTGTCATATTTATAAATTCATTATTGGTCTTAGAGCGCTATTAGCTTAATATGTGAATAATAAAACAAAAGATTACTTTACTAAATAAAAAATATATATAAAATATATATTTATATCAAACGATATAAATATATATTATGATAAATTAAAACATGAAAAGTACAAATTGATAAAATATGATTTATTAAAAATATAAGGTATATGATATATATAAAAATATAAGGCATATACCCTTAGCAAAGTTTTATTTTTTCGAAACATTATTCTCAACATACGAAATATTTCTACACTTTTTCATCAGGAACCGACTGATTTGGTTTAAAAATAAAGTGAGATAAAGTTTTAGCCAAGTAATATTGATTGAAACACTCAAAACACTAATGGGTGTAAAATCTATAAAAGTGATATTTTTAAAAATATTATAGACTTCAATGGTAAAAAACATTGCAATTTGTTAGTTCCATACATTTTTTATAATGTTTAATAGTAATTGTTTCCACAAACTTAACTCAATGTGACAATAAAAACATTTGTATACACACATAAAGGTATTTTATATAGCAATTGTCGTGTGGGCTTTAAATAATTTTTTTTTTTCCTTATTCTAACATACTTTTTATTTTTAAAAAAGGTAGTATAAATTTGTTTTATTCCACAGCAACTTGGTTTATATTAGTGGCTTAACTTAATTTTAAAAATATAATTAAGAAACTTTGCTCAGTCGTTACGCTTAATATTCACAAAAGATTATAAAAACATACATATACTTTTTAATATGTTTGCATGATTTTTGAAACATTTTATTTCGGTTTTATTTATTGATGAAATAATGGAAAGAAAATTAATAATGCTGCAGATATTAAAAAAAAACATTCCGTCAGGTTTTATTGATGCCGCAATTTTATCTTTTTACAAAATACAGGTGGATTTGCACGTGTAATATTAAGTATTGCGTGTGGCGTAACTTATTTGCGCCAGCACGTCAGCCTCGTAAATAATAAAATAACTAAAGTGGCATTTATTACGTTTTACGAAAATTAACAATTCCGCTGTCCGGAAATTAATAAAAAGTTCACGCTTTTAATTTAAATTAACAATAAGGTTTATCATCTATGATTGATCTAAATAAAAAAAACTTTATAAGAATTTCAGACATTTTAATATTAATACAGCCATACTAAAAAATATAACAAATGGAAAGTTTTATAATTAGCCTAACAGATCATAAAAAAATAACAAAAAAAAATAATTAAAAAAAAAACCAAATAACTAAATGAATGAAAAACCAATTTCAATATTTGTTTAAGCAAAGAATGTTTGTAATCGATACCTGTTCAATATGTGATAAAAAAAATGATTTTTATTTTATTTTTATTTGGGGGGGGGGGTCTTGTGCAAGCCGCTTGTTAAATTTGACTTAGGCAAGTGAGCCCCTTATTAAATTTAGTAAGATGAATGTCCTGAGATAAAATTTGTATTTTATTGTAATTTTGACAAATACATTTATAGCGCTTGGAACATGGAACTGGAACAAAAATATTGTGTATTGTTACATACTATAAATATTTTAAGTAGCATTTGACTGCAGTAGTATTTATTATTTATGACTGTATTAAAACGATAAAACAATCCGCCCTTTCACCATTACGAATAGCATTGAGATTAAACTAGTTAAACTTTATGTATTGGCAGCCCACCACTGTGAGTAATATCACCAAAAATAGCAGCAAATATTTTAACCAATACAAAAATATACATATACATACAGCATCACATTTATTCTAAATTCGTGTGTCAAAAATATTTAAACATTTTAAAAATGTATGTGATCATTTGCCGCTCTCGAGGACTTGACGCCTCTAGGCAACTGCCTACTCGCCTATGCCCACGAGACGTTCCTGGTTATTTACTATACGACAATCGTAAAAATATTGTTTATCAAATGCTAAATTCCTAACCATTCGTGTATCTAAGTTAATTTTTATCCCCATGCTCGTCGTTTATGGGTGAAACAAACGTGTTTTATGAATATTGTAAAAGCTTTTAAACCATGTTTGATTTATCGATGTTATATTGGTTACACACGTAAACGGACAATTTAATGGCATTTCAAGCGCTTTTCAAAATATTATATTAGTTGACGTCATAGATTCTTTTTTGGAAATCCTCTTCTACCAATATAAACCTAGGCATTTAAACTAGTGACTGTAATTGTAGGATATATATATATATATATTGAACATCAGTTAAGTTGTGTAGAATGAAGCGAAGTTCATAGTTCAATTTAAAATTGCATGATAAGTATTTGCTGCCGCTGGTCATCGAAATAAACACTATTTTACAAAAATAATAATAAAAAACCAGCTATCTTGATATGCAATTTATATATTCCATATCAACATTCTGAAAATATAAAAACGAGTGTTAAATTATTGTTTAATATTTCCTTTGAAAGCTCATCGTGACTTTTATGGTATCATTTAAAAACAAATGTTTTTTACTTCTTTTGCAAATGACAATCAATAGTAACGGGAGCTTTTCAGGGTTAATAAACTTGATATTTTAAATTTGTTATAAAATAAAAATAGTTAGGCAATACTCCTTTCGTAAATATATATTTTTAATTTTTGTATTTATTCACTAATAACGATAAATTATTAAATTAAAAAAGATTGTGTAATTGTAAATTGATATGACTAGGCTCAGGATAATTAGTGTTTTCAACATAACGCTTTTGCCCGACCGACGAAAACAGTGCAGTTGTCGTATTACAAACGAATGACACTGCTATGGTAACGGAAGCGATTACAAAATAAAAATAAACAATTAATATACTTATGACAATGTGCAAATATAAAAAAAGGTACTGTCTGATTAAAAGTAACAAATTTAAATTCATACCTTATGCCTTACAATATTGACAAAACTTTATGAGAGTTATATATAAAAAAATTCTCGCATTATCATCTGGGAAATCAAAAATATATTTACAAACACTCATAATTTGTAGTATGCAAATAATTTAATAAATCATTTGGAGCGAAATAATATAAATTTGAAAATAAAATGAAGCAAGATTCATCTGCGTTTATTGCTTAGGTGCCATTATTTGACATGAAAAATTGCATTGGTTTATCATTTTTAAGCAAAAGTGAAATATGTAATAACTAAAAAGTGTTAATTTCTATTTCTAAAAATACATATTATAACTGACAATTTATTGACCACACTCAAATATTCACCAAAGATTTACTCAAAACAGCATATGCGACGATTATATTGACACAAATAATATTACCAAAATTTTATAAACCTATCTAACGTTAAACGCACAGTAAGGTCACAAGTTTTATTATGCCTGACCTAGGATCGGGCGGTAAATCTAATCGCAGTTGAAACATAACTTCGAGCCTACCAACGCTAACTTTGGCGCTGCATGCAATGCGGATACTTGGTAGGTGCTTACTCGGTTATTTACTAAGTTAGTTGGAGACTGTTGTGACCAAAAGTTTCACACTATCCAGAATAACGCCGGCAATGATAACAAATTTCGATACCATTACTTGATAGCCAAACTTTGTAAATGGCTTTGTAAAAACTGATTAATATGCCAATAAAACGATGGTTTATAAAATATGATGACATGGCGGCAAAGTGAGGTTTTAATATTACACCACGCCAGAACTGTGGAGTCGTTACAATTCAAATAAAACGATTTCAATTCGATTTCAACAAAAAATGTGAAAAAAATTCTTCCCTTAAAATAATTTACCCTTTTTATAGTACGTACAGTAAATATTTCACTAATTTATAATATAAATAAGCTAACTTTGAATATATTTGGCTTAGTAATACTGTATGTAATTACTTCATCCCGAAAAATAATAGAAACAATTTTCCCTGATTTTTAGTAACGTCTCAAAGTGCTATTTATTTATAAAATGTATTCGAACCTCTAATATATTTTCTAGATTTAGTAGCATGCAGTGGCACCACTTTTGATTCTAGCGATTTGTATACACAGAAAATAAATAATAAAGAGGATAAGTTGTTTGTTTTTTTTCGACTGCGGTAAAAACAGTTCAATTCCACGACTCTTACTCCATAGCTCTATATCACACTTTTTCTTAGACACTAAGAATTTTTCAGTAATACAACATGAAAATGAATCATTACCTTTAAGCTGTTCTGTCACGTATGTAATTAAGATATTTGAAGAAAAATAATGATAAGCTAATGTGACTTTATTTAGACAGGGACGTTCAGCGTTTTGTGACGATGTCATATTGTCTATTTTACGTGGAAGATACTGTTAGCAAATGACTAGTTATCGATGCATGGCTCTTCATAAACTGCTTTAAACATTGGACACAGTGGGTGGGAATGAATTGAAAAATCACAGATACGCATATCTGAGTTTAAAAAAAATACTTTTTTATGTATGTTATTGATTGTTCGATTAAAGCACCGTTGTATAAATTGTATAAGTCATAGAAGTATTATCATAATATAAAATATATAAAAAAACAATGACAATATGAACATTTTAATAAAGAAAATTTAACCATGAACCATCTTTTTGAAATCAATGTATTTCATTACATCAAATAAAAGTACTACAAATAAAATTAAAACTGATTATTTTGTTACTTTGTTTTCTATTTATGAATATTTTTTTTAAAAAACCTTCATATTTATTTAAAAAAACGTAAAAAAAACTCTGTAATTTCGTGAAGATATTATCTCTTATTTTTATATGTTGACTGAATCTTTTGCTAATTATAAAAAAATATGCAGTGTTTCTAGAACCCTTTTCCTCGCACAAAAGAAGAAACCGAAGTACAAACTTTTAAAGATACGAGATAAATAATCTTATACTACAAAACGTAAAGTATTGTACCATAAATACTGCATGTGTGATAGTCTTCGTATTATTTTAAGTAATATGGGGTATTATCATTTATCGCCGTATCGTGACACAACAGCAGGATGCTTCCCACGTTTAGTAGACCATTAAAGTTTAACTAGCGTAAAAATGGCCGAGCGTTAATTTCAAGATTTGCTTCATAATGAAATCTATGTTTTTACGGTGTCATTAGCAGCATAAAACTAATTATTTAAACATTAAGGTTGTCAGCGTGGATGGCCGATAACATACCACTGTCAAAAAAGAAATTCATATTAGTGCATGCAATATTAAGGCATCCAAATATTCGCATTACCCGGTTCCCGGGTATTTTTTATAATTTGTTTTAGTTCCGGGTATTTTTTTTCAACTATCATATTATCCTGACTCATGATTAAAATTTATATATATGCCAATTGTATATTATAAACAAAAATAGTATTTAATTACAAGATTGACTTAATTAATGATAAATACAAAAGAAGATTTTTTTAGCAGACAAAGAATAATTTTATTGAATCTCTCACATATAAGAACTAGGGTATCCAATCCCGGAGCCTTTTTCCAATCCCGGGATTTAGGGATTGATCCCCTATTTTTCGGGATCCCGGGATTGTGATTTTCTTACCGAGAAATTTGAAATCCTCAATTCGTTACTTCGTACTTTTTCCCAGAATCTCACCGAAACTCGTTTTTTTTTTTTTTAGCTCACCGAGGAATTTGAAATCTCCGATTTGGTATACTATTTCCCAGAATCTCACCGAAACTCGTTTTTTTTTTTTAGCTCACCGAGGAATTTGAAATCTCCGATTTGGTATACTTTTCCCCAGAATCTCGCAAAACCTCGTTTTTTTTTTTTAGCTCACCGATTTACCAATTTCGTGTATATTATCGGGTTTTCCTCAAAATTTCTCAATCCCGAAATCCCGGGATCGCAGCCTTCTCAATCCCAGGATTTCGGGATCAGAAGATTGAACGGGATCCCGGGATTGGATGCCCTAATAAGAACGTTGTAAATTTATATTTTACAGTCAAATTATTTATTATATTTTTTTCTAGAAAGACAAATTTTAAAATAATCAAAGCACCCAGTGTTTTATTAAGTAGTTTTCATTCAATCTTTCAAATGAATATTAACAGTGACACGATCCAAATCTCGGATTTTCATATACGTATATTTCACAAAAAAGGCAAATCAAAGTGTTTACATTTGTGTTCAATACGACCATGTTTATTTGATATAATAAACAGCAACAAAACTTTAATTACTTCTACATTATTTGAAATTATTAGATTTTTAAGTTATTTTTAAGTTATTTTTGATATTTTATGCTACCTTTAATGCATAACGATGGTTATGAATTATTGTCTGGTTATGAATTATTGTTCATAAATGACTGTAAAATTTAAAAAAATTGGGTTAGAATTAACAAACATATTACTGGCAAGATAGCATATATAGTTTGAAATAACTAAACATGTATATAGTTATAATGATTATGAGAAACTGTCACTATACTTCATATCTATAAAACATACATATGTTAAAAAATTCTTCACATTTTCAAACAGCATTATTACGATGAATTTTTGTTTCATGACCACGACTACTTTAAAAACGCAAAGCCGTTTACACGATAAACTCATCACAAAAATACAAGAGAAGGTTTCCGCTTTTATTATTTATGAATTTATTGGAAAATTATTTGCACATGTTTGTATTAAAGAAGAATAATTTTACTATGACGGAGTTATTATTTTATTTTAAATAACCGTTTACTTCAAAAAACGACATCAGCATGAAACATTAGGGAAAGTATAATGACGATGGAAAAAAAAACTACTCAAATACAGACAAATGAGGAGCAAACATTCAAAAAGTGTTTTGTCACACAAATACAAAGCTTGGAAAATGATGATTTAAGTGTTGCAAAAGTGACGGTTTGTATGAAGGTGTCAACTTTATGATTTAATTTTAATATGAAAAAAAACCGTTTTGAACACTAATTTTGATTTCCATTCATAGGTTTTATTACGGGCTATCATAATTGATATAAAACGCCATTTTCAAAATTTGTGACAAAACACTTTTTGAATGTTTGCTCCTCAAATTGATCCCGAAACGTGCCTACCAAATATTCATCAACCCCGATACTTGGTAGCACTTTTAATAATATGTTTTAAGAAGATTTTGTAAGGCGTTTTTCACATCTGATATTCATATAACATGAGATATACCATAGCATTCTTAAGTTCCAAGCAGTGTTGTAGAAAATCAGCAAATTATGAGTGGGCCGTGAAATCCCAGCATTTACTAACAAACTGTATGGCGGTTATACGTAGATTCTAAATTCCAATCTATGAGCTTATTTTTCGTTAAATATAACATGTATGTTTGAAAGATTTCTTGTATGGATATTCTGTGATTCGTTGGTGATATTAATTTACAATTTACGATAAATCGGAAGGGCCATATATGCAAATTAAGTAATGATTGTAAGAAATATAGCGAATGGCAAGAAATGCGATGTGTGGTAAAAACAAATAAAATTTAACTTCCCACTGTTAAGTATCGAAGTTACATTGAATATTAATTATAAATTACATAAACAACAGTAACAAACGGAATTCATATTATATAAGATTTTGACGCCTATTATGATATTATGAAATAAATGCTGCGTCTTTTATCATATAATAATGGAAATATACCAATTAAATGATGATTTAATCAAAAACAATATTTAAAAAAATAATGAAGTGAAATGTGCTACCCTAGTTTGACTTACTGATTTTTGATAACTGATACGACTTGAGAAATCCTATGGAAAGATTGAGCTTCAAACCAGTGTGCACAAATAAATTTTGAGATTTTTATTAATTGGTTAAAATCCCAATAATGACGTTGGTTTTTTAATGAACTATCCAACCTCATATTCTGTATTGAAATATTGTAAAAAAAATAATTTTAATAAAATGATTTGCCTTCTTTGTTTGCTTTTGTTCTTCGAGATTATTATTTAAAAACCTTAGAAAATGTGATTGTTTCTTATTTTGAAAAAGATTCAATTGAAAAGATATATAATAACAATATAAATATGTATTTCCTACAATATAACAGAAATAAATGGTTTCATAATGATGTAATATTACTTTGAAAATTATGAATCCGGACCACTCATCTGAAAAAAGTACCTGTTTTCAACTCAATAACATGGCTTTCACTATAGGGGGCTTTGGGTATACCGAATCACCAAGCCGAGAATTTTTGAGCAAGAGCGTGAACCTTTCAATAGTTTGAATATTAAAATGTCCACAGTATTTTCTGCTTCAATTGTAGAGGAACGAATATTTTTTTCACTAAAATAGTTCGTGTCAACAAAAACGTCGTATTGGATTTTGACATCTGAATTAAAAATGAAAGCAAAAAATACTGTAAAATAATCATTTATTATTAAACCTTTCATAAGAAATTTCTCATCGAAGAATTGCCGACAAAGCAAATAAAGACATATTTTTTTCAAAAGTAATCATAGTTTTACGCTTTTTTATGAAGAAAAATGAGCACCGTTGAAAGGCACCACTGGCGCCAAACCCGCACTCTGCAATCAAAAACCCTAGTAGGGTAGATTTTATCAGTTACACAAACGTCACCGTCACAGAATGTTCAGATTTCCCGCTACCCCATGAGTGATTGATTAGTTATTAATACCAAATACTGAATATTACTGAGACGAATGCAAATAAATGTGGCTTAATTAAGAACGGTAGAGTTATTTCTATTCAAGACACAGAATATTCATTTTAAGTGCATCGACAATGGGCTAAATTTATACTAATAAATTTAAAAAATAATATACCCGTAGACGAAGAAACCTCGTTGTATCATAAAACTATAATATTCTGTAGGGTTTGTGAAGCACTTACAAGTAATAAGATGTACTGGGTATCTATAAAAGTTGTTGAAATTTAACGCATTCTACTGAAGACATTTAATCGAGAATTCAGACACAGAAAAGAATAAATAACAAAGCATAATAGTTAAACTAAATTTCTTATAATTTACAAAACAGAAAGAGGAATAAATTTATTTTTCTGATGTCTGTATTAATTCACACGATACATTTTTAGTAAAATAATTGGATTGAAATGGAATTTATTAGTTTGGGATACATTAAAGATGGCTAAAATACTCGAGTCCTATGGCGTACCGGTTAGCGTGGTGGGCTACCGTCCCAGTAAAAACAGCATTTTTTCGATCGATTTCTGTTCGAAGGCATGAATGAATGTTTGTGATGTCTAAAAAATCCCTTCCATCCTCTCAGATCATTTAATAACTGGATGTAGCGAGAGTCCTGTCCTAGCGTTATCCTTACATCCTTACTTCTCTCTTTGAATAATAGAGGTTGTTGAGCAACTGATTAACAAACATTTCTCGTAGAAAAACTTCTGTTAAGATACCTCCATTAGGAAGCCATATGCACATATTTTTGTGTTGTTCTGAGAGTGGATTTTTGCTGAATTAGCTATTAACTTTATCAAATAATTCTTGTAATATATGTATTTTCATTTTTAAAATGTTATAAAATGCTAAGGTAATAAATTAGAATGTTCATCAATTTTTGGTAATGTTTATAAAATACAGCTTGTTAAATTGTTGCAAACGTTTTACACATTTGAATTTTTAAAAAAATCTGGTGATAGGGGTCGGGTCAATAGACATGAATATTTTACTAAATATTCGCACTAAATTTAACGATCGCCTAGTGACCTAAATCTAGATATATTTCGCTCAAATACGAGTTAGATCGGCAATTGTAATTCAAAATTAAACACCATATAGACAGCTCATTAGAATAAAAATCGCATTTGTTCAAAGTTCTTCGTAACTCACATTATTCAAATAATAGTTCCAGTTGATCAGAAACATTCGTCGAATCATGTTGGAATATTAATTCTGGCAAACTCAGTTATCATAAGATAAAAAACATAATAGGTTTTCGTATTTTATTTTACAAAAAAATATACATTTTTCCCTTCAGCATTATTATTATCAGCTGGGTTGATAAATTAAAAATGTTTGCGATTAAAAAAACCAAACCCAATCAGTTGATTAAATTTTGGATAACGTACAAATACTGAGTTTTATTTTTATAAATATAATACCTTACCCACCATCAATAAAATTGACAGACCCACCGCCATAAAAGCGATAGTTTTATTAGTAAGTTCATGAATTGAATTTATGACGTTATTTTAGCATCTGTGTCACTATAAAATGTCATAAATTAAATAATTCATATAAAAGCGGTTTCAACGGTGTTGGAAATTTCAAGAGAGGTTCTTTTTTAAAATTGTATTTAACGAGAAAAATAAGGCATAATTAACATTTAATTTTTGTGTTATGGGAAAAATATTTAAGAATTAAAAGTGTATTCGGCGTTTTTATTTAATATTTTTTATATCATAAGGTTACAAAGTTATTCGATAATATTTCTAACATGCTGTCAACACAAAATATACGTTTAATTGAGTTGTGAAGTGAGCTAAGTTGTATTTTAGAAATAAATGTTAGATGCGTTGTAAAATACTACACGTCTTAAAGTATCGTAAAAGTGAAGTAATTTCACATTATAATAGTGTTATCTCCGTAAAATAAAAATATACAATCCACCAAAACACCAAATAAATACGTGATTGTACTAAAAAGTTCAAGAAAAAAGTTTTACCGTTTTACTAGTTGGCTCACTTCACCTCTTGAGGGCCTAATCAATAACCTAATAATAATTTTGAGTCCAGTATACGACCTGCTTCAATTCTAGTAAAGTAATTGTTATATTTTGAATATATAAAAAAGGAATCTTTGGTATACATATATGTCATGAAATGAAAAGCTAGTTTTATATACCAGGTGCTGTAAGTATTTTTCCGAGACTGATAAAGTACAAATATTTTTCAAACTTTGAAGTAAGGCGAAAGAAACTTAACCTAAAAAAACTAAACTAACTTTTCCCTTTTATTTCAAGTCTTACGTTGTTACGATTAGGCAAAAGTAATTAAGCAAATTCTCGATTTACCCTTTTCAGATTACTATCTATAAAATATCGACTATTTTATTTAAGGAACGAATTTAAAAAATGTTCATCTGTATAAAACCGAAAGCTAATTCAATCTGAAAAATCTGTAAAAATCAAGGAAACCGTTCTATACTGACGTTCGCTGTGATTTATTGTATTGAACAAATTTCGTTTCCAGTTTCGACTCTCGATAACAAATCGTCAAAGTGATTGTGCCGTTTTTTATACAGAAAACATCATTGAGTTTTTTTATTCACAGACCATAGAGTAAAATGATGTTCATTTAAATATTTATACTTGTTTTATTAGCTTATTATAAGCCTTTGCTTTTTATGAATATTTTTTTATTTATATACGATTTGTATTTTATGTACGAGTATTTTATATAAGTTAGTGAGATTTTTTTTTATTATTTTATAATACTATTTTTAATTCATTGCTGAGTGGTTAACGTGGTCTGTTTCGGTAACGGTGTCCACTGGCTTAAATCCCAGTACGGAAAGCCTCAGAAGTAGATTTTTGAATTTCTGTTCGAAGGTATGGTTTTCAGTGAATTCAAAATTTCATCGCAACTCATTCGAGTCTAGCAATAGAGAATAGCGAGAGCAATAAGTCAATCACCTATCCTGATAAAATCCCATTCTTATAATCTTACACCAGAAGTCAGCAAACTTTCATGTTAGAAGAGCCAAGCTGTCAAGTAACCAAGATAGTAAGATAGAAGCAGTAAATATGGATCTTTTATGTAAGAAAATGTGATAAGTTTAAAAATTGAAAAATAATAGAAACAAAGATTATATAACTAAGTAACAAGCAGTTAAAGTAGAAGAAATATAATATATTGAGATAAACTACATTGAATATCCATTAAGACGGGTATGGCTAAACAAATCATATGTTTGTTTGTCAGCGCAGTTCATATTTAAGCTGCTGAAATTCGAATAAATTATTTGTTAAAAAAGACAATCACTACTAACAGAAGACAGTCATCTGTTTAAAAAAAAACAACTAACAATTGATGTCTCATTTTACGCATTGATGAAGCTGTCGCAGAGATAAAAAAAATATTTCGCAAAAATGGCAAAATGAATAAAAACATGTCTCTTTAGTATATTTTACATGCCGTGCTTTCTAACAATTTATTTGCCAGCTTAGCAAATTGAGTCAAACACGATTGCGTATTATTTTTTCACTCGAATTGCCAGAAATTTCACCGAAATGACTTACGACCGTTTCTAGCTGACAACAAATCACGCAATGTTCATTGAAAGACCTGCATAATTAGTGTTATGACCCCTAAATTGAAAAACAGTTTGGACTTGGCGCAGATTATGACTATGCAAATGAGGAATGGTTAATTTTCTATTGTGTTTGCTCTTTAGCTGTATTGTCCTATTGTACTTTATTTAACTCACTGTACACCTTGTGATCGTATTATATCTTACGCATAGTATTTCATATTAATTGATAAAATTTTCATTTTAAATACTAGAGCGTTATAGTAATATGTTAGACTATTTTTTCTCCTATAGCAGGTTAGTATTAACGATTTATTTTGTAGGCATTTACTCAAAAAAATACAATGCAAAATATACCTGCAATACCTGAAAAAAAATAAGATTCAACAATATAAATTGTCGATGCAACAATACCAATCCTGTGGTTTAAAAGTTAAAAATTGAAAAAATTAATATTTTAAATTTTGTAGTTCTAAGTTTTATTATATTTTTTATATTAATTGTGAAAAATGATTTATTTAAAAATACGAATTTTAAGTTTTAAGCACTGTATTTTGTCAAAATTAAGTGCCAAGAGTTATTATACTATTCAAAAATTATTTTATATGATTTCATTTAAATTTCAAGAATATTATTTCTTCGTGAATACACCCTAACAACAATTAATTATTCTAATTGCTGGTTACCTAATATATTAATTAATTATGTATGTATTAAATATTATATTTTTTGCACTATTGATTATAAAGTTAAAATATAATTAATATTTAATTACCATTAAATAATTTTATACATATTTTTGGATTCAGAGTTAGTGACCATTATTAATTGATTAATTTTATATGTGATTGTAAATTTGTTGCATTTGTAAATATGTTTTAAACACTTTCATTACTGTCAGTTCTGTGTCATTTATTCATATTATGTAACATTATTAAAAAATCATATTTATATTACCAATTGTTTGTTACACCCTTATTAGTATTACTTGTGAAACCAGCACTGATCTAAATAAGCAAGTATGCAAATAGTACGTATAAAACAGATTTAATAAAAATACATTTTTGATAAGAGCGGAATCCTCTTTCTCTTTCCACTCCCGGGTTAAAGGTAAAATCTTAAATATGTACATATATACATAATATTTATGAAACTTTTTACTTATTTTTATGAAGAGGCTTGTTAAATAATAGAGACAAGTTTCACACCTAGTTACACTGTTTATTAAAACATATATAAGTTTTAGTTATATAGTATGTGTAATTTACACTTAAATATTTCATAGTGATAAATACGTTTATACTATATATTATATATTTCTCAACGGTCAAGCTTTGAGACCCTTTTAGAAATTACTATTCAGTTTCTAAAAGCAAAGACCTATCCATTTCTCTATGGAACTATTCGAGTATTATTGCTAAACTATGCAAACCTTATAATATAAATGATATTGTTAGTGTAAAATATAATAATACTTCCAGTCACTAGAAGGTAAAAAATAATTAATAATATACTTGGCGAAATGGCCGACTTTTTCGTTTCCAGAAGAAATTTAAGTAGGCAATGTTCCTTTATTACATTAATGTCCTAGTCATAAGGATGGCATAGCAAATATTTCATTACGTCCCGACAGAAATATACTTTTTACAGAATTAAACTGAACAAAAAGTATTTTTGCAGAGTAGAGAGATTGTTTCTTTTTCATTAAAGCATTAAAAGGATTTTCTTTTCACCTTGTAAAATACCCGACATTATTGAGTTAATTTATGACACGAGATAGTAATGAGAATGTATGGGTTGGGCTGGTCAGTAACATTGTAAAAATATGTAAAACTATGTCAATGTTAACAAAGAAAAATAATATGTTCATTATACCATCACGAATTTAACTATACATACATTGCAAGTGAAATTGAAATTTCAACTTCAAAATATTATGATATGTTACAATAAATTTGAAGCAAGTTGAAATCACTTTTTGCCAAATTTACGTTATAAATAACGTAAATTATTTTTATAGCTTCTCCAAAAGGTTATTGGAAAGTAATTTGTGTAAAAGTTTATTGAAATACTGATTATTAGAAAATACTTCTGTGATTTACCAAGTCCATGTTGCAAAAGGCTTTGAAAACTGTTTGTTTTGGTTTGTTTTGCAACGTGAAAAACATTATTATGCTTTATTATCATTCGAAACTTTCATGTTACATCTAATCAATATTAAATTTTATTTTGTGAAGGATTCAAAGTTTCTTTATATTAAAACCAGACAATATTTTGGGTAGAAGAACATATATTTAATATAGAGTTTTATCGATTAATTATTTGCTTAGACCAACCATATAATTAGTTACTATTGAACTAGACCAGCCGGAAAAAAATATTAAATATTGTGTTTAAATTGATAATTTTGTATTGAGAAGTTTGATATTAAAAATATTCCTTTTTCTCTCTTTCAGGATTTTCAAAATTAACACTGATGATATAACAATAAAATGAAGTGTAGTATATAACTGATACTTATCTACTTTACGTAAAATAGTTAATATGTTTGTTTTATTTTTATCTTTTTAAATTCACAATCTATAAACATATAAATCTAAATAAAGTGGACGATAAAATGATAACTGTAAAATTAACAATAATTTTACTGTGAAAACACCATTCAACTCCTTGATCAAAGGTGTCCTAGTAAATGCACAGACAAATTCCAATTTAAAACAGAACATATGGATATAAACTGTTTTCTCTTATAATGGTTTGCATAGCGTTTTGAAATAAAACAGACTTCATCACAAAATTCAGTCACTAAGGCTCACACGTTACATCACTGTGGAAAAAGGAAGAAAATGATACGAGAGTGGTAATGAGAAAAAGGTGTACTATGTGATACATTGTTTCCATTTGAAAAAAAAAGGACTGAAAAATAATATCAAGAAAATTGGACTACATCAAAAAAGATACGCAATCGTTCAAAAATAGCCAAAACCGCTGTTGAAACTATTTATTTAAAAGCTTTTTTTAAATGGTTTTCGTTGAAAATCCTGAAGCAAGTTCCAGTAAACACTAAATATACACACTTACCCAATAGCTTTTGATTGTTGAAAACTGATATAAAGGTGAAAATATTTAACCAAAATTCCCAAAGGTCGGCAAAATTTCAAGTGAGAAAAGGCAAGTGTCAAGAAAAAAGGATATCAAAGCTATCATAGAACCATACATATACAATATATTAAATTCAAATTGACGTCTAAATAGCAGCGGTTTGTCAACCCTTGAGCTAACCCTATAGCCGATTGGTCAACGATTTTGTGAGTAAATCATTAATTGTTACTATTTCAACGGGTCCAATATGGGAAAAAATATGAACTAATTTGGTATTCGATGCAACTTTGAAGTAATGTATGTCTTTAATATTTTCATTCACTACCGCCGGTCAGATATTAAAAACTGAGCGTGAGGAAAGCGATTTACTAACATAATTCTATTTTTTTATCCTTGTTGATGTTTGTAATTGAAAAACAATGACATTTCGTAAAGTAAGCAGTTGGAATTTACATGCTGAACATAAGGAGTGAAACTGTATTTAACAATGAAACGTGTTATACAATGTTCATTTTTTTAAAGTGCTGAAGATATAAAATTAAAATGAAAATGAAACGGTTTCCGTTAAGAATTTATCATTGTTAACGGCGTATATGTACGACCTATTTTCGTAGTAAATGGGTTTTCGAAATTGCCTACAATGACCACTATAAAAATGAACGCTGAATACATTTCATATTTTCAGTTAAGCTGAATCGATTATGTTTTTCTATGATTCAAAAAAGAGGCCATTCATTGACCAACTACAGCAGTTTTTTCAACGCGTAACCCAAGTTTGCCATTCAACGTAAATGTGGGCCATAATATTTATCTTGCCATCGACTGCTGCATACTGCGAGAAATGTTTTTATTGCCAAATGTGTTTTTCTTGTGAGAGATTCAGTGGCGCACAGAAGAAAGATTATGAAACCATAAAGAATTTGTTTTCATTATATTGTTTTCAAAGTAAAATAATTCAAAACTGTCTTTTATTCCTATTCAACCCCTAGAAGCAAAATTCAAAATACTTTAATTTGCCACGCGGTTACTGCAAGTTAGGTAAGTCTCCAGTTTTTTTTATTAACTTTTAAGTGGATTCAAATGTATATAATATATCGACTGTATAAAGAAAAAAAAGACGTAAGCCACATATTATAAATTTTACAGGAGGCACAAAAGCATTTTAAGACAATTTTGATTCTGAGTAAAAATATTAAATATCCATAGCATTCAAATGCATATAAACGTATAAACTAGTGTTTTATTTACTCAATCTAATATTAATTTATAAGGTTGCTGAAGAGAAACCTTTAGATGAGTCATTTTTCCTGGTGGAAATTTTTACAGCCTTCTTTTTTGAAACTTAAAAGCTTAATTTAGATACTAATTCTGCATTTGCAGTTAACATCCTTTTGAGAAATTGTGTATTAAGTCGTATACATTATGATTATTGAAAAAAGTCGTTTTGAAAAAATGTGGGTTACGTGCTTTTTTGATTTTCTACAGTCGATATTCAAATGACAAATATAATTACAAATAATTTCAAAAATGTAATTAGATAGTAAAAATGGTAGAGAAAGACATCACTGTGGCCTAAAAGTTTAGTCAAGTCGATGACGTTATTTAATATAAAATCTCCTCAATAGATTAAAAATTTTGTATATGGATAGAAAAACATATATTGTTGCTCAAACAATATAGCAATGTGAAGTTGGCCACAAAATAATTTATATTCATACAATTTATCCATTACGGCACCCCACTTGAACTTCCGAAATGTTTTATGGTGTCTACATTTTCAGCAAATAAACTCCCAAATATGGGGTCGCAGTTGTTGACTACCCTTAAAATATTATCGTCGTCTGGGTCAAGGATATAAGTTATATTTTCTAATCATTCGTTTTATTTTAAATAATGGATTAGCTTACAACTTATTTAATATGGCACACAAGTTCTTAATCTTAATTTATTGAAAAATGTGCTAGTTTATTTTAAATCAAGATTTGATTTTTGGCATTTTTATTAAGAATACATAAAATTGAAAACCATGATATTTTTTTTTGTTATAGACTTTCTCGTTCATTAAGTATAAGATAAAAATCCCTTTTACACTAGGCTGATTTATGATTATTGTGTCAAGTATTTTTTAAAATAAATATTTGGCATTATGACTAAATGACAATGCGCCAAATATTATGAAATCAGAAAATCATACTCGATAAAAATTTTCTCAGCCACTCGAGATTAGCTGGAGGAGAAAAGTCATCATAAACATCCTCGTCTAAGATTTTACAATTGAAAAAAATTTGACTTTGACTTTACCGGTACTTGAAGTCAAGCCCATCTGATCGCTAAGACAAATCTCATATCAACTAGTCCTCTAGACTACACTCAACCTGCGGCCCGCGGGCCGCATGCGGCTCAATCACCTCTTATGTGCGGCCCAAAACAATTATAGTCACCAAATATTTTTAAAAGATAGTTTGATTCAGTATCAAATGTAAAACTAATTTTTAAGTAAACGATTTAATATTTTGGATACATTGGTATTTTTGTGCACTTTTAACGTATTTTTTATTTGTTGATCATTGTTTTTTTTTACTATTAAAAACAAATGAATACATAAATGTATACATATGTATATATTTACATAAAATAAAATAGTTTTATTTTGACATCATAATACATATAGTATGTGCTATATTTATAGTTTACTATAAATATGTTGCGGCCCACGTAGAGAAGCAAAAATCAGAATGCGGCCTGGAGGAAAAAAAGGTTGAGTATGGCTGAACTAGACCATAGACGGCGAGGTAGCACAGTAGTTATTGAAAATACCACGTAAAATATGGATTAATAATTTAGGTCATTTAAAATCTATTGATGACTTCCTGATAAATATTTTTAACTATTGTTTTTTATCAAACAATACACTTACATAACTTTAAACATCATTGGTAGTAAAACAGATTTATGCGGTATCAGAATAAGAAAAAAATACAATTTGTTGTTATACAAGCAAAATACAGATGGTTCAATTTATAACTTTATTAGTTTATAAGCGGCAGCCTTTTTTTCCAGCCAATTAAATCAAAATTTGTTTTTTAAATAAAATGTCGTTTACTGTAAACATTAAAATGGCATACTCAAATTACGGCAATTAATAAAAAAAAACTATTTTTTTATCTGATTATTAATGACAGTATAAAAATGTGTAATATAAATCAGAATAAATTATGTAATTGCAGAATTTTATTTAACAATGTTGGAACAAAGTCGCTACTTACATAAAATTATATTAAGTGATTAAATATTATCAAATTAACAAAAAATTGTCATTAAAATACTTTTTGTCACAGATATTGATTGAAATGACTGTCTAAGTCAGTGCGAAAAAAAATCATACCACGGCCCAGTAAATCTAAAAAAAATAAAACGCGGCATTGTTCAATACAAAACATGTTCTACAGCGGCTTCCAATTTAGGAAACACTGGTGTAAATGACATTGAAAAAATATTTAAATAATTAAGTTGTTCGAACACTAATAATTTTTCAGGTAAATTTAATTGACATTATCTTACTTATGTATTAATTTTACAATTCCAAAATATGAGATGATTGTTTAGAAAGTTTTTCTAAACTAAATTGTCTATAAATATGTTTGTAAACTTTGTCTTGGAATATCTTGATTGAAGTCAGTTTCAGGTACAACTTAAAGTCATAAACTAATGTCAAGGGAGTGTACATTAAGTGATTTCATAATAAAGGCAAAATAAAAAAAGACATCATTCTTAAGAAAAAAATAAAAGATAAGAGCTCAGCTCACTTTTATCCAATATCGTATATCCTTCAATAAGATGCGATGCCTCCAGCCATAGAAACAATCATATTCTTCTTCTCAAAAAAGGTTTCACAAAAAATATTGCTATAGATTTCGTTAATCCTGAAATAAAGCCCAAATCTTAGCTCACTTTTTCCTTTGGGGACTCAACGCTCGATACTTTTTTGTAAAGGAACTTTAGCTTTGAGTGTTTTTTTGCACTTGGAGGTCCCTAAGTTAACTTGTCTGCGAGGCACTGAAGAAACACGACTAAAACTAAACCAATTTATTTTATTATAAAGAGCTTAGTTACATACTTATCTCTCATACGATATAAATTTATTCTATTTTACTTACGTAATATGTAAATGAAGCATAAATTTTTCAGACTCTTAAAAAATGTCAAAAGAATAAATATGGATAGCCGAAATTTCGTAAGATGATCACTATTTTGTAACACGAGTTATATATTGTAAATTTAATATGATTATAGCAGTCGCATGTTTAACATGATGTTTTAATATATTAATTGAAGATTACGAAAAAAACATGTAATAATATATATTACCAGAAAAACATTTACCATATTTTGATGGAGCTCAAAAACAGTTCAAGTAGAAAATACATTAAGATTCTGTGGTTTAGTAGTAACGGCTTTACCCTAGTGATCAAGTTGTTCTGGGTCCAAGAACCAGCAATATTAAAATCGTAGGTTTTTCATTTTAAATTTTAGATCTTGGACATTGTTTGTGATGTTTTTTCGTCTCGAAGTGACCTCGAGTTGAAAATAGTCTAAATTCAATACCTATTGATCTTGTTTGTTAGGCTGAAAGAAAGGTTCTTGTGAAAATAAAATTGCTAGAGAATAAACTATAATATCGCCAAAAGATTGAAAAGATCAGATGTACGCCGTATCTGCTGTGCTAAAAAGATGTTTAAGGCTCCATTCAGACATGTGGCGTGTTTCATACGTGTATTTATGAGATCAAATTATTTTATCTAAGCTTTAGAATTGTTTTGTGCTGATGAAATAACCACTTTACATACTAGATATCAAAACGTTTATATTGTAATGTGAATACAATCTGTAAGACAGCGAAATTTGTACTTCAAATAAAATGAATGTTTGCGAAAGTGGACACTGCATAACTTTAACGACAAGACAGTTTTCGTATATTTTATTGTTATGATTGTAAAAGGATTTATAGTTTTGGTAATGCAAGAATTGTTTATAATCTATGCCTATTTAAGTATCACTCAAACATAAACGAACTCGTCCGAATATCATTAAAAAGCTCGGGAAATACAATATCACAACATTTTAATGTGATATATTACTGAATCGTTTATTTCAAAAACGTTACAAGTCACATATTTGTCTCTTGTAAAATTTATAATGAAAACTTTTCATGTTACATATATTAAATAGTTAAATTTTAATAAAGAAAACAGATGTCTTTCTTCAAGGTTACATTTTGTTTTTATTAAATCCACTTTTTCTAATGTGAACTTGTTCCGTTTTCGAAATACATGCTTTTTAAGAATACTCTAAACTTTGTTAAAAACATACATACATGTAACGTTTCGTATTATATTTGTGTATTAAAGTATTCTAATTCAGAGATTGAGCATATTATTTAGTAGTAGGTATTGTACATTACATAATAATGGAAGACTTCCATGTTAAAGTAAACTAACATACATATGTAGGTGTATAAACACTTCTAATTGTAATTGATATTGTTTTCTTTACATTAAAAACAATAGCTTTGTATGAATTTTGTTTAATAAGCAGGTTGCATATTTAATACCCTACTCAGGTTTTCAAAGCTTAAGTACACTCTGATTAATAATGCTCGAACTGCGAATACTTAAACAATCGGGGTTTTTAAATTTTCATATGCTTTCAGCACGCATAAGGGCGTGCCAGAGTAAACTGCGCTGTGTAAATATGGCAAACATTTAGGGTTATCTGAGACCCCGTAACTCGGCCGATAAAAGCATTTGGCCGGCTCACTTGGTCATAAAAGAGTATCGCGCCGCGAGTATCACTAAATTATCTATAGATATGAAACGTATCGTAAAATGATGAGAGATGGCCACCGTCATTCGGCCGGATGTTAAAATAAAGGAACGTCATAATATATATATATTTAAAGAACTTTTAAAATGTATTAGCAATTGACTTTCAAACAGTGCAGAAATAATCAGATAGCAACTGTGACTTGAAAGATTTGAGAAAGTCAGATAATTACTATCCCAAAGCCCTAGTTTATGGATAAAAATTTCTTCGGCAGTAATTAACAATAATTGAAATTTGAAAATTGTGCATATTTTATTTGTTTTTTTAGTCAAGCCTGCGCCCAATCCTAATACATTTTGTCATGTTTTTTTTTACGAGAAATGGTTGAAAATCATACAAGTTTTATCACCAACGACCCGGGATTCGCCTTTTGGCATCTTCAAGCGTTAAAGTTCATCCCAGCACTCCCACACATCCCAGTACAAAATTTTAACGATTCAAATTTAGTATTGTAATTCTACCGAGCACCTTCAGTCGAAATCTTAAATTATAGAAATGTTTGCTGTTCAGTTACTTGACTTTTCTTTTTCGAAAATGATTTATTTACATTATATGAAAGTAATTTAAACACAGTTAATTTAAAATAAAAAGCTCAAGATTAATTGTTGAAATATCGAATCGAGTGGTCACAATTAAAATAATAAATCTGAATTAACCGCACTTGTATCATTATTAGAATATTTCAGAACAGATTTAGTAGTGAAAAATTACCGGTATAAATTTGCGTTCGGTTCTCCGTGTATAAAAGCTATTATTTAATCATAGAAGTAACGATTTTCAGAATAAAAGTCTACTGACGCGAGAATTATTATAGACATTGAGAATAAAATTACAAAACTAAACGGAAGCCAATATCGCATAACTCAATTGGCAATTTTATAGCAAAAACAGTCGTATAAACGTAGTACAATTGGTTTTTTATGCAAAAATGATCCATTATATTATATTAAAATCGTATAATATTAAGTGCATATTATTTTTCGTTTCTCTGTTACATCATTGACAACATTCAATTTATTTATATTTTCTTTCTTCGTCAATTAAAACAAATGATTTTTATGGCTTTGATATAAACGCTATAAATATTATGCAGCTCCTAGTAGGAAATTAATGAAAATACAAATTTGTCAGTAAATTAGGCTAAATATTATGTAATTACCAAAATCCTTTAAAGCATCTTCAAGAATGTCATATTGATACTACATTTTTTTAAACAGACTTATTAGTTAGAGGAAAAGACATTTTTTAATACACATCATACTATATAACTTAGTTAAATGAAGATTTTTCATTTTATTTACGTTATCATGATTTTTAAAAATAATTAGTGAAAAGCATTGTATTCACTTTCCTCCACAATTTTTTCAATTCTCGGTGAGTACATTGTCACTCCCATCCGAAAGCAATTATCAAGATGTATGTACATCTGTGAGTCTGTTTTTATATTTACTCTTAACCACACTCATAGTGGAAAAAATTGATTCACATAAGTAGGTAAAACAAAATATGCATATAACAATGCTTTAAGTTTGTGCGCAATTAGAACTAAAATTGGATACTTTTTTTTGGTACGAAAAGCCATACAGATTCTATAGTTGAGGCAACACTATTAAGGGGGTATTCTAGTGTAGAAATTTAAAAAAAATATTCTTTCTTTTTTGCATTTTTCTAAAATTTAGACATTTGAAAGTATAATAAAAATAATAAAAGATTTTTTGTACTTTTTCCACATAAAATTTATGTGGAAAAAGTACTAAAAATCTTTTATTATTTTTATTATAATGCCTTTCCACCAAGTATTGACAGTAAACACGTTAAAAGTGATTTGAAAGTACATATGTCCTCACAAAGATTTTTCAAAATTTTAATTATTTACCGAGTTACAGCAATTTTGGTGACGCAGAAACTAAGCTGGTCCGACCAGAACAGATCGAAACTCAAAACTTTAAACGCGTTTTTCCATAGCAGTCTTAAGTTCCAAGCAGTGTCGTAGCAGCAAAAACAGCAAAAAAGACCGGGCCGTTAAATCCCAGCCGCTCCTAACAGATTGTATGGCGGTTATACGTAGATCAACTCTAAATTCCAATTTATGAGCATATTTTTCGTTGAATATAACATGTGTGTTTGAAAGATTTCTTGTGTGGATATTCTGTGATTCTTTGGTGTTATTAATTTACAATTTACGATACATCGGAAGGGTCATATATGCAAATTAAGTAATGATTGTAAGAAATATAGCGAATGGCAAGAAATTCGATGTGTGGTAAAACAAATCAAATTTAACTTCCCACTATTAAATATCACAGTTATATAAAATATTTATTATAAATATCATAAAACAACAGTAACAAGCGGAATCCATATTATATTATATACGATTTTGACGCCTATTGTGATATTATAAAATAAATGCTGCGTCTTATCATATAATAATGGCAATATACCAAGTAAATGATGATTTAATCAATAATAATATTTAAAAAATAATAAAGTGAAATGTACTACCCTAGTTTGACTTACTGATGTTTGATTACTGATATGACTTGAGAAATCCTATGGAAAGATTGAGTAATGAACCAGTGTGCACAAATAAATTTTGAGATGAATTATTAATTGATTAAAATCCCAATAATGACGTTGATTTTTTTAATGAACTATCCAACCTCATATTCTGTATTGAAATATTGTAAAAAAAATAATTTTAATAAAATGATTTGCCTTATTTGTTTGCTTTTGTTCTCCGAGATTTTTCTTCAAAAACCTTAGAATATGTGATTTTTTCTTATTTTGAAAAATATGTAATTGAAAAGCTATATAATTACAATATAAATATGTATTTGCTACATTATATCAGAAACAAATGGCTTCATAATGATGTGATATTACTTTGAAAATTATGACGCCGGCCCGCTTATCTGAAAAAAGTACCTGTTTTCAGCTCCATAGCATGGCTTTCACTATAGGGGGCTTTGGTTTTTCTCGAAACTACTTTTTTCAAGCTGACGTACATAATATCTCAAGTTCTAAAAACCGATTTCTTTGAAATTTTGTGTGAACCTTCTATATGCATCTTTCAAAAGCCCGTAACAGAGTTAAGTCAAAATTTTAATTTTTAATATTTTTATAAAATTTGAAACTGTTAAAAAAACGTAAAAATTTAATTCATTTTTTTTTCAATAGGGGCTATAGCGACATTTTTATTTATTAAGAATCCGTTAAATTTTTTTTTTCAGATGACCAGAAAGGTTGGAATCGTGTACGTCAGGACACCAACTTTTCGAGTTTTGAATTTTTTATTTTTTTTATATATTTATTAAATATAAATAAATGAATGGTAAAAAAATGGACGGTAAAAATATTCTTTGTTTATTTTTTACAGAGCTCGAAAAAACACCCAAAATTCGTGCCTCTACACTAGAATACCCCGTTAAGCAACAAATCACATTGAAATTCTATCAATTCCATTTTTGATGAAGGGCCATCTTCTTGAAATTTTTTGACTTTACAGGTGCAAAAATAATATTATAACGGCAACCTTTTAAGCATTTCGTTGAAATTTAGCTCATTTTTTTTTTTTTATTTTCCGAGTTATATATTCTACGCGAGCTACCGAAAAAGCCTCGGCGAGCTACCGATAGCTCGCAAGCGACCGTTTGGCGATCACTGTCCTAAGGCATGGATAAGGTAGGAGGGTATTCAAGGCATACGAATACCTTCCTACCCATCCTATCCAAAAAATGAGCGTAACGAGAAGGATAAGCTAACCACTAATTCTGGTCCTTGTCCCATCTTTTGATCACACCTCTCTTCAAAAAGAGAGGTTTTGAAATTGAGGGAAGCCGGTAAATTGCTCGAACTACAAATTATTCGAATTGCTTGGTTATTTAAACGATTTTTCACGACTTTTTCTACGAATTTAATTTTTATCTTGTGCGACACTTGCTTAGAGAGTGAAATATAAAAATAATTTTCGTAAGTATTTATTCTAACCGTGTTCGCTCCAAATGCGGAACATATGATCTTTTAATGGAGTTTATCTCAACAGAAGTGTTTCTACAAGAACTGCTTATTAATTAGTTACTCAAACTGTTTCTATATATTTCCAGAAAAGATAGAAGACTAGGGCTAAGACAGAACAAACGGAAACAAATTGATTATCTTGTTATTCGAGCAATTTCCATTCGAGAAATTTACCGGGAACCGAAATTGAGTAACAAACAGTTCTCGTTGAAAAAAACTACTGTTGAGAAACTTTCGTTAGTAAGCCATATGTTCCACATTGAGAAATATAACAGGGCTCATTTTTTTTCACAATGTTTGTATACATCAGAACCGAATTCAGTTTGTCGAACTATTGAGTTTTTCAATCGTGTTTTTCAATAAAATAAAAGTTGTGAATCGAAAAACACAATGGGAAAGAAGATTCAATAAAGAGATAATTTGAATCATACTGTGAAAGAAATAAGTTTCACAGCTATTTTCGTAGGGAAAATTCAAATGGAGCTGTTTCTGTTATTCTTGTATTATTATCTAAAAATGTGATAACAAAAGAGGAATCCTATAAAACTGACAGTGAAGAAAACCATTCCTTTTTTTAACTGGCATTTTTGTTACAAATTTTTATGTACGTATATTGATTAATTTTTTTTCTATAATTAACTAACGATTGCGTATTATTTTAATAAAACTGTTTGTTTACCTAGTCTAGAAATAAATTTGTTTGAGTATCCGTTACTAATTTATTATATGTACTAGATTTAAAAAAAATATAATCCTGAATTACTGGATTCTACTACTATTAGAGATCTTTCCGGTGTATTTTTGTCGTTCAGATGAGCACCCTATATGAACTAAGACAATCCAACCTCGACATCCGAACCCTGAATTTCGTAATAAGATTTTTTTAATCCTGAGATTGTTCATTTCCGTATTTTCATGCTGACATTTTTAAAATATGAAAAAGACGAACCCATTTAGGCAAATTTGGTATAACATTGCTTTCATAACTTGAGATATCCAGAGCCTGTGTAATGTATTTCTTTCTCAATTTTCAGGTTTCCAGGAATAACCCTATCTTTGACAGCATTTAGTATTAAGTACACGTAAGGGATCTAGCACCGTGTTATTTTGAAACCGTGTAAAAAGAGAGTTCAGCATACATTCATTTCTCATTTTCCTTTTGATGTATATTTGAAAGAATATGTAAATTATTGAACCATTTTTCCTAGTGAAATTATATTATGCTTATATTAAGAAGCGGTAGGTTAAAGAATGGAATAATTAAATGAAAGAAAAAGCCGCACGTAAATTCCGAATTCTTGTATTTAACGAATTATTTGGCTTTTTATAAAAGCTCCGACAGCAAAAAGAAAGTAGCCCGAACGTTCGGTCAAAAATATTTCATTCACGAATTGTGCGGCGGGTACGTGATTGGATGGTTGATTTGTGAGCTGCCAGCAATTTATTTTTACATCATAAATGCTAGTACCTACCTGTTTATAATTTAATAAGTATGTAACTGAGTTGTACACCAATCAAAGAAAAGCCTGATGAAAGTATCAGGTTTTTTAAAAATATATACTTGAACAATATTACTGAAGATATTTCAACAGAATAATGTGATAGCAAGGTAACCGAATTAAAACGTCACGCGATGTTTTATTATCTTATTTTAGCTTCCAAAAATGTTTGAAAGAGAGATGAAATAAATGATTTTCTAAAAGTTTTTTACACAAAAATAGATGGGTATATACATAACAATGCGATTTTTTTTTTCACTTCCAATGTGGATTATTTGGATTCATAATGAATTATGTGGATGAAAACTAATTAGGAAAAGTTTAAATTTTTTTCTGTATCGGATATGTTGGACGGACAAATATATACAAAAAATCATTCCGTTCAACATAATCTATAGAAAATTTATTGCAAGAGAGTGTCCATTTAAGGATTCAGATAGGAAGGGAAAAGGCAACAGCGAATGTTATTTTGGTTCATAAGAAAATATATAAAATCGCTTGAACAATATTTGATCAATGAAAAACGGACATAATGGAAGTGTAAAACAATATTCTTTTGACTGCTTATAGTATTGAGTATTTTTTATTCTGCATGTAATTCGTTTTTTATATTTTTCCTATTGCAAGGTGTGATCACTTTGTATGTTAGCAATTGCAAAAAAGAGATTAACATAAAAAAAAACTCACGTTAACTAGCTTGTAAAAATTGTAAATACTATTTTATTCTCATATTTTTACAATGTATTGAAATATGATACATTTAACAATGGCTAATTAAAATTTTACTTAAATTTTTCTTATTTCAATTTTCCGTGAAATATTATGTTGAAACGTCTTATTGACTATATTGGAGATCATTTTAGAAAAAAAATTGCTATTTTACTTGTAATAAAAGTCGTTCCTTTATGTAGAAATAACCTGCAATCTATTTTTACCTTTTTTTAGACACAACTCGTGGATCTATAGGCGCTCTGGGCTAAGAGGGTTAAATCATATCGTAAATAGTTTATAGCCACCACAGTATATTTCATAATGTGAATATAATACGATTTATTACTGTAGAAAAATTCTTCTGTTCTGCTTTTCCGATTTTATTGTAAGAAATCTGGTTTTAAATCATATCATAAATAAAAGTTATATGTTGCACTTTTAAAAGCTCTTTCACTTTTATGTCAACCGAAAAGCTTGCCAAATACAGTTCATAACACATTCCGAGATTAATGGACTTTATGGATTTGTCTGACTGTGTTTTGCAGCACGCTTATACTTTGCGGGTGTATTTTTAATATAAATCTGTTAATCATTCACATAAATTATGTAAATTCGCGTCTTATATTTGAAGATTGCTTTATAGTTCGCTGAATATTAAGTACACAATATTCTCTATCATTCAAAAAATAAAGATCGGGTGACAAATAACCAATGATCAAAAAATATTATATTTGCGGACTAATTTTTACAGAAAAGTGTTTGCTTTCAGCGGAGCTTTTATGTAGTTGTATAATTATATGTATGCATATCAAAGCGAATTATTTTTAGGCGTGCAAGACAGTTAAAGTAACCTTCTACTTGATCTTGAATCATACATTCATGTTAGTCATCAAATCGTCTTTACACAGTCACCGTCTATCTATAGTATAGACTTGCTTTCATACCTATTATATTTAAATTAAGCAATTATAAAATAATTGTATTGAACTATACTTTAACTTTTTTATTTTTTAAAATCCGGCTTTCTTTAATCACTAAAACACCCGGGACCACTAGGTTGGGATACTATGCTACATATAAAGCATAAATCATTTACAGTATTTGAGTTTTCAATCTTCCAAGCTCTTCTTTTCAAGCTTATATAATATGCCCTAATTAATATTTTAATAAGAAGAAAATGAAGAAGTTATATTCTTGCGTTGATCCACATCATTATTATTTTGGTTCTGGAAGATCGTTGGAATAAAAACAGGGTATTTGAATAAATATAGTTATTCAAACTTCTTCGGAATGCCATATATTAAAGTAACTCATTTAAATAACTATAATACGAAATATTACATAAAAGAAGTGTAATCATCGTAAAGCATGCTTCGAAGCAATCCATTTATAAAAAATAATTACTTTGTATTTAACTATAAAAGAAAAGCGGACTGGCTTGAGTTTATTAAAAAAGTTTTCTTTGCCGCTGGAACTCACGCGATGGAAATTAGGTTGTTTGTGTTTCCAATACCTGTAAAAAAGTCTCAAAAAGAAAAACACGTCTTCGCAAAAAGTTTTGTCCTCCATATGATTTTCAAAATTAAATTTATTTTGTACCAGAGCTCCGGCGTTTTATTAAAACAAACATATGTTTTAACATGAAGTGAATCTTAAAGCATTTCTCCTAGCACGTATTTACGATTAAAAATTGGTCTGTCAAATTCAGCTTTCTAGTTGGATGCGCTCATTTTTTTAATCAATCAATAAGTCAATAAATTTACCAGTAAACGAACTTAAAGCAGTGCTTTTTTGTGCCGGAACTCAATTCTTGTCAATCTTTTTTTTCTTATTCTCAATGTGGAAGATATGGATTCCTAATAGAGTTATCCCAACAGAGTTTTTTTTACGAAAACTGGTGGTTAGTCAGCTTCTAAACCTTCCTTTTTTAAAGAGAGTAAAGTATAAAAATATAGGACTGGCTCAGCTAAACTAATTTTAACTAAATTTAACTAATCCCTCTCGCATTGCTATGTAAATTTTAGGATTGGAAGAGTAGAAGGAATAAATATCACAGATAAGTTTTCAAAGCAAAACGAAAATAAAATTTTGCGAATATTGATTTGAAACATTAAAAATGTCAAGAAAAAGGTGCCGGAGCACCGTTCCTCTGCGTGACGTGGAAAAAAGCCCTGACTAAAAGTATGCGTAGTTTTCAAATTGATAAAATAATAACATACATATTTTTTTACTAAGCGATCACCGACTGAAAAAAAGTATGAAAAAATCATAAATATTATGTACTTTGTGTGTAGTGTTTGACTTGGGTGTAAGCGGCGCGGCGGCTTCAAGTGAAGCATCAAAATACACGGCCGACCTAAGGAATGACATGTGTCACTAGTGCAAAGTTTCACTCGACTTGCCAAAAATATTATTGTCACGGTTATCATTTTTGTTACTCTTATGTTTTTTCTGTTAAATAAAATTATCTCTTCTTTTCTAAAAATGAATAAAACAATATAGAGAAATCATTATTTCTAACGTATTTTATTTGTTAGCATTGTATTCCGAGTTAAATGCAACAAGAGTGAATTGAGTGAGCATGATTCCTTTCAAGTAAACGAAGTCATTAGGGTCAATAGCGGCTAGTAAGATATACAGCTATATTATAATACGCCAATAGTACGCTGAAAGCTCATATTTTTGGAATAGATAATCACATCGTCATGTTATATAAAAGAGCTTTAATAACACTTAAGCAACAATGCAAAATAAAAGACATAGAATAATCCTTTGCAGATTTTTTTTATTGTGGGTATAATGGTGGCGCTAGACTGAAAGATTTTCAATTCAGTACTATAAGTTGGTGATTATTTAAAACTAATTTAAAACGATTAACCAAGTCAGTTAATGTAGGTAAATTAAACAATCTAATCTGAACAAAAAGCATAAATAATGTTTATAAACAAAACTTGTAATAAAAATTAAGCTCTATCAAGTTTCGATTGTTATTAAAAATATGAATAAAAAATATTTATTAGAGAGTCGTTTAATGAGTTAACATGTGTTATGATTTATTATAATTTGTTATGAGCTCAAAGTGTTTTCATCCGAACGTGTGTTACAGTGGGTTAAGTAGGTGTATATTTAGAAACTTTTTTTATGACTTTTATACTTCAAAAGAACATGTACACTGATCGAAGTTGTTTTGAAAAAAAAACTCTTGTAAACATTGAATTTCAAATAAATAATACTAAATTCTTTTTTATATTCTTCCTAGAACACATTAGTACTTAAGTAATTTATAGACTATCAAGATTATCTTTTTTCATTCGATATAAATGTGTATTATTTATGACATTTCTGTGATAATATTTTTGGTTTCTAAACGACTTTCACACATCGTTGAAAGATGACTATTCGGGGTGATGTTCCGTAAAACTGTAGGAAGGGGTATCAAAAAGTTGAACGCTAAAAATAACACAGTTCACCAATAAATGGCTACCAGAATGACGTGTAAGCATTCACCACTGTTAATCATTTGGGAGAAGTTCTTGTGACATACAGGCAACCATACATTCTAAAAAGATTCCCTTTTCGTTCGCCCCCCCCCCTGAACAATTTTAAAATAAAAATCCGGACCGTTTCTCGAAAAGTTTTGTGACTCTTGGTTTATATTATAGATTTATTTGTATTTTAGATTGAAAATGAGTACCCACAATGTTACTCCAGAATTAACAACAACAAAAAATACTCTACTTCACGTATCTGCTCCATATATAATATGAAACAATACAGTCATATCAAAATTTTGGTTCTAGGATTAAACCGCACAGGATACAACTGGACAGAAAGAAACCGTACACGGACAAGAGCGGAAATACCGTACATAGAAAAAGAACTGTTCACATTTAAAATACTTAGTAAGGTTTTTTCCGTGTCCGCTTTTGTCCGAGTACGATTTCTTCTTGCCCGGTTGTATCCTGTCCGGTTTGGTCCGTGTACGGTTATTTCCTGTTAGCTTTAATCCGTTCACTCTAAATTTCAGTATAAGTATAGTAGATTCGATGCATGATGTGTTGCTAATGCGCCATGGTGATTGGCAGATGTAATTCAGTGTTTATTATTGTAGATTTTTCGATTTTATGAAAAACAATTTATGTACAAAACCTAAAAAACCATAAGGCGGCCCAGTTTACGGACCTTCATCTTACATGCTCTCCGTACAAATTACCAGTATTCTCTCAAGGTGTATACTGCACTTAATGAATACCCAATGAGACGTCATCAAATACAAAAATAGACTACCGATGTTACCCATTGTCAAAGTATTTTGGATAAAGAGTGATAGGCTTTTCAACATGCTATGCAACTGTTTTTGAGAAATACGAATTATTATTAAAAAAACATTTTTTTTCATAGTCTGTCTACAACAGGGCGGAAGCTTTATAAAATTAAAGATTCACCCAACTACAAATAAAAGTGTCATAATATATTTTAAATCGAAGATAACTAAGGATCTACCTAAGGATTCTTTTCTTTTTTAATGACAAGTGTTACGATACATAAAATGGTCATGACATAGGCAATTCTCGCAACCGTAAAACTCTAGTAATTGTAATGAAAAAATATTAAAACGAATATTTCTAAGCATCAAAATTATTTAAAAGTTATATATTTAAAACGATGACAATACTGCATTATTCTTTGCATTAATCATTTATATTGCTTTTTATTAAACACCATTTTTACAGCGATTTTTCCGAATAATATCCATAAAAAAATCTTGGTTTGTTTTGTTCAAATGTCCCGAGTACCGAGACTGGCAAAATGCGTCGATTTACCAGAAATATTTTCTCGGGTAGTCTCGACACAGAATCTCTAGATCAGTGGTTCTCACGTTAGATTTCATTGTGGCCGCATTATAAGCATCGGCGGCCCTATGGAAATGTCTCGTGGCCGCACCAAATGTGATAACAATAGCAGTTGCATTTACTTAAAAAAAAGGATTATTTTTTATTCAATAAAATACATTATTTAAAGATATTGGTATTTATTTATTTAAAAGCAATTCGATTGGAAATTGTTCAACAGTTCTCTCTTCCAATGCAAACCGCATCGCCGCTTCTAAGTTTGCATCTGTCAGCTGGTTTCGATATTTATTTTTTATAAAGTGCACTACATTGAATGATCTTTTACAGAATATACATAAACATGATACCTCTGTGAGTCATTTGGAGTAAATATCTCGACTAAATGCTCGATAAGTCAGGTGCATTCAATCAATTTAAAAAAATAATAATTTTACAAACGAATTTGTAAAAATACATTTTTATTTGATTTACTATGAAACTGTTGGTGGCCGCAGCAAAATCCTCTGGTGGCCGCACATGAGAACCACTGCTCTAGATTAACTAATATGGTAAAGTTCCTAGATGCTTTACTTTTATAGGGTGTACTATTGTTAAATGAAAAGGGTAACCTTTTAAAATTTCTAAATGGCTCAACACTGAGAAGATTCTGGAAAGAGAAGCGTTGCGTAACGGTTGATTTGATCGGAGTTCGATAAATGAACGGCCGTGCTGAAATTAAACCATCACTATTTGTTTCAGTTTATTTTCTCGCTTGGCCAATGACTATACGCAAAACAAAACAATACAATACAACGACAGCGCATAGCGGTTCAAACATTCTGGGATTAAATTTAACCGCGCGCCTCTTTCGTCGCCGCCACTGTATCGCCATTGTTTTATTATCCACGCCGAGGCGGTGATAGATACAAAAAGAGAGTGTGAAAATAGGAACTGAAGAATTTTAGTTTGGACGAATCGGAACATACTAATGAAATGTGTAAACATGATTTCATGACGTAATATCACATTTTTGCGCCTCTCCGTAGATGCTTCATTGGTTTCTTATCTTGGGTCGGTGGACACTGGATGGTTTCATACTTTTCAAACCAAGACTTACGTGGTGATAAAAGCCAATCGATTACAAGATCATCGTGATCATAATTGTTAGATTACAACAACGATCCCCCTTACTAACTGATTTATAAATAAACGTTTGATGTGCTCTGTAATGTGTATTCACTATTTGAATACTTATATAGTAACAATTTTGTTAATAAAATAACAGCAATAATCTGTAATGACTATTATGCCATTTATGAAAACCTTTACTTTTTATTACCCGCTAAAGCCACATTACACTCAAAACTTTCCTCTCAATAAATCTGCAATCGACACTCAGTGCTTTCAAAGCGTTTATGTATGTCATGAACTTTCATCGGACTGGGCGATATGAACTGTGAATATTTCCTTCTGGCGCAATAGTTTTTTTCCTCGATATCTGTCAGTTGCAATGTTTGCTGAAACCAGCACAACCAAAGTAAGCAATATTTTAATAAATTCTCCATATTGGGTTGAAATACTTTAATTATTTAATGATGACATATTTTTTAATACAATTCGAAACTGTGGCACTGAATAGATATTCAAAAATTAATTCTTTACGAAGGCAATTATAATGCAGACACCTCAATCTTCGATAGTGGAGTGGCAATAACCTGGCACACGGGCCGCGCCACGAAACCAAGTGTTGACTGCCAGCTTCGATAATTATTACTTTTTTTTGACACCCGTTCTTTATGAAGTAGCCTATATTTAATAATTATTAAACTTTACAAATTAATAAAAAAAAACATATAAATAATAAAATGTAGTTTAGTAAATGCACAGGACCATCAATACTATGGATGCAAAAAATACTCGAGTAGTGTGGCAATGTTGAAAGTAACGAAAACAGTTATGTATTAAGGCAGTAGAAAATATATTTTCAATATAAACAAGTCACTATGTACAAGAATTCTTCTGAAAGAAATTTTTCCGAATTATGTTTTTAATAAAAACATATTCTTCTTCATAAAATAAATCATTCTGATTTTTTTGACAATCACTATACTTACCAGTTATACAAAAAAGATAATATCAAGAAAGAAGCGAAGACAGCGTTTATGTACTTATATGCATTTATTCCCAAAAATCTTAAATTGTCTACCTTGAGTTCGTTTTTGTTTAAAACTTATTCTTAAAGTGCTTTAAAAAGTAAAATTACATCATAAATCTTGATGTACTTATTCTTATTCGAAAGTATATTGTAGTTCATATATTTTTTGAATAATAATACGAATCTAATATTGCAGAAACATTTTAAATCAGTGATGTGTCTTAACATATTTATTTATAATAATAACATATATGTTTAATAACGTTCACTTCTTGAGCGAATCTTTCTTCGAATAAACTTTAAAATAACGGAGTTATTGTTCTTTTAATTGACTTTTACTTTTATATTTAAAACAAAATAATTTTAAGTTTTTAAAGTTTAAGCATTTTTAGGTTAATCACTGTAAAAATAATAAATCATGGATGATACTGTCGTATTTATTTTCTTTGATATTATATACGAAATTATGATACAAACTTTCTGAACAGTATGTATAAATATCAAGAATAAACTGAGTAAGTAAAACACCGTTATTCTAAGTGTGTAATATATTTAAATACATCGGGATGATAAAAAATGAACATTATTACTATACGTAGAAAAAGGTCATGGTTAACATATTAAATATCTGAGCTGACAAGCTTTCAACGTTTATTAGGTCAGTTTCAAATATTAGCTTTCGTTAAAAATGTATACTTTTTCAAATGGCGTTAATTCCATAAATATTCAACAGCTTTTATCAGAGAAGAAAACAACTTTCAAATATCAATCGCTGGGTCATTACAATTGTGGATTTCCTCACAAAATATCCAGCGAACCGTATGACGTCAATCGAACGTCACGTGCGCTACAAACGTCACTCGTAAAAGCTCAAGAATGCTCAGCATCGTTGGAAACATTATCGTTACGTCATTTACGACTTTCGCTCGAAGCTGCTATCGGCGTAGTCTGCTATTGCATTTTTTCTGCTATTCTAGTTTTCCGGATGCTTTCGGATCCACGCGCAGACCGGCAACATTTTTTATCGGCATTATATCACCCGCTGCTTCATAAATGTCGTAAAGAAACTTGCGATCACTTTGTCACGGTGTTCAAATATAATAATAGTAATAAATTCATTCATATTATTTTATTATACATATAAAATTTAAGTGTAATTAATTTACAACAAATTTTATTTCATTCCAATAAATACATAACCATTATTTATTCTTGATAATAATAATAATCCTATATTATCGGCTATCGATCATTACGAAAACATTTTAAGACACATTCAATTAAAATTTCTTAATATTGTATGTGCTATATTCATAAATGACAGGGTCTTGTTAGGTCTTCTGTATAAAGTGCCAATTATGATTATTGCAATCCAATCAATCAAGCAATGTCGACTTTGAAGTTAAAATATTTTACTAATACAATCCGAACAAAAATTAAGAAAGGAGGTTAAATCATTTTTACAATCGTATTTAGCGAAGAATCAATACAAAATAAAAAAAAACATGATTATCCATCAGAGTCAGTCGAATGTTTTTGCATCCTTATGGCATTGGTGGGCATCGCATTTAAAATATATGTTTTATTTCTTACTTATTGATTTTTACAAATATGAAGAAAAGTTAACGAAAAAGTCGTTATTTTATATTAAATTTGAATTTTATAATAATTTTGGCATAATGCTAAAAACTGGTAATATATTTAAGGCGGTATGAATATTTAGTTTTAGAAAAGCAATTTTCGCTTCAATTTGTTTCATCTTTGATTCAGTCTTTATTTAATCAAGAATCACTTGATTATTAAAAGATTTTGTTTTTCCATTACTAATGTTTGATATTCAAATATAATAAGAGGATCAAAAAATGTTCCGCTGGCTAAAAAGGTAAACATAACTGTAGTGTTTCCTTTGGATGATGTTTACTCTATTGTGTGAAAAAAGTTTTAATTATTGGCCACCAAAACCACAATGATTGGCCAAGTGGCCAACATTTATATAGGATTGTCGAAAAAATGTGAAAAATACACAAGTGATTAAAAGTACTCCCAAAATACTATTTTCGAAATAAAATTGAACATTTTACTTAAAAGTTTAATAATGTATTATTGGCCAGCCAGGCCAATAATAGAAATTCTGCAAAAAAATGTAACTAATTATTGGCCACCACCACTATAACTTTTTACAAAAAAAATATCCAATAAAGTCAGTGAAAGATTTATAAATACATTAAAGACAAACTACTCAAATCAATTTTATATTCATTTAATAAAAATATAAACGTTAAATTTACCTTTACACGGAAGTCGATTTTTACAACAAATCTCACTTGTTTCAAGGCAACGCTTCAACAGTAAGTTTAAAATCAGATTTTAGGTTATTTGACAATGCTTTAATTGACAGTTATCTGCTATACCAACGGAGGAATACTTAATGAAATTCCTTATTAAGTCAACGAATGGAAATATTAGTTTCATATCTTAGAAAACTAGATTTTATCTGCAAGTGGCAAATAATTGAACCTGGCCAATAATAGTAGGTTTTACTCAATAAACTATTATAAGATTCGTTTTAAAATATTTATTTGTCTGGATAAATCTTTCTATTCATCTTTAAAATAGAGACACACTACTGTCTGCGTATCGTGCGCAACAATAGTCTGAAGTAAATGTCGACAGGTGGCACTGTATCATGGGCATTAAGGTATTTAGTTGAAAATACTATTTGTCGATAAAGGACATCTATACAGTTTCAAAGAAGATTTTGAATTAAAATAGTAAGATTCTCATCGAGTAATAAATACAATGAAATATTTATGAATAAATTTGGTTTAGATAAACCATAACTTACGAGCTTTGTGACATATTTTTTGATAAAATTAGCAAATAACCAGTATACTTATACGAAAATAAAAAACCTTGTTTACAGTCCGTGCTTATAATAAGTCACGGAAGCTTTACATAATCATTGATTCGTTAGTGAAATCAATCAATGGTTCAAAAAAATTAAATATAATTATTTATTATTACATACATAAATGCTCACTAATGTGTAGATTTTTTTGTTTTTTTAACCCATGCTGAGCTATAATTAATAGGCTAGACGAAAAAAATATTGCCGATCTATATGTTTGGTCTTCCGCGGATATATTCTTGTATGTTTGTATGAATTGCTATAAGCAAGAAGTGCTGAGGCGATGAAAGCTGCACGGCGATAAAAAACGATTCTTTATAAATGTTGCTACATCAGTCTTATTCAGAGGCAAAATTTATCACATCATTGTCCGGTGTTTTGTATAAACACGATAAAGCTACTTCACACTTTAGCAGATTTATTTATTCAAACTATCACACGTTATGTACATACATAGGGCTTAGTTAATTATGGAAGTCGAATTCAAATTTCAAAATAATTTAATAAGCCGAGTGAATAAAAGCAATCATCCCCTTGACCTAACATTTAACCACAACATTGGCTGCGGTTCGTTTATGTATAAATGTAAGTTTATGATGATAAGCAAATAATATATTATATAGAAATACATTTATAACATTGTAAATATTCAACTTGTTTTATTTATAAACACGACTACTTTCGGACACATACTGAGAACATTAAATTGAAGTGAAAAGTTAAATGAAACAAAATGGGTTGAGGAACTCAACTAAAATATATAAATTGTTTTGAAAAAGGTTTATTTTAAGAAACTGTGTAGTCAAACATATATTGAATAATAAACAAATAATTGAATGATTTTGATCCAAAAAGATATTACAAGACTACTCTTTAAAGACACGAAGGTTAATCGAATTTTACGTTCAAGTTACGAAACAATAACTTAAGTACGGCTAAGATAGAGAAATCATCTGCAGCCTAAGATTCTTCTCAAATTTGATGATAAAAGTGGAGGTAACTTGGTCAGAGAATTTCAAGGGTGACGGGTGGTGCTGGTTGCGTAAGCCGTAATAAAGATAATTTATAATCGGCTGTTGAAAAGTGATCATCATAATGAAGATCACCTAAAGTTGTTGGGAGAATCATAAACAATATGGCTAATAGTTATAAGCGCAATATGTGGTTATAATCAGCAGTGAGCTGCCAGAATGTTAACAAGGGGCTCGGTTAACTTAAATTTATCACTCTTATAGGTGTTTCGAAATAATTATGAAATTAATTAAATATTACTTAATATGCTTTTATAATGTAAAAGTATACTGCTATAAAAATATTAAAAACTCATGATATCTTTTACTTTGCACCCGATATAAATGTATTTTACGAGAAATTTCTAAATACAACAACGACTTTTGTTTCATAATACATATAAACCATCTACAGAAATTACTGTTGATCTGAGAATATTTTTTCATTTTTACAAGGGGCTCGCCAGCCTCTAAAATTTAACAAGGGGCTCGCGCGAGCCCATTCTATCCCCCTCCAGCCCACCCCTGGTTATAATTCGATCTTTTAAAAAAATTGAATGATTATCTTACCACAGTAAGCACTCTCCGTAGGTCCTGCTGAAACGCAGCGATGTCCAGCGAACCTCCAGCGTTCTCCCCAAGCCGTCTGAGGGTCTCTGCTAATGGTCCTCTCATCGCTTGTAGTCTTCTCCAAGACTGGGCATACTGACGTCTCACCAGTTCGATTATGGTGGAAGTCAATGCCAATCCAAACAAAATGTACATCGTACAAAGGAGCATATAATTGGGTTTCTCTAGAAAAATATTTAACAAAATATATTAGCACATCTTACTATATTTAAGGCATTGTGTATATGCGCTCTCTCTTGGATCAGTTAAGCCCGACAACAAAAACATATGCCGCCAGAACAAACAAGTTTTTGGCTATAACATGATAAGGCTACAATATATCAAATAGCAAGTTATAATTATTAATATTTAAGCGTCCTAGAGTGCCTCGCTTTGTATATCTCAACATAATTGAAAAAATAGTAAAATGACACTATGAAGCTATTTTGCTAGTTATAAAATTAACAAATAACATGTCAAACAAACTCCATTTAAATATTCTCGACACTTAGAACCTATAGGGAAACGATAACATTATTAATTAAAGCAAATAAATTTCTCAAGGTATTTTTACGATCTCCTGTTGAGCTGAAATTTATTAACTTAGAGGTTTTCCACCGAGAAAAACGATAAATAAGAGAACACAACAATAAACTCGTGATAAAAAGCATTGATTTTTATATTATCTATATAATATAGTAAGAAGTAATATATAATAATAATTAATAGTGTAGGAAGCGTCTTCTAAAGAAATAGGCATATCACAAAACAGATTATGTACATATTACATATAAAATATATTTTTTTACATCGCGTTTAAACAAACATTTATTCTAGACCAATAATTACATCGTTTGTTGCGAGTATCTTTAACGACGTAAAACTACTTTGTCACAAACTACGTTAAGCTTTTGAGAAAGATAAAAACTTCTTAAAAATTTACTTTGCAACTTTTTCAACGGAGGAGAGAAAACAAACAACTTAACGAAACCTTAAGGATAATCTTCAAATTCAAGAGAAAAATCTCTCAAACTAATTTAATTTTTGTAAAGTAATCAGCTGATTCGCAGAAAAATAGTTTCATTGAAAATATTTGCTATTCTTAGATACATTTATATTTCTTTAAGCAATGCATTTAGAGAACTACTTCCAGACATCGGCTCATCTATACTAATATGGCTTATGTACAAAATACTATGAATTTAATTTATTTAATGATATTTTTAAACATAAATATATGTTTCATGCTGGCTGCATGGTCGAGTGTCAACGTCTTTGATTAAGAACTTGGAAGTCACGAAATCAAACCCCGGTACGGACAGTTTTTATAATTGATTTTTCAATCGATCTATGAATTTAAATCCGAATGCATAGATGTATGTAATCAGGGTCGGCTCGAGAATCTTTGCACCTGCGCGCAAGGCGACTTGGTATCTAGAAAAACTAGATCTAAACAGTGTTCAAATCTTAGTACGGCGCACCTGCGCCTGTCTGCTCCGCACTCTTTTCACACACCACGAGCCGGCCCTGTATGTGATGTTTTGAAATTCCTCCCACCCATCCTATTCTAAAAAAACGGGCTAAGCGAGAGTGATTAGTTAGCCACTAGTTCTGTCTTGGTCTTATCCTTTTGTTCCTACTCCTTTAGGAAAAGAGAGGGTGAGCAACTTGAGTAACAAGCAGTTCCCAAAGAAAAAAACCTGTTGAGATCCCTCCGTTAAGATTTCATATGCTCCACATTGAGAGCGGACATGAATTAAAAAAAATATGTAATAAAATATGATTGAGCTTTTAAAAACATCTTTTCTCAAACATTGGGTCATTAAATGCCAACGATTGATTTGTATGTATATGTTTTTAAATCTCCTGCACTGAAATGTAACGATTATGAATTTTACAGGAATTACCAAACACTAAAAAGATTTTCAAAACCATGTCTTACTTATACATGTTGC
Source organism: Himalopsyche tibetana (assembly GCA_030503985.1). Lineage (NCBI taxonomy): Eukaryota > Metazoa > Arthropoda > Insecta > Trichoptera > Rhyacophilidae > Himalopsyche > Himalopsyche tibetana. Next base: position 21,337,982 of record JAPJYX010000005.1, read on the forward strand.
TTATAAATACAAATCACATTTTGAAAATATTTTAAAAGAAAATTTACAGACAGAAGAGATATTTATGAATTCGTTTGAACTCACATACGTACATACATATATAACGAGCCTCTGTTTGTTATTTTCCATTCCAATTCATTTACTTTCAAAAGAATAAAACAGTGAGTCCCTCATGGTATGACATATTTGCATAAAAAAGAAATCGTACAACTTTTTACATTTTTCTTGAATATTGATCCGAACTTCAGGAAATCGTAAAAGTCGTTTGGGGCCCAGAAGTACAAAAAGCGAAAAAAGTCTAAAACAAGTCTATTCATGAAAAACAATTTAAGTAAAACTCTTTAGAAAACCTGACCATACCTAAAAACACATTGTCGAATTCAAATGTCAATAGTTTTCTAGTCGACTTTGTTTTATGATGTGTGTTTTTAAAATTTAATAGCAATGAGAAAAAAAATATCTTGTAAAACTAATTCAAGCTTTACCTAGACTTTAAGCAGACTATTTTATTATCATTAAAGTTTCAATAAAAAATAATTTATTTTTTTAAATATATAATAATCTAGAATATGTTTTAAGAAAATTGTCTTAACGAAGCGTAACTTAGAAGCATAATAAGGTAAGATAAGATGATTCTTTATATTTGTATTGCTCAAAAACATGATTGATAATAAAAAAACAAAATATATCAAGCATTAAAACCATGGTTCTCGTCACAGAGTAAGTCTATATAACATTTCCTGAAAAAGGGACCTAAGATGGGAACAAACAAACAATGGTTTCCATGGCAAAAAATCAATAGTTTTTAAAGCAAAATAAAAATAAAACATTAAAAATTGCGAGAAAAAATGTGCAGCAACGCCGTTCCACCACGTTGTATAACTGATTATTAGATATGGTTGGTAATATTTACAAATAAAATTAAAACGTCAGAAGCACAAGAGTATGTCACCTGTTACTTATTGGAATTTTTTTTGTTGATATACTTGTTATAATCAGGTAGGTACAACATAGTTCTTCTTCTATTCTAAGTTCCAAAATAATTATTTGTTTCGGTTGGTTACTATTTAAACGTCTCATTATATTCAGGTTTATTCTGAAATATAGTGGTTAATACTATATCATAATTATTAATCGATCTTCTTCTTCAGTTCTAATATTTTATTCACTAACTGATACAATGAATTCACTGTGTAGATTGGCAAGTTATGTTTGTTTCACAACGCTTCGTTTCCGGATCATGTTTGAAATTAATTTGGAAACGACAGCTGCTACAATACATACATACCGTGGTAATATTTATTCCGCAAATTTAATATCTGATCTTGGATCCGGAATATCTCTCCAGCGCAGAATACTTGCGGCTTACTGTGAAAATAATATTTCTTTTACGTCACTCTCGATTTATTTCGGGGCCATTTTATAGACAAGGAAACATTTGCTGACACAACATAATTTTGTATTAAACTTATCATCGTGTCAAATGAAATAAACAATAGTTGCTCCAATATAAATGGTTTGTGAGTCAAGAAATAGAGCGCATTTTTCTTGTCATCATTAATCATGAATAAGAATCGCAAACTCATGATCCTGATCTGTAATATAAACATGAAAATTCAAGAATTTTTCGGCTTTACATCGAATTTCAATATTTTTCAAGTACAAAATGTCACAGTGAGAATTTTCGATCAAGCTTCTTCTAACGCTAATATTATGTATTGAATTGAAGTCTTACTATCATACTAAATATTTTACAAAGTAGATCATATAGATATTTTTCTATGGATGCTTGATATTCTATCTTTTCGGAAGATTTGAAAGGATTTAAAAACCAAAATAAAACTTCTGATGTATAACAACTAACATATAGTAATTACTCGATCTAAAAAACTCGTTTGTAAGGCATTGAAGTTATCGAAAATACTTTTTTTACTTACGAGTCTTAAATAAGTTCATAGGAAATTGATCAGTTCGTTCCAAAACTAAGTTAGCTTCAATCTTTATAATAGTATTGTAAAATGTAACTATGTATTGTAAAATTATTAATAAAGACAATTGAAAATGAAAGACTAGGCGAGATTTTGTTTGCATAGGCTACCTTTTGTTTATTTTAATACCTACTTATAATACTGAGTTAAATTTATCAAAATGATGACTTCACAAAGAAAATTGTTACGATATCTAGTCTTGAACTAATGTCGAAAAAATAAAAATAATAAAAGGTCACACGAATATTAAAAGTTTTGTGTGTATATTAGTTTTTATAATGCTTCAGATTTTCAAAACTTTTAATCAATTAACCAAGATTTAGTCTTCATGTAACATTTTTTGTTAAAATTAATTGAATTTAGCAATAACATGATAAATGTAAGCATTCATTTTTTTCACAAAAACTTTTAATGACTTTTTATTTTTGGGAAAAGTATCTCGTATTTCAGAAATTTCAGCGTGAAATATTGTGTTGTTGTTTGTGGAACTAACCAATATATACGATATACACGAAAGTGATTTATATTGCTAAAAGGAAAGTCGCATATTGCCAATCAGTTAGGCAAAGAAAACACGATTTCTCAGAAAAACAATTGTATTTTTTAAGTCGATGAGACTTTGGATGGCAATATACAAGATCGATTGATGAAGTCAACATATTATCTGCATGAAGAAATCGTGGGAAAAAATACAGAAATATTTTGTCAAAAGAAATTTACATGATTTATTACTAAAAACGAGTCTTTTTCATAGTCCGTACTTGTGATGTAAAATTGTTGTTAACATCTCCACTATAGAATTTTCCTTTAAATTATGTCCCATTTATTAATTACTGAATATTGGATTGTAAATGATAAATTTTGTTTGATAGCTTTGTTGAAATACTATTTTCAACGTGTTGAAAAACCATTTGTAAAGCTGTTCTTTGAGAAAAATAAACTAATAAACTTTTTAGTACATTTAAGCTTCGTTATGATTTAATTTATTTTGACATTACACACAGCTCAAGTACATCCAAGCACTTGGAATGCCTGAAGATGCCGAAAGGCGAAACCCGGGTCGTTAGCGACAAAACTCATGAAAAAGTACAAAATTCAAACAATTCAAATTTAAATTACACACAGCATTGAAGCCATACACAATACAATTTAAAGTACAATAATTAAATTATAAGCCGAAATTTCTGTTAATTATTATTTTTTGAGTCATATTTTTAAAACCAATCAGTAAATTTCACGATTTTATTAAATTCAAATATTTTAACATATGTTATCAAATATCACAAATTAAGTTTACATATTTAAACATATTTAACATCAACGAATTAAATAAAAATGTCTTCCAAGCTTTCGTTTATTGCATTTTCAGTCATTTAAAATAGAATTTATCTGCTATATAAAATGTAGTATTTAAGATAAAAATATTTTACAAACATCAAACGCAGTTAATATATATGATACAAATAGGAATTGGCAGCAGTCCACATGCACGTAACAAAGGTTTTTTTACGCTCAGAATGTCGCTGTAGTATCCGATAAGACATAAGTGTATTTCATGATGATTAATGTATTTAAATTATCTGGATATAAAACACTGTAATTATGATATAAAATGCGAGTATTTATTATGGTACTCTGGCATTTCGGCAAACATATTTTTTGTAAACTAAATAACTAATAAATCAACTTCACATCATCATAAGAAATATGACGCGTGAAATAGATAATCTCGTAAAGATGAATACACTGCCTTGTTTAAATCGTAAATGTAATTCAACCGAACATATGCTAAATAAATAAACTAATTATTACAACCATAATAATCACAATTTAAAACACCTGGACCTTTTCTTTCAACGAAAAGCTACATGTGCGTATAAGTAAGTCGGTTATCCGGATACCTCGGTATCACTAGTGTGCTGTAAAACTAAGTAAGGTGTACGAGAGCATATCACTTTAGTGCAAAAAATCCTACTGATTGTCTCTAATATTCAATATTATACTCACGTATAGAATTAAAAACTTAATTTTAATGAGATACTATGTGTGTGTGTTTCACTTTTGGTGCGACGCAAAAATCTGGGAAAAGTTGTAGTATGTCGTTGACGACGTTGACGAGGTTACGGAGCACTTTATTATACAATATTTGATTCATTTACTCATTAAAATTCTTTTTATAGTAATTTAAGATTTCGACTGAAGGTGCTTGGTGGAATTTCAATATTGAATTTGAATCGTTCAAACTATGCGCATTCTCACAGATTTTTTCAATAACGACCCGGGTTTCGCCTGTCGGCATCTTCAGGCATTCAAGTACACGGATGAACTTGAACTGACGTTTAGTAAATAAAAGTTTCGTAAACACGAAACGCCAGTTCAAGTTCATCCGTGCACTTGAATGCCTGAAGATGCCGAAAGGCGAAACTCGGGTCGTTAGTGACAAAATCTGTGAGAATGTACATATTTTGAACGATTCAAATTTCTTTTTATAGTAGTTATTAAATATGCTTCAAGTTAAATAATGTTTGCAAAATATTTAATTAAAAAATGTTTTTACCTTGATTTCTCTTCATTCGAATCTTCTCTCGGAATATATTGTATAATAGAATAATTTTAATATTTTTGCCGCTTGAAAGCATTTGAAGCTTTCTTATTATCTTTTTAATAATATTTCGTCATTTTTCTAACTCGTATATTTAAGTTTCTTTTCATAACATATCTTTATATTGCGTGCCAAATTCTAATTATTAAAATTATTAAAAAAAACAGTTGCCAGATTGCTAACAAGCAGATAGTTATCAAGATCAAGGAAAAATGAAACTGATATGCTACTACGACTTTCGCAACAGCTTTACGTTTAAAATTTTACTTAAAAATGCAAATATTAAACTTTGAAAACTATCTGGGAATCAGATTATTTGAATATGTATACGTTGCATACAGTGCATCATTCAGTGAAATTAATGATGCGGATTATTTACATACGATTTCTGAATTGGTAGAATTCCGAAATTAAAGATTGAAATTAAATTGTTATTTTTTCATACCGCTAAGCAATAAAAACGGCCGAATATATCGACCGCAGAGTCATTTGTGGTCGTCCGCGTCCCTAGGTTGTAAAATGTTTAAATTATGTAAAAAGGCCACGTGCAACGTATGTTTTTATATTATTCTTACGAGAATATAAAAATATCTATTGAATTATATTTTTTTTTACAAAAATGTTTGAGATGTTTTGAAGAGCTTGAAATTACTATTTCAGTCTTAAAGAATTTTAAAGTAGTTGGTTGAATTTCATATAATTTTCCCTTTCATTTAAATGTTCGTGAAAAAATTTACGGTAAAATTTCTGACATTTACCTAATGGATAATGACAGAGCTTAGCTGATGTAGTAAAACATAAAAATATTAGATACCTTTATGAAAGTATTCCTTGATACTAGTATTAATTACAAAAAATTGCTTGAGATAAGTGAGAACCAATATTGAAAGTTAAAATATATTTTAATGTAACCGTTTCATTCACAAAATACGATTCATCGCTTAATAATAATGTTAAAAGTTGAACTTTTCAAATAGAGCAGTTGAATTAGAAATCGGCAGCCGAAATATAGCATGTAAAATTGTCACGTCACTACTGTTCACCGTTTGGGATGAGTTTTTGTGACAGACATACACATGTATTTTTTTTGTAACATTATAAAATTACATTTGCAACGAAATACAAGGAAATAATTGTATAACAATATAATTAAATTTATTTCAGGCTTTTTTGGGTAAACACAGCATTGCAAAAATAGGTCATATATTATAATATAATATGTATTTATAAAGTATTGGATTATAATTATGTTCGGTTGACCAAAAGACGAGACTCTTAAAACAGTATACAGTAGGCACTTGAAACACACCACATGTTTAAATACTATACAAAGTTTTGCACGCATAGTTAAGTTATGTGTGCTTTTTGGTGAGGTAATAGGCGAGTAATTGGTTCAGTTATTGGACTTAGTTGGTTTGGTTTCTTCAAGCCCTGCTAACCCGGCTAAATCCTACGCAAAACTTAGCTCAGTAATAGTCGACTGAAACGTGATTCACTTCAATGCACAGACAAAGTGGTTTCATTACAAGAGGATAATTAAATCTATTAGAACTTCACAGAGATGAAACGATTTTAACGAAAGTGTTTGAAATTATTATATAATATATCAACAATTCAAATGTACCTTCACTAGATGAAACTAAAGGTTAAAATATTTTTTTTCTTTACTTAATATAAAAATGAATACACAAAACAAAATGATGATTATTATATGCTTACAATTTCCACGAAATTTGAAAGGCTCAACTATTCTTAAAAGCAAAAAAAATATATGCCAATTTAAAAAAAATGAAAACCAGAGACAACTTACTTCATTTATTTAAAAGGTTTATGTAGATTTGGTGAACAAAACAATAATTTACATAAAAGCAATGTATTTTTTTGGAAAATACTATTTTAAAGTTTTCTTTTCAAACACAATTCAGCCTCCTTTGATTTTGATAAATAAATATGTTTGTATAAACATTGCGAGAAATGGTTATTTTATTTAGTAATATATTAAATAAATTCAAATCAAGCCACAATTTTCTAAGTCTTCTTAAGTAATCTTAAGAAAAAAGCAATACTAACAATAGGCCAGATAATTAATTTATTGGCTGAATTATTATTTTATCAACTAAATATTTTTAATTAAAAAGTTTGAGTCTGACATTGCTGTCTATTTTTCTACGTTTAAACTGCTTTATTGCGAGTACATGACACAGTTTTTTTTATTATGATCATAGAACATTAAAAAAATGAAGGTGAAGTTTAACGATCCATGCTGAAAACCACAAGGAAGCCTCGTAGAAAACGATAACAGTAATTTCGAATAATTTTTCATGTTTTTATAGCGCTTAATTAGAATATAATTTTTTTCAAAATATATTTAAACATTTATTATCTGCTTGAGTTATCCTTTTATTGCTATAATAATTAAGTATTATTAAACTTTGGTAAGAAAATGACACTGGCTAAACAGATTCAGCAAACCAAAAAGATATACAATTTTATCGGCTTTTCATATTTTCTAAGAGATGGAGCACATGAGTTTCAATATTTCATAACCGTCGTCCAAGAAAATTTTTGAAGCAATGATTTGCAACCTTTTGTCACCCACAACACACCAAAATTTTCTCTAGATATCCGCGGCACACCTGAGGTTAGTAGATAAACATAAAGCTATATACAGGCACATATGTAGGTATGTACAGAAATAAAATGAAGTCTTGATTTTCAATTACTGAATATCCACTTTGAACGAACGATATACGTTAACAGAGATCAGACATAAGAAAAAAAATAGTATTTTTTTAAGAAGCAGTGCGTCGCGGCAAAGCGGTTGCGAGAACACTTTGTTTTGTATGTTTTTTTGTAAGATATAATGCAGTTTACACCATCCGCGATAGTTTTTTTTATGATAACCTGTTCGTTAAAAGGACCAACATTGAAATAACGACTAGAGGCAACTTTATTTGCTATTTATGTTTGTAAAATAGCTAGAAGTATATTAATTAATTGTCGTCGACAGAAAAAATTGTTTTTATCTTATATGAAATATACCAAATTAGTCCTCAAATATTAACACACTGGTGTTAAATAATGTATTTATTTTTTAAAAAATCTGATATGGATGCTCAAGAATTTCGGTCTACGAAATCGCATTGAATCATTATTAGCATAGAACTTACTGGAGAAAATCGATAAACCTTTTTTTTTGTTCTGCCACTTCTTTTCGAAAACTTATCTATTCTAAGCCTACCGAATCTCTATCTTCTGAGGTATCTCAAAGATGTACACATCACCACGCTTTAATGACTAACCAGTTTTACCCGGTTTGTTCCGAAACACGGCATCGTTAAGCGCTTCCAATTTGCTGTCAAGAGTATCTGGGGGACAGTTTTTACATTTTTATTAAAACACAAGTGCTCTGAAATAAGGGATGTACTTCAAAAGATTCTGTAGATCGAGTTCTCACTCTCTCCGTATACGTCCCATTTGCAAAAAAAATAAAATAATAAACGCCTTACAAACTAATTTTTCATACAACACAACTGAAAGCAGACAATTCATTTAAAGCAAAAATAGAAATTCTCTAGAGTCTTCAAAAAAATAAAGTTCAGTCTTAAATCTTACAGTCGATATCGCCAGCATGAGATATTGTTAGGTTTAACCATTCGTGTAAAAATAGCATATCATTAAGAACAAAAAAAAAACAGTCTAAAATAGATTATACATGTGATTTCTTTTTTGCATTTCCGTGACGGATTTACACGTCCGAACATTTCATTGTTGTTGGAAAAAAATCTCAATTGGACTTGATCCAAAAACAACATTTTTTTTAGTCTTTCAGTCTGTTGTTATTACGGAGCAACATGTAAATGTCTGAAATGTATCTCATGAGAAGATTCTTTACATTTCTCACTAATTTTATTACAAGTTTTACATATACGAAAAATAAATTGCAAGAATTTCGTCAAGTGTTTTTGGAATGTCATTAATTTTAAAAATGTTCTAATATTGTCTTCAACGATCTGACACAAAATCCTACATCAGTTTTTGTGTTCTTGGTTTCTTATTCAAACTGTGAAAACTGTATGAGCTTTTTTGAGACACAAGTTTTTCGTTATGCTTCAATAAAAGAAATGTATATTTCGGGTCTGTGGTGCAGTGGTCAGCGTCATTGGCTTCCGTGATGACACTTATGGATTCAAGTCCCTGTATGGACAGAATGTTTTCAATCAGTTTATCGATGTATGTTTGTGGTATCTGACAATTCCCTCTCACCCCTCATATTTAAAAAACAACTGAGTGTAGCAAGAGCGATTTACTAACCACTAGTCCTTTCCTAGCACTATTCTTTCTATTCCAACTCTTCTAAAAATGTAAATGGAGATTGAGAAACTGAGTAACAAGTAGTTCTCGTAGAAAAACTTTTGTTGTGATACCTCTATTAGCAGTAGTGTAGTGATAAATAAATAAGTACCAGGTCAGTCGTTGATTTCTTTCCCTATTTTTTTTATATTCGTCTGAAGCTAAAAAACCACAAGTTTCAACAATTAAAACAGTAAAAAACGTTAAAATTACTTGAAAATTAAGTTACAAGTCAAAAAGGTGGCAGGGCGGTGTCCTGGCTCATTTTCAGGTGACAGGTCGCCGACCTGGCCCCACTACACCACTGTCTATTAGGATGCCATTTTCTCCACATTGGGAGCAGGCATGGGTCTGAGAAAAAAATCTATACGCGTAGAATTTCGTATATTTTCGTGAATAAATATATCCATATACTTAATGTTTGATTCCAGGTTTTGATCCATTGTAAGAAATAAATTAAATTTACTAAAAGATATTTATTTGTATCCAAAAAACGAGAAATTTATTTTTTATTTAGAGATTATTAGGAGATTTGTTGAAAAATATTAACTCTCTTACCTCATTGTCTCTTACTCTATTCTAACGTATCTTCAGTCAAACATAGACTATAGAGAGATTGAATAAAAACTGAAATTATTTTACTGGAGTTGTAAAACAGTTGACGAGTTTAGTATAACACAAATCGACGTATTCCACTAACCCAAAAATAAGTATTTGATAGTTACGATAAGGTTATCAATATTTTAATTTTAGCGATTTGTTTTCATAGAGTTTGATTTATAGTGTTATTATATTAGTGCAGTGTCTGCCAAACTGTGTGCCGCAAGAAGTCTCAGGTGTGCCGCGGAGGAAGACGTCTCAAAAATTTTAATTTTAAATAATGCCTATTCATTTAAATTTTCTTCAATTTTAAATGAATTCAACATCTACGTATTCAAATAAATATTTGTCACGTTTGCATAAACATACATATATAGTGGTCGACTCGACACATTTTCCTCACTTCCGTTTTTTAAAGCATTTTTATTTGGTGTGCCGTGGAACAAATCTCATTCACCAGTGTGCCGCGTAATAAAAAAGTTTGGCAGACACTGCATTAGTGTATAAAATTATGTTAATATGCATATTAATTACTTACTTGGAACTAGATCACCAAATCCTATCGTTGTCATGGTGACGAAACAAAAATAAAATCCATCACCAAACGACCAGTCTTCTTCCCACAAGACGAAAAGTCCTGCTCCTGCGGCCAAGTATAAGAAAAGAAAACCTACAGCAGACAAAGCGTAGAACCATCTTCTTCCTGATTGGTTTTGTTTTGAAGCACTTGGACAAAAAACTGTAAAAAAAACAAAATATTAATAATATTCGTATATTGCCTGCTTTTAAATTAAAGTAACAACATTGAATCTTGATATCTGTTCCTAGTTGTTGTGATATCATTTCTCCTTGGGTTGATTAAAAAGTTATTTTAAAATTTTGTTTTGTAAAAAAATGTTTTCTTAATAAATGACAAATTTACTAAGCTCTGACTCTAAGAATAAACACATCACATTGATCATAAGGTCGCAAATGTTAAATTCAAAGAATATAAAAATGTTAAATATTTGTTTTGTTCTTACAAGGAATCTCTGGCATTTGTTCGAAGAGCATCGAAACGGCGGTCGCAAACAGTCTCCCCCAATCTGCGATGACAGTCAATGTCAGCGGGATTCCGATGAGGGCGAATAAAATACAAAACGTTCGTCCCCAGAATGTTATAGGCACTATATTTCCGTAACCTGCGGAAAGAAAAACCGAAATAGTTTTAATCTATGTTCCTTACTTCTGCATATCGTGGAGCTAAAATGAAACAGAGAACATATCTGCGTGTTTGACTTTAAGGTGAGAAAACCTCAAAACACCCTAAATCCTACTTTTACAACTGACTGTGCTATGTATTACCTCAAGATACTAAAGCATAACTCATACAATCATTCATTGTTACAGTTTGTTTTGATTGAAATTAACTTTGAGTTGTACAATTAACTTTTTTCGTCATTTAAATATAAAGCGTATTTATAAATAAAATAAACAATGTCAAAAAGTTTACATAGTAAATACACCGTTTTCCATACACGAGCAACCTAATTAATCTCATGCAATCATATTTCGAATTCAACATATATTCTTGTTCAACCTTCGGATTCCTTTGAGATGCATTCGCATTGCAAAATTTTTCTCATTTCAACCATTTGCCATATAATAATAATATTTAGCTGATATTAATTGTAATCTACAATGATACTTCTATCAATGCAATTCAAATATTGCGCAAATTTGTCTAAGGTAACTTTGTACCCCGTCGTTTCTTGATCCTATTTTCGATGTTTTGGTACTGGAGTGTTAATACGACGAATGTAGAGACACAGAGGTGAAAAAAGTTACTATTTATTTAAACTGTCGAAACTAGTAGGAGTGTGAGAAATTAGGAGGAGTGTTAGTCGAACTTTATTATTAAAAAATACGTAAGCAAGTTAAATAACTTTTCCGATAATTAAACTGTAGGCCATTTATATCAACATAAAAGTATAAATTTTAATGTGAAGAAGACCTTCACTAAATTAGTTTTTATAGGATCGATAAAAACATTCAAAATGTCAATACGTTTAAAAATGATTAATAAGAAAATTACCGCGTGCTTAGGTTAAGTGAGCTAAAAAAATGATATTTTATAAATCACAAGAATATTTTTCGATCATCGTGCGTTTGGTTTATGATATTTTCGATTTAATCAAAAACTTCTTTATTTTTATTAATCATCGAAAAAAAGTAATCAAAACCACAATTCAACGCGTGATTGTACACACGATATAAAAAAATGCACATTCATTCTATTATATACCCCGCACAATGGGAATGATAAAAAAATCAAAGTACGCCATGAAAATATTTGATAAGTCTCGCATGGAAAATTTGATAACAAGCTTTCTCGTCAACAATAACGCAGGCACAACAAAGACAGACAGTAAGCCACGGTAGATAAGATTGGCAAAACCGCCATTACGCTGGCGCAATAACTCGAGAATTAAAGTTTAATGTTACTGTGAATAAAACAATTTTCTTTTGTAATGACGCGTTTCTTGGCAACACTTTCTTTTCAGAGTGCGTTCAACTGCAAAAGCTCATTAAAGTTTGCATACCGCATTGTGATAGTTGTAATAAAATACAATCAAGTGTACAACAATGTAGTTGGAAGGATTTGCAAAAAAAAAGCTTTTTCGTTGAAAGCTTCCGTAGGAAATTTTCAATTAATTGAATACCATCCAGATGCCATTTTATTATTGATATTGCTTGAAATTGATTTATTGTGCCTGTTGTAATAGTCCCCCCTAGATAAAAAAAACTTTATTTCGCTTACAATAATTTACCACATCGATTCATCACTATCGTGATTGTTTTTTTTTTGGTTATAAAATTACTGAAACAAACCCTAATTTATTCCAAAAAACATTTTCAATGTTGTTAGATTCGAAGTCGTGAGTTTTTTTTGTTATCTGAAGCTTTTTAGCTATATCTTTGTGTTGTTGTAAATTAGGTTGATGGAGCAAAGGCAGTATTTAAAAAACGTATCTAATGATATATGGTATCAGTGAGGCAGTCACCACAGCAGAGTTGAATTCGTCTAAAGGTTAAAATTAATTAAGAGAACGGAATGTCATGCGCTCGTGCTTTAAAACACTTTTTATAATCCTTAATCAAGAAATATCCTCTTTCAAAGAGTAGTTATAATATTTTTAAAACTAAAGTAAAAAAACTGGTGGGTTATTTTGCCATTATAAAATATGAAAAGTAATATCTATACTATTCAATACGATAAATCAAACACTATTAAGTTAATCTAGATTTTGTTTTAGCTTAGTAACTTTTTATTTCGTGTATATTTTTAAAATATTTCCCATTAACATTGAAACTTTAGGCGCACTTAAGCTTAAGCTTAAGATAACCCGTTTCTATATTCGAGCTAAGAGATAGATTAATAGCTTCATTATTTAAAGAACAAGCTGAAACTTTGAGAAATACTTTGTGAAAATAGTCATTATATAAATTATACCACATGCTTAGGGGACAGATTTGGGACGAGTTAAAAGATCTCGGACACCGTTTTCATAGCCTTACTTATAACAAAAAAATCTTCTAAATTCTAAAAGAGAAATTTTGTTTAATAAAAAAGACTAAAAATGAATACAATGGGTATAAAAATAAAAAAGCCATCCTGTTGCTACAAATAAAATAATCGTAATGTATGTACATATTTCTTAAGATTCTTTAGTTTTTATAACCAACTTCAAGTCCATAAACTACTTCATTATTCGATATAAACATTTTTTTTAGATAAATAAATCTCTAAAATGCTTTCTTTTTTTTCGTACTTAATATTTTTTTACCTATATTTAAAACATAGTTTGTGTAGTTGATTGATTTGACGGTAACTTTGTGTATTGGAATAATTATGGCTTAATAGGAATATCATATAAATTCATTTTTTTTATTGTCACTGTTTGTTTTTTACCTCACGACCAATAAAATAAAAAATAAAATTTAATACACTCACCATCGGAAGAAAAATGAACGTTAGAAATAAGTGAAACTTTTATCCTACCTAGTTACACAATTTTCGGAAGAACAAAGTTAGCTGTCACTAGTTGTTTAATATTTTTACCGACTACTTTATATAAAAAAAATAAACACATAACCATCTATCCCATTTACCAGTTTTAGTTTTGAAATGAAATCAGTTAAGCTAAAGTTCTTTTAGATTTAAGTCACATGATATCGAGACAATTGCGAGTGATTATGAGCAGTTTTATTGCAAAATCAGCCCTGAAACGATCCTATTTATAGTAATCTTTATATTCCCATAGAGCTGAATTTATTCGGTCATAAACGTGGTGCTTAAACAAAAGAAGTTGAAAGTTTAGTTAATAGTATTGATAAACCAAATTAAGCTAGTGCCTATATGTAAATAATCTTATTCAGTTAGTTAAACTTACAAATTTTCAGACACAATACGCATGTTGTCGTAATATTTTGTAATTTGTAATATTTTCTTTTGAAAAAGAATTGACATTTAAAATGCTGAAAAGTGAATAATTATTTACCAAAATATTTTGACTTTTTATGATTATTTTATATTATCTTAGGATATCCTTGATAAGCATAATTATTGAAACGAAAGCGTTTTTAAATCTAAAATTGTATTTTAATTTTAAAAGTAGTGTCACTGATGCATTGCGTGCTTAGATTACATTTTCGTTAGCAGATCGGGTTGTGATTATACCTGTTGGGTAAATTATAACTTTGACAATTAAAGGGAAAATTCTTGTTCCGCGTATATAATTTTATACAAATTGCTAAAAATAAAAGAAAATATAATTTTAATGAATAGTGAAAAGATAAGCATCAGAAGAATTGAGTTAAACGTATTATATATTTGAAACTATTTCAAATTAAAACAGTTAATAACAAAAGTGAATCATTTTAATTAAAATATATAACTGCATATTAAATACCAACTTTATACCATTTTACACATTATGTATCTGATAAATTAAAAATAAAACTTACATTCGTAGATTATCTTTAATTATATATATGAATGATTTTAAGCATGTGTTTCATGTACGATTATTTATTCAAGCTATTCCTCACAGTGTGGAATATAAAAGCCTTACGGAGCTTATCACAACAAAAGTTGTTCTCCGATGATTGTTTTTTACTCAATCGCTCTTTTTTTCAAATAGATTAAAAATAAAAAGATAGAACTCGGATAGTATAATACAAGTGGTGAGGTCATTATTCTTGTTGTATCTTTTATTTTTACAGTTATTTTAGCATTCGAAAAACGTAAAGTTATTTATTTGTAAATATACTTTTTATACCATTTGTATTTTTGTTACTTTAAGTTGAGTCATACGTTAATTTATTAGCACAAGTTTTAAATGTTGTATTTTATTTGAAATGGCAATTATTAAATTATGTTTTCATAATGTAGACATTTGTTTATTAAAAATGTAAAAAGCCATAGTTTAATACCTATAGTAGTAAGAACAGTAGAAGAGAAGAAAACTGCTTGAAGGGTACTCCATTTTTCTTCCGCTGCTGGAAAACCCTTCTTCGCTGAAAGCTCCAGGCCATTGTGCGCAGCTTTCTCCATTACCTGTATGTACAACATTTATCATTATTAATAGGGATTAACAAGCTTTTATCTCTCAATTTCATATAATGGTGTAGAACAGAAAAAATCTTTCCCTTATGTTCTGTACATGGATATGGATTTCGGAAAATTCTCTCGCCGTCTTTTATATAATGAGATAAGTATAATACAATATGCTTAGAGCTTAAGAAAACATTATTCCTTTTACTTCCAATTGATGAAAGATTTTCATACCGTCACTTTATTCATACTAATAATATTGTAGTCATTAACAATTTAAAAACCACGATGTACATTTTATTCAACTATTTATTGTATTCATAATCATAAATTATTATCAGAATACGAAAAGTTCATCAGGAAATGTATTTTTGATGAATGTACATAGAGTCAAGTGAATGCTTTTTTCACTGGTAAAAAAGTCTTAAAATATTTTATAACACTATGTTTTCTTATAAACGAGATAATATCATGAAAATATATAAAAATACAAATCTTTCTATGTTCATAATATATTTTGTGTACTAAGCCTTCTTATTTGATTGAATTTGGTTTTTGATACCGATAGTACAATAAAAGCATCTTTTCAGAGAATCAGCTTTTCGGCGAAAAACATAACATATTTACAGATAAAGTTCAACACTGGTAAAACGATACGACGTTTACAATTTTAAATTTAAAAAGCTTCATTAGATAGATTGAAATCAATCATATCAGTCATTTAAAATTGAATATTGGTTTTGATTACATTTACATTAAATTAACTTTTTTTTAAAGTAACGCTGACAAAATGCAATACGTATGTAGCCAAAATAGTCGAAAACTGGAACTTTGTTTGAAATTATCAAAGCACAAGAATACACAAGACATAATACGTTAACGTAAGCACGTCTACGAACAGCCAGTAAATTATACTTGTATTTAACAGTTTTTAATGAATATTTATGAATACATAAATAAATGTAATCCGTAGCTCATGATCTATTTAAATATAGCAAATATGTACTCAAAATAATTTTAAATAAAAACCATTTTGTTTTAGATAACTACAGGACATACACACATATTAATTTTTAAATCACAATGTTGCACTTTTATTTTCACCAATATTTTTTTTTCACGATAAAACAAGAATGATTATTTTTTGTATATATTAAATCATTTAAAGTGTAAAATCTCATATATGTGTAAATTGATTAGAAAGTATATACAATGATTGATGAGTGTTAGACAGAGGAGAAACAAAGTTACAGCGTTGGTTATGTAAGTATACTTACAAACGGTGATAAAAGTACAAATGACGATTGATGATTTAGAAGAAAGTTGAAAAGATAAAGGGCGAGAATGACAAGACGTTGAAATCTTTGAAATAAAACAATATTGTTAATAATATGTATCTCAAAGTTCCGGGATTAAACAAATATGTTCTACTATTAAATTGTTGATATTAATGTTACAAACATTATATTTTAGATTTCTAGGTGTCGATTTTTACTATGTCGATATCACTGATAAATTTTATAGCTGATCACAAAGTAGGTGTCTTAGAAAGAAATAGTTAATTGGAAAAGTTTTATAATACCGACACCCTACCCTGGCATCTTACGCTCTGTAGCATGCCAAAAGACATTACGATCTAATGTTTATTTAAAGTAAATAATAATGTTTATTTAAAAACTAATTCCGGTTACCACAAGCCGTTTGACTCGCGCTTCATTAACAAAGGTATTTTCAGAAACAAAATGACTGGAATATGCATCAGACAGTGATTCAGCTAAAAACAAAACAAGCAACTATTTTGCACATCCATTATATTATTTATCATGCGCTCTAAGTATCATGAAAGCTAATTTTGGAAAATTTAGAAACTCTATCTCCAAAATGACTTGAATTATTGCTCAGTGAAATAAAACAAAAATCTTTTCGATGTTGCAAAAACTACACTAAAATAAAATATTATATAACTTGTGTTATAATATATTTAGAAGTCGTCAACTATTCGGTCCTCACGGACCATTTAATTCACAATTGTGACAACACTAAAAAAATATATGAAATATTGGTTATTAAATTAAAAGTAATAAATAAGTGTTATATTTGTTAATGCATATTTTAGATAAATGTATAGGTTTTTGACGTATCTAACATTTTTTTATTCTTAGATATCACCTATTGAGTACTTTCACTGCATTTTATTTATAGGAATTCTCCATATTTATAAGCATATCTGAATTCGAGACCAGACTTTAAAATATTTTAGTTTCGATATTTTTCATTATTAAACTATTAAAAATCGTAAAATAGCAATGAATTTTCACATCCCTCATATAAAATAAATCATTTATGTCAGATGATATAAAATATTACTACTTTTTAGGCAAAAAAACAAATGCCATTTGTTTCAAAGCACATAACACTAAAGCGCAAAGGAAATGTCAAAGAAAGTTTAAGTATATTACATACAAAGCACTATTTTATTGTATCTACCCAAGTAATTATGTTAGTAATTTTGTAGTGTATTTGAATTGTGATAACAAAACCTTTTTATGATGAAAATTATTATCAATTGTTCGAGTATAATATTATAGAGAAGATATTACAAATAATGATTTTGATTCGTCTTAAAATAGGTCGTATAAGACCTTTTTTTAAACGAAGAATTTCAGCCTTGTTTTATTCGTTTTTTTACATTAAAACACGTTTTAATTTTGTAAACAAACAGTGAGATAATGACAGCACAATAAGATTAATCGTACTCAGCCATTAAAAAAATAGCAGTGTTTTGTAATATAAATACAAACGAATCCGCTTCACATTATTAGGCGCGAGAATGCCAGCCGATCCACATTCTCGATTCATTTTGAGATCTCATTATTTGAAATTCCCCTTCAAGGCCTTCTGCCAAATTTGCAAGGCAATGAGAGTAGCATCGTTTGTTTGTTATGTCGGGGAACGAGAGAAATTGTAACAAACTAACCGTGACACATTTGGAAAGCCATTTCTGGCGGACTTTGTCGCGACGAAAATAATTCGCAAAATATTGTTTTTTTTCTTGGTTCTCGCTTCTGAAAAAAGATTAACTACAGAAACTATTTTTAGTTGACTTAGAATCGTTAACCTTCACAATATTTCAGCTTACATTGTTGAAGACCTTTTTGGAGAACATTCTCTCAACCGCCTGGTGAATGGATGGAAGGTACTGTAATTCACAAACATGGACCAATTTGATTAAAATTTAACGTTCGGGGGCTGATACTCGTGACCACGGCGACCGGAAAGGGAAATGATCAAGAGCCTTCTTTGACTAGTCAGGAATACGACCTGCATTGAAAGACGCTTATTTTGTAGGAAAAACTAAATGTCAATTGTCATGATCAAATGACAATGATCAATGAACTAAACAAAATTCATATGTATTCAAAAGGATAATTGAATTATTTACATTAAATTTAAAAAAAAAAATCACTTTTGAGGTGTTGGCAGTCAATTTTTCGTGCGATAACAATTCTCATATTTATTAAAATAAAATACAATTATTTTGTACTATTTTCACAATTCTTATAATAACCATGTCTGACATCGTTTATTACGAGAACTTTTAACTGTTGATTAATAAAATAATTAGAATAGTTATTAAACAAGGTAAAAGCAATTGTAAGAAAATAATCAAATATCATGTATGTAGAATACATATATCTATACTGCTTATAAGCAGAAACATATATTACAGTTAAATTGATATTAATTTTTAATAATGTTTAAGTGTTTTTCGTTATGTAAAAAAATATTTCCGGAAGAATTCAAAGATATAAATTTTGTTAACATATGTGTGTAGAGACGCTGAATAAATAATTAAAAAGATTTCAACTAAAACAAAAATATCACGAACAAAAAAATGGACTCCAAAACAAAGACGGCAGTCTCTATGCTTTTATCGAAAATGAGTTAGATATGTGATCGCGCAGAGCTGGCAATTCCGTCAGTTCAATTTTGAAAAAAAGGTACTAACATGTAATTTTTTTAAGGAATTCGAATTAAACAAATGCTTTTAATTGACATAGAACTGAATAGCAAATTTTGCAGCTATAAATGAAATTCAAAAAAACAGTGTTAATTATATTAAAATAGCAAGATAATACTGATAATAATATTTCACATAACCTTAGTCGACGTTTTATCTAACAATGAAAAAAAATAGTATTATGAAAACTGCCGTCTTTGTTTCTCCAGACTTTAAATTGACTTCATAAATTATTTAGTAAAATAAATTGATTGCAAGGAGGATTAAACAAATTTAAATTAAATCCTCAAAAATTCACAAATCTTGTTATGGAAAAGGTAGTTTTTGGTATACTTAGGTAGTAATAAAAATAATGAAAAATGTCCTACTTCTTCGTAAAGGGCCAACTCAACAGACATGAGTGTCTCCAAGTTGGAGACGTCCGTGTTATTGGTGATGGAATAGATGAACTGCTCTCGTTGTGATGTCACCATTCTTCGATGATAAGCAACGCGTGCCACTTCTGCTGGAAACTCCAAGGCGCGAAATACCTGAAAATATATTTTTTAATATATTAAGATTTTAAATATAACTAAATAATATTTGTTATGTTTTTGAACACAGCAAACTAGGTTAATCATCAACATAATGCATTGAGCACGATACGTAATGGATAAAGAAAGGAATTGTTTACATTTCTAGCCAAGTGCCCCAGTATGAAGAAAATGTGATAAAATACTTGCGAGATTGCAGGTAGTTGGAGGTTGATTATTTTGACTCTCTCAAATAAATGATAACGCTTAGAAAACTGGCTCATAGCCAATTACACTGCGCCTTGTTTTCAAAAAATATTTTTTTTATGAATAAGACAACATTTAAGATCATAAAAGTTATCTATTTAATTGGACACAATTCAACTTATGTAGAAAAAAAATTACATACAATTTTCGATCAAATTTATTTATTTATAAGTTACTGGTATTTGTAAGTATGTATCGTTAGAATATGTATTATGCTTGTACGTACTGTTATTTTATTTATAGACTTGTAAGTTTGCGTGTATAAACGAACTGGCCAAACATAAATAAATCCAGTTAAGATTTAATTGAAATTTCTCAAAGCATCCAGGAGAGTTTGATATCAGTATATACAATAAGATTTCAA
Source organism: Himalopsyche tibetana (assembly GCA_030503985.1). Taxonomy (NCBI): domain Eukaryota; kingdom Metazoa; phylum Arthropoda; class Insecta; order Trichoptera; family Rhyacophilidae; genus Himalopsyche; species Himalopsyche tibetana. Next base: position 21,358,285 of record JAPJYX010000005.1, read on the forward strand.
TATAAATATAAGACAAGTGATAATAAAACCTCCATTACGAAAGTTTATAAATAGTCTCCAAACAAAAGGTTTCCTTTCGATTTGGAGAAGAGGATGTAACGCGTACAGGATTTATGTCCGGTCTTATTATTGTCCCTCAGATACAGTGTTTGTATTTTAATTATTTTCCGTAATGTTTATAGTACACAGTGAAAATATAAAAAGTATTCATTGCGGTGAGATTAACTCATATAGATCGCTATCTACATTTTTTAAAAATAAATAAATTGGACCCATTAAAGGTGATGTGACCCAAGTTGTGTTTAACAAAAAAAAACTTTAGATACGTTATAATATTCTACACGTCAGTAAGTATCGTAAAGGCGAAGTAGCCTCAGTCAAAACGATTTGCAATCGTATTATGTCCTTAAAATAAAAATATGTAATACAGCAATACACCAAGTTAAGACGTGATTGTACTTCACCAAAAAGAAAGTTTTTCCATTTTACTAGTTAGCTCATTTCACCTCTGAATGGCTCAATTATTCTGTATACATTTGATATAAATATTAGTAAACTTAGGATAAGCTTCTCAAAACTAAAAGCTGTCTTATAACATTTTCCTTCTTTAATTAATATGAGAAATGTAAATTAACTTTTATCACATATTTTGTATAAATAGAAGATTAGGGAGTCAACATGGCATAGTTTTTAAAAACAAGATTGTCACAAAAAATCATATATTTAATTCAGTTATACGTACTTATACAGCTGAGAATATTTTATTTTAGAATATAACAAATGATAGAACATAAATTTTGTGTACATAATCGCTTTACTATCTTCAAACACAAGTCTCAAGTCGCAAGTTCATAATATAATCTGTCTTTTTGTGGCATCAAAACGTCTTCAAACATTTATTACTACTAACTTTAAAGTCGTTAGTGAAATGGTTCTTTGGGTAGTGCTAGGATTATGCATATTTCACAATTTCACAACAGTTTTAAGTAATTTCATGCCATCAAAACAAATTAATTTATGATTTTATATAACGCGGGAAAATTAAGACAATTTATATGCTCGAATTAACAACATGATAACTTTTCAAAGATAAAATATGTCTCATATCAATTATATTGACAATTTAAAAAAACAAAATTTAAACAAGATTAAGTGCGGATGTTTTTATTAATCTCTTGTTATGAAATCATTTAATATTGCTTAATGCAATTTCGGATCTCTAAAAAACTAAATTGAAATTGTTTATAAAATTAAGACGTATCTTTGTAATATAGTGTAGTAAATTTAAATGTTAACATTATAAACGAGTCGTTGTACATACTTATACCCGAAATAAGGGGAAAAAGTAAGGGAAGGTGGCGGATTAAGAAAAAATTAGAAATAAAATATTTTCAGTAAATGGAAAATCTAGTTTCTGCTGAAAAAAATAGCACTAGAATTGCCACTGAAAATATAAGTGGAAGCAATCAAATTATGTGTTAACTTTATAAAACGGTAAGTTATTCATTCATTTTAAGCAAGTTACCAGTTATTTTGCATCCCTTTTCAAAACAAAGTTATGAACATTTTAAAATTAATAACATTTTTAACGTAAAATTGAATTAAAAAAATAGACTTCCAAGCAATAATATTTCACCGCCAACTTTGCACATCGGCACTATAAAATATTTTAAGAGAACTAAGTGTTATCCATTAGAGTAATCTTATGACTGTCGATTGGTGAGAAAATCCCTCATCATATGACACGTTTTCAATGCCGAATAAAGTTAGTGGTTAGAAATGTATACATCACAGATATTTTTGAGTTTGAATCAATATAGACCCTTGAGCACCGAATAGGACCAAACCTGCTACAGTTCCCGACGTGAACATATTATAATATGTTTTATATGTATCCCTTTCTAAAGCTTTCTTCAACTCTGTCCCACTATGCATACTAGAACTTGATTTAAGCTTAAAAGTGTAAAGAATTATTTTAAAGCATTTCTAACATGCGCCTTGTTAATGCTCAACAATATTTTTTTAAAAGGGTAATAGTGTTTCAAGCGTATAACTCGTCACCTATTTTGAGATGAAAAAATTGTCCATAAAATTTTATTTTATTTTTGTATATACCATGATACGTTATATATGATAACAAGATTTATGAGCAGTTGAATAAACTATAAATCTATTGTATTTAAGTACACCTAATTGTAGAACGCTTGCGGTCGAATCCTTTGTCCAAAGAGACTATTTATCAATGAAACTGAGTAATGGCCTTTTCTTATGAAGATGTATATATTATATCATTCTATATTATATTATATATTGAAACAATTTACTATAGTTATATTAGTAATATACCCCTTGACAACATAATCTCTTTATAACGCTAACGAATTTACTGTGCGCTTTGAATGTAGTAATACATTATTTATTATTTCCACTTAGCCGGAAAGGATTTTGTTCATAGTGTTTTCAGAATTATTACAAATAGTATAACAATTATAAAAAACGAATACTTGATTTCAAATTAAAGTATCAGATTTTTTGCTAAATAAACAGGTTGTTCTTTAATTTTCAGTGAATTTTTGAGCATTTTTTTATTCTGTTTAACTGTTCGTGTAATATTATTCAATTGCAAACAAGCCTTGTAAAATATCATAAAATATATATTGTAATTAAATTCTAAGAGAATCTTAAAAACATTATTGTATTTACTGATAAAATATTGTATTTAAAAAATAAATAATTATTATAACGTTATAGTTGCGACTTCAAAAAATAAAGGTTGTGCAACTGAGTAACAAGCAGAAAACTTCTGACAAGTTCTCCACAAAGCGTTCACATATTTGCTACATGTTGTTAGCAGACAAGGATTTAAAAAAAAACAAAATTATTTCAGTAAAAGAATTTGTATATAGTGTTTTTTGCCTTTTTTTATTAATTTCAAAAGAGAGAACTTTTCTCTATAATATAATCAAAAATCATTGATTTAAGAATAGATATAAAACAATTTTTTGACGCTTTTAAAGCAAACTTCACAATTACTTTTATTTTTCTATTTCTTGTGATTAAAACTAAAAATAACGCCGTTGGTATAATGGTTTAATACTTTTTTTGTCCATCAAAGAAAAGAAATATTACCAAGGCAGCCTGTAGAGCTTTCGAGTGAAGAAACTTTTTGGCGGCCTAGCCCTGAGAAGATTATGTAATTTCCAGGAGCGTGTAAAATGAGATTTAACTTATCCGCTATCGTTACATTCTTGAAAACAAAAGACGTGTGCGTAATAGTAAAAAAGGAGCAAGAAAACAAAGACTGGACAACATTTAAAAAAAAATAAAATGTTTTTTAGATTACTTACAATAACTGCAATAGAAATAATGAATTAATTGACATATTTCAATTGGAAAATTAGTAAGCCACACTTTAAGGTTACTGTATGTGTCATATGTATTGCTTCTGAGCTTCAAATTAAAATAAATACATATAATTAATAAAAAAAATCTTTCAAAACTTTTGTTACACATTGTAATTTTGTGGTTTTTGATTGAAGTAATAAAATTTACAAAAACAGTATATTTGATATTGCAAAGTATTAGTCAAGGTAACTCAATGAGAATGTTTAATGTCAGTTGAGATCTTTTTAAAGTTGAAGACATCTTAAGATCTCCAATGTGTAATTAAAATAAAATGTCTTGCCGGGACATAAACACATGCCAATCTAATTGCTTATTTTTATTTTAGGTGTAAATTTTGTTTTGATTTGTAATTCATTAATGTTAACTAGCTGTAAGCCCGTTGCCCAGCAACGTGAGATTTTTGTTGCATAGTATTTAATTTAATGTTATTTTATTTTATGGTATTTAATTTAATTTAATTTTATTTAATTTTATTTTATTTAATTTTATTTTATTCTATGTTATTTTATTTTATTTTATTTTATTTTATTTTATTTTATTTTATTTTATTTTATTTTATTTTATTTTATTTTATTTTATTTTATTTTATTTTATTTTATTTTATTTTATTTTATTTTATTTTATTTTATTTTATTTTATTTTGTTTTATTTTATTTTATTTTATTTTATTTTATTTTATTTTATTCTATGTTATTTTATTTTATTTTATTTTATTTTATTTTATTTTATTTTATTTTATTTTAATTTATTTTATTTTTATAGTTAGCAGAAATTTCGTAAATTATTTAATATTTGGAATAATGTTTAAGTTTGCTAACAACAATTTTTCGTAGTAGCAGAAACTTCGGAAATTACTTAATTTTTAGAATAATGTTCAAGTTTGCTGACAACTATTTTTCGTAGTAGCAGAAATTTCGTAAATTATTGATTTTTTGGAATAAAGTTTAAGTTTGCTAACAACCATTTTTCGTAGTAGCAGAAATTTCGTAAATTATTGAATTTTTGGAATAATGTTCAAGTTTGCTAACAACCATTTTTCGTAGGAGCAGAAATTTCGTAAATTATGTAATATTTGGAATAATGTTCAAGTTTGCTAACAACCATTTTTCGTAGTAGCATAAATTTCGTAAAATATTTAATTTTTCGAATAATGTTCAAGTTTGCTAACAACCATATTTCGTAGGAGCAGAAATTTCGTGAATTATTGAATTTTTGGAATAAAAAAAAAGTTTGCTAACAACCATTTTTCGTAGTAGCCGAAATTTCGTAAATTATTGATTTTTTGGAATAAAGTTTAAGTTTGATTACAACCATTTTTCGTAGTAGCAGAAATTTCGTAAATTATTGATTTTTTGGAATAATGTTCAAGTTTGCTAACAACCATTTTTCGTAGGAGCAGAAATTTCGTAAATTATGTAATATTTGGAATAATGTTCAAGTTTGCTAACAACCATTTTTCGTAGTAGCATAAATTTCGTAAAATATTCAATTTTTGGAATAAAGTTTAAGTTTGCTAACAACCATTTTTCGTAGTAGCAGAAATTTCGTAAATTATTGAATTTTTGGAATAATGTTCAAGTTTGCTAACAACCATTTTTCGTAGGAGCAGAAATTTCGTAAATTATTTAATATTTGGAATAATGTTCAAGTTTGCTAACAACCATTTTTCGTAGTAGCATAAATTTCGTAAAATATTCAATTTTTGGAATAAAGTTTAAGTTTGCTAACAACCATTTTTCGTAGTAGCCGAAATTTCGTAAATTATTGAATTTTTGGAATAAAGTTTAAGTTTGCTAACAACCATTTTTCGTAGTAGCAGAAATTTCGTAAATTATTGAACTTTTGGAATTATGTTCAAGTTTGCTAACAACCATTTTTCGTAGTAGCAGGAATTTCGTAAATTATTGAATTTTTGGAATAATGTTCAAGTTTGCTAACAACCATTTTTCGTAGGAGCAGAAATTTCATAAAATATTTAATTTTTGGAATAATTTTTAAGTTTGCTAACAACCATTTTTCGTAGTAGCATAAATTTCGTAAAATATTCAATTTTTGGAATAAAGTTTAAGTTTACTAACAACCATTTTTCATAGTAGCCGAAATTTCGTAAATTATTGAATTTTTGGAATAAAGTTTAAGTTTGCTAACAACCATTTTTCGTAGGAGCAGAAATTTCGTAAATTATTGAATTTTTGGAATAATGTTCAAGTTTGCTAACTTTTCCGTTTCTAAGCTCAAGAAATGCGACCCCAATACCAACATTTTCGTAAATATCTATTTTAATATGGGTGATACGATGTTTATAATTAAGGTATTCTTACATCATAGTTTTTTGGACCTTTTGTAGTTTATATAAATACGCGATAACGCTTATCAGCTGATTAGCGCCCGCGATAACGATTGTTCGTATGATAATTTGGAACGCTGGAACACTCTTCAGTAGTCAATTTATATGTGTGCTGACATGACGTCTTTTTTACGCGCAACTTAAAATATGATTATTTATTAAAAAACCACAGATTTTTATAAAAAAAATGTATGAGGAATGATGCAAAGAGATATTTTTAAGCCCTTGGACAATTATTTTTTTTGAAATTCATAAGAATAAGGCTAATAATGAGGAAACCACTGGGGTCAAAAAAGACCCCCATCGGCTGAGAAGTATTTTTCTAGTCTCCGAGCCGTAAGAGCTAACAACCATTTTTCGTAGTAGCATAAATTTCGTAAATTATTTAATATGTGGAATAATGTTTAAGTTTGCTAACAACCATTTTTCGTAGTAGCATAAATTTCGTAAAATATTCAATTTTTGGAATAAAGTTTAAGTTTGCTAACAACCATTTTTCGTAGTAGCAGAAATTTCGTAAATTATTGAATTTTTGGAATAATGTTCAAGTTTGCTAACAACCATTTTTCGTAGGAGCAGAAATTTCGTAAATTATTGAATTTTTGGAATAATGTCCAAGTTTGCTAACAACCATTTTTAGTAGGAGCAGAAATTTCGTAAATTATTGAATTTTTGGAATAATGTCCAAGTTTGCTAACAACCATTTTTCGTAGTAGCAGAAATTTCGTAAATTATTGAATTTTTGGAATAATGTTCAAGTTTGCTAACAACCATTTTTCGTTGGAGCAGAAATTTCGTAAATTATTTAATATTTGGAATAATGTCCAAGTTTGCTAACAACCATTTTTCGTAGTAGCAGAAATTTCGTAAAATATTTAATTTTTAGAATAATGTTTAAGTTTGCTAACAACCATTTTTCGTAGTAGCATAAATTTCGTAAATTATTTAATATGTGGAATAATGTTTAAGTTTGCTAACAACCATTTTTCGTAGTAGCATAAATTTCGTAAAATATTTAATTTTTGGAATAATGTTAAAGTTTGCTAACAATCATCTTTCGTAGTAGCAGAAATTTTGTAAATTACTTAATTTTTGGAATAATGTTTAAGTTTGCCAACAATTATTTTTCGGATTTTAAATTATTTAACAATTATTTCCAATAAAAATCAAAAGATCAAATCCAATTTTTCAATAAAAAATCAGTTGCACATTTTGTCCAAGTGTATGAAAAAAGCAAAATATTATTCTATGATATATCCATATCATAATTTGAATATTCTTAATGTATTAAAGAATTCTAACAGATTTTCAAGGTCAGACGTGAAAAGATTCATCATTATGATTCAATTGATCAAATCCGCTCCAAAAAATATTAGTCTCACATCGACTCACACGATCAAACGATTCATTTCGATAGCCCTATAATCATAGTTTGCAATAGTCGAATTAAAGTCTTTGATTATTCGAATATTATGATGTATGGTGATACAATACTTTAGCTCTACACCAAGAAATATCAAATTTTCAAACGTGGCGATATCAGAACATTCACGCCCGGTTTAAAATAAGCCGCTCCCATTGGACAGAACAACATTTCAAAAATGTGCTGTTCAGAATAAATCGAAATCATTGGTCTGTACCTTACTGCGGACGTCCTTACAGACGGACCTTATCGGCTATTAATGTTAAGATTATAAAGACTCATTCTTTTAAAATCATTTCAATAAATTTCAAAGTGATTTTTTATAGAACTCAAACACATTCTCTCCCCCAAATGCTACGTATTGATTATATTGAAATTATAAGCGATTGTCGGAATCATTTTATGAGCAATAACCAAATACTTTGTTTCTATAAACTATAATTTTAAATGAAAAAGTGATAATGAGTGTGTACTACTACTTTTCTAATTGAGACCGTAGCCATTAAGCAAGTCAGTTCAACTGTGTTAAACGAACTTTAGCAGGTCTTACCTTTCTATTCATAAAAATTTATGTGTTGAAATTCAAGTCAATTTGACACATTATATTATGTATGTTGTCATACGATACAGATTCTGAACGTAATTATTTATGTATTATCCGGGAAAAGGTTGGTATGGGTCACGATCTCCAGAAATAAGGTCACGGCGAAGACGAAGACATGATGGATGTTGAAATTTAATGATATTCGGAAAACAAGTGGCTCTTCATCACAAAGCTAGAATTTTTTTACCACTAAAAATATATTGATAAAAATGTCTTAAAGACTTAAAAACGTCAATCAAATGGTCGTAGTTTTAATATTTGTACCTTTAAGTCGTCTGTCAAAAATATCACTGTCGAAATAGCGTTAAGTCACATGGATGTAATTGTTATCAAAAATAATATTATTGTAAGAATGCTATTATTTATCTTGTCACTTTCGTCATGTTGGTAACGCAAATTCATTCTGATAAAATCTTAATATTTTTTTAAGTTGTCAAAAATTATCAAACAAACAATAAATACGACAGAATGTTTAAAACAAACTTTATTTTAATTAGGATTCTTTCTCATTTTCACAATTAAGTCGCTATAAGTCAATAATCTGAATAAAAAAAATTGCATCTGTTCTAGTTTCAGTCAATAAATAAAGGGTTAAATTTCATAAAATTACAAGAGCCGAACCCAATTTCATTGATTACCCGAGTGTTTATATTTATTTTCTGTTTATTTTTTATTGGCGTAGCGTTTTAAATCCCGAGAAAAACAGTTCGGGGGTTTCTGAAAACCCGCACCTTTTGGGCGATTCGCACACAAACACAGACATTTGCATGTGTGCGAGTGATTTATTAACCAAAACACCAGAACAGGCCTTGGACACTCGGCCACCCCCGTGACAAATAAATACATCTACCCTTCTAGGAAGTAGTTTATAAATTCAGCCAAAATATGCTTAGAGCAAAAAAAAATGAAAATATAAACAAAACTTTATATCGAATTTCAAGTTGGACAATTTTTAATTTGAGAAAACGTGTTTTTAAAGATTTATTTTCTATTTTTAATTAATGACTAATTTCAATGTATTCAATACATTACAGTATCCCACTAGTTAACTTTCTTATTCGTGTATTATATATACATCGCGTGAAAGTAGTAAAATAATATTTCCAAGCTGAGTTGTATAACTGTTAAATGTCGATGTAAAGTTTATGTATATGGTATTAATAAATATGTAATATTTGTTTAAATAAATAAAAATCGTTTAACTTTCACTGGGGGGAGAGGTGTATTGACCTGGAACGCAAATTAAAATTAGAGATTAATTAAAATTAAAGAATTTAAGCCCAGTAATAATTTATAGAAAAATATTTATTATTAAAAATACAATAATATTTCAGAACAAAACGTATTGGTTTATACGTGAAAAATATAAAGTTTAATAAGATTAAAAAATATAATACATATTTTTAAAAAAGGACTAGCAAGGACACTTATATCTTATTATGTTGTAGTCTAAGAAGTTTTTAGATTTCACGGTTTAATAATTAGTATCAATGATGACTTTTTTCCATCGTATTATTTCATATAAAGAAACAGAACGCATTTTAAGCCAGTCAAGCGCTTATTACAAAAATATAGTGGAAGTAATATGGACATATCGGCATTTGCTTGTAAATATTGAATTTATCTGATTCTGCGTGTCATTAAGATTTTCAAAATCTTCTGCAGGTTTTTCATGTTATTTATTGTAACATATCGCGAGCTGAGTACTACAAGGTTCTAAGTTTCGACTTTTGGCCAAACTAAAGTAATAATGGGGCAGTCTTAAGCGTAGCAATATCCACATGCTGTATTAATATGAAGTAGAAATTTTGCTTAAATTTCCAATAAGCCGTAGTTTTATGTGCGCGTCGCAAGATATCTGTGGTTTCAACTTGATCGCCTGAAGATACCGAAAGGTGAAACCCAGGTCATTAGTGACAAAACTTGTGTGAATGTACATATGTTTAATAATATCTTTTTTATTTTGATAATTTTATTCCTGTATTTTTTTTTAAATGATCTGATTTTGATCATTTATTTTTATTATTCAGTACAATGGTGTAATTTTTTACCATTATGATGTTTTGTATTCTTGCAGTGTGGTATTATTAAATTTTACAATATTAACTTAGTACTTAATGATATCAAACAAAAATTACGAAAAAAAAGAAAAACTCCTTTTCCTCCATTTTTTAAAAAATATATTTTATCCAATAATAATGATCACATTAGATATCTTGCATAGAATTATTTTTATTTTAATATAAAAAGCGTAGGTCTGTTTTTTGAATCATCTGTGCTTTCATACAAATTTCAGTTAGAACCTTGTAGCACTGGCGGTTTGTTTAAATTTCAGGTGGACAAGGTTCTAATTGAAGTTTAGGTATTTCTAATTAACTATGAAGAACTATTTTTAACAATATTTTATTAACAGTTATATCATGCCAGTACTATCATTGATATATACAATCAAAAATAAACTTGGAAACATTTATAATTTTCAAAATACAAGCATTCAAAATTTCAAATGCCCATATCTTTTTTGGTGCAGCTGTCCACATAGAACCTTGTAGTACTCGGCTCGCAATATTGTCGGAAATGATTTATTTATTTATTGTTAAAAAATTAAATTACAGTACATGACATAACAGCTGACGCCAACTCGCCATGTACTTGAAAAATATAATAAGACAAAATATAAAATAAAGCTACATGATGCATCAAAATCAACATAAAAAATCAAGAAATAAAATAGTAAAATTTTACAAACAGTTCACAAATACTATCACTAAAAATGGATATAGAATTATAGTATATTATATATATAGTATATATATATTATATAGTATATAATATATCTATCACTAAATATAGAATTATAGTATATTATGTCAGTATTTATTGTTCGATTTTTAGACGAAAATTCTTATTAAAACTTAACCAAAACAAAACCACTATCTAAAAATGCTTTTAATTTCTTTGTTTTATGTGATTTTGGTTATAATTTAACTAACTCTTTCAAAGTTATGCGGGTTTTTTTTAAATATTTTTATGTAAGTCACATTTTTTTTATGCGGTATAAAATGAGGATTGGCTGTACAAACTTTGATACTGGAGTGTAGCAATTCATAAAATGGTCCACTCCAATTCCCTGAAAAAAATGACAATGCATAACGGAAAGGTTCTGGGTTCTGGGTTTTGAGTTTTAATGAATTGCTCTTTGTGTGACTTCGAAAAGTTTTTAGATACAATAGAATTCGCTCTAATACAGAAATTAGGGTGTCTACGCAAACATGTAGCACATAAAGTTGACCGTGACCGTTGATAGTGCGGTACACAAGGGCAAACGAAAGTAGGCACGTGTCAAATCATGAAATGGACAATAAGCGTGTGAATGATTGACAACGTGAGCCGAAAAGAGGAAATTGCACACGCATTAGCCTGAAAAACATATTGGAACGCTGGGAAATATGTAAGTATAATTTTTCATATAAGGTTATTATTCCTACAAAAGTTTTATATTATTCATAAATGAATTTCTTTAGGAACCTATATCTCCGCTTGGCGATCAAAAAGTCACAGATTCAATACAATTTATATTACATTTTCAACTTTTGATTCAAAATTATATGAAATTAATGTTCCATGGGTAATAATTGTTATTCTTGAATTGAATTTGTATAGTAATCAGGAATGAGCTAGAGAGAGATCAAGGAGACAAGGGGCTTGCGCGAGCTCCTTGTTAAACTTTACTAAGGCCGTCGAGCCGCTTGTTAATTTAGGAGAAAACAATATTCTCAAATCATATTTTCTCATATTATCAAATTAGTATATAACTTATATATTATCTACAACAGCTTCAGTATACACAGTTGTACATTTTTAGCCATTTAGATTGATAAGTTTAAAATAAATTGCATCTTCTTACAAAGTAGTGTTTTAGGTAAAAATCGATTGCTTATTTAAGGATTTCATATAATTGCATTGGATTGATAAAATTCACTCCTTCCCCAGGACACCTAGAATTGCTTTTAAAATTAAGTGAGTCCCTCGTTGACGTATTGGCAGCTGACCACTGATAGTAATCGTATTGATTTTTTATAAATATTTGACGGTGGCAATAATTCGCTGTGTAGAATTCCGTATTTATGTAATGTTTAAGCCTTGCCCGCTCCCAATGTCAGTTTTATAATTCGGTACTTCATAGGGCCTCCAATCCAGGGGACAGGGATCCCAACCCGTTTTTGTATGGGATTCCCGAATTGAATCCCGAGATTTAAGGATTCACTACAACACGCAAAAATCCTTAAGTAGAGCTAAAAAAAGCTCTAACGCTTTTCAATAACAATAGAATCTGTCAAATCTTCACTTCGACTTATAGTCACTTAATTAGCCACTTTTTTAGCAATAATCTCAAGCAATTGTGGTATGATTTTATGATGAATGATCAATCCGGGGATCACAAAAAGGATCCGAGATTGGATGTCCTAGTGCAGAGGTGGGGAACCATTTCATTTCTAAAAGCCACATTCATTTATATGATTCAACATAAAGCCGCAGTAAAGAAAACGTTGATACCCCCCTTCCTTCTTTTTTTCGACTGTCGAATATATTATGGGTTGATTACACTCCTTTACCAAACGCTTGCGTATATTTTTTTGTTTAATGTGAGTATTTTGATCAAGTCAAAAGGCCGCACCAGAGTAGCCAAGAGGCCGCAGGTTCCTCTCCACTACCCTGGTAATTTGTTCACACGAAAGCCAATCGGCTTGTTCGTTGTAAACAAATATTATAAACTGGTTATTATTTATACAATTCCAAATAGTTGTATGATGTAATAAATAAATGAGTCTGCTTAAATCAAGGTTCCTTTGTTATGCAATATCACTTGTATCCAATATCAATAATTATACTTTTAGTTTTTTGAATATAAATATCACTAAAGGCGTTTTTTCCGATAGAAATGCTATCACGCACTTAATGGCCATAAGAAACAAATACATTAGAAGGAAATAATGCTTCTTCAGGAAAATAATAGAGGTCTTCCATGTATACGACCAATTCAAGCGTATATTTAATTTAATTAATCAGTAATATGCGTCATAAAAATAAGAGTCGGATGGTTTTACAAAGTTATATCACATTGTATTTATTTTACTATTACTATTACTTTAAAGGTGTTCACCGGCAGTTCTTCTTGAAAAAGCATTATATTAGAAAAGAACACACTTGTTAATGACTATATAAATTACAGTACAAAAAAGTTGAGTCAAACGCCAATATTTTCAAAATAAAAAAATAGATGTCTAAAAACCGTCGCAATCAATTAAATCATAGAAGACAAAAAAATTAACAAATATTTCACAAATATTGTTGTCTACTTATCAAGGCAATTGATCAGCCGAACATCCCTTGCAACTGGTTACTCATATGACCTACGTACTTTAGTTTCAACATTTCCCAAAAAAAGTGTCCAAACGACTTGATTACAACCAGTTCTCGTAATAAACTTCTGATAAAGCGTTCGATCGGGAATCTTTAATATTTAAAAAATCAAACACTCTTTTTTTATTAGATCCACATTTATTAAATATGAACAGGTCCGTTTTCGCTCATCACTAGCTCTCAAGATTCATTGACTCATTTTAAAATGCTCGTGATGAGACTAAAAAATAGTGTACATTTTGAATATAATACCTTTTCACCAAGTATTGACAGCGAACACCTTATCTATTTATATTATGCTCTAATTTGTAAAATATACCATTGAATAATGTGATTCTAACGACATCAGGAACATAATTTAAATTGCCCCGTTTTATTGAAGTAAAATTTAAATCTTCGAATAACAAATATGCGATAATCGTAATTCAACCGACGTTAAATCTTGATTGTCGTTTTTCTCCGTGTATTAACGTCTGCACTTAAAGTTTGGGTCATAAAGTTCCAATAAATATTACCACAATCGTTGAATTATTCCTTCGACAACCCATTACCGCGTAGGTCGCATTCAGCGCACGTGTGCCAAGTGGATTCTATGCAATGAAACCGGAAATCCTACTTTTTTAAAGACGTTAAGTCTAAAACAACCTCCTAGAGAAAATTGAACTTGTAAAAGCTAGGGCGTTCTTTGAATACGTATTCACTTAAGAATATCTAAACTTAAGCTAGTGTAAAGTAGAGTTTAAGATTAATTGATGCTTTGTGTAATGCTTCTAAAGTGTTTCTAAAAGCTTCATTATTAAGTTGTCAAACTTCGTACTTTGAACGAATTAATGCGCTAATTTTTCAAATCTGAGGAAGCAAAGATGTATTTAATTTTAAAATATACAATTTCTTAACTGTTAACATTTTGCAAAGTAACATTAATTAATAATCATAAGATACATTTAAGCTGTCAAATACGTTTTTAATCTAGTTGATTCTTAGCGTACTAGCTTGCAATGAAACGTATTCAAATCCAAGATTGTTTTAACATCTTCATTGTCTTCAATCATTTTGCCAACAAAATAATTCTTATATTTTAACAAAATAAAAAAAACACTGCAAAACTGTAGTTTTAAAATTATGCATATCGAAAAATTATATTATATTCACATATGTTTTAAAAGTTTTTTTGTATTTTTTTGATGTACTGGATGAATTGATTAAATTTCTTAAAAATTAATTTAAAATTATGTACAATTTATTCAAATATAAAACATGTTTTAGTCTGAATTAAATCTAGTTTTATTTGAGTCCAAAATGTTTGAAATTATTATAAATAAATACAGCACATACATATTAAGAATACTGAATCAATATAATATAACTTAGATGTAGAATTACGGCCTTTTGTAGATATAGTTAAAAAAGCGTTAATTGTATATTGAAAAAACTGTTATACTATTATTTGAATAAGCATAAAAAAATAACTGCAAACTTTATTATTTAAATTGTACGTTATTTACCATATTCAAATTGTATTTTATACAAACAAGCGGAGTAACTGTGTTACAATATTTTAATAGTTTATGAGAACATTACAGTTTGGCAAAACGTATTGGTCTTGTAAAGTTATTCCGTAACGTTAAAAAAAGTTTCATAACATTAAATTATAAAGCGAAAGTAGTCGAGAAACATGGTGTCAAGTTGTCTACAAAAAACTAAGCCAGGCAGTTTTCGCTCATGATTCCCTTGAAACTTCCCATCAACATTGTGTAGTATCAGTAGTGACAGGTCACGTAATCCAGCGTGTGCCAAACTACAAAAAAAAATGTGAAACCGTTTACAATACTGCCAAAGTATTCGAGGATTGTTTTTAATATTTCTAACGAAAACATTACCATTTGTATTTTCAAAGTACAAGGTTTCTTTTTTTGCATTTAAAACCCTTACAATGGTTAATTGCTGTGTGGATTTAGGGTGTTTGGTTAGCATAAAAAATGTTTTTTTTTTATTAATTACTATTTTTAATTACAAAGACAATACAGAAAAACGAACGGATTGCACAGTTCCCACGGGCTAACAATTTTTCATTTAATATTGCTTAAATATTTCTTATTTTGATAAATTGTTTTCATAAGCATTTTTTTAAGTGTAATATTTTCTTCATTGGAAAATTTTATATGATATGACATAAGCCAGTTTCTCTGAGAAGCCTTGATTATTACGTAAAATTATTATATACATATATGTTCTCATTATTCTGTGATTACTACTTGTGATTTTTTATAAGTTGTAATTTATATCGATACAATTCATGCTATAATTATGAAAATAATTGAGGCATCAATTCGATTTCAAACAATTTCTTTTTGTGTTTATAGTATGACTTACATATAAATTGATTAATCAAACGTAGACAAAACAATTTACATTTCAGACAGAAAACTCGAAGAGCTCAAACAATATTAATTCACTATAATTGTAATAATAAATATATTTCACACGTGAAATTGGTTAAAAGAAGCTTTTAAAATATAAAAAAGTCTTGGCATGTAAAAACAATATTTGCCTGTTGCTGTAAATTAACATTTCTAGTTTTGTTTGAAATTTAAGCTTTCATTTTGTAAATACAAGCGATAAGTAAATTAAACATTTATATTTTCTATAAGAAGTTTATGAACATAAATTTGATAAAAAAGAATAAAGAAAAAACAAAATTTTACTGAACAATTTATTTGGTTATTAATGAAAATGTGTTTTTGTATGATTTGACTTAATTTAAACGTAACAGCATTGTAAAATCTAGTAATTTAAATCAATCAACCATTGTTGGACAAATAAAAAAATCTTATCTTTCTTTAAAATTGCTCGAGGTATCTTGTATTTGTGCTTTGTAATATTTCAGGGGGGTGCAAATTGTTTAAAGTTTGAGACGCTGCAGTAACCGGATATTGAAGGTGTAAATTTCAATTAAGCTCGTTATCGGCAGTGATGAGTGTGAACTTTTCGCGTTGGTCAGAAGTCATGGCGTGAAACACTTTTAGGCAGTTACGGCAAAGGGGTTCTTCTTACACTAGAAGTAATTTTGGACAGCAAAACTGGAGATATTTTCGACTCTTTGTATAAATCTGTCTTATTTTAAAGGCATTTTAAATACCTCCTTAGGCTTTGAATGTAAAAAAGATTATCACATATGTTTACTTTAACCGAAATATGTACGAAAGTTTTGAAAAACAAAATAATTCTGAAATTAACATGTTAGTATTAATGCAAATTACCATAATAGCATACTTAAACACTGAGTTATATTTGGTTATAACTATAAAGGTAGCTAATCTTCACGGATTAGGCAGGATGGTCGCGATTTTTTGTCAATGAAAGTCTTTTCCAGAATTTCGGCTTGACGATAACAAAGGAACGTAAATACTAGATAAAAAATTTGAATCGTTCAAACTATGTACATTCTCACAAATTTTGTCACTAACGACCCGGGTTTCGCCTTTCGGCATCTTCAGGCATTCAAGTGCACGGATGAACTTGAACTGACGCTTAGCAAATAAAAGTTTCGTGCTTATATAAGATACAAATGCATCACTGAGTCCAAAGCCATTGCTGGCGAAAAGGATGAGCTCATGGGAATGCTAACAGATTTGTGTAGTGAGCAGTTTCAAGAATTATATAATCTGTTTGTCGGCAAAGGTTTATATAATTCTTGAAACTGCTCACTACACAAATCTGTTAGCATTCCCATGAGCTCATCCTTTTCGCCAGCAATGGCTTTGGACTCAGTGATGCATTTGTATCTTATATAAGCACGAAACTTTTATTTGCTAAGCGTCAGTTCAAGTTCATCCGTGCACTTGAATGCCTGAAGATGCCGAAAGGCGAAACCCGGGTCGTTAGTGACAAAATTTGTGAGAATGTACATAGTTTGAACGATTCAAATTTAATATTGAAATTCCACCAAGCACCTTCAGTCGAAATCTTAAATTACTAGATAAAAATTAACAGTTTAACTGTTACAGAATAATGATTTCTGTTTTGAAAAAATGTCGCGTAATATTCTCTAAAATATGTTAAATAACCCATATTAGGATACCAGCGATGTTAAATTATTTAAGTTTAGTCTCATTATTGATGATGAATACACTAGGGAGTAATTTCTACCTTTCCATTAAGGCAATCCAGGTTTCACTGGATGAAACTACACACATGTCTGTTGACTACTTACTTAACACTATAATAAGCACTAAGAGCTTAGTGCCATAGCAATAACAGATGCTTTGTGTATCGTAACTTTCAGATTGCTTAGCAAACTCGCCGAATCTAAGTTTCAAAACTTATTGTTAAACCCTTTGAGTTTTTTTAAAGTACTTTAATATATTGAAAACAAACTGTAATTCAAAATAATATTTATCTGTCAAGTTCTTAATTTTTTAAACTATGACGGAGAGTTACATTGATTAACTGTGCAAAATAAAATACAACAGGTATTAATAATTACTTTTGATTTGGCAGATGTTTATAAAAAATAGCAACTTATGGTATTTTATTACTACTCAACCTCTCTTTTTCTCGAAGAAGATAGGGATAAAAACGATAGGGCTTCGACAGGATCAGTGGATAGCTGAACGGGTGGGAGGGAATTTTCACAACACAAACATTCATGCCTTCGAACAAAAATCTGTTCGTACTGAGATTTGAGTCTTGAGATCCCTCACCGAAGCCAACAACGTTGACCACTGCACTAAGTCAGATCAGACATTGTCGATGTCACTCATATTTCAAGTACTTCAATGGATATTTGAGAAGCAATAACTCAGTGCTAGTTTTCGAATGATACCCTTTATACTACGCCCCAGTATATCACGCATGATGATAATGATGAGGATAATGTTGAAGTGAATAAAATCTGGCGGAGTTTATGTATGCCTACAAATGCTCTATTTAAGTCTTTTAAAAGAGTTATACGCACATACCTTTGGGCATGTGTCGGATTATCTTGAAAGATAAGATAATGTAAGCTTAGCTATGTTCATATCGTTGCTAACAACTTTTGTAGTTGGGTAGATGTGTAAAGAAACACTGCACTGTTACGAAATCAGTTGAATATCCGCAATATCCAACATTCGTGTCGAGTATCGCTTCAACAGTCTGCTTGTCTGTCTGTCACATCAATACTGCTGAATAAAGCAAGCTTGATTGTAAATTAAATAGTCTAATTCAGTGGTGCTTAAGCTGTGATCCACGAGTAATAATAGCACGGAAGCATTTTTTTAGTTCAAAATAATAAAGGAAATGAAGAGCATAGCGATTGAATACGTTCTAAGCGAGAAATAAACAAACAAAAAATAGACCGATTGATGCCATTGAATTGTCTAAAGAGGTGGATATATTTTATGACGAGCCATGGCACATGTGCCGATATCGTATTGTTTTCTTATTTGAATCTCTGGGAATGTTAATATTGTATTATTGTTTTGTGTTTTTTTGTTCTTCTTATTACCAGGACCGGCGCGAGGTAATTTGGCACCCTAGACAATGGCTATTGGCGCGCCCTCTTTTTTAATAAATCGGCCATTTTTCTTGAAATAATGAAAAAAAAAACAATTCGGAATCATTAGAGATTTTTTCAGTTCCCAAGTCCGCTCCCAATGTGGAGTATATGGCTTTCTAATTCAAGTATCTTAACAGAAGTTTTTCGACGTGAACTGTTTGTTACTAAGTCGCCCAACCTCTTTTTTCGAATAATACCTATATAATACGATACATAATTACAACGAAAAAATACAAACATCAAAATAAAATAAAATGTATTACTATTCATTATTATTAGAGTATGTAAAATTAATTTTAAAATTACATTTCTGCGCCCCTTATTGGTTTGCGCACTAGGCGGCTAGGCACTACACTTGCCTATTTCGCCTGTATGGTGGCGCCGGCCCTGATTATTACTATGTTACAGTTGATAAATGTATGGCTTATTAGCGTCAGCTGTATGCTATATTATACACCTTTTTTAATAATAATAAATACAAATATCATTCTGTACATAACATTGGTAAAGGGTAATAGTTCTACATTTATATAATACTAGCTGACCCGACGAACTTCGTTCCGCCTCAGAATCAATAAATGTTGTGTTAATTTATTGGCTGAATTAAAAATACTCAAAATGAATTAAGTTGAATAAATGTGCAAAATTCAAAATAAAAAGTATTTTAATTACATTGAAATGATGTTATTCACGTGGCACAGTCGATAGATTTAAAGGAATGCAGTAGATCAACGATTTGATTTTGAATTGTGAAGTTTAAATGATCCACATATGTTTTCTTAGTCGCAAGAATTGCTCGTTCACTCAACCAATTGTGGTTTTTGTGATTAGATGTTCGGGAACATTTTGTTGTTGAAGCCGTCCTTCGTTGAGACGAAATTGCAAAAATTCGGCGGAAACGAAATCAATCCGTTCGATTCGTCAACAGGAACACGGCCGTTACCGACGATAGTCAGCAATTGATTAGAGAAATCTTTGGCAGATGGATTGCTTAGAAATGCAACTCGCATGTTTGTCGTTAGCTGAAGTTTCTTCACATAGCGCCACAGAGTCGATGATTTGAGGCAAACATTTATTTCATCGGCAACGGTCGATCTTGGAATGACTGGTAGTGTTTGGTGAAAATCGTCAGATAGTAGAATCATTGCGCCTCCAAAACATCTTGAGTCATTGCGCTGATCTTTCATAGTTCGGTTGAGTGCTTCCAATGCGGAAGAAAAATAAGCCACCATTTCCATCATCAATTGCCTTCATTAACGTATCGTACATTTCCTTCAGTTAGGGGTTCAACAGTGGTACATTCGTTCGAACTGATTGGTTCAATGCATCTCGATCATATTCACGTTCACGTTTCAATTCTCGATTGAAAGCGTCGTCCATTCCACGATCTGGCGGCGCATCATGCAGCGCATGAGGTAACACATGTCTTCAATTAAAAGCAAAGCCTGGTTATGTATCTCCTCATCCACCTCGAGATCGGAATTCCCTTAACTGACACGAATTCGGTGTAAAATTTCTTCGGACATGTCATCTTTGTACTTGTTCCACAGTTCACATGGATTTGATAGGAAGCATGTCGAAATAGTGGAAACAAATAATGTGCGTATCTGACTTGGAGATGCAGAAACAATTGCTTTAGCGATTGTCATATATCAATGAGTTTCGTTTTCAAGCAAATTGAGCTGTTGATATGCGGCACGAAATGTTGGGCACACTACGCCATTGACATTTCAAGTGACATTGAAGTGATTCAAATGATGTCGACCACGAACATTCATATTGCTTCCGACGCTGAAATTTCTTCGATGAACCGTTCCAAGTGTAATTAATATCAACGTGGCATCTCGCACATGCATAGAGCAACACTCATGCAAACGGATCGCTTTGGAAAATCAAAAAGAAACTGGTCAATGCTGTCGCTGGAGGTGTTTCAGCACGTTAAGCAACATTCGATGCGTTGAAATAAACTCGTTGACCATTCCCCAGATTCTCTGCCAAATGTACAACAGTGGGATGACGTTCATGAATGGAGGATGAGAATATACGCCAAATCGCCTCATCGTTCCCAAAGACGCAATGCTTAACAATGTAGTTCATTTATCAAAGGATTTTTGTTTGAGTGCGGTGATGTCGTGTCGATCACTTGATGTTTGTCCGGGGAGCAGCAGTTAAACAATCTCTATCCATTTCGGATTGTACGTAGAGATAGGTGGTGAATAGATCTGGACGACCGTACATCGCCGGTAGAATAGTCAATCGACCAACATTAGCTGCATCTCTTTCGGTTCTGATTGCATAAATAAATATACTTCTCCGAACGCAGTTTGCTTGGTTCAACCGAATGAAATTAGCCGCTCGTTCTACGGAGTTGTTGCTGGGAATTATTGCTTCTTTTTTAGATTTTTCATGTTCACAGAACTGAAAGACTTTTAGAAAACCATCCCGGGCACTCCTGCAGATTGGTTTAGAAGTGCTTGGCATAGCTGATACCTCTTTATTTCACTGTATTTGAAATAATAAAATTATGTCTTCACATTGTTGACAAACAATTACATCCGTTTGACAGTTGCTATGGAATGTGTTGGTCTAGGATAAAATTGTTCTCAATGCATGTCACCAACATAATGACGGCGCTTTTCAAAACTATTCAATTGATACTTTTTTATAATTTTACGAAAGTTCATTATAATTTTTTTTATTTTTTATATTACAAAATGATATAAATTCTTATTATAACAAAGAACGCAACGTTGTCCAAATATTCAATATTATATTTATGAGATTTTCTTTTATTAGAAAAAAAATATATCATTTTTTTGTTTATTGTTCAACATATCGACTGTGGAAAGGAAAAAGGACGTAACCCACAGTTTTTTCAAAACAACTTTTTTCAATAATCACAATGTATACAGCTTGATACATGTTCTATCAAAAGGATGAAAGCTGAAATAGCCGAAAAAGCATTTTAATTTAGCTTTAATGTTTGAAAAAGATGACCTTGTGAAAAATTAAAACCAAGAAAAAAGACTGAAATAAAGGTTTTTCCTGGACAATTTTTTAAATTGATATTAAGTTATGTCAATTAAATACCACTTTAGAAGTCTCCGTGCACTTCAAGGTTGTGTATAATTCATAATTTACATATGGCCAAAAATCACCAAAATACGTTTTTTGCTGTAAAATTTTATTTGTGTGGGTTACGTCCTTTTTCCTTTTCACAGTCGATATGCAAACAATTATATATGGGGATCAAAACTAAAATAATGATTTGATAGTATTCTATAACAATATAATATGTATACATGAAAAGAATACTCATTTTTTTCATACTTTTATTTATCTTTTCACAATTCAGTAAATATTCTAGCGACGGTGATGAAGATGAGACATAAATTCCAAATTTTTTTTTTTAAATGGATATTGAAGATTTCGACCCAAGGGCGACGATTTCGAATTCTGACACAGCCAAGTTCGTCGGTACATCTCTAGCTCAAAGTATGAAACAAAAGAATTTTGGAAACATCTTGCCATCTAGCGGATGAAATCGGCATTCAACGACATTTTTGTTATTTCAAGCTGTTCGCCATTTGAAAACTGTATGAGAATATTAATTTTCTTCATAATTTATTTTCCGTGTTATTTTTCCGATGTTTTACTGCTTATTCTGCTATTCTAGGCGGATACGAATTTAATAAATCAAAGATCATTAAAATCAGCCAAGTTGTAGCCAAGATATACGTGGTGTAACAAACCCCACTTTCTTTTATATATATATAGATTTGATCTTTAAAGTAACATTAAAAACTTTGACAGAAAATGCGTTTGAAGGGCTTTATTTTTCGTTGAACATATCAATGGTCTTTAAAATATAACATTTTGAGGAGTTGCTGCTCGGGGTGTATTCGTTTCGTTGTAATGTATAGCATCAATTTATTGTTTGGAATGGAGATTGCAGTGCAAAAGGTATCTGTTTACAAATCACACAAGAGTAAACAATCGGCAACATAGTCCATAATTAAATTCATCGTGAGATATAACTCATGATAGGTACTTTACCATTGACGCCGCAAATACTACTCTATGAGTAGAAAGTTAGTTGTTTTAGCGCCCAAAGAAATGGTGTTGGATACTATATATGGAGGTAATTATTAAATAACCAATGCACATTTATTTCAATATTTTTAACGGTGTTTTTAATAATAGTTTGTGTGTTAGATATAGGCAGATAAACTTTAATTAAATTATAATTCTACTGACCATCACATATGTTACAAATTATTCAGGACTGTGCATGCAAAAACAAAACGGTTATTATTTGCAATTTTACGTCAGTAGCACGATGCCAACGATTTACTTTGTCGCATTTTCTATATGATACGGGGTGGGTTAAAATATGAAAATATTGTCACAAAAATTGTCGGTTTCTAAAGGTTCTCAGTTAAGAGTAAAAAAATGACATTTTAGCCGATATCACCATCCAATACAGTTGTCATAATATCTTATATATATTTTATATATAACAGTAAAATTATGTGTATATAATTGGGTGTAGCGAGAGCGATTAGCTAACCACTATTCCTTTCCTAGCTTTATCCTTCTATCCCTACTTCGATCTTTGAATAAGAGAGGAGGAGCGACTGAGTAACATAGTCCTCGTAGAAAACACTGTTGAGATACCTTCATTAGATGGCCATATGCTCCAAATTGGGAACGGACTTAAACGAATAAAAAAAATGCACTTAGTAAATTTATTCATCGTCCATTTTAGTGCATTACATAATACACGAGACAATCAATGAACACTTTAGCTAGTCGATGAGGACATTAATTACACAGACATAGTTAAAAGTAACCACACGTGCACTCACTGTTGTGTGCGCCCTATCACGCAGTTGTTGTTTTTTTAATGTCATTTTACATAACCTCAAAAATGAAAATGTTTTGTTGTAGTCGTCATTCAATCCCTATTTCTATAAAACACATCTAACTTAACGAATCTAAGCCGTAATAGCATTTCTACTTCGACTAGCGCTCGTCTCTATACTTTCATAACCTAATCCTTAATGTCATTTCTACTTACTAAGTCTAGCGCTCGTCAGTGAGTTAATACACTAGTTAATTCGTAAATTGACTAGTCCAAGTAAATATGAATTGTAATGATGTACGTTTAGGTTCAAACCGCTTGGTAATGTATACATACATTAACAAGTGAATGTATAAATTGGAGATATTTTAAATTTTAACAGTGCCATATGTATATATATATCTATATTATGACGTTAATTTTTGTTTTGATTATGATATGAAATAATGACGATATATTAACCCTCCAGATGTATAATGAATGGAGAAAAAACTGTTTTTAAAACTTAACATTGTGAAGAGTTTCCAGTCAATCTTTTGTGCTATATTAATAATAACTGCAATGTACCTACATAATCGTGAAAAACTTATTATTATTTATATAATATAATGTCATGCTGACGTCACTTACTTATATTTGACAATAAAAATATTGAATTAAAAATAAAACAAACAAATTAATCATTTTTTATTTATATTAAACACAATTATATTAATATTGACACTTATAAAGTCACGATACCATACTAAAGACAATGACAACCAGTTAACATACATAGATATAGTGGAAAACTTCTACCATGAGGTACATACAGAGAAGAAATAATATTCTTTTTACGTTTGATATTATTTGATGAACGGAAATCAGCATTTGAGTGCTTTATTTTGATTTTATGACGAATGTAAAATCGTTTCTAACAGCAAACCAATTTTACGACTCAAAACTCTTCAAACTCCTTCTCGTACATGCAGAGCGACGTAAAGTGGAGTGGTTCTTCGTCGTATACTTCAAAATTACCCGAATCTCCAAGGCTTTTGCAATCTGGTATGTACGATGGACGTATTTTGCACTCTAGAATACCTTCCCAGTCTATCGACTTGAACCATTTGTGATTCTTAAAATCCATAACTCCATTTTTCAAATTACCGAAACGTCTACTTAAATCCACTTGAATAGTATTTTTTAAAAGATCTCTTAGATCAATGCCGAATTTAGAATCAAACTTGAATCTACCGACCACAATTTTCTCATAAATTCTCATTGGGTCGTTGGAAAAAAATGGCGGATACCCAGCGTTCATCTCGTAAAGTAGTACACCGAACGACCACCAGTCGACTGCCTTTCCATACGGCTTTGTCAAAATTATTTCAGGTGATAAATACTCAGGTGTACCGCACAATGTCCAAGTGCGCTCTTTAACGATTTTACAAAAACCAAAATCAGTTATTTTTATATAGCCAGTTATATCAATGAGAATATTCTCTGGCTTTAGGTCTCTGTATATCATATCGAGATGGTGAATGTATTCCAAAGCTAGTATAACTTGTGCGGCATAAAACTTCGCCTGTTCTTCTTCGAAACGTCCCACTTTTCTTAATTGCGTAAACATCTCTCCCCCAGCGACAAACGGCATTGTGAAGTACAAATAGTTGTTGTCCTTGAAAGAAAACTCCATGTAAACAACGAACGGAAATTTGATGGCTTGTAGGATCTTTTTCTCGTTGAGAGTGTGGTTTATCTGTTTCGTTTTACATATCTTGGTTTTGTCCAAGATTTTCATAGCGTAATATGTACCATCTGTCGTCAGTCTTGTCAAAATAACTCTCCCAAAGCCACCCATTCCGAGAGTACGAAGTTGTTCAAAGTCCTCCAATTTGTGCGGATTTTCGGGCGTGCGTTCATACCGCGCCTCAAAATCCCGTTTCAGTTTATCCAGATACATTTTATATACCCGCTGTTGATCTCCGCCATACCCTTTTGTGGCGCCACGCATATTTTTTTCAGGTTTTCCGGAGACGGATTTTGATTTAGAAAAACGCACGCAAAGAGCACTCATTATTGTCTCATTTGTTTTTGTATAAATGTCAAAACAATTTACTTTATTCCAAATTCAAATAATTCGTGTTCAATAATAAACCTCTGTTCAAAAAGTTGCCATGTCACATCAAATATTTACAAATCGATTTTGCTTATATTTTTATTCTAAATATAAATTTGATAGGTAGGTAGTTGAAAATTACCACTCTTAATAACTATAATATATTGTGATTGATTTACGTAATAAGATATAAAAAGTATTAATTTAAATACTATCAAAATATTAATTATTGTAATGAGCTTCGGAATAAATTGTTTTTTATCGTGATTAGCCATAATATTATTTATGAATAGATAATCAATAGATTTTAACTGTATTATCTTCATGAAAACTAGTTTGAGATAAATATATATTAATTCTAGTCAGTAGTGTATTGTAAATTATTATTTAATTATTTAACAAACATAATTTAAGAGTTACTAGTAAGAATAAAACGACACTATTTATTAGCTTTGATTAACTTGGGAAAATGTTAAGCGGTAGACGTCTGTTAGACTAATTATAATAACATAATATACTGGAGCCCTATTATGTATTTAGCTATCCGTTAAAGGTTGCAATTATGAATTTGAAAGAAATAATAATAGTTTTACATTATACCATATTGTAAATTAAGATTAATGTAAGGTTGGTATTATTATTGTTATCGCCAATATTTTAAGTTGATATGGCATCAATCCAATGTCATAGGTGCCCTTACGATTTGTATCGTAAATAAACTGAATCATGGAAAGTAAATTTTGCAAGGTAAGTCAGTAACAGTGCAAGACAGTAAGTTTACTCTTATTAAAAATAGAAAACGTGAATTTTGGGTGATGAACTTTTTTTTAAAACTAGCTGTAAGCCCGTTGACCTCAACGGGGGAGTTTTGTTGCATTTTTAAGTTGTCAGAAAATTTACTGGCGTGAAAAATAAATTACAAACCTATTTATTGAAGAAAAACAAAAGTTTCCAAATTCAAACGAAATTTAATATATATAATTTAATTTTATCGACTCTGACACTTGTTAGGTTGCTCGAGCGGTAACGATCTCAAGTCATAATCCAGAGTCGATGTTTCGATTCCTGACCGCGGCGCTTTTTTGTATGGGCATTCAAATTTTCAGCGATTTCCCACGACCCAAAATTTCTTCAAATAACGGTACAGTGTATTGGAAAAATATGTCTTTAGTATGAATAAAATGAATTAAAATGGTGACAGCGGGGCTGGGGAGGAGAGGGGGGGGGGGGGGAATCGGGGACAATCAGACAATTATACAGACGGACGGACGGACATTATCGACTATTTATATATAGATAACAAACACTACTTGAACAAAATCGTAGACTTTCTCAATCATAAAAAAAAAATAATCAGTACTTAGTGGGCTAATGAATACATACAAATAAATATTTTTTATACACCTACGTATTTCAAGTCATTAAAAACATGGGCACAAATGTAGCACAAAGGGAATGAAGAAATAAAGACTTTCGGACTTTTCAGTTAGTATTTTTAAAATTGTAATTAATTTAATTTGAAAAAAACGTATGCTTAGTATTATACTGATGTATCATTAAATTTAATTACAAATACCGGTAAGTAACTGTTTTCAACTGATAAAAGACCAAATCAAACAAGGTTTTGTATTTAATTATTTAAATACATATGTTTTAAAGAGAAACATGAAATCAAATGGAGCTTTGGAAAAAGTACGGCATTAAAAGCAGTTTGAAAAATATAATCTTGTTCAAAATCGTTCAAGGAATTCAGTTATAAGTATGTAGTCTGATTTATTTCAATACAAGACCATATTATATTCATATTCAGTTTCGTTTACTGAAACAATGCAAAAAGAGTATCGAGTGCAATTTCAGTAGGTGATAAAAAGTCTTCGCCAATTAACTTTAAATCTAGCGGAAAGTCTTAGTAATTTTCTTAAACAACTAATCATCACAATTTTAGATAAATATGCGTGTTTTGTTACCTTCGATACCACCTGAAAATACTTAATTACTCAGCAATACCAGTCATGTGTATACATACTAAGCAAGTGTTTTCGCTTTATCTCATAATGTTATATTGTTAAAGATTAACAGAGTAATTTTTAATCTTCTTTTTCTTTCTTCGGTCTTTTTTAATTTTTTTATGAGTTAAAAATGCGCACGACGAAAGAAGCTGTACCTTCACGTTTGTTTAAATTAAGGAATTGATACGGAAAATAAACAATATTTAGAAGAATATTCCCTTTCTACTTAAAATTTGTGGTTAATGCCATAAATGTGATGAATAAAAAATGCATTAAAAAGTGCATGTTGATTCAGAGACTTCAAAATATAACTCTAAAAAATATTCACCAATCCACCACCGGCTGTGTAAAGCATCAAAGCCACCATGAGTCCAATATGACCGAAGGCGCCTCGTAGCTGGACAGTCCTCCACCCTCGCTTCACGGACCCCAGCAGGCTTTCCTTCTCAAAGGTCACTTCCGTGATCAGCTTCGCACTGCCCATATTTCAAAGAATCGTCGGACACCCCACACTAGCGGAACATAACCTTCAAATGCCAGCACAATTATAACTGTCTACCGGCGCATTGCATTTATTATAACACATGTCAACTTAAAGTGTCAAATCACTAATATCAACTAATTTTACTCCAAATTATAATTCAAATCATTTTAAACAATCACGGTTATGTTATGGTATTTTCAATTGTATCTTTTTTTACATTACTATGAATTACGACAATAACAACGTAAATATTAAACAGAATTAGAGACACGTTTTTAAACGTACACACTGTTTTTATTAAATTGTAAATATACGAAAATTTAAGTTTATTTTTATGTAATTTCTTCGACGAATATTATAAATCGGTTGGTGTTTTTATAAATGTAATATTAAAGTTCACAATACACACTTTAGTATTTCCATCTGGTACGTTTTTCATAAAAATGTGTCATTTTTATCCGACACATTCACAAATCAAACAGCAAATTGTTAAAGTATGATTTATTACATAGTTTTTATCAATTGTTTATTTTATAATGTCAATGAATTTTATTTATTCTGTCGAAAAAAATATTGTCAAAAAATCATTTTGTGTACAATATGTTTATTTAATCGATTAACAGAATAAATGTAAGCTCTCAAATATCCTATATGGAATATAAGCTTAAAATATTGTATGTATAAATTGAGATATTAGAAAACCAACATTTTATTTTGCAACATTTCTATTAAAAGTTTTTCATTTTGCGTTACTTAAAACGAAACTATTTTTAATTGTTTGTGGATTATATATTACAGTAAGCAAACAAGTAAGTTAAATTTGGTTTCATCGCCTTGTTAAAATTTATCGTAATATTTTCATTTAGCTTTCCGATATGTAAAGTTTTCGGCTGCGAGCTTTCGAGCGTTGTCTTTTCTGAGCGTGAGATAAAGGCGTGCAATGCCGACCGACGTCGGAGCAACACTGGCGCCACTCTGCTCTTCTGTCAACCCGACGGCGACGCTGCCATCCAAGGGTGAGTTGAGGGAGGTCCGCTATTTACCTCTGAAATGTAAATCTGTGTTTGTCTTTTTAGACGGTAGGTATCGCATGTCATATCCGTGATCTAAATTACCTATAAGTATATTGATCTCTCGAAAAGAGTGATCGACGAGACTGCAATCATAATGAATTGTACCAATATATTTTCAGTCCAATTAAGCTCAAAAAAATAACTTTCTGTTGTCTAGTCTTTTTGTAAATTGAATATCATAGTAGTAGAGGCAAACGCTTTTGTTAACGGTATTATCGTCAAGGGTCAGATTCCTATTTGGATATTTTTGTAAATATTTGTCTCTGTGGTACTACTGCTTTATCCTAGCGATTAAATAGTATAGGATTCAAATGACGACAAGATTATTGTTTGATTTCGTTTTTTTTCTATTTACATTTGCAATCTGAGGCATAAGTATATGCGATGTCTGTTCTCCTTAAGTTTATCTGGAATCTATTTTGTACGGAATTTTGTACATTTTCATACGGTCAGTTCATGTTCACCCGTACAATTAAATACATAAAGAATTTAAAGATATCGCTAAATGAAAGCCAATTCGTTAGTGAAAAAACGAATAGAAATTAACACAATTTGAACGATTCAAATATTATATAAATAATTATTTGTTTCTAAGAGCACGTACTATAAACCGATTTCCTATATGAACATACATTCAAGATTAAATTATACCATTTGGAGTCCATACGCGTTCGTTTTATTTATAGCAGACTTTTATGAGCTCTTCCCAAAATGTATTTGTTTTTGTTGTAATTGATACAGATTTGATATGGGCGTAACATTTTTTTTTTAAATTACAGCACAGTAGCATGTGTAATACTTAGTTTTCCATCCTCTGTTCGTAATTCCATTATTTATTATCAAATATCAGTCGTTAAAAATCACAGACAGAACATGTCTTTATATTAAAGTATAAATTGTTAGACTGTCAGCGGGGTGGAATTTTGACAGCTAAGCTGATAATGCTGTTCTTATATATCATGGGTGGCCAAACATTTGACCTCTGCAGGCGACTTCATACTGAAATTAGTCGTAGCGTTCTACTAAAACCGTATGTGCTAAGTTGTCATAAAAAGTGAAGTAATTCAAAGCACAGTATAATGAGCACGAAATTGAAAAAAAAATGGATAGATGACAAAAGAAACACTCAATTCTTGCTTCGAAGTATCACGCGGAACTTGGAACGGCTTCTCAGTCGATCAGTCGACCGCGGTCGACGTCTTGGTCACCGCTGTTATATTTAATTTTTCAGTATTTACGCAATTTAATTTAAGGAGTGTAATTCTAATATTTGGTCAGTATAAATATTATGTTTTATCAGTAAAAACACAAAACGTTCAATATGATTGTAATTTTGCATAATAGCCGTGATCATCGAAATGTGATTAGGTTAGGTTAGTTATATTTGGTTACAAACATACATCTTAATTTGAGGTTAAAAATATACCAATAATAAAAATACCGGCAATTCTTTATTAACACTCACCGTTTAATGGTCACAGGCTGAATTAAATTTGAATTTCCCTAAAATATTATCCTTGGCATACATTTAATTGTGATATATTATTTTTTACAATATTGTTATTCGAAATACCACCCGATAAAATCGACATTAAAGTCGAAAGTTAGATTAATGTATTATATAAATGCACGTAAATATGTACAAAAAATCTTTGCTTTGTGCCTTTCACAAAAAATGTTTTTCTTTTCTTTGTGTAGGGTAAGTTATTGTAAAAGGGTGGTTGAAGGCGCGATAAAGTCTAAAGCGGGCTGCCATGACGTACGAAAAAACACGGCCATTGTACCTTATAATATTTAATGTTTTGCTATAAAAACACGAAAAGTTATTATATTGTTTTTACTAGTTGACTTGAAATAATGTTTTTTAGTTTTTTTTTCCATATTTAAATTCATTTAAGCTGAAGATACATTGCACTGTATGATGAGTGCGGTGTAATGAAAAAATGTATACACCCACAGCGAGGTTGACCTTGGAACTTTGATGACCTTGATTCCGGTCATTGAAACATGTATGCATGTGTATTGAAATAGATAAATCTTTAGACACTTTTTTTCGAATATTCTTAAAAGACATTTTTGCTCATATGGTACGCAGTGCCAGCGCGAGGTTATTTAACGCCCTAGGCAACGTTCATCATAAAATCGTGTAGAATTTCAGGATTCGTGATTGAGAATTTTAGCTACCCAGGAATTTGCGAAATTCCCTAAATGAAAAAAATTGGGACCTTTTTTTTAGCTCTCGCTCAATATTTTGCTGCACTATAAAGAACAGTAATTTTTCTGATGGTAATTATTTTTTAAGTTTTCAAGCTACTGCTTGAAGCTCACTGCAGATATTTAATATTATTAAAGTATAAAGAAACATTTTACTTCTCCACTTTTGCGACCTTGGCGGTTGCCTATTTTGCCTGTATGGTGGCGCCGGACCTGATAGTACACTTAATATTGGCAAACCACGAAATCAGCAGTGGGCTAAAGTGACCTCGGAAGGGCTTGCGCGAGCTTCTTGTTAAATTAATAATACAATAAACTTAGATGAAATCAGTAGATAACTGCAATAATTTCTGTAAATAGTTTATATGTATGATGAAACATAAGACTGTTTTATTTTAAAACTTTTCGTAAAATGCATTGAAACACGTCGGGTCCGTAGTGCAGTGGTCAAAATCATTGGCTTCCATGACGGATTTCACGGGTTCAAGTTTTAGTAAGAACAGATATGTTCAATTTATCGATTCTGTTCAAAGGCATGGATGTTTGTGATGTCTAAAAATTCCCTCCCATCCTTCATATCCTAAAATAACGGGGCGTAGCGAGGGCATTTAACTGACCACTAGCAGGGTCAGCGCCACCCTACAGACGAAATAGGCAACCGAATAGGGCACATAAATAGAGTATTAAATATTTTTTATATACTCTAATAATGATGAACAATAGAAAGCACATTTTATGTTGATGTTCGTATTTGTTCGTTGTATCGTATTCTATAGATATTATTCGAAAAAGGGAGGTCGAAAAAGTTCTCGTAGAAAAAATTCTGTCGAGATACCTGGCATATGCTTTACATTGGGAGTAAATAAAAAAATATTTTTAATGATTTCGAATTGTTTTTTTCATTATTTCGAAAAAAATGGGACAATTTGTTAAAAAGGGGGGCGCGCCAATAACCGTTGCCTAGGGCGCCAAATAGCCTCGAGCCGGCCCTGACCTCTAGTCCTGTCCTATTCTTATACTCTCTTAACGAAAGATTAAGCGACGAGCAGTGGTGTAGCTACCTCACAGCAGTCATGCGATGCACGAAAGCCAAGCAAAATGGGAGGCACAAATTTCTACATAATCAATATAAAAAATTGAGTCGGGGGGTTTGTATGACGTTTGCACGATGGCCTTGAATTTATGGCTACGCTGCTGGCGACAAGCAGTTTTTGTGGACAAACTTATGTTGAGATACCTCCATCAGTAGGCCATAATATGCTTCACATTGGGAGACAAAGCCAAAGACACAGCCATTTTTCTTTATATACTAACAATGCTTAAGATGTTGATGTTTCATATGGTATACAAAACACTTCCAGATGTTATAAGACGTTCAACGCATTTTTTTGTAAATGAATATTTAAAGGATTATCCTTCACTTTAATCTCACGTGATTATTATATTACCTTCGGCGTTATTGCGCACTGTTTTTAGAGAAATATTTATTCATATTTATTACTTTGTGCTATCAGTTGGTAAAAAGATTTTTTTTAATTGAGTGATCATTTTTTGACATGTAGCATGCATATCAAACACATGCTCCGCAAATACAAGTGTGCTGAGTGGCCAGAGAGTGTTTTCCATACACCTGATGCCCTGCAAATGCTGTCCACTTCCACACTAAAAAAGACAGCGGCATAGCTACCTTATAGCAAATACATGCAATGCATGAGGGCCCAGCGAAAAGCGGGACGCAAATTTCTACATGCTCAACATAAAAAAAACAATTTACCAAAATAATAGAAAATTATCTTGCACTGCATGAATGTGCTATTATGTTACATACTTAAAAAATAAACCATATTTGGCCCACTACCATAAACAATGAAACCAGCGGCGAAGCCACCTCATAGCTGAGTAATGACATTCCAGAGATAGGGTGGGGGGGGGGGTTAAATATTTCTAACATTCAAGGGGGGGCCTGGCGTGACGTTTGCACGAGGGCCCCAAATTTATAGCTACGCCACTAAAGAAAGAATAGAATTCAAACTAGTTTTTCATTGTAATTTAGTATAATATACTATATATTTTTTTGTGTACTGTTAACTTATCTGGATGTAAAGATTTTGTTAAGTGATACCGGCCAAGAATTAAAAATATTTAAAACAACTGTGGGTATCGATAGAACCAATAAAATATCTTAAGCCTCTTCCCGGTCACGCCCGAGTATATTCGGGTATTGAAAGTCGTCAAAATGTACACCACAAAAAAACTCTGACAAATTCCACAAAAAAAAAAAATGAATTCTTTCACTAAATATGCATGTTTTATAAATATAACACATGTGTTTGGAGTTGAGCATAATAAGAAATATGTGATCTTTTTAGAACATCTGCTTAAATCAATTGGACCGGCAAGTGGTTAAACAATAATTGATGTATTTGTGTATAATAAATAAGGATTGAGGAATTTCACCTAGAATATTAAACACCAATTAAGCTGACAATTAAGTTGAAGTGTCATATTTATATCTTATTTTCGGTATTTTACAAGTGGCCAGCTTTGAACTCTATGCTGACAATTTTGAGGAATGTATTATATTCAAAATAATGTAGTGTCAACGTTTTCTTGGTGTCGAT
Source organism: Himalopsyche tibetana (assembly GCA_030503985.1). Classification (NCBI taxonomy): domain Eukaryota; kingdom Metazoa; phylum Arthropoda; class Insecta; order Trichoptera; family Rhyacophilidae; genus Himalopsyche; species Himalopsyche tibetana. The sequence continues at coordinate 21,392,390 of JAPJYX010000005.1, forward strand.
GAAATGTGTTTTTAATGCCTGAATTTTTGGCAAACGTCCTGTTCATTGGCTATTTTTCAAAAAAAAAAAATCTCAAAGTAAGCACGTGTCTTCTGTCACATATTAACAAATCTCTAATGTTTTATTTTATTTTATACCTATGGTCCTAGATAAGTGGTGGATCTCGACCTGTTGATGGCTGTAGATGGGCAGTCCCAAATATTCAGTAAAGTGAAAAAAATCTTTACTCATTGTTGTCGCAACATTCAACATTTTACTGTTAATTAGTTTTCATTGAGGAAGCACTATGGATGCCATTCCTGATAGCCAATTCGTACATAATGGCAACAGTCTACAGAAAAGTATTGTTCCCTTCTCTTGACACTGATTAATGTTTTGGTTTTAGCTTTCTTTTCATGTTTTTATAGATAATAAGCTGGATTATCATTTATTGTAAAATATATCGTTGGTTGTTGGTCTTCAGCCACTTAGTTTTTTTTCTATATTCGTTGAGAAAAAATGCAAATATTAAGAAAACTTTCAGTAATTCGGCTTTACCAGACTTGACTTGCGATGACATAGAGAAGCCATATATTATTATGTTGTGTATAATGTTGTTTTTGGTGCGGAATCTATGAAACCTTCAAAGCTTAAACCTAGAAACAGCACATTCAGAACATACTCAAGAGAATTGAGAGTTTTTTTGATTATACGACACTCATATTAAACGACAGAGGATTGATAAAAACTCATGATTAGTGAAACAATCAATCCCCAAATATTGACGAGCTTACAGTATGACTAATATTTCTGACAACAGAACATCACCTTACTTTAAAATAGTTGTAGCTGACATGTGGTGATTTACGAGTCATCTATTGGTAAGTATTCCGATGTTCTGTCTAGATATTTTTTTCTTTACACTTAACTAGGCATATGTCTGTCAACTAGTCTCGAATGAACAGATTTGTGTACAATTGAATAATTTATCTCTAGTTTTCTTTCCAAGTTGATAAATTTTTTGGAGGATTTTCGAACAATAGTATTTATTTAATATTTATTTAATAGTAGTTATTTTATGACTATATTCAATAACTTAATATTGATGTATAAGTGTTACTGATTGAAAGTAAAAATGATTCTAGCAACTAACATTCTAGCTGATAATTTTAATTTCAAAAGAAATGCGCCACAAAGATTTCTTTCCCACATTACCACTTAGAAATAAAACATTAAATAGTACTGCGACATTAAAAATAAAGTTATGAATGGCACGGTAGCAAGTAAACTAATTGTCAAATCAACATGTTTTTTTTCATTTAATTGTGAATACAGAGAACAATATTGTGCGAAAATAAATTCTTATCTTGTTGCTGATAAAAAATAACTAAGTGTGTTTCAGTAATACTCAGATGGAAGACGTACAGCCTTTTTATTTCATTATGTTTTATTACAATATACATTTTAGGTCTAACTTCATTCAAAAGATCACATTTTTCATAAATTTAACAATATTTTACACTTACAAATTAGTAAACAATAACCTTGTCTATTATGTATGTATTCACAGTTTTAATCGACACCATAACATAAAACGTCAATGTGTATTACTATAAAAACTGTTAAATTGGCATTGTTTAATCTATCTATGAAATTAAACATACAGAGATGTCAGGAATAAAGTTAGTGATAAAACATTCTTACTTTATTAAATCTAAATAAACTGAACAGATATTATACTATATAAACTCTTTAATGTCAATATTGTAATAAATATTAGTCTTCATATGAAGCAAATAAACTTTACACTTATTTTTAACTCTTTTATATTGTAATTCAATATTTTTTTTGTAAGAGTAGATTATGATATTATACAATAGCAAGATTGCGGTATAAAACTGTGGTTTCCAACGAACATTTAGTAAACACATCAACCAAAACGATCTCGGTTAAGTCAGTTACCAACACCTAGATGGCACTAACGATAGCATGTCAACTATCATATATTTTGCCATTATGATATTCTATATTACAGTAATTTATTGTTATCCAAGATTGAATGAATCAAATCATAGCGAAGTTCATTTATTTCATGAAAAGGACTTACTTTTATTGGACAATACCCAAATTTTGTACCACAAACTCAAATGTTAAAGAGACATGAGAATTAAAAATCACAATATCCATAAAGTTTGTGTAAAAAAATGATATAGTTCGTAGGATTAATGATAAATACACTTAAATGCAACCTCATCACTTTCAATTAATGTTTTTTTTCCACAAGAGTCATTCAAAATGTCTTATCTTTTGGAGGTAGGAAAATGTTAAAAAAATACTTTTATTTTGGTTGATAGAAGACATAAATTGAATCACTAAACATCACTTTCCTGAGCAGCAGGAAGCAGAGCCCTGGTTGTCACTACTTCTCTTATTCCTCTATCTACCTGTAAATGAAATCATGACATATTGATTATAAATTCTGTTTCTCAGTAATGTTTTATAGTGTAGAACTATAGGGCGATGAGGTTAGGTTAATGTGCTCAGAAAATTTTGACCCGCAGTCTAACAAAAACTCATAATTATAAAAGTGTATTTTGACAGAGCAGAAATATGTGAAAAAATGTGTTTTGGTAGATAGCACAAGAAAATGAAATGATGTATGCAGAGAAGTCAATACCCTTTTGTCTGCTGTAGAAAAAAGTACGTTTGTACCTAGCACGCCGGCTATAATTTGAAATTATTAATTTAATTAGTTATTGACGATGTGACTCGTCTCTGGCATGTTGAGCACAAACAATATGACGAGATATCTCTTCTGTGGCAGCCATCCAGTTAAGGAAAGTAATTTACCATGTATGTCAGGTATAGGCTGAGGTGCTTACATAGGTTGTATGTATAATATGTAAATTTTACTTATAATAATTAATTTATTAATTTTAAAGATAATAAAAGTGTAGATCTGGAATAAAGATTTTCTTAGAATTGCTTCAAAAAGCTTAAGTGATGTGCTCATATAAAATCGTCAAGCCAGAGATGACAAGGCTCTTAAAAAAAACAAAGAAGCTTTTCAACTCCAAGTTAAACTTTGAAGTTAACATTCAACAATTCAGCACTATTATTTCCCATATTATTTAGCCCTTTTAATCATTGAGTGACAATTTGGTTAATCAACAAAGCAGGTGAGTGAATTCTGTCTTGGTGAGTTAATAGGTAACAGATTCTGAGACAGTGAAATCTATTTATACAAATAATTCTGCAGTGATTTATTATTGAAATTATTTTAATTGATAAAATGTATACTATAATTTTCTGTTTACAATTTTAAGAACCAATTACCTACTTTAAGCTTTCAATGAGAGATTTAGTGTTAAATCTAATTTTAGAATAAAAAGGATTTTGATGGAATTTTGTCATAGATTCTTTTACAGTATTTATTTTTTGACCATACACCTGTCTATTTATGAAATAATCCAAATACAGTGAATACTTCTTTTTTTTTTGTTTGTGTCTCGTGACTTTAAAAATATAGAGAGTAGAAAAGTGTTAATTTGATTTAACAGTTTTTTCATTTATAAGTCATTTTATCTGCAATATTAAAATATACTAAAAGTGTGAAATACATACTGGAAATGTATTAGCAAGAGGAGGTGGAGCTCGAGAGTATGGCGGGGGACGAGGCGGGCCTCCTCTTTCTCTTTCCCTCTCTCTTACTTCTTCAGTACTTTCTTTTGCTGTCTCCTTCACCGCATCGCTTTCTTTCAGAGAAACCTTCAATTCCGTACCTGCAAAAAATAAAATATATCATGTACTTACATAGTGAAAAACACATGAGTGTTTAATAGAAACCACGAGCATATTGTTTTATACATGTTTTATATAGGTATAAATACCCTGATCAGAACGTTTACCTAGACTTAGACAGCCAAGTAAACTGATTTTTCAGCCGATTTATTGATTTGCGTACAAAGGAATGGATATCTGTGATGACTAAACTATCTCACACTTATTCAATTTTTAAAGTGAGAGAGATTAGGGAGCTAACCACTAGCCCTATCGTACTGAAGTTAAGTGACTGAGGAATCAGTAATTCTTGTAAAACGTTTCAAATAATATGCTGATTATTTTTCCAGAACTTGAATCCAACCTTCTAATTGCCAAGTGGATCTCTCAATGCTTGACTACAGAAGCCTGTCATTACGCGAGTAATAACATTAAAACATTAATCATCTTGGTTGTAAACGTACATAATTTTTAAAGATATTCTAAAGCTTAACAAATTAAGTGATTAATTTTTATTTACTTTTATTGAGTGGTACTACATCAGGATTCTTGTCATCACTTAAAGTGTGGGTAAACAAGTGGGCTGGGGGAGGTCGTGCTCTTGAATTTGATGATATTCCTTCTTGCTTTTGTTTACTGCATCCAACTGAAAACAATCAATAAAGGATATTTATTAAATATACCAGTACAAAAACATACCCTATTTCTTCATTTCTGTTTATTTTTCTATGAATGTTGCAAAAGGAGAATTAAATTAAGTTCAATCTCAAATTTAATAAGTAAGCAATACTGGTTTGTGAGTATGGCATCATAATTTTCATTTCAAGTAAGTCTTACCAATATTATGATTACTTTTAATATCCTCTACAAAATTTAGCAAAGTTTACAATCAAACGTAAATATAAATGAGTGCTTTTTTTTGATAAAAAGGGGCCGAAACTCACTTCTTGTCAAGCTTTTTACCAGGGCTGTGGAGTCGCATGAAAAAAAGACGACTCCGACTCCGAGGACATTTTTCAATAATTTAATTTTAACTTATATATATGTACACCATCAGATCATCTTTAGTCAGCCAAGCATGAAATGTTAACACTTTTGACTATTTTGTTTAAATACACATCATTAGCCGCTCATTTTTCATGACTTCGACTCCACAGCCCTGCTTTTTAGTAAAGATTTCCTTTCTTATCAATATGTCTGTTTCTAAATGTGGAGCATATGACTTCCTAATGGATGTATTTATGTCAGGCTAAAAACTAAAGCTTTAAAATATACATTTGTAATGTATTTTCTGAGAAATTTGATTGGTAATATAGCTTTAAAAAAATATTCTTGAAAGTAAACACCGGCCCAAACATCCTAGTACAAGTCAGTTTGCTTTAATGACAAAAAAATCAGATAATGGTTTTAGTGGGCGATGATTATTCGTTTTGGAACTAATGCTGATACATACAAAAAAAAAATTGGTTGGTTCAATTACTTTTTTAATACCTTTGAGCCAAAAAACTTTTGAACTATGCTAGGTGCTTTTTTAATCCATGTCCGCTCCAAATTTGGAGCATATAGCCTCCTGATGGAAGTATCTCAACAGAAGTTTTTCTCGCTCAACCTCTCTTTTTTCAAAGTAGGCATTGGCGGATCCAAGAGATGGGGGCATGCCCCCCTCCCTGAGGAGATTTTTTTCCTTCATTTTTCTACTTTATTAACACTTTATTGTGAAATGGGATCTTAAATTGTTTAGTTTACGATGTTTTATAGAATACATACTCAATTATGTATTGACTACTTTTATATAGATATATTATTTTTAAACCATCTATTTTTTAATGTATCATTTTCGAATTGAATGGCCCCCTCCTTGAACAATTTCTGGATCCGCCAATGGTAGTAGGGATAGAAGGATAAGACTAGACCAGCCATACTCAACCTGCGGCCCAATGAGCTCTTATGTGTGGCCCAAAATAATTATAGTCACCAAATATTTTTAACGAAGCTAGTTAAAAGTTTGACTCAATATCAAAATTCACTTTCATTTTCAAGTAAACGATTTAAGATTTTGGATACATTGGTATTTTTGTGTATTTTTTACGTATTTCTTATTTGTTGTTCATTGTTATTTTTTACTTTAAAAATACATGAAAACATAAATGTATACATATGTATATATTTACATAAAATAAAATAGTTTTATTTTGACATCATAATACATACATATGTATGCAGCGTATGTGTTATATTCACAGTTTACTATAAATATGTTTCGGCCCACGTAGAGAAGCAAAAATCGGAATGCGGCCCGGAGGAAAAAAAGATTGAGTATGGCTGGACTAGACTAACACCCATGTTTTCGAACAGAAATCAAAAAATCAAATGAAAAAATCTTGTTCGTACTGGTACTCTAACCAGTGATGTCTGGCATGGAAGTCCACAATGCTAAGCACTGCGCCATAGGACCCGACATATGTATTAGAAAACTAAAATAGAGAAGTATTGAATATTGACAAATTACCTGTATAATCAGTTGTTGACCTTCGACGTAGCTTGATTGCGATAAATGCTACTATAACTAAAAGCAGAATGCCTCCAATTGCACCGGCAACCATCCCGAGTACTGACGTTATTTCAATTACGTTTTCGTTTCCTATAAAATACAATTTATTGAAAATTAGCAAATAAGAATAAAACTTGATTACCTTTAGCAAAAATATCATTCATAATGAAGAATTGTAAATAACTAGGAATGTAAATTTATTAATTTAATATTCTGTCAATAAAGTTTAATTAGGACTAATATGGTTCCATATAATTGTATTAACAAGGAACCAGAATTATATTGATCAATAAAACGGATTCAGCTTGAAATGATTGAAGAACCATCAACTTTTTGCATTCTATGCAAAAATATTTTACTAGAGTTTTGCAAAACAATTTATTGATATTAAGAAATTCTATTTCAATAAATGATTGATTGTGTTTTCATTTTCCTGGACTTTTGGAGTCAAATTTTGATAAAATCTTACCAGTTCTCTTTTCTGCTAGTTCGAGCGTGAATGCATCAAGATAAACAACTTCAGAACGGCCTCTTGAATTTGCAGCATATATGGCAAGGCGAAGAGCACGGCCAGGGGCCAACCCACCAACCAAAAACGATGGTTTGCGAGAAGTCACATTTGCTAGAAGTTGTTCAAGCGGCCTTTCCATCACCTCTAATTGGAACCATTGTGGTAATCCGCCGTCGTATCCTGAAAACAAAATAAAACTGATTTAACTCCAAAGATTATTATTGTTGTAACAAATTGTCCAAAAAAATACTATATTTTCATATGCTGCTTTTGTAAAATGAAAAATAAATGGTCGTTTTAACAGAAAATAGATTATTTTTTTGTGGGTTCATTCATTTTAGGGGACTGGAGTAACATGGTAGTCAGTTTCCTTAATCTTTGTGCATGCAATGACAAGGAACCGAGTAGTTAAGAAGAGTGGATAAGTAAATTCTAACTGTATTCATTTGTTCTTGAGAGAGTGGAATCAGAACACCAATCACATATATAAATGCCATGAGCTGAATGCTATACTAGTAGACCTATTTGCTATGATCTACTTCCACATGGATCTAGTATGTCATGCTATTTCAATTAATACCAACTTCAACATCATAATCATAAGCAAGTTAAGTCACATTTTTAATTAAGTCAAGAATTCATGTGTACACTTATGTCAAACTGCTGAAAGTAAACTTGAAGAAGGTCATAATCTCATAGCATACTAGTTTATGGTCATAGCCATATCAACAGATAGCAACACAAATAAAATGGTGGTTCTGTTGACAGATAATGAATAATGCAATGGTGTAAGTTTAATTATTATGCAACAATTTTCCCAGTTTCTTTCAAGATCATTTTCAAAATCTTAAATACAGCGATTACTTTTGCTAAGGATTTTATTCATAATCTATAATTATTCATCATTAGACTTTATTTCTTAAAATAAGGAAAATGTGACCAACAGCAAACACTTAACAACACTAAACTGGCTCATACGACTATGGTGTGAACTGATTTTTAAGCTCTGTATAACAATCTAAAGCTAAATATGTAGTTTAAAATACACTAGCCTGGGAATCTACTGCTTTTGATTGCTTATATCAGTACTTCCTAAAATTTTTCATGCACCGCCCCTCTAAATCTGAAAAAATAATCCACGGCAACCTCTGAACACAAAAAATGTTCTGTGGCGGCCCCCGGAGAAACCTGCGGCCCCTCAAGGACCCCTCACATTATGGATAAACAAAAAAATATTTGTTTATTGCACAGTGCTTTAAATGGAGAAAACTCCATTTCAACACATAATTGATTCTTCCTACATTTTATCATTTTAATAAAATGCTTCAGTAGTGATTCAAATAAATTCAAACATAGAAGAAGTACACATTAGCAATTTGGTTTTGAGATTAAAACATGCATGTAATAATCTTTTATATAAAATTTGTTTGTGCGTTATCCAAGCTAAGTATCATTGGACTTACCATAATCACATATGATTTCTAATGCAGCAACCGTTTGGTTGGTAAGTGAACAGTTGGTCGGAGCAAAGGGTCTCGATGCTGGGAGTAAAGTCAGAGCACACGGTTCCACCTGCCTTCCTACAAGATTACTCGCCCAGCACAGCGCTGTGCCATAGTCCATCTCTGAAATGGGAGCGTAGACCAGTGTAGACCGAGCAGGGGAGGAAGTCCACGTGAAGCGGTCTGCCGCGACTTCTAATTGGCTTGCAGAGTTGTTGAGAGCCCATGAAAAAGAATCAGGTGGTGGAACAGATTCAACTTCGCAGAGTAGTCGAGCTTTTTCTTGCCTTGCCACCCCGTATGAGCGACGTAGAGTTGCTATGCATACTGGTTTATCTGTAAAAGTTCAAGGATACCTCTTTTAAATTTCTCAATAACATTTTAATTAAATATGTCTACAAATCATGAAGAGTGGCTATTTTCAAGAAAAGTAGAAAAAAGTAAAGAGAGAGAATAAGAAGATAAAAAATTATAGTTGATGTTTGTGAAGTAATATAAAAATTAATATTTAGCCGAAGTGTCTTACACCTGGACACTGGATTTGTCACATTAAAACCAGCCATAGCAAATTCAATAGTAAGCAATTTAGGCTGGGCAAGCTGGTTGAATGGCCAGATTGCAATTGTGGGCAAGGCGACATTAATTTCTTGATTATCTGATTACTAGACCCGGCAGGCCTGTGTTGTGTTCAATGTGTATGCAGCGCACATGCGGCTTACACAGACCCATAGGCGCCACACTAAGGAGTATACAGAAATGTTCTATGTGACGCAGAACATTTCTGCACATTTGTCTTTTTTTGGTACTTAGTACCTTTTTTATTTCCTGCATTCAATAACGAAAATTAATAATATTGCAGAATATTATACTAGTGCAACATATTTTAAAGATGGCGATGTAGATTAAATTTTAGTTTTATTGTTTTGAATGTATCATTTATTGGAATTCCTATTCATAAACAAGTTTCGATGTTGAAAGAATCCTATTGACGATTATTTAAAAACATTTTCAATGTTGAAAATGCATGAAGCAGAGTTGTAAAACCATATCTAACTTTATTATAAGTTATTTACAGTGCCACCGGTGGAAGATGAAGAGAGTACAAAATTAAAATTGTTGATAACAGTAGAATTTCAAAATAATGGACAAAATATGTGAGATGCGAAAATTCTCATAAAATTTGAATTAAAATGCCATCATGCTCGTAAACTGAACGTAGCACTGATGTTTGCAATGCTGGCCGCTGATACACACAAGTGTACAGCAGTTTAATTTGTTTACTTGAATGGAATGGATGCATTTATTACCACATTCATGTTTAAACTATAAATTACAATCAAACACATCGTCTCGTCACATCCTAATTTTATGAACAAGATTTTCAGCTTTAACGTATGTCCCTACATTAGTCCTTTATATCAAGGTTCTCTTGTACATACAAATTAATACATTACACTTGAATCATTATTTGCTTACTTATCTTTATTATGTGAAATGTATTACTCACACATGACTTGCAGCAGAACAGGTGGTGAGCGAGCATCTCCTTCAACATTAGAAGCACTGCAAGAATACGAACCAGCAGCTGTTCGAGGAACATTACGTAGTACCAGGTTATCACCAGATGCCATCACTCCAGCTTTTGGTTCATGGGCTAGTGCTCTCCCCTATAAAATAAAAAAGCCACTTCTTAATGTTTTTTATCGATGTCTACTCTCAATGTCGAGCATGTGGACTTCTAATGGTGGTTACATCAACAGAAGTTTTTCTATGAGAACTTCTTACCTACTTAACCATTCATTTTTAAGAAAGAAGGGGTATGAGAATAGGGTTAAGACAAGAATAGCTACAATCTAGACTAGAGATTAGCTGTGTGGAAAATTCAAAGGCTGAGCAAGTCGATCCAAAAAATGAGCAGCATAATTTCTAATTAATGTCTTCAAAAACATGTTTTTTTTGTTTTGCTTTGCACAAGTAATTCAAATTATTTATAGTATAATTTATACTAATATATGTATTAAAATAAAATAATATGAATACACATACACATTCCAACTTTTGTGTTTATCCACTAAGAACCATTTATTTCAGGGATGGGCTGGAGGGGGCTCGGAGGGGCTTGCGCGAGCCCTTTGTTAGTTTTTACTAAGGCCAGCGAGCCCCTTGTTAATATTAGGGAAACCAATATTCTCAAATCAAATATATAACTGCAATTTCTGATTTATATATTATCTACGACAGCTTCAGTATACACAGTAGTACATTTTTTGCCAATTAAATTGATAAGTTTACGGTAAATTGCATATTGTTACACATTTTAAGTGTATTAAGTAACAATCGATTGCTTATTTAAGTATTGCATATATGTAATTGCATAGGATTGATAAAAAAATCACTCCTTTCATAGAACACCGACAATTGCGTTGAGATTAAGCAAGCCCCTTGTTAACATGTTGGCAGCCCACCTCTGATTTATTTATTATTATAATATAACATAATAAGACGGTTCATTTTTTTTTTTACGTAAAATAAAATCAAGCACCAATTAAAAAAACAAAAATAAAAGAAATAAATAATCACTCGCTTATATCTAAAGCTATTTACATTTTCAATAAATTTATTTTAAATTTCATAGTTTTTCAGGACATTACTTACAACCAATCTATATATTATAAACTTTATCTAGATCAATTTCTTGGTGTATACTGGTAAGATTTAATTATAATTATATTATCTAAATGTTCAATTTTTAATCTTTTTCAATTAATGTGGCGTTTTTCCAATTTTACAATGTATTGGACTGCCCGACAACTTGGGACTAGTGCGTGGAGGTATTCAAATTGCTGAGGGAATTTTAGTGGAGATATTAAATAATGAATCAACTAGTTGCAATTACTACTAACAGAAGACATATATATGATATTTAATTTAACAACAATGATTTGATTCCTTTTGTATGAATAATTAACGTTCTAAAATGAGTGAGTAGCATTCAGAAAAAAGTCAATACTAAATATTCGAAGCTGTTCATAGATAATATGCTGTATTCTAAATTTAAATTTATAAAAGTCAAACAATAAAAGAGTAAGCCAGAATAAATGACAGCCACTCAAATATTTTCTTTGAGCCAAATGTTTAGCTAAAAGTAATTTGGAAATATAAATCCTTTTTGAATAATTAAATTTAAGCCGTGGTAAAAGTAAAGTGTATAACAAACAAAAAATCATTTATGTTAAAGAGTGCTCAATTAGTGTTGTTTAATCTGCATGAATTTCCTCTGAAAAAATCAGTACATAGCGACTAGGATCCTGTAAAACTGTGACTTTTAATAAATTATCAATATCTAGCCCAGAGGTGGGGAACCCGCGGCCTTCTGACCAATTCTGGAAAAAACGAGGTTTGGAGATATCTGAGAAAGAAGTATATCAAATTCAGGATTTCAAATTCCTCGGTGAGCTAAAAAAAAAAAAACGAGATTTGGAGATATCTGGGGAAAAAGTATAGCAAATTCAGGATTTCAAATTCCTCGGTGAGCTAAAAAAAAACGAGATTTGGAGATATTTGGGGAAAAGTATAGAGGAAAAGTAGGGTAAGGGATTGAATATTAATCAATCCTGTCCTATGTTTATTGCGGCCTTATGTCAAATCAGAAAAATGAATGCGGCCTTTAGAGAAGAAAAGGTTCCCCACCTCTGATCTAGCCTGTAACTTTCATACATTGGGTCTTTATATATATATATGTACATATATGTCATGTTTATAGTGACAATGTGACTATTTGTGAGGCCATTGCTGGCTAGACTAACAGAGACCATTTTGATATGAATTGCCGTTACCCAAGTTTAAATATATTCGTAGTAACAAAAGTAAGTTTTTTCACTGTAAAATTGTGGCAAACCAATACCAAAGTAACATTTTAGAAGCAAAAAAAAAAATCTTTAATCCACAACTAAATTAAACTCCACAGTTATTTTGCTTCCTAATTATATTCAATTGAATTTTCATAGTGACAAAAAATAATCAATAGGTAGGTAAGTACGTTAAAAGAAAATAAGGAAAATGTATTTTGTGACACCTGTTTGGATACAGGGTAATTTGGATTTTATTTAAAGAAATAATTTAGAGAATTAATTTTCTTATAAAAAATCAATATGATCCATGTATCAATGAAATACTTTTCAGTCATTCATTTTATTATTGCATTTTTAAGTATTTGTAAGCAATCCCTAAGGCAAGAGGTTAGCTGCGCGGAAATTTCAAAGGCTGCGCGGACCGATCAAATATTAATTGACCAACTGTCTTGTAGTGCGCGCCAACCCGGAATGAGTGCGCGGGGGCTTCCCAACTGCTTGTTGAACGTTGTTTGTAAGTCATGGTATAGTTTGTACTATTTTTTATTGATTTTAATCAATTAAGTGTTAAAATCACTATGGGCGATTTTTTATTTTGAATTAACTGATTTTACTTTAAATAACATGAGGATCTGAAAATTGCAGTATGATATCCCTTTAATTTTTTAAAATGTTTATGACATAAATATGGACTTACATTGTGTTCCCAGATCAATTTATATGGTGGAGGATTGGCAGTGACCTTACATTCAAAATAAACATCATCGCCTTCTTCAATATCATTTGGGTTGAGATTTGCTCCAAGAGAAAGACTCACGGATGGTGCAACTATAAAAGAAATGTAAAATTAAATAAAGAATTATTCAATGTTGCATAAAAACATGATAATTTAAAATTAAATGGGTCATATGTAAGGATTATTGACAACACACAATTGAAACCCGGGTCGTTAGTGACAAAATCTGTGAGAATGTACATAGTTTGAACGATTCAAATTTTATAGTTCACTCATAAATACTTTCATCTATACTTATTTAATCTTTAGCATTTTTGATAAAAATCCATCTTATGGTACATTATAATCACTCTAAATAATAGAATTGAACATGATATAACAAAATGTAAAGAACCATATATTATGTTTTTACTTGGCGTAGATGAAGGATGCTGGCATATCATGGGAGGAAACAAAGCAAATGGTGAGTGACAGGGAATCATAGCCATCTGGTGGCTATATGCTTCATACAGCAGTGTAGCAATGGGGTGCGGTAGGTGCGGACTGCCCCGGGCGGCATTTTCAAAAATAAATACAATATTTTGCGAGAAATTATATTGATACATAAAAAAAATTAAGCCACCTGTGGTAAAATTTTCACATTCATAGTCTATAAATAGATGAAGTGATTTAAAAACAAAATTAGAGGACATATTGAGGGCGGCAAATTCAAGGATGGCTCCAGGCGGCTCGACCTCTTCCTACTTCACTGGCTTCATATAAGGAGCGAATGTGATAAAATAAAAAGATGAATATTTGTTTTATCTTTTTTCTGCTCTGAATTCAGGGACGTCTCGTGGGCACGGGCGAGTAGAGAGTTGCCTAAGGGTGGCAAGTCTTAAGGAGCGGCAAAAGATCACAGAAAACATTTTTAAAATGGCTAAATATTTTTGATACACGAATTTGGTATAGAATAAATATGATGCCTCAATGTATTTGATAAAAACAAACCGAAAAATATTGTTTCAATTGTAATAATATTATGACCAATGGGTATAAAGTAGTTAGTTTGATCGCAAAAACCTTACCGATGACAGCACTAAAAAAGGCGGCAGTTTTGGCATAAATTCTAATGGGATTTTGAAATTTGATTATGTGGATGAGTAAAAGATTCGAATTTATATATTTATATATGTGTTCTAAGAATAATAATTAATGAAAAAAATGACACCTATGGCTGTAAGCATTTCATATTTTTATTTAAAAAATAGTAAGTGCGCTAGTTTAAACACTGTCTAAGGGCGGCAATAGCTTAGAAACGTCACTGTCTGAATTGACACGGTAATGTTTTGTCACAGTTTTTGTTCTTTATGTTCTGTTATATCATATTATATTTTGTCCAGTTACCCTATAATAAAATAATTCAAAAATACCAAACTCTCATTGTGGTCAAGGCTCTATAGAAATTAAATCATGAAATATTTAGTAGTAATAGAAACTTTGTAAACCTGATTTCTCTGATAGCTTGGTGTCTTCTAAAAAAGCGTAGGTGGCTTAACATTTTCTCACAGGCACTTATAGCATTATAAAAAATGTTCCAAAAGTCTTATTCACTCTAAAAATCTACATTCTAGTATAAACAGAAATACTCAATAAATATTAAAGATATTTTTTTGAAAGTATTATATTATGGATATTTTTTCATTTACTAATTTGTAGCTAAAATCACTCTAGTGTTTGTTAAATATCAAAAAATATACTGTGAAATGAATGATAACTATTTGGTAGTTCAGCTATGAAACATTCTTGCTTTTCCATTTTTTTTTTAATGTAGATTAATGGACAGTTCTTCATTGCAGATTAAAAATATACCAATATACCTGTTTGTTGAAATGTTTGTTCTAAATAAAGTTTGACTAGGTATTTTGGGTATTATTGGTAGACTTAAGCTTAAATGAAATAAATTAAGGCATTTACATAGAACATCGAGAGTAAGCTGTGATTCTAGTGGGGCTGGTAAAAGTGAATGAAGCACACGGCAAGTAAGTGACTGCGAGTGCTGTTGAGCTCGAGCTGTCAACCGAAGAATGCTTGTACTGGTACTTGCACTTCCATCTTCTCTAAATGCTTTTGAAGAATCATCATTCATTGAAGATTTGTCATCACGATCTTCATTACTTTCAATTTCAATATCCTGAAATTCAAAAAAAAGTAGATTAAGCCTATAGGAATTACTAGAAAAAGACATTATTTTGTTAGAAGGTAATTTATTTTTAAAACAATGATTAAACACTGCCGCCTGTGTACATTTGTATATACTTTTTTTCTTTTAAAACTTACAAAATCTATCAATAGGCCAATAGATATCAAAATACAAAGAAAGTATTATGAGACTTTCCTTCGTTAAAAGAGAAATTAATTTATGATTCAAAGAGAATAAAAAAATACCTGTTGCGTTGCATCCAATTGTTCCCCATTCAACCACCACTCTATGGCTGGAGGTGGTTTTCCTCCAATAGATTTGCATGTTAGTTCTTGTACTCTTCCAGCACTTAATGCATCACGGTCCATTATTTCCACATTCAGTGGTGCCACTGTAAAAAATAGGAATACGTTTTATTAAAATCTGTGTGACTACTACTGATATAACTTCGGAGTGACTTTTATTTATATTTTGATTGAGTTTTATCATTGTAAGTATTCAGTTTTTTTTCTTTTAACGTCAGTATAACAACAAATGTAAATAGCATTATTGATAAAGTTAATGGGAGATTCACACAAAATCTATGGAAACACATTTCAAAGGAATATTTTTATTTTTACTTATGCTTAAAGTGAATGTCATGAAATTATTTTTCTAAGAAATTAAAAGAACACAGTTCTTAGAATATTTTTGTGATATACATATATAGCTACTTATAAGAATACGAAGATACTAGACGTAACACTGACATTGAATATCTATGAGGAGAGTCGCTGTGGTGGGTGGCAAAAGCGGAGAATTGGTGGCTTGACAGGAAAGAGGAGCGAGAAGATCAGCTCGCCTAAGTGGTTGCAGTCTCAAAACTCCTTCTCCAGGACCCGATCCAGGTACTGCTCGACCACCTCGGTACCATCGCACACTTGCTGGAGGGTACCCTGAAATTATTTTTTCCCAAAAATTATTTTAATTTTCATGACCAAGCTATCATTATTGATGTCAATAAACCTTCAATATAATTTCATATAATATGCAAGTACTTAGATATTTGATTATTTCATAAAAAAAAACTCAACTAAAATATATCTGTACTACAGGTGAATTTAATAACGATTGATTTCCAAGGAGAGTTTATTTCCAACATCAAGTACACCAAAGGTTTGTACAAGAACTTGCAAAATAATTAACTGACCACCAGTGACTGTGCACGTAAGCTGAGGGGTATCTCCTTCTCGATAAGGTCCTGCCTTTCCTCTGATTTCTCGTCCACGGTCGTCTGTCACTACAGGTATACCTGCAGCCTCTGAAAGTTAATGATACATCATATTAAAATTTTTGTCTAAGAAATAATTATTAAATACATGGAAAATGGTAGCTGATAATGTTCGTTGTCAAAACTTTTATATTTAATTCAATCCGTACTACGAATGAAAATAATCATCAATTGTTTGAAACTGTCAATTTAACGCGTAAATATTGGATTTTTAGGTTATTCCATATATTATAAAATACTATCACGAGTCTTATTATACAGGAAAATCGATCAATTCTGGTCTGACTCAAAACTTTCGAGAGACCACCTCGAATAATAAATTACCAAAACAGTCAGAATTAACTTATTGTCAAGCTTTTTACAAAATATTTTTTCTTCTAATGCATATCCGTTCCCTATGTGGAGCATATGCTTTTTAATGGAGGTATCTCAACAAAGGCTTACGAGAGCTTCTTGTTATTCCATTTTTCAACCTATCAGTTTAAAAAACAATATATCAAGCATTAGACCCTAGGTTATGGTCACATAGTAAGTCTATGGACCTGGTGTTGTTTTGTAGTATGAAATCAATGTATGAGTGTTACGGTACCCTGCACATTACAGCAAAACAGCCAAGGGATTTCAAAGCAAAGAAAAGTGTTCAAAGCGAAGTAAAAAATAAAATTTGTCGAATATTGACTTGAAACAATGTCGAGAGAAAGGTGCCGGAACGCCGTTCCACCGCGTTACATGAAAAAAAGCCCTGCAAAAATTGATTGACTTTTAACAATTCTCAGATTTATAAATCTATTATTTTTTTGGATGTAATTACAAGCATTATTAATTTAGACATATTTTAGTACATCAGTCTTTGGCAAATAAGACAAAATCCACTTACGCTTACAAGCCAAGCCACACGGGCATCAACAAGTTTATATAAAACTGAAATATATATGTATATTATATATTCACGACATCAAAATAGGCAATGAATCATTTGTAGACGATTTTCTACTACGACTACTAAAAAAATATGATGGAGGACATATCGACAGAAAATAAGTTGTAAATCAATGCAACTATAAAAGTATTTACCTATGACTTGAAGGTGAACTCTTGTGATGCGAGTGGGTGATGAGAGGAAGTCAGCTCGACATTGATAATCTCCACGATCTTCTGGGAGAGCTGGACGAAAAGTGAGACTTGCTGTTGCTGTCGACCATCGTGCTCTCGAAGAAGGACCCGACAGTCCCGACCAATGAGAGCCAGTTTCTTCGCCAGATCGTTCGCCTCTTCGCGTATCCCAGCTGGAAAGAATACGTTTTTAATAGGTACCGTTTTCACTTGGACATCGCTATTTTGAGCAAACTGAAAAAATATTCATTTAAAAACGGGTTCTTAAATTTTTGTCAGCCAAAATTTACTTAGCTAATAGGATTCCGGAGAAATATGAGGTGATAGGGTTAAAAAAACGCAAATATTTTACGTAGCCCTGCGTAAATTAAACGCATCGTTGACAATTCAGAATTTACCATTTTCTCATTAATGATACAATTTTTTTATTATTATTATTCAAGATAAAATAGGTGTAAAATGTTATTTATGGCAAGTTCGGCACCTCAATTTAATTTCTTCAATGAATACTCTTGTCTGAAAAATAAATTAACATCACATTGACTCATGCTTTTGCAAACAATTTTTTAATTTTAATAAAAATTACATCATCTTTAAATTTATGCATATTTTTCGGTTCAGATATTTTTAATGAAAATACAGTTAAATTTCTTCTCTAAATTCACATCGCATCATAACTTTTAATGGTGTTTGTCAAATTAATATTTTCAGTTTTAGTAGTATAATCATTTCACTGTTGAAATATTTGACAAAGGAAAAGGACTTGATCGAGAAGATTTGTTTATAATAATTGATTTTATATTTATTATCCATGCTTATGTTGAATATAGGTCTCACATTTTACGTAATGTAAGTTTTTTTTATGTTTACTACTTGGAATACCTACTATGGTTTTATCCCATGTTATAATATATAAGAGAAATTGTCGGACTATCCGCTATTTGCCGAGACGTTATTTGTAATAGGCATATTAAGGAAATCGTAGGTATAGAAAAGGTGCCTTTTTTGTTAGTCGTCGAGTATTACGCGGATCTTGTTTGTATAAAAAGCGGTTCGCGTATAAAGGATCCGCTTTATCTGGGTTAACATGATGTACATAGGAATTATTTTGCCCCTCATAATATGACTAGACATAAATAAGAGAATTATTTTTTATTTTGGAAAACCAAACAATACGATGCTTCAATGACGCACAATATTGTACGTTTTTTTAAATAAATGTTTTTGCACGAGGTGGCCGGCTTTTTAGCCGTATTTTTTTGACACACAGAGGTCTAAGGGCACACCTACATAATTCGACTTTAGAGAAGCAAAATGACGTAACCCACATTTTTTTCAAAACAGTTTGATTTCGATACTTATCAGAGTGTATACATCTTAAAACACGTTTTCTCAAAATTATGTAAGCTGAAAATTAATGCCGAATTAGTATGTTAATTTAAAAATGTAAGGCTTGTAAAAATTGCGTCCGGTAAAAAGCACTTTCAAAAAGGTTTTTCCTAAGCAGTTTATCAAATTATCAGATTGAGTCAATAAAACACTAGTTTATTAGCTGTCGTGCACTTCAATGTTGTGAATATTTCATATTTTGTTTTTGACCCAAAATAGTAAAAAAAGGTTTTTTGTGCCTCCTGTAAAATTTGTAATATATCGGTTAAGTCATTTTGCCTTTTTACAGTCTATATTATATTATATAATGTGCGTTTCGTTGAGAATTTTTTCTCGTTTAAATTATGTCTTTATTTTTTAAAAAGATAGTACTGGTGAAATGATACTTATATAAATTAAAGAAATATATATAAAAAAACAATAGTTGTAAATTATGGAAAAATGGCTAAACATACAGCCAAGTTCATTGTTTAAATGATATAAGATCCGTAAATTGTGTAGCATTAAAAACGGAGTGTTCATATCATGGAGTTGACAACTATGTGTGTCCTGGCATATTATTAATTTCACACTGATTTTCCCCCGTTTATTTTCATCTTTTGTTCTCCGCAAAATTTGAGACCTGTAAGTTACGTGTGATTTATGGCTTTACCGAGGCATGGAAGTGACCTTTATTTAAAACCCAACACTAGTACCTTTGTATGTATGTAATGTATGATATGTATTAACAAAACAAAAATATAATGCTTCATAAAACATTATTATAATATTTTTTCTTAAATATAAATTTTACGCCGTTTTACGACCGACCGACAGACCGTCATTAAACTTGATTACGTCTTTACGTTTGACGATATATCTTTTTTTGTTCATGTCTACATTTACACAAAAACATCACAAAAGTTCACCTACAATTTGAATAAGATACTATATAGAAAAGCAGGTTAAATGGATATCGCAATTTAAAGATGAGCGCAAAAATACAAATTACGCCAAAAAGTTTGCGAGTTTCGATTTTCCGCCACATCTTGACTAAAGGACGGCAACGGATGTAAATAATATCATATTTCCTTTGTCGGACTGTTTTTCAAATGAAATATTTAATAAATTAATTATTCTGTTTTTTATAATGTTATAAATTATTTTGCAATAAATTTTGAAGATGAGAAAAATTGATCACTCTTTTGTATCCGATTTGACAAGAAAAGCTAATTTTGTATATCATTGATGTAACTCGTATTAACGAATACGATTCAATAATGATGGCGCAGAATTGTAATGACATTGTGAATATAGTATTATGACGATCTAGGAGAACTCTAGTAAAAACAAATGTAAGAGGTGGAGCGCTTTGTATAAAATCAATTCGTTTTGAAAGTGCCTTGAACAGTTAAAAAAAATCTTAGAATTCGGAATAAACAAGGAAAATAAGAATGTCAGAATAAATAATGTATTTACTAGTTTTTACATAGAACCCATCTCTCAATTTTATAACTTTCTATCAGACAGAATTAAAGTGTGATCAGGGTTGTATTCACCCAATACCAAACAGCAAGCACCCATCTTATATTTATGAAAACAAAAAATGAATTTACATTTAGATAACCACAAGTTGGAAAAAAAACATGAAAGGTTTTCCTTCATTTCGATAGATTTATACCTCTATCACGCGCAGTTATTAAGTCTATTTCATCCTAAAAATATATCTGCAATCCTGGAAATATTTCAGCATAAAAATATTTTATTTTATCATGGAACAAGTTCATTTTGCGTAAAACATCTACTGACTAATTTTAACAGATGACATTTATTGAGTGCTGCTTCTAGACGATTACTCCTCATTTCCAAGGCTTAAGTGGGCTTGATATACACACAGTAAGCACGAATTATTTAAAAAATAAAATATCGATTTAAAAAAAATACAAATGCCCAGCTGGGGGGAGGGGGGGGGGGGGGGGTTATTGTTGGACTGCAGAACGGAAGCAGAGATCGTTAACAGTACGAAAAGGTAATCGGTTACGATAAAATTATGATTTAAACTTCTCACTGAATTTTAAAAGATCAGACTATTAATTAAAAAAGGGTTATAAGCAACAAAAATGAATTAATCCAAAATTATTAAATAAATGTTTTTTTTTGTTTTTACGTTTAAGCTATTAAAACGCTTTATTTTTTACATATTTATTCAACGATCATAGTCGGAAAACATCTCAAAACTCCTGGAATATGTTCACATAAAATACGTATTGCTAGCAAACTTTTTTTTTCATATCACTAAAAATGAAAGTAAACAATTGATAATATTTTTTTTCAAATGGAAGGTAGCTGAAAGTTTTTTGCATTCCTTGCCCATAATTGAAGGTACCTTTAAGCTTTCAAATATATGAAAATCTTCTTCAATACCTTTGCCGAAACCAAATTTTTTTGGTTCTAAATATAAACATGATACTTGGAATATTTTCTGTTTTAAATGACCACGCACACGTGTATAAATACTATATTTATAATTATTTTATCAATTATTTCTGTCATATCTTGAGTTACGTCGTACTCCACTTTGTAAACACTATTGTAAAGTATTCGATTAAGTTCATTGGGTGTAAAGAAGGCTTAAAATATAATTGAATTGAGAAAAAAAACTGGAATATTAGATAAAGACTGTCTATATTGTCAACTAATATGAATTTCGGTTAACGTAGTTCAAATACACAACATGTAACTTTCGATTTTCCAGGATTCTTTGTGAAAAAATATTTATTTAGATGGCGGGTAATTTAATTTCAAAATGTCAAACACTTTAAACAATCATCGTTTAAGTAATTGAAATATATTCAAAGATAATACCAGGAGACAGCCTTTGGGACAAAAATTCAAAACCTCATTCTGTAGTTCTCAAGAACAAATTGTTAATTGAAAAAAATTAGCATCCCTTAAATGTCTGACCGAGTCTGGGATCGATCCCCGAAACCTTCTAACCGCTAAGTGGGGTTTTTCACCCTTCAGATACATAAACTTTTAGACAAGAGGTTCTCATTTGAATGTTTTAGCGGTTAACTAAACATTATACTTATGGTTCCTTTAATTTGTCTCCCATAGTTGGAGATTGGATCGTTGCGACCATTTACACTTTGGAACTAATTAGGTATATTAAAAGGACTACGAATTGCAAGTAAATTATTCGTAAAATTAAATTGTCATAGAATGAAGAATATCTTCTACTACTACATTATAATGGGTTAAAAATAATTGCACTTGTGGATTGGATGGATTTCACTAATACAAATGAACTTGATTTTTGATTTTGTTAAAAATATTACAAAATACATATTTAATGTATATTTTTAATTTTTTATCACAACCAATCGTGCATATAATATATTATTTTAAATAAAAAATAATATATTTTAGCTAAAAAGAGTTCTATGGGGAGCTACACTATAAGTGCAAATCATCTAACCGAAAGTTCATTTAATTCTAAGCCCATTAAACCCATTTATCTAACATAAAAAATTTAAGCCAAATAAAAATTTGATCGGGTGATATGTTGTGTGCGTTAAGCGGTGTTTCTGTATATTTCTGACAGCGTATTTTTTTACTATTTTAGAAAAAAAAACAGCATTTATTGAGAGTTATCAATCGAGAAATGCTACAAATAAAAGTCTGTAAACTATTACATTAAAAGGTAACGAAAAAAGAAAGCACAAATACTTACCAGTCATTCAATAAATCAACGTTAATATTAGTTTTAACAGGTAGGTAAGTTTGAAATTGAATGCTATAACTTTAATATTATTTGAATAGGAGCAAGTTTAGTTATAATATAAATATTATTGTAAGTAACTCTGTTTGAGATTAGGGGTCGGTATGACCAACAGGCAAAAGCTCCTTTAAGTACTTAAGTACTTCCTAATCCCACTTACACCTTATCTGCGAATCCTTAACTAATAAATCTTCGTGATATTTTAATCCAATTTGTGCAAGAAATTTCTCTGGCCAATATCTTGTATTAAAATATGAATAAAATCGCACGATATATTTTTATTCATGGAACGTTTTCTCTCAATATACATACTTGTATCAAAGTTTATATTATTAACTTAAATACTTTCCAAAGACACGTTCTATTGGTTAATATCGGAATCGGGTATTTTATGAGATCTTTTTAATGTTAACGCGGTTGGTAAAATCGTTCCTAGCTGTATACGATATTTTTTTAATGAAACTGCTCATATCTGCGTGAGAGTGGATATGGTTTCTAAAAGATTTTTTCTCATAGTTTATATCTCAACAATTTTTTTTTACAAGATCTGTTTGTTATTCAGTACCTCTACTCTTATTTTTCGAAAATAGGAAAGATAGAAGGATATTAAAAAAAGAAGACTAGTGTGATAAGATAATCATGATCACTTTGTTCCGTTTTTAAAATCGGTTATGTGGATGGGAACTTTAGATATTACAGAAATCCATGCCATTGAACAAAAATCTGTTAATCGATTGTAAAAATGATTTATGACACTGTCTTATCAAGACTTGAACTCGTGAATATGGAAAACAAAGCCAATGCAATTGATCACTTCACCATAGACTCAGCATTAAGGGCTGAAATAGAAAACTACTTATTACAGAATAAAATTTATTTATCGGGGATTTAATATTCTTTTTGTAATTAAAAAGTTAAAATTAAAAACCCATTGGCATTAAACGTAAACGGTGATTTTAAAAGTAAATAATTCTTTGTATAATTCAACTCTTTTTATTTGTAAAGAAGGTTTTGATACAAATTACAAAACAATATATTCTATGATCAAATTTTTATTTGAAACAATATTAATTAAAAGCGATTTTTATTTCATTTGATACATACAATAATGTAGGAGGCAGGGCTTAGTATATTTTCATCAGTTATAAGTATAACTTAAACAACCCAAGAATGGATATGAAAATTTTATTCGTTAGTAAGTATCAACGAGCAGTAGCAAACAAGAGATTTTATAAACTTTAATCGATTAATATGTCAAAAATGGTTAGTAAGATTACGGAATTCATTTTATAAAACTAAAAATATTATATGTACCACGTTTCACATATAACTATTATTTGTGAATGTTCTGTTGTCGAGTTATTGAAATGAGCATATTAACCATGAACTCAAACTAAATTTTAAATTGAAAATTATGATTGCACAGAATTGTATAGAGGAGTGATTTATTTAAATAATACTTAAGACCACTGAGTTTTATAATTTACCTAAAAACATTATTTGATTTATTAATAAATGAAAACTCTTTGGCATGTAATAAAATAACTGTTTTTCCTTTTCCAATTTTCAAAGGTTAATTAAAATTCATAAACGTTGAAAAGGTAAGGAGTATTTTCATGTAATATGTAAAATATACATGTAACAGTTCTATAGGGAAATTATTATTAGATCCATGCTCAAAACAAAAGGTCAAGAATATCAGGTGCTTCAAGCTATATTAATAATTAACTTACCTATAAATTGGTTTATCATTATTGTACCACACTACAAGAATGACAGCATCAGTTTTAGAGCTAAGGCTTATGTCACAGGGAAGGTCTGCTGGTCCTCCGGCTACGCTCGAAACTGTCACACCTCCTGAGATCAACTCTGCAGTCTTGGCTGGTTCCATCTCCGAATCTATAACTGAAAAAAATGTAAAATCAGATGAAAATAAATTTTATAAATGATCTAAATGCTAGTAGGTAAGGTTTTGCATGCGGAAGTGTTAGGATTTCGTCCTTTGACCAGGTATTAAATGACTGGTAGTCTTAAAAAACGTTCTTTATTAATTGAATTGCATTTAATATCTACGAAATGGATGATTCTGCGATTGCCTCATATAAATATTTGTTTTGTTTAGGTGACAGCTATTAGGTTATGGTAGAAAAGCATAGCTTCATATCGTTTAATTACATAACTTGCAAAAGACATTTGTACGTGTGATAAATATTTTACCTAGAAAACAATTTCAGTTATAATTTACATGATAATAGTCAAACCATGTTGTACTCCTTAATTTAATTGAAATACCTGTTTTTTTTATTAAAACTAAAATATTTTAAATATTATTTAGGTATATGTCATTCATTCAACTATTTTAAGCTGGATAAAAAAAGATATAATCGACTTAGTAATTATTTTAAAGGACAAGTGAAAAGGTAGTCAACGAAGAAGCGTTGGGAATGGGTAAACCCTGTATTCGAATGAACATATTAATTGAAAATTTACACATGAATCTCGTGGCCTAGCCGAGGTTTGAGCTCCTGGCAATTTGCCACCTCCTTGCAAGGAAAACCGATAATGGAGATTGAAATTTACACTATAGATTATGTATAATCGACATTCAATGATTAAACTCAACTCTGTATCTCTAAGTAAACACGACTTAATAATGAATATGCTATTAGATAAACTCGATGAGATTTGTTTTGTAAGTCACTCGAGACTAACTCTCAAGGATTGACGTCACAAAAACCTATGTTGGATCTCAAATTTAAATTGAAAACATATCTAAATTTAGCAATCGACCTTACCAAGAATTGATCCCAGAACATAGCGGGTCACATTAATAGTTGTCTGATAATTTGTAAAGTAAACTATTGGATTACTTTCTACTATGATGATTTTTTAGTCTTAACTCAACAAAGTCAACGACGTTAGTTGGTTGGTAGAACAACCATTTTCAAGAGAATTTTGCTCTTGTTAATATGGTCACAATCCAGATAAACTGTATTTTTTAGTTTCCTAGTTTTTGTAATTATATTATCTGCTTTAGTGAAATTGGTTGCACTAAATAATTGCTCAAAAGTTGATCGATTGAAATTCAAAAGTGCATCTCGTCGCCGCATACGAATACCAGATATGTTGCAAAATCTAACTATGTATTTGATTCATCCATGTTGAATATGGCGCACCAACGACAAGAGTTAAAACCTCAATATTCGTTTGATTTTGAGAACACGTCTCACTGAATTTCATCGCGCGACGTTCAGAGTATTGTCACCTTGCAGATACACAAATTCGATATCATGTATAAGGCAAGTGTTACAAATATTTTTTATAATGTGCTTTATACCCCATGCTATCATGATTTGTGATAGTTTTTATTTTATTTTATGTGCTTTTGTTACTCCTACATGATAAATAATGGTTGATTCATATATAAATCACCATAAAAAAAATGCACTGTAGGGTTGAGCACATTTTTTATATTTTTAAAACAGTTTACCGATGCTGATGCCGAGTTGTCAACGATTTTGGGCGTTTGTAATACTCGGTTGCGTCATCGAAAGTTAGGACCCCCGTATGGAAACTTTTGAAAGGATATATTTGATGCTTTTATCCTTTCATTCCATTCCAATCTCATATTCTAGCTGCAAAATGGAGCATAGAAAAAGCGATTATTTAATTACTTTACCACTGTGTTCTTTTCAATACCATCCTTCTATTCTTATCCTATTTGAAAAAAGAGGGTGATCAAATAGGATTTATAAATTTTGCTAGTTTGGTATTTGGTATTTGAATCACCAATATCCATTCAATTAAAGAATCTAATGGTGAAGTTTTTAGAACCAATTTTACGGGATGAAATAATGAAATCAAAGTAATTTCAGGTTGTTTAAATAGATTAAGCCTTTCGAGAAATCTTTGTTTTAGTCTTTAATACTAGATTGGCTCATTCCAGAATAATCGTATACAATTAAAACGTTAATACATATTTATTATTCATTGAATTAGAAACTTACGCTAAGTCAACTTGAGTAAAAAAATAACAAATAATTATACAAAGTAATGTATAATATAATATGTGTTTACTTATTTTTGGGTTGTGGGTTACTTGATACATGTCAGGTATTGTTAATGTGACCAGACGTCCTGTTTTCACCGGGACAGTCCAGGTTTCAGGCGACGTGTCCTCAAACACAGCTTCGGGACGTCAAAACTACCCGTTTTCTTAAAGAGAAAAACTCGCAGTAACATTTTTTTAAAAAAGCTCGAAAAATCAAAATTTTGGCGGAATTTAGACAAGACGATGAAATCGTGGGCGTACGTGAAAATACAAGATATATATAGAAAATAAACTTATTAAAAAAACTACTCGAGATTCACTCCTCAACGGAATAATACTCCATCGGTTGTCAGATGTGAAAAGTGCTAGGTATATTGAGCACCATTTAAAATCTAGAAAACATAATGATTCTGACGTTGCCACTGCTACACTTCGGCTACCAATTGTTTCAACGGAAAGTAGTTGGGTGGAATTGTTCAAACACTTTCTCGCCAATAATTTGAATCACAAAATTTCCGTAAATTTTTTGAATATATTTTATATCTACCCGGCACTAATGCACCATTAGAAAGGGTCTTCTATCTTGTGAATAAGTTGTGGGTAAGTAAAAAACACTGTTGAAAATAGATTAATTAATTTTCATGTATTTATTCCTGAATGTACTTTTCATTAATATTTACTATGAAAAAATATGTGAAAACTCATCTGTTTTGTGCACCGACACAAACATACCGATAATCTTTAAATAAATAAAATAAGTAACCTAATACGATATGAAAAAAACATTACTATTTCGTCAATTGTATTGTATGAAAGTGTGAGGCGCCTATAACGGTGCCTTAAAGTAACATCTTTTTTTAGGTGTCCCGGTTTAGGAAAAAAATAAATGGTCACATTAGCTATTGTTTAAAGATAAGCATAATATTATATATTATGTCAATACTTTAAATTTCACGCACATATTAAGTTATAATTTTGAGTGTTTTTATTAACATGGTATATTAGTAAAAGAAAGTAGATTTAAATAAATACAATGCATAACATGTCGTTATTTATCCAGCAATAAGGGGTTTTTTAAACGTAATAAATGATTATAAGAATACCGGTTTGTAATAATAAGAAATTGTTAAAAATAATTCTGGTTTATTCAAAATTAAGAAAATCTACCAATTTTTAAAATCAATTTAAAGAAAGTATTGTTATCTATTATAATATTTCTTTCTCCGCTTTACGAATGAATAATTATTTAAGTGGTGGCGAATTTACTGAACATATTTTTATGACGGCGTATAAAAGTAAACAGAAATAATAACGCTTTGTTTTCCTGAAAACGAAGACTTAAAATGAGAGCTTTGTGTGTAGAGTGTGAGGTAGTGCCGTTACCGCTTTATATTGTAAACTCGCTCAATCCCTAAATTACTAAGTCAAAAAAGTCCAAAAATAATTTCCGCCTCTACAAAAGTACTTACCTACTGTTTATTACATTTTTTTAAAAAAATAAATACTTCTGAAGATTTATTAAATAATACAATTTATCAATGTGAGGCAAAATTAAATTAAATTTCTTTAAGTAAATATATCTATTTTGAGATTTCAAAAGAAAAGCGGCCATAAAGCTTTTTTGGTCGTATGGATTATGAATGGCTTCTTAGACTAAAATTTTGTACAACAAAGTGTATGAGAAAAATCAAGAGATATTTCTTTAAGTAATCTATATGATAGGATTTCAATACCGACCCGGTCATTTGATATCTTGATTTTTCGAAAATGTTTCTGGGATCATTTATTACGACATAACGCTTTCAACTTACAACGTAGACACGAAAAAAACATAAAAACTAAATAATACATAGTTTAAAATCTATTAAAATTGTTTTTTTTTTTACGTGAATACGTTTTTAAAATTGCTTCTATAGGGAGACAATTCAAAAAAACGAATGATTAGAAAATCGGGGGATACAGTTTGGTGTTGCAGCTTCATATCTATCATTGCTATCCAAAATTTAATTGCACCACTGAAAAGCTAAGGAATCAAAAAAATTATTAGATTATGTAAAGACTGTGATACGTCGCGCGAGGCGGAGGGGAAAGCGCCGCCATTTTGAGGTCATTTTGCTGCGTATCGAGATTTCTATTTTGTATAACTTTTGACTCGGAGAAGTAACGATGTTTGTTCAAGTTTCAATCGTTAGCTCTTGACAAAATCTATCGATTATAGATAAAACATTAGTTTAAAATTGTGACTGTGACTATAATTAGGTGTTAAAATTTAACAAAATATATCAACAATATATAATGTCGAGCTATACGCGTCAAAAAGCCAAATCGAAATACAGATATCGTATACGGTTGTAAAGGGCTTCTCAAGAGCAATCGAATAGAACCATTAAAACACCATATGACCGAGTCAAGCAGCGCCGGCAACGTAAAAATAGGGCGTAATATCACCTATTATTGTTTAAAAAAAACATTGTTGCTAGATTTTAAGTATTTCATTGTAATACGAGTCTTTTATAATATTTGTTAAATCATTATTTGTGTATTAATTAAGGACTTTGTGCCACATTGGGATTTATTATTCAAGTTTTAGTGTAGAAAATGTACCTACTTACTACATAAAACGAAAAATCTAGTATTCATAATTGTATTAATAAAAATGTGAATGTAAAGTTGCATAATAAATACTTCACAAGATACCAAGAATTAAAATTGTTTGCTATTTATTATCAAATGTTTATGTTGTAATGATAAAAATTACTTTGGTTTAACATTCTGTATTCATAACTAGCACATGAATTATTGTCTCAAATGCTGACATCAGTATAAAAAAATATCTATTAATCGAATGTAATTTAATATCTTAAACATTGCTACATTTACTAATAAAGATTTTTTATTAATTACATCAAATTGTGCCAAACATTTTCACCTACATAATGAAAGCTCAATTTTTATGTTGGGATTAAAAAATGTAAGAAATAAATAAACAAGAAAATATAGACCAATAATAGTCATCTGAATGAACTTTCTATAAAGTTTATAATATATAACAGTTATTTAGCCATGGACTTTTGTCTTGATATACATTTTTTAATCACTTTTATGTAACATTCAAATAAAAAGGTCTTTTCCGCTGATGTTTCAATTTTTGAATAAGTGATAAAATAAATAAAAAAATAAAATACGTTTACACAATTAATGCTGATACTGTGTTATAGATCTACTTAAACTATAACATTGATAGTGCTTTTACAATACTGGGTCGAAACATACAGGGTTATTAATTGACTCATTATGCCTCACAAACTCAGTTATTTTATGGGCGTTTTTATGGGAGTGTATAAATTTATGGCGTTCTGTAAAGTTTTTTTGAAAACGGTATTGCGTAATGTTTTAATTTTCTTATAACCTAAATGCATGTACAAAGTATAATAATTTAAAATTTTCGTTAGAAGTTCATAGGTTTTTGAAAAGCATACGAAGTTCTGTTATTCAAATATTTTCCATTAATATAATATGTTAATCGTACAATAAAATGTTTGACACAATAAAAAATAAATATCGTTGAAGAGTGTGTATTAACGTTATTATTTAAATTATGAAATTTATATTGGAACTACAATTGGAAAGCTGTCGAATAATTCATTAATCATGAGAATTTATGACAGGAAAATATGTATCTAGCATAGCTGAATTGTGTTGTGCTGTGATGAAGATATGCTATAGAAACTACATTTGTAAATTGTAGTTTTAATAAATATGTAGCAATATATTACTAAATAAAATAAATCACTTTATTTCATGATAATAAGTCAATATAACGCAATCCAAAATATAAATTAAATGATTTAACTTGTGCTCGTCTCAGCTATTGGTACATTTTAATCATAATCAAAGAAAAAAAACTTGAATGAAACCTAAATAAAAGTGTAATCATATGTATCTGACAACACTATAAATACAATAATTTCATTGAGCTCATAGATAAGATGTTTCTTTATGATTTTTTTTTCTTAAATTGAACTAAAGAATAATATAATCTCTTTTTTATCTAAATATATTCGATATACATTGAAATTAAATGTTTTTGAAGGGACCGACAAAAAATACAAATACAGGGATAACATAAACTGAGGGTATAAATTTTTCATATTCCTGTACTTATTATTGTAAATATACTGTTTCGATTTAATACATTTATTTGAATTTTTGGTCGCGTATTTCATCAATATCAGTAAAAAAGATAGGTCTTCAATTTACTTTAGAATGTAGTAATTTTAATAGAATTTTAAAAATTCCAAGCACTAATTGCGGAAAATTAAAACGTTAAAGCGGATATTAAATGTGAATTTCGGGTACGTTAAATCATGGTTTCACTGTATCTATTTTCTGTATTCATGTGATATGGCGTATGTTTAACATAACGTGTGGGTGTTAAATGACGAAGATTTTCCTACGAAAATTTTCCAGGAATGGCCGGTGTAAATCATGAATTATGTGTAAATTTTTTCGCTTTGAAATTTTCCTGCACGAGATAGGTGCGCTGCGCTTACAGTGAACGTAATAAAACCGTTTCCCAGCTTACGTCGAAAAAAGCACACTTCAATGACTTAATAACGACGTATTTTAAATATGAATTTTGTTTATTAACAAAACCATAATCGTTTTTTTTTATTCAATGTAAGTTTCAGTATTTTGTATGAAAAATAACAACACAAAGTGAAAAATACACATAAAGAATCCAAACTCATCTAAAAAAAATAAACATTTTGTTTGATTCATAACTGTTGTTCTGTTTGACGCAAATACGACAGCCGGAATATTGATAAATCTGTTACTTTAATATTAAGGCCGTTTTATCACAATTTTTTTATCCATGTCCGCTCTCAATGTGGAGCATATGGACTACTAATGGAGGTGTCTCAGTATAAGTTTTTCTACAAGTACTGTTTGTTACTCAGTCGTTCAAATTTTCTTTTTCAAAGAAAGAAGTAGGGATAGAGGATAAAGCCAACTAATCGCTCTCGCTACGACCAGTTACAAAAGGATTGGAAAGGGTGGAAGGAAATTTTCAGACATCACAAACATCCATGCTTTTGAACAGATATCGGTAAATAAATCGTAAAATCGCTGTTCGTACTGGGACTTAAGCCCATGAGATCCGGCTCGAAAGCCCACAGCGCTAACCGCTTTGCCGCTAGACCAGTAGTGTAGATAGCTCATAGGAGAGTCCTGCAATGCATGTGGGCCCAATTTTTTAGATACGCAATATAAAAAAAACAGCTCGTTTTATGTACATAATATATATGAAGTATTATTTTGCGCTGCACAAACGTGCTATTATGATACAAACTTTAAATATAAATCATCATTGGCCCACTACCATATACAACGAAACCAGCGGAGTAGGTACCACATAGCATAGTCATGAACTGCATGAGAGTCCAGTGATATTTTTAATTTCTAACTTTCAAAAAACAGCATTTCGTGACGTTTACACGAGGGCCCCAAATTTCTAATTACCCCACTGGCTTAGACTTCAAAAAAATATATAAAATATATTAATATTTGCTTTGAACCAGTGAACAAAAAATACATAATAAAGATTTATGTTTAAAAATATGAAGCATAAGGCAAATAATATCTGGATAAAAAAAAATATGTAGGGCGAGTATTTGAAATTACAAAATAAAAAAATAGTTTAAAAGTTTTCAGATTCTTTTAAGTGGAGTTTTATTCTAAAAGACATTATAATGACAATGATTATAATACACAAAACATTTTTAAATACAGAGCTTATCATCAAAAACCGCGATGAATAATAAAGACGCCTCCTAAAAACTTAAGTCGGTTAAATATTAAAACTTCGTGCAATATATTACGATAGTTTTTTTTGTTAAAGTTAAACACAGTTTATTATAATTATTTGTTACACAATTTTAAAATAAAATCATTATACGTTATATTCAAACTTTCAATGAAATTGATCTTCATTATTGTTGGGTTAATTTTTTAAAATATATTAACCTGAAACTATTTCGATAACACGCAATCATGTAAGAACAATGGGTATAGAAATTTATGGTTTCTTATAAGAAATATTGTATTATATTCACTTAAAAAATGTTTTTTATTACTCTTAGTGATTTTATACATTAAATTTACGAAAATCCGTTTAATCATACTAGGGACAAAATAACTTAGCCTTGCTTTTGACTCGTCACACAAATTGTCAGTCATTATATATCCATTTAACTGAAAGTTTCTAAAAAATAAAAAGTAGCATTTATCGATTGTCATAAGTCACATTAGTATTATATAACTATTATGGGTTAGTTCTTTGTTGTTGTATATTATGGTTTTGTATTTTTTTTAGAAATTATATTACAATTATTGATCAATGAAAAGCTATTTATAAAACGTCCACTCGTCATGAAACAATGTCTGTCAACTTAACAATTGAACTCTGAATTATCCATCGAAATAAAGGACAATAAAATTGGTGATTAACTGCCCAAAAACATGTATGGCTGTGAAAGTATTTGTATTTTTATATACATATTTTATTACCATTTTCCATAAGTTCTTTTGCGTGGTTTGTTTATCATAAATGTTATGTATCCGGTAACTACGGAGCACGCAAAAATGAAAAAAACGTTTGCCATAATTACAATAATTTACTGCCACGTTGTGATAAATTATTTAAATAGTCGTGGAGTAAAAAAATATAACGTGAAAAAACGGTCACAATAATACTGAATAGATTTTTATTTCAATTAAAAGTGATGTAGTTAACATTGTATCGGTTTCTTTAACCTGAATCTGTCACCAGAAATTTCTTCAAATTGTTGAATGGTTGGCTAGCTGGTTGCTTAAAAAATAAACTAACTTAACTAATAAGATATATGTAGGATATAAGTACGTTGGACATATATTGCTTTCCATCGTAACCGGCTAGTATATAATAGACCAAATTGTTAATGCGCCAATATATTTTAGGGTGCTCCTCACAATAGATGATATAACATACTCAAAGGATACTCAAGGTTTGTTGAATATAGTGTTTATTGCAAAAAACTCCAGCAATTATATTCGTCTTATTAGAAACGAGTAGTGATCAACGCGTATAAGCTCTCTCATTATTTAAAACATATTATTTTATTATTACTAAACAAAATAATACACAACTTAAATGATTTTGAAAGCAAAAGACATCACAAATTAGTGAAGTTATTACAGGTAAACAGATAAGATAAGAATTCATAATATTTTACACGAGTTTATTTAATAAATTTTCATGTTTAATTTTTCCGGCTATTTTTAACATCAATCAAAATCAAACAGAATTGAATTAAGTCCTGTGTAAGAAAATAATAAATGTGACCTGTTGATTAAATAAAATCAACCTTTAGTAATTCATAGTAAATGTGATAAAATTTTGCAATTCTTTTGAATGTAACAGGTTAAAATGTGATACATTTTAGAGAACTATCTCGAAAAAAATCTTTAATAAAGCAGGCGTACATTTAAATGATGTTAAGTATGTAAAAGTCTCAATCGAAAATTTTAGTGCTTCTATTGACTTTTAATGTGCAAGATTTTCATTGAAGTGTTTTTTATACATTTTCCATTACATGATTTACTTAAAGTCAGTTTAAAAATGCTCACCCTTATTGTATAATAATTTAGTGTTGCTTTGTTAGGGCACATAATAAATTTAATCGTAATAAATCAAATGGAAAAAAAATCGATTAGGGTTTATTAAATTTGCGATTCGTGTGTGGACGCAGGCAGGTATGTATTGTTCGTAATTAAGAAATCTGAAATATAGTTAGATATTTTTAGAAAAGTCGATAATAGTTTGGAAACTACATGCTAGGGTACTATTAAGATTTGGCTTAATCGATTTGAGATTGCTAAGAAACTGTTCGAGAACAAATTTGTATAATATTATAATCAAAATTTTCGAATAATAAAGCTGAAAGCTATTCTTGGACGGGTATCCACATCAAAGTGGATATAACTCCAACGGTCTATATTATTTGAAGTATGATGGTACAGACAAGGTATAGTTTAATCATTCTGTAAGCAGCTTCCTATTTTAGGATAGATATAACTTTATTTGTATAGTATTAGTTCAATAGGGAAATAGCTCTGCTCAGAAAATATATTCAAAGGGTAAAATAACAAATACAATAACGGAATAAACTTCCTTTCCATAAATTTCATACATTCAAATAAAATATTATTTTGAATAGTTATAAAAATGATGTTTTTTAACCATGTCCTCCACTTTCAAAACGGATGTGGATTAATTGTGTTTTTTTAAGTTGACCGATTTTTAATCGAAAAATAAGTTAATTAGACGCACTGTTAATTTCCTCAAAATTGTAAAGGACTCTTTGAGATTTGCGCTCAGTTCAATTTGGACATTTGTATGGTACTTACCTTTTTATCCGAGTGTTAACATTTAATTTTATGTAAGTTGAAATAATATATTATAACATTAAAAAAAATGAAAACAACAATAGCTGATTAATTCTGAATAAGTTAATGCGAACATTGTTTTTAATTAAATGAGACCTTTTGTTTTATTATTCTCAGCTAAGAAAAAACAGCTTACGGAAAAACAAATATTCTGATCAATATAAAAAATGAAAAGAAAAGAAAATCTGATTTCTTTTATTGTTCTGTATCAAAATCGTTTTATGAATCAAAACAACCATTCAAATGATATAAACACCTTTGATCCTTAATTATTGGCAGAAATTACAAAGGTAAGATTATCTGTGATGTTTGAATTATAACTGTTTTCTAGACTATTGTCAAATATTTAAAAACACTTTGCGATCGAAATCAGAAGAAATAATTCTAAAGCTTATTTTTTTTGCATATTAACTAACTAAATATATTAACTAAACGTAAATTAAATCTGAAATAATTTAAAAAAAAAAATTTGAATTTTATGAAATAGAATATTATTTGACAGTTTGCTGTATTTTGCATCATTCAAATTCCATTAAAAGAACGACGGTTAAGGTAAATATCAGTGACATACAATACCGAAACTTATTATCACTAAATTATTATAGTGTTTGCATTCCAAATTATATTTATATACTAGTTGGTGTATAATATATCGATGAATAAATTGAGAATTCAAACTCTGTATTCTAATTATATCAAAATAAAAAAGAAATACTATTTTTTTACTAGGGCTTATACTATAACCGACAAAATCGGTTTTTTTATTCTTTAATATCTTGAAACTTGGCTAAAACCGGTTTCAAAGTTTCACAAAAAAGGGATAAATCAATTTGAGGAACAACAATTTTTTTTTGAAATACTTATAGGTATTTATAATATTTTTAATGCATTCTTTGATGCATAGGTACTATTAAACATTGTATTTCATATCGTTTTATTTGATACCGATGCGGCTTCAAGTCTAAAATATTAACGTTTTTCATGAAAAAGTAAAAACATTTATTATTATTTCTAATAATTTAAGCCGGAATACAAGTTTTGTATACCGAAAAGTCCTAATTTATATCTAAAAGTGTATTTTTTTAATACTTTAAATTGTTTTTATTCAGTCACTTATCAACTCTATCTTTTTGACGATGAAAAAATGTAAGAAGTGAGATTGCAGATTTTATCACAGTTCGTAACTCAAGATAATTTGATTCTTGTCAATAGACGGTGAATCTTTTTTTGTAGATGTGTGTATTCGTAAATTAATTGAAAAGATATTAACGAATATTTTATTAATTGAGCACTCGTACGGAATCGGCGATTGTCGATTATTCATTTTGCTGTAATTATATAAATTGATATTACTTTTCCTAGTAAATATATGAAAATTACAATGCTAAGCTCCAGAGACATAGTTAAAGTGGAATAAATGACTTTGATGAGTGAAATCAGGCAAACATAAAGTGTAGCTGCTTAAGCCGTTAATCCTTATATCTAAGCTGTCTGAATCTATCTTAGCTAAGCCCTAATCCGCAAGCATTCATTAAAGAAATAAGAAAAACATAATGTTTAATTGTAGCTTTAGAAATTCTCTCGAATTATGTTTTTTTACTTTTACAAAAAATACAAATAACATGTCTACTTTAGATGTAGAAAATATCTTAGCTTAACAAAGAAAATTGGAAGAAATAATATTAGATAAATATATGAAAAACGTAATCATATTTGATCAAGTTTGTGAAACACGTAATCATAAACTGTATAAAGTACCCACAACCCTAGTAATCAAAGTTTTAAAATAAAAGAGAATGTAATAATAGTGTCTCGAGTTGCAAACAATAAGCGCAGAGCTTTACAAATATGTTTACCATGATTGGCATGAAATTTGTATTTTTTTTCTTACATAAATAATGCACGAATATTTTGGGTAAGCTTTTTCTTATAACTGCTTATTAACTACTAACAGTTCTCTTAATCTTCGTTTTTTTTTTAAATAACAACGTCTTGTATGTAAGGATAAAGTTCGATCCATTTCTAGCTTTTTGTTGGAAATATCTACTGTAATAATAGTATTACTAAATAAACAGATATTGAAAATGTCTAATCTTCATTATTTTGGTTTAATACTTGGTATTTTATACATCTCTCTACGTATCAAAATCACTGTCGAAAATTTAAGACACAAAAAGATGAAAAAAGAGATGAATCGACATATAACGGTAATCTGAAGTTAAACCTTATTAAAAACCGCCCCTTGTTTGCCGCAGGATCGAGGAAGATTAAATATAAATATACAACCCTCCGTTATGAAAAAAGTCTTGAAGTCATTATACCTGGCGATGTCGTCGCCGTGGTTCTTCGAAGCTAAATATTGTTTTTGATTCTATGTTTTATAAAAATCTCAGGGTTGATATTGGTATGAAAAATCTCAATTTAGTGAATAAATAGAAACAGGGGAATGATATGTCACGCGGAAGATATTATTTGGTTAGTATGTATTTTTTTTTAATGTAAATTAAATTACAAATCATGCATTTTTTTAAAAAAAAGTCAAACAATTGAAAAAATTATTTAACCCTTATGCGTTATTATTAATTTAAGTGCATTTACTATTATTAATTTAAGTGAGAAGTGATTGTTATACAGCAGCATTAAAATAGGCATGGAGGTTTATACATCTAGTCTAATTGTTAGAATAATCTATGTGAGTTATTATTACCTTTTAAAAATTTGCACTATTGATTGGTAAACATTATATTATTACCGTTGTTTTTGAATAGGCGTTATAAATCAAAAAGCCTATCTACATAAATATATATTGTATGTCATTTTGCCAAACCATCCATTGAATATACTGTTAATTATTTCGTATCATTGTGTACGTCGGTTTATGAAATAATTATCTTTGATATGTGCCCATTAGAGGTGAAGCGAGCCAAGTGGTATTTTAGAAAAAAAAATACATGCGTTGTAATATTCTACACGTCTTAAAGTATCGTAAAAGTGAAATAATCTTAGTTAATATAATATATATTTCCGTAAAATAAAAATATACTGTTTTATTAATTGGTTCACTCTACCTCTCGAGGGACCATATATGATATATAATAGATAATTAATTCATTTTGAATAGATTAAATTATGCATTTTTTTCATGTTTTAAACAATTTTACTCAGAAGTATTTAATTATACTAACATACAATTTGAATTGTCGAATTAACGCTTCACTCAACAAAGATGACAGTAAAGAAAGAATAAAATAAGTTAACAATTAAAATATAATTATTGAACACAAAATTTGTTATTACCTGATTGGGCGGCGATCACACCCCATAACATCGGCAGAAACATCAGACATCGTAGAAGGCCATTATATGGCACCCCCTTCCGCAACTTAAAAGCTACAACTCCACATTGGAATCTCATTATGATCAAAATGAAATGGGCATATTATTTTTTAAAAATTCGTTCATCGGAAACTCGTATCAAATAACTGGGCGCACAAATAACGGCAGCACTTTTCACATAGCACAATGATTTTTCAGTATTGTATATTTTAGATTTAATTATTTTATTATATTCACTGTTTTTTTTATCTTGAATCACGATATGATTTTTGTCACTAATATTATTTTTCTAGATATGCAATTTTCATTGGGAAATTCTTTTTATTTTTTTCATTCTGCGAAGTTGGATAACGACGAAATTTTCTGGAAAAAAAGAAATATTTACATTAATTATTGTTATCCGTAAACGTAACTAGTCATCTTTTTAAACTGATATACTAAAAAATGCATTTAAAATTTTTCTAAAAGTAAATTGTTGTCTTCTTCAAAATATTATGACAATTTTTAGTTTTAATAATTGATAATAAATTTGTATTACAGGATAAGTTAAATGTTCATTTTCACAAATACTCCACTATTTAGAAAGATAACACATTTTACTGACATATTGAGGCCAGTTTTGTGTTTATAGTGTAATTTATAGCTTGAATAATTCATACTTTAAAAAGATCGAGAAAGTTTTGTAGTGTAAAATATTAAAAAGATCACGATTGAATAATGTAACTTTTTTCATATTGCTCAGGTTGTCTTAATAAAGCAGAAAAATAATCTGTAGGTTGTAACCTATAATAAATCAAGAATTCGTCAATAATAAAGCTTATACAAGTTTTTGAAACACGATGCAAATGGATAGGTCAGACTATGAAAGCATTTTGGTTCAAATATCTATGACGTCATTTTTACCCAATAGGTCAAAAAGACACTCAATCAATTTTTTTTTCAATAAGTATTTTAAATTATTGCTTTTAAAGCCAAATTGATAAAATTTATCACCTTTAGAGTGTCCCCTGTCAATACTTGGTGGAAAATCATAATATTAAGAAAAACACAATATTCCTTTGTACTTATTTCCACTTTTATTTATCAAGATCAGGATCGGTTTCACTCATGGCGAGCATATAAGCAACTGACAAGAAATACAATTTAACACTGCTATTTATACAAAATAAATTGGTATAAAAAGTTATAATAAACAATTGAGTATCCTGAGCAAATTATGTCCTGTAAATAAAAGTGGATAATTTATGTATACTCAGATTTAAAGAGTACTCTCCCTGTCAATAATTAGTGGAAAGGCATTTTATTAAAAAAAACTTTTTTTCCGATCTATTTTCTTTATAATTATCGGGGCCGACTTCGTTCATCGTAAGTATTGTCAACGGTTGTTTTTTAATTTCAATTTTATACAAAAGCAATAATTTTTTTTGTACGTGTCTGAATGAAATTTGATAAATAACTAATATTTAGTATGATTTTTGGTAGTAATATCTATTCTAACTAAAAAAACGTTTTTTAAGAATATTATTTTTGTAAAACCAAAGATAGTGTCAGACCATTATTTTTCTTAATTAATAAAAAAATGTTTTCATGATATTATTTGCAAATTTAATTTTTGATAAACTAAAAGTTAACGGAAGATTTAAACTTTATAATGTTGAATAAAGATATACATATATATTGTGGGAAACTTTTATTAAAGTTATAAGCTTTAGATAAATTTCGAACTAAGTAAATGAATATAAATTATCCTAAAAGTTCTGACTTATCATTAAAATGAAAGTATCTCTTTGATAAAAATGAGAATTTCATTAAATCATCAAAATGGTTTTGCAAATAATTTAAAATTTGTCAAAACAAACTCAGAAAGAAGCTCCTAGAGATACGATAAGCCATTTGCGTGGGCATGTAATAAAAATTAAAACTAAGTATATATGCCCGCTTAAAATTTTACTGAAAGAGATATTTGAACAGTTTGAAATATCACTGATGTTAATCAAATTCAAGTTAAGCGGGGAAATGAAAGGTTTTTCAAAGAGTATTTTTCGTGAACGTGGGTTTTAATATCACGTTACAAAGGCGAAAGTTCATCAGAATTTAGATTGAAGTATTGTATCACAAAGCTTTCGAGATAAACAAGTAGTTACAGGTAAGATTAAGCTTTCAGTGTTTATAGTTGACACGACTTGTTGTACACATTATAACATCACATAGTTTCAGGTTATATTGACGACATAAAAGGAATTGAAGTCAGGATCTGCGTGCTCGAGGCGCGTTAACCTTATTATTCAGTTGTTGCGGTAAAAATCGAAGACCACGCCTACCGTTGCCGCAGTAAACAAACACATGCGATTTTAATTATTACGTGTGAAAACTGGCTCCATTGCTCAGTTGTTAAAAAACCTGACGTTGATGTAAGGTAAGGCGCACAACGAGGCCTGATACAAATATCGGATAAATTTGTTCCGTTATTTTTCAGACTGTCATTCAAGAAGGTATTGTTTAGAGCTCTAGGGAGGGAAGCGGTGTTTTATATTAACGCAAAACATTTTTCTTTAACAAGGTTTCTTTAAAAAGAATTTGAATTTTATCTTTTTTTTTTAATTTGCCATGAGAAATTTTGTATACATAAATCAATTTAAATTTACAAAAATATCGAATTTTACAAATAAATAAGTTATACTGAAAATGAGTTATCAAAGCTCAACACAATATTTAAACTCAACACAAAGCTCAACACTAAGCTTTTATATTATCATATATTATATTCTCAAAAAGTCTTCTTCATAATTACTAAGCAGACACATTTTATAAATAAAAATACAAAATTCCGCAATATGTTCTTTACAATAAAAGTAAAGTACGTGCCTCGGGCTTCCTATGTTTATGTTTATATTCGCACTATTATCATATCATACAAATTAACGATAATTGAAAAAAATACAAAATTATTACTTGGTTTACGTTACCGTTATAGTAGTTAACTATATTTATTATTTTATGGTAGTATTATTGATAAATGTACTAATTTTAATAAAAAAATAAAACTAGAAATGTTATTATTCTGAAAATATGTGACAAAAATACGACGCTTAAAATGGTTGGGTTAGCAAAATTTCTTTTTACCAAAACAGACACATGTCTTTAAAGCAAAACTTTGTAACCTTTCTAATTTTGCGCAAACCCAAAAGTCCTTTATTTGGTTCAATTGAACCAACTCTTCCTAAAATTATTTTTCCTTTCTACCGTTGAAACTTTTTGCAAACTAGCTGAACCATGCCAGACTTTATTTTTTTCATCTACGAGTCAAATAAAACTTTACCGACGTACAAAAAAATCAACAGATTCTATTTTGATAGAGATTCTTTTCATAAAACCGATATCCGTCATATTCTCACTTTGATTTCTGATTGTAGTTCAAGAAATATACAGCGATTGAACATTTTTTATTTATTCGTATATAAAAGCCCGAGTGATAATTCGTATGGAAATGTGGAATAAAAAATCTCCAAATATAATACTAAAAAAGGTACAAAAGCTACAATTTATACGAACACAATGCAGTAAAATATATGTGGCAAAGATATAAAATACCAGGCCCACCCCAAGGTGATAAAATTCGTATCAATGCCCCTCGAGAGGAAGCGAAAATTTTACAAATGATACGTAAAAATGGATTGCACGGGAAAATCATACTCAAAATAAAAACATCTGCATCATAATTTAAAGTGTAGTGTACGCGATACGTTTCCATTTAGTATACGAATATTTTTCACGGCGGAAATTGATTGTATGATATTTTTTTTATATTTACGTTAACCGTTGTGTTAATAAAACGTTACCAAAAGAGTTTGAAACGAATTTCATTTTGTAAGTCTGCTTTTTTTATATTTTATAATATGTATAAGTTTATTTTCATTTACACGATATGTGTTTCCTGTGTATGTGCCTAAAATCGATTTGACCTTGTTAATAAGAATTGCTTGTCGGCAATATTCTGAAAAGACCGGAAATGAATGAAATGATGAAAGAGAAAGATATAAAAGTGTTATTTTCAATCGATTTTTGTACAGTGAAGCCCCGATCTACCGTTGCATTCTTAGTTTTCTGGCAAAAATCGTTTATGTTTTGTAGTGCCGGCCTGGTACCCGTAAGAACAATGTAAAATAACCCCGCAATTATTGTTCCCCAATTTACCGATTTCCTCAATCTATCGTCTAAATGTTACCGTCCCGTCACAAATATTATTCCGATTGAACGTTTTTGTTGAATATTTTTCGTTTCGTTCATAAATAATCTTTTCTGGAATCTCGTTTTAAGAAATTTTCAAACTCATAACTAAAATTAAGAAAACTAGGCTGAAAAAATTCAAATAATTCAAATCAGTAGAAAAAATAGTTGAAGTGTATCTTAGTATAAAATATATGTAGATCTATAACAAAAAAGTGAAAGACATATAAAACTAAATTAAACATTTTTTTGGTATTATTAAAAGACTTCCCGCATTTTTCATTCTTATACTACAATTTCTTGAAAAACGTAGAATCGAAGTTTCACTGTACTTGTGCTCAAAGAAATGGATACCAATAACGGTTGCGTACCCACACCAGCGTTAATAAAAGAAATCTGTATGACAAACGAGTACCTAACTAGTCAATAGACAAACCCAAAGCATTCTAAAAAAAGTAAACAGAATTAAATTAAATAAAATGGGCCCACAACATCTAAATAATATATATATATATATATATATATATATATATATATATATATATGTAACATTAGATGAAAGGGAGATTGAAACTCGTCTCCACAGTTCCCCGTATAAAGATAAAATGACACTGATGATGATGAATCTAACTAGTATTTCTTTACTAGTCTCATCGGCTTACCCTTCATTACTCCGAAAAAAAGACAGCAAGTGACTAAGTAACAGTTCTCTTCTTATATTTTCCGTTGAGATGTTTTACACGGAGTACACGTGCACTACACTGGTGGAGTGAAAAAAGTTACGATGAATAATATTTCTATAAAATGCCCTAATACTTCGGTAGTTAAGGTTTATATTTTATTAAATAAACCGTGTCTGCTAAATATTTACGACTTCAGTAATGTTATGTGGGGTAAAACTTAATTAAACTTTTTGTTATAAAATATAACTTACAATTATTTTAAAGTAGAATCTAAGAATCAACTTGATATGAAAGAAACCATAAAAAATCATCCATTGAATATCAAAACCTCATTTAGAATATTAAGGAAAGTAATATTGGAAATTTGATTAAACTTGCTAATAAAGGTTCCGTACATTGATTACGTTGAGAAATTTCATTGTTGCATCGTTCTGACTCAGATTGTTGGCTAATTTAATTTGAGGCTTCTAAATTATATAATTCTTTTTTTTTGTCCCATATCTGCTCCCTATACGGAACAAATTTTCAACACAGTTTCTCACATGGCATCCATTTCTCATCCCAGCATCCTGTAGCTCTACTGAGTACATCATATGGATCGGCGATACTCAACCTGTGGCCAATTGAAATTTATGCTGCTGTTCACGTAATCTAGCAAAAGCCGGCATGCAGCCCAAATGAAAAAAAGTTGAGTATCGCTGCTATGAATAGCCATTGATGGCTTTCCACGACGTCGAGCTCCATCTGGTTGGTTGAAGAGACTGGCGAGGTTCAAACTCTCTTATGCATTCGTAGCACATGTCCAAGACAAGTCTACTGTCGCTTTTTTTTATTATGGACGTAATAAGGAGCTAGTTAGTCTGTTTTCTTATCTTCGTGTTTCTGGCAAAGT
Organism: Himalopsyche tibetana; assembly: GCA_030503985.1. NCBI lineage: Eukaryota > Metazoa > Arthropoda > Insecta > Trichoptera > Rhyacophilidae > Himalopsyche > Himalopsyche tibetana. Next base: position 21,436,690 of record JAPJYX010000005.1, read on the forward strand.
CTTACCACCGCACCCCTATTATTCACTGTAGGCATGTGTTTTCAAAGCATAGTATACGGTTACTTTATGCTTTCGTAAGGTGCAATGACTCACAATTTCACGCAGAGCAGCATTTTCAAGATGCATGCGTTGGACAGAAGACACTTGATTCTGACAGAGACCCAGACTGACTTGAGTCCCAGGATTTCTCCAGCTATCCCTTATTTGATAGCGAGTTCTTTACACGGATTACCATCTCTCGTGATGTGTACCTACAAGTATCTGAATCTCTAAATTTTTATCTTTGCACTCTGGGTCTAGACAGGCATTGTTGCAGAGCACATTGGTTTTAGCCGCATTGACTTTAAGACCAACGAGAAACCTGTTGTTCTACAACCAATCCATTACCTCTTAAATACTCTAGATAGATTTGCCAAATATGACAGTGTCACATGCAAAATAAGTGAACTCGGAATGACGTCAAAGATTATAATGAAAAGAAGCGAAGCTAAGATGCAAACCTTTTTAACCCCGATTGAGACCTCGCTTGAGACCCCAAAACATTCAATTGTTATATCACAGATTCTCATGCGAAATTCACTACCCTCGTGCAGACATTTAATAATGGCAACAGTCTTGGTTGGGATTCTATATAATTGTAATATTTTCCATAGAGAAGATCGGTGTGGATTATCAAAGGCCTTCTCATAGTCAAAAGCAACCCACCAGCGAGCTGTTAACTTCGTTACTTTGCTTAAGAATTTTCTAAGATTGTGTATTTGGTCCACGCAGGATCGGTCACGTAGAAAACCGGCCTGATTTTTCCTGAGGATACTCATACATAATTGGAATCCTTATGCTTGCCAAGACTGTGCCAGGAACTTGACAGGAACACTGAGTATTGTTATACCACGGTGGTTATTCTAAAATAAATTAAATAGTTATACGGTGTCATTGAATAATTTAATGCAGCAACGTATTATAGACTACAAATTTTTAAGTACCCTAGTTACGGTATTTTGTGTTATGACGGCAATTAAACCTGGCATGAAATAATTATCCCACGTAAACGGATTAAATGTGAACGCCGTGCCATAGAAGCAGTGTTTCTTACAATTATTGTTCTTTATTGTACTTGATAATGAAACCACTTTGTTTACTTATAATAGGAGACGATTCATCTAATCTTCTCAAAACAGATTACGACGTATTAAAAGCATTGTTTTAAAAGCATTCATACAAAATATCTATTCGTTTAATAACAATCAAGATTTGATTCTATTCAATTTTCCAACTTCCCCAGGAAGTGTTTCCTCAACGATCAAACACAGTAAACTTTTTTTAAAAATCTTTGAGTTAATAATGAAATTTACAAATATCTTGAATTTATTCGTGTCTTTTTTTATATAAATTTTGAAATATATTTTGCCATGTTCACGAGCCGCTTGTAGTATATTAAGTTAATGACACTTCACGAAAGCCTGAGTAGTAGATATAGTTTCTATGTATAAATAAATCACTTATTCTGTCTTCTTAAAGAGAATATATATATTCCAAGAAAGGACTAGTAATGACTGATCGCTCGGCTTACGCTCGGGTTCCTGCAGTGAAAACAACATAGATGTTCATAAAATCAATTTATTTAAAACTTTATTTAAGGTTGGAATTCGAAGCATTTGTTGGCAAAATTAATAAAAATGTATGATAAAAAGGCATCTATGTTTTATCATGCTATTATATAAATCGACTAACAAATTATTATTTTTATAAAAATAACATTCCTTTCATCAATCAATAAATTTATATACATATATTGACCACGGCATTTGGATATCAAAAATAGATTCTTAATTTACACACATCATATTTTTTTATTATTAGTTTACTGACAAATTATAAAATCATGATTGCGTCTGAATAAACATTTTGTAGATTACATTGAAGGCTAATTTTAATTCCTCTAAAGGGTATTCAATTATTCTTATTAACTGTTATATTTTAAACAATTATTGAAAATTAATAAAAGATCGAATATTTCTTATGATTATACAATCAATGTTTAACCATAAATAGTCTAATTCATTAAGAAAATTTCTGCAAAAGTAAGACCATTGATTAAATAAACAGTTGAGTTATAATGATTCCATAGATATTATTATTATATAACATATTGTATTATGCCATCCACTGTACATATAAACTGAAATTTTGTTTTAAAACGTACTATTTTTTAGAACTGGATGTAAGTCATAAATCTAAATTCACATTTAGTGAAGTTTAAAAATAATGATAAAATAAAAATGTGAAAAATAGATTCTTTAAAGCCCTGTTTTTATAATGGACATGTCTAAAATGGTGGAAAACACATTATATAAATTGAAAAATAAATACATCTGGCTAATCAAACATGGCCATAGCCAAAAACACAAAACATATTTGTTTTTGTTGTTCTTAGTAAAGAAAGTATTTAAATTTGATATGCGTGTAGTAAAAATGGTCAAATAATAATTATTATTCATAAAACTCGTGTGCCCACGCAGTTAAAATCAAATAGCTTTTGTTAGTAAATTTATCGAATTTCATCAATTATTTTGATTTAAAATTCAACGAGATGTCTAGATTTGATTGCATGCAAATGGTTACCACACTGCACAAAACATAACTTACAAAATCATAAAAAAATACAATTAGCTTTGATGAACTTTGAGAGTTAAGACGTCTCAATATTTAGTATTGAAAAACTATTTTTAAAAGTATACTTCTTAAATATTGTGAAATTTTCATATTTTATTCATTTATGCTTGTTTTAGTATTTAGAGTTATAGTATTTTGATACCAATAACTATTATATATACAATATATAAAATAAATTTACTGAAAAATATAATGTTTTATATTTGTCTAGGTTTAACTGTAATGCAACACAAAGACACTTTTCTTCTGTTAGCGCATGCTAAGAATGTCAAAGAGAGTTTGTACGAATTTATATACAAGAAAAATGAATAAAAAATTATATATGTACAAAGAAGATGAATAAAAATATTATGTATTTAAAAAGAAAGATAATGGCTGTATGAGACTTAGTGCACATCAAATAGTTAGCCGACACGCGTGAAAACTGATTCAGCTTAAGCCTCATGATTTCCATATGCAGAATATTGTTTACTAGTACACATATATATTCATGACAGGATAACTCACAAATGGTGAAAAGAATTATTCGTTATATTCGAAGTCCGCCATATTGAGGTTTGACTGTAATAACATGTGACGACTTAGTGTATAAAAGCTTCGAGTTACAAATTACAGAGCGGAAGCATTACCACTCACTTACGGCGACGGAAACCATTTTAAAACATATGAACCGGTGCAGATTAAACGTGGATATCATTAAAAAAATATTACTTTGGCTAAATAAAGCACTCTTTGTTGATATGTAAAATATTTTTTATCCATTATGAAATGGAATTTTTTTTCAAAGCCCACCCTTTCCACGTACCATTACAAATCAGAGTTATTCCAATCCATTGAATTGTATTCGAGAGTATGTACACCCGAAACGAAAATAAAAAATATTTTTTCATAACTACGATACTTTTTTGCTAATTAAACTCATACAGACGTATTGCATAAATTTGCAACTACTACAATGAAAATTTTCAACTTGGATATTATATAGTAATATACTAACTTAAACGTAGATATTTCAGTGTGAAGTTTTATAAACCAGTTAATATGTATCAGGAAAAATTGTACATTATTTACAATAATTGATTTTTATTTAAATTAAAGTATTATTGTTTTATAACGAAATATCTATGATGAATTTCAAGTCTTACATTAAAAATATTGTTCTCAATATTATATTCGTCATTTCATGTTTTTTATAACGTATTATTTTTTTAGTTAATAAAACGCATATTTTGACCATATACTATTATTTAAACAATACGTGTATCTAATTATTATACAAACGTAACATAGATACCCTTCTTCCATCAATAACCATAAAAACATCTTAAAAAATAAATTAAAAAGATGTACGTTTGTTTACGTTTTAACTCTTCCGTAATCTACCCCGTCTTTGAAGACAAAGTGCTAAACGGCTGAAAAATAGCCGGCCCACGTAGCAACGTTACTCCAACTTTTAGATTCAATACGAGTATCGAATATCATCATTAAAAGTTTAAATACACAGAGGCAAAAAAACTAGGAAACAAACAACGTTGACGACGAAACAATTAAATACATGACGGATTAAATATGATCAATTTTTACATTAATCTTATAATTATGAAATCATAAACGATATTATTATAACTAAACTAATAGCAGAGTGTTTTAAATGCTTTAGTAAGGTTTTAAAAAGGTTTCGTTTAAGTAAAATTTTGTTTCAATAATGTAAAAAATAGGTCTGACATTTCTATGTGTTCTAGCATGCTAAAACAACTATGTACAATATAATATAACATTCACGGAGCTATTATGAATAAATTGCAAAACCTTATTAGAAAGATCGGTGTAAGTATTGTTATAATATCAAATATTATTGCTTTTTAGTCACCATGCCATCGTCGGAATAATTCGATAAAAACTGGTGTATGTTTATATAATATATTGTTCACTTGAGTGTTCACTGTCAATACTTGGTGGAAAGGCATAATATTAAAAAAATAAAATAAACATTTGTACTAATTCCCACTTTTATTTATTAAGATCAAGACCAGTTGATAATGCTGGTCATAAGCGAAATTTTATACATATTATAATTACTTAGATGAAATGTAGAAAATATCATTTTAATAATTGTAACATTCAAACATTTTTATGGTTAAAAAGGTCTTTTTTAATGCTGATGATACGCTTGATTTGGGCAGCAAGCAGAGCTTTTATGAAACTTTAGAAATATTTTTATTATGTTGCCATCAAAATCAAAACTGGTCTAAATAGATATAAATATTTAAAACGTATTTTTTACTATCGCTGTAAATTTATAATGGCATTCCATCACGGATAAAAAAGAGTAAAATTTGAATAAAATATACTTTATATTTTTCTCTAAATCTTTAATGGGGAACATTAACATGACATCATGGTACTTAATGGCATTCAAGGAAGAATAATTCTCGAATTAGAAATTCAAATTAAAATCGATTTTCGGCTTGTGATTTGGAACAAAGAAGCGATTGTAAGTTTTCACTGGTTGCCGTGTTTTATGACTCTGGGGCCGTGGTGGGTACGTTAGAGAGTATTTTTCGCCAAAATTGATCAAGAAACGTACCAATTGTGTATCCATGTCACGAATAAAAGTCCCAAAAGTCTTAAAACAAAAGCAAACCCGTTAAAAATAAAAAGATTCGCAGAAGGTGTGCCGTGCCTATTTGCGACGTAAAACAACGCAATTCGAATAAATAAATGACAAAAGTCTAAAAACGATATAGCTTAAAGATTTAATTCCGGGATTTAAAACTCGAATTTAAATTGCTAGAAAAAAAATCAAATTAAAAACATATACGTAATATCTTCCTCTTTTTTTGAATATCATTATAAAAATGATTGTCGCTTGCTGTGGTTCAGTTGGGTAGAGCTTGCTCTACCGATCGCGCAGGTCTGGATTCGATTCCCAGTAACATCACAGTGAATTCAAGAATTATTCAATTCAATGTCAATTCACATTATTTCCTCTCCTCCTATCCTTCTGATCCTTTAATAAACGGGTGTTACGATAGCGATTAGCTAACCACTAGTACTGTTTTAGCCTTATCCTTCTTTCCCTACTACTCAATTTGAAAAAAGTGAGGTTGAGCGACTGAGTAACAAACAGTTCTCGTAGAAAAAAATTCTGTTGAGATACCTCCATTAAGAAGCCATATTGGAAGCGGACATGGATAAAAAATGATTAACTTATCGTATCAATTTAGATTGCTTATTTCGTTTTTTATTAAATTGACGATTACTAAGTAAGTAGAACTCTATTACAATAAAGTGAATAAATATCAAAGTATTTTAGTTCTACAGTTATTTTTATACAAACATTATTTAAACTTGCTTTTTTATTATGTAAGGAACGAAATTGGTCAGTTTAAAATTCATAAATGTTGGAGAAAAATTAACGATTTGATAACTTAATAATTCATAAATTTTATAGCGCATTAGTTAAATTGTTATAATTATTGACAGAAAACAATTCAATGGCAATAAAAATATTATATAAAATACAATATGGCCAAGTGTTCTGATGTTTGTACGGTAATTAGTACTGAATAATTAATACCAATTTGTAAATTTTATTTTCGAGACATTGAAGTAAAATAATTGAGAACTGATGACCAGGCTGCGGTAATATTATTTATCGAGACGGTGAAAATGAAAATTAAAATAAATAAATCAATTTAATATTTGAATTTTCAATGAGATCGTAAATATGCAGTATTCTTGTGTCACTTGAGAACATTTCACGGAGAAAATAATCTTGAGTTTTATTTGTATTGATCAGGTCTAACTTTACATCTGTTGAGAAATCGACGTACAGTGAAGAATTTCGTATTTATTTTTCACATTTCATCGAGTCTTTTATAAAACTTATATGTTTTATTCAACAATCTATTCCAAAGAGATAAAAAAGAACAACTTACCGCTTCTATAAATATTTCGTCTCATATATAAGGTCAACATAATAAATTATTAAGTTTTAAAAGAATTATATTATTTATAGTTATTTCAGTTTTACGCCACTTTTACGCCGTCGATAGTTCTGACGACGTCACGAACCCAAATAGTTATCAACTAACTAATGTCATTTCTGTAGATCTATATTATTTATTTATTTTATACTATATAAAAGAGTTCTACCAAGTAAATGCCAACTCAATCAATTCATATTCTGTTTATTTCTCTTATGTATTAATTGTTAAAAACAAATAGCGGTCTCATATCCAATTGGTTAGTGTTGTTCTCTTAGACTTGAGTTACAATTCGAGCATTTTTTTGTTGTTGTTGATAGATGTATGTATTTCCATAGTATTGATGTGAACGATGTCTTATAATTTTCATTCACCTATGTTCTATTCAAACATCAATAACGGAGCGTATCGAAAAGATGGTCGTACCGAATTAGAAGTTACCATTGTAAAAATACATTTCATTTTTAAAAAAGGAACAAAACTGTGCTTCCTGATTTTGCCACCATCGGTGTAGATATGACTTGGAATAGAAAACTATTCAGGAATTAAAAGTTCTAATACTCAACTGTCAATATGTTACGAAAATGTTACTTTGATAGCGTATCGATCGAATGGAGCATATTTGAATAAAAACATCAAAAATTATTTGTTTTTAAAATTACCCGGCCACACTTTCACGGCGGTATAATTATCACTATTGCAGATTGTACAAGAAATTTAAATTTAAAAAAAGCATATATATATTGAGTACTGTTAACATATAATGCAAAATAGTACAGTGTAGACATGAGTATTTAAAATATGCATATTTTTGACATAATATAATAATACAAAAAAAAACGGTGATGGTTTTCAGTATTCAATCTCAATCAGGCTCGGTAAATTTTGCACTTCATCATGACATTGTATCTAAGATTTTATTCTTTTCCGCTTAACAAAGTACAATATTTTTTGTAAATTATTGGGACTTTTTTTGATATTGTAAAATTTTATTCAAATATAATTTTAAAGCTCAATATCATTCAAGGCTGATAAAATAGGTAAACAAAATCCCTTTCAATTTATTCACCACTTAATAGCATATCAAAAGCGTGATATATAATATAAGAAAAGGTAAATTTTCAAAGTTTAATTATTATAAAAGATACGAATACCAACAATCATTTGTATACGACAATGAAAATAGGGTGAGTTACGTATTAACGTTAAAGAATTATTTATTTTAATGAGCGTATTATGCTATATCGTCTACCATGAAAATAAATTTTGTAAGTCAACTCACAGATTTTATAGAAGATCTCTATAATATTATTAAGTAAGAGTGTATTTCACAACAATTTAAATTTACATATATGTGAGTATTCATCACTGATCATTTTGTTAAAAATGTGCTTTTGATTAATAAAAATTAACGTTAAAAAAAAAATCAAGAATACATCTGTAAAAACAGATTTATAAAAGCATTAAGGTATTGTTTTCCACTTCGTTTAAATTTAAAAAATCATGGAAGTGTACAAAATAAAAACAATTGAAATTTGGCATTAAATTTCCATCAAGCACCTTCAGTCGAAATTCTAAATTACATGCATTACAGTTTGGCGATATTTAATATATACATGCTTTATGTACGATTTGTTTGTCATAAACGAACAAGGTGATATATTTATTATATATGCAAGTGCGTGTAAAAAATGGCTTTAGCAATGATTTCGATAAAAATAGTACAATTATTTTTACTTTGAAAGCAACGCATTTTAAACGAAACAACGAATCAATGTTGGTCAAGTCCATTACAGATTATAGCCAACAAAAGGGCATGTGCAAAATGCAAAATAACATAACACAGGCATCGTTTCGTCAAAAACACGTTCAAAAGCGTATTGCTGTTATATTTTATTTGCTATTGCATCGAGTTAACACTTGATGGATATATACAAGTATGATTGATATCGTATATATTTTATTTTGAATATAAATCAAGAGATTTCATTTTGCTTAATATAAATCATATACATAAAATCATATACATATATATCTTTTAAATCAGCTATAAATCCAGCGGTTGTTGACGAAGTGAATATTATATATTTTTTGTAGCTATGCAATACAAGCTCTGTGTATTAAATCAGACTGTTTTGTAGTCAAGCCTTAGTAAGGTCAATATGAAATTTTGATTTTATAAATTAAATATTCAAAATCTAAAACATGTTACACGTATATTATTGGGCAGATTAGAAGATAAGTGAGCCATGTGACATTTTAGAGAAAAAAAATGGATGCGTTGTAATATTCTGCACGTCTAAAAATATCGCAATATTTTCATCTTTGTAAAATAAAAATATACAATCCACTTAAACATCAAGTAAAGACGTGATTGTACTTAAAAGTTCAAAAAAAAGATTTAGAATTTTACTAGTTGGCTCCTTTCACCTCTCGAAGGCTCAATTATATTTTACTAGCGGATTGATTTTTTTAAAATTTAATATTGTCATTTTAGAATACCGAAGTAAATGGAGAAATACAATCATTATGATACGCATACATACGCAATAACCTAGTATACTAAATAAGATTGAAAAAATGTCGTTGATAGTTAGTTGTAGTTTTGTATGATTTCATTGTTTATCGTCATAAATTTATGCTTTATAATTAAATATTTAGAAAAACTCAACTTTATTGTAAAGGGTGGTAAGTATATAGTTTGCAGACCGAATTGATGTATATAAAAAAATAAATTGAAGTCGTAAGTACAAAATTCAATGTGTTTTAAAAAACACTTTATTGATTGTGCTTGAAATAATCCTGATTTTTTCAATATATTTAAATTCTTTCAAATCCTTCAAGACGTTTTAGTCAATACATAAATTATATATTGTATAAATTTCCCGCATTACGAGTTACTTTTTCTCCAAAACCTACTTCTATCAAAATAAATATATATACAACAAAATAAACTGAATAAATGAATGACAATCGACTCACTATGCGAATGTTTTATTCAATGATTTAAATTTGAAGTAGAAAACATTATTTTATCTCCTAAAATAGGGGAATAAAACCCTTTCAGAGATATCCATAGAATACACCACTGATTATGAATAGGTTTGATAATGAGTAATGACAGGCTAAAATAATATTTGTGAGGTGGGAAATATAAAAGAAAGGAATCTTTTATGGAATTGTACCAGTGGCTTACCGTTATTGGAAAATTTAACCCAACATACATAAAATAGTAGTTATGTGTTTATGGGAAGTCAATTCAGTTAGTTCGTCATATAAAATGTAATAAAACATATATTGACTGGAACGACTTCATAACAGTAATATAATAAATCATTAAGCGTAATAAAGAAGTGGATCGGTTTATACAGTACTAAATTCACTCACATAACAATGTTAATGTTGATGGATTATTTTATGATAAAATGTAAAAGGAAATGAATTTTTAACTATTTACGCAAATCAGTATGATTTTTGCATGAAGGGGTGGAATGAAAAACGTTTTAACACTTTTTCAATTGTTTTATGATTTCGTATACATTAAAAATAATGTCTGTGATATTTAATTCCTTTAATGCTATTTTTATATTGAAAATAGGCCACGAAGACAGTGTTTACTGACTGACCACTGGTCGTTTTCCAGCACAAACCTTACAGCTTCAGCTTTATCTGAGCGAGAATTTTAAGGTTGAGCGACTTACCGTAAACCAGTTTTTAAAATACTAAGGAGTTATTAATATTATTTATGAAAATATACGTTTTATGAATTGATTGAAATTATAAATGTCGGATTATATTTGAACCATAAAAATGTTATCATTAAACTGAAATATATTTTGCATAGCTACGGTGAAATCAGACAAATTTACAGATAGTGAAAAAATAAAAAAAAGTCCTGTGTAGTCTTGAAGTTAAATTTAAGACCTTTTATAAAGAAAATTAGATTTTTTTTTTCAAAATTGGTCTATTTTGACGATAAGTACATATTGTTTTTTAAGACGTATTTTTTTATAATAATTTTAAGTAAGTCACTTTACGGATAGAACTCTTAAATTTGGCTTCCACAAAAAGCACGGTTTTAGAATCAGAACAAGTAACAAAAAGCATGATAATAATACAGACATTATAACGTTTTGCGTAGGTACATACCCATTAATCGATAAAAATGTATGTTATCGTAATTAATATAAAATGAGCTTGACCCTTTTTTACACATCAGAAGAGCGTGATTTATATTATTAGTCAAGTTAAAATATTTTCATAATTTTGATAGCATAAATTATTGTTTAACTCTAATAAGCATTTTAGTGCGCCACTGGAGTCATTACCCCTTCGAAAATTTGTGTGCTATAATTGCATTACTAGGAAAGACGTTAAAACAAATGCTTTGAATAATATTCTATATGCTAAAATTTTGAATTATTAAATAGCGCTCAATTCTTCATTCAAAATCAGAATTATTTAAGAGCTCGGCTTGAATATGCAAAATATATGAGCTCTGACAAAAAGCTTGATAAAGAAGAGTGTTTTTATTTTTTAATGTAAAGGTTTTTTTTATTATGTGTAGGTACTGCATGGATATAATGTTTTTTTTTAAATTATTAGTTTAACAAAAGGTATGTATAATAATAGTATATTATCAACAGCATGTCGAAAACGAGGGGGGGCGTGCTTGGTAATAATAAAAATACCCACATATTTGCCGTGATGTAATAGTAAATGCACTCCATGAAATGAAAAATCAACAGTACCCTTACGGCGTCATTCAATCATAACAAAAGCTCCGAAGCATAATGGTATTTATTTCATATTTTACGACTTATTTACATAATACTAGTGGCGTCAATACCACCCCTTTTATTCACCGGTGTATATATCAATCTAAATAATAAAAGACAATTCACCTAGGTTCTGAAAACTTTGTCATTTGGTGAATAAAATATTGATGTGTCAGTGAATGATTTATTGAAATCGTTGAGTTGCCGTCAAATTTAATCATACATATTTGATTAACAAATCGGTGAAATTGGGTTACAAACTTATGATAATAGCTTAGCGTATAAGTTTTTTGTATTTTTTCCATATTTTTGAGCCAAGTAAAAGTTAGAAATATTTGATAATATCTTATGATAAAGAACAAATATTTCAATATTTATAAATAGGCAATATTAAGAAAAGAAGTTGTTGAGTTATTTATGTGTAATATATTTATTAAAAAAATTGTATACCTTATAAATTCTATATTTTTCTGGCAAAATATGATAATTCCGCTATATTTTCACTTTTTTATAGGCTTGTAGGACTGTTTAAAAAAAACAAAATATAAAATTGTTAATGTGGTTTGTTTGCATACAGTCTGTCGATCGACAACAGAGCTCGGGCACACCCACTTTTCCTTTATTAATAATTAACACCACCAACACACGACATGAAATAGCGACCAGAGCAAGGACCGATCCGCACGTTTTTAATGGAAGGAGACGAGCGTCTCCCGACGGGACTCGCGCGGGACTGAGCCCTCCATCCGCCGCGCCGCGTCCCCCTCCCTCCGATACCGCTGTCACCCCGTTCCCTCCTTGCATCCACCCACCCTCACTCAACCCCGGCCCCGCCGATTCCGCCATAAAGGAAAATTGAATCATAAATGTTGATGAACATACACCCGTAATGCTGATAAGATGCCGTTGTAAAATTTTCATTATTTTGTAAATTATTTTTATTTTGAAGAGACAGTCGTTAGATTTTCTCTTTTTAGACTCGAGTCTTAGCTGACTCTTCTGACGACTTTTTTCTTCAAAGTGCAAAGCTTTTTTTTAAAACTGTATCCCTAAATTTTTCACGAGGGCACATGCTCATGGATGTCATTTCAATTAATATATACATTTCTAAACATTCAATATTATGATTGAAAAATATTTTTAGCGATAACGTCTTTTAAAGCACTAGTTAGCGCGTTGTTTAAATGCGGTTTCTACTTTTGAACTTATTTTTGATATTTCATTAATAAATTGAATAAAAAAATACATCACTGCATATCTGAACAACATGATAATTTCTGTTTTATTTTGGATAATAAACGCTTAATTAATTTAAATAATAAACAAACTATTTCCTTTTAAAATATTTTTGCCCGCTTTTTATGTTGAATATATCGTTGATAAAGATTTATATTTAAATAAGCAGACACCATAAAAACATTGTATTTTTTTTTTGATTTTGGGATGCTATTGATTAAAAACTAATATTGATTCTTCATGTCCGTTTTCTATAAATATTAATGAAGAAAATTGAAAAGCCTAATAACATTTTCGTCTGAGGAGAATAATGCAGAGAACGTGATGAAAAAGCTACCCAAAAAAGTTAATGAAAATTGCACATGAAGAATAAAACCGTTACACTAAAATATTACAATTTGGTATAGCCCAATAACTGCTTGCCTATATTAGTTAAGACTGAAATTGTAGAAGAAATAAATAATGAATTGTTCGTTCATAATGCTTACAAAAATACCACATATTATATATAATATATGATGTCAATTTATGTTGAAAACAATTAAATTTTCACCAAATTTAAGATTACATAAAATGGCTTATCTGGTTATATACCTTAGCAATTCAATGAATTATTAGTTGGCTACTTTAATTGGGTATGTTAAATACTTTTTTAATAGTTGATAGAAATGGTTATGATAAAATAAACGTTATCTCATAAGAAGAAGCTTTGTTATTACGAAAATCTTATTGACTTATTCGAATAGGTTTGAGAATGAGTTTTAACCACTTCATTTAAAATATATTTTAAAACGGTAAGCTATTAAAACATTTTAAATATTAAGCGTTATAATGAAAATGCTATCCTTCTACAAATTTATTATGATATTAATATAATTGTCACCTAGTGGATTTTAAGTATTCCTACCTCTATTTAAATATTACAAAATACGCTTTTTAGGTTATAATAAGTATTTTTCTTCGTTCCAATATTAAAGAATCTTAATTTTAAATACAATTTAAATCGTAAAATATTATTATTAAGGCAGTAAAATCAACAAATTTAAATATGTGAGACTTTTTTAACTACAAAAGGATTTAAATTTCCTATTTTTTCCATTGCTTTCTTGTTTATGAGATATCATTTTCTGCTATAAGAAGATCATATAATAAGATAGTGTGCACAATTTGAAAACTGTTTTGGATAATATGCCAACTTACTCTTGATAAGAAAAAACAATGCGAGCTATTGAAGTACAAACTTATTGAGACCAATATGGTCAGCCAAGACTGAGATGTTTGGGCAGCGTAAAAAAATGTTTAAACGTTCTGCTTTTCTCTATATCGAACAAGTTTAATCTCTTAAGACTGTTTGATATAAGTAAAAGCCATTGAAAAACCCGTCACGGCCTGAAGAACTAACCATAACCAAGCTTAAAGGTTTGAATTTTATACAAAAGAACGTCATATATTTTATGATGCAATATATAAAATTAATGCACTTAAATACGCGATTTGCTAGTTTAAGCATATTTTACAAAGACATATGAAATAGCATCTTTAAAAGGCAATATTTTCACTAAATATTTCTAAGTTGAAATACCATACGAGATAAGATAGATTTTTTTGTGAGCCATTTGAAATCAATACGAGGAGACTTGACATCACAAACAATCCCGCCTTTAAATTGGAAACAATCTAAATTTGACATTGACGTTACCGGGAATCGAACCCAGACCTGCTTGATTGGTGAAGCCACGCTCTTCAACTAGTATCCGGCGGGTGACTTAATTGAATCGATGAACACAATAATTCACGTTGCAATTATAATTTATATATCAATCTATAAATTTACATGCATTTTTTTTTCTTAATTTTTCAAGAGAAATCAATTAAATTACTGAAGTAAAAACCAATTTTTCATTTCTCGGTATAATATTCGTTCTGTTCATACTTATGACAACAATAAAACTAGTCTATAAACATCACAAACAAACTATAAATGTTCTTTACAAGTGTGTTACTCTTCATTAAGTGATACCTATTCCTTCTTTATTTACCGGCCCGTTTGTCTTATATTAAATGTAGCACTATTCTTGCACTCTCATCTATGCTACTATACAAGTGTCATGACTCCTAACTTGTCGGGGTTAATTCGTCTACTTAACCTCAATGAGTTATGAAGTAGCAAGTTATAATTAGAAATTATGTTAATTTTATTAAGATTATGCCAGACTTATTTATGGTTGCAAACTAAATGAATACCCACTATTTATTCAAATAAACTTTACAGTAGACACATTTTGCAACTCAAGTGTTGTATCTGAAAATAAATTGAATCGGATTTAAATTGATAGGTTTGGTCAGGTGAAAGAGTATGCAACTTTCACTGTAATCAATTTCATGAAGAATAACTCAAATCCTCGAATGTAAATTTGTGTAAGATGATAGTTTAATTAATTTAATACAATATAAAATGTTTTCATTATTTTTTAGACAATACTTAGAAACGAAGTGTTCAATTCAATAACGCTTAGTAATCTCTTAAGCTCTTTATTTATCTAAACCCTTTATTTTATTATTGCAGGATTACAACTATTTCTCTTTAAATCATATTTGCTATAATGTCTTGTGACATAAAATATGTACGTTTTCAATGGAAACAAATATATTTGAATTAATGTAAAATAAAATACCAAGCTTTTAAAAATCTTCGTAAAATACAGTATTTCAGTTAATAAATGTATGATGAATTTGTATTTTATTCACATTTCTTTGCCATCTTTTTACCGACAAATAATTTCAGGGTGTTTTTATTAGTTATAAAAAACGATCGTTAAATCACTAATAGTGACCACTAATCACTAATAGTGAAACAAAATAAAAGTGGACCATCGTGAATTAAGTATTGTTCAATAATTACTTTTGTTTGACACACGACTGGATTTAATAGCACCGCTGAGAATTGTGTTTTAGTTCCACATTACGATTGTCCTGAAAAAAGATTAACAAACTAGTTATCGACATTTGCACAATGACAAAAAAAAAACAAAATGGCCAATTGGCCCCGGATCGACAAATGAATGTTAGATATGCTTAGACGTTTATGGAAATGTTAAGCGACCGATGATGATAACGATAACCAACTAGTGCTCATTTCGACCGTCTAGAAAGTTATTATTTTGAACTTGCGATCAAATGAATTTTTAGAGAATTGCGTCTGGACATTTTACAACACGCGACTCTGTCATTCTGTATCATGTCCGTTAGCAACCATCGGTGCTAATGCTTTTTTTATTGTCCATGTGTCATAATATTGTTACTA
Organism: Himalopsyche tibetana; assembly: GCA_030503985.1. Lineage (NCBI taxonomy): Eukaryota > Metazoa > Arthropoda > Insecta > Trichoptera > Rhyacophilidae > Himalopsyche > Himalopsyche tibetana. Next base: position 21,452,670 of record JAPJYX010000005.1, read on the forward strand.
AACTAACGGCTAGACGAAAACTAATAACATGAAGTAAGCTTACGCATGAGATCATGGAAATTGAAAATTATTTTTAATTATTTCATCATAATACCTATCAACCACTATCATAACACTTCTAGTTAAAGCCTTTTTGATGTTTTTATAATAACTTGTGATCAAGAGAGACAACCAATTTATATAGCAGTTGTTTCACAATTATTTATGATGGCTTTGGCCATACAAAAAGCTTTGTTAAGCTTCACTCAAATATTATATTTACTAGCTTATAAAAGTTCTTTTTACACAATGTATTTTAATAAACACAATTTGACTGGGTTAAAAACGATCGGTCTAACCTGCATTTTTCACTTTTTGAGTTAAACTGATATTTAAGTTCTATAATAATCATTTAATAAATGGAAGAATAAACTAAGCCAACATTTCACTTATATTACACGTTAGACTAGCTTATTATTAGCCGTTCGACCGTTTGTCTGTTGCTTAACGAATGACTTTCGTGGTTTTGATTAATTATGTTTTTATTACCGAACTTGACAAATTTTACCAAGCCTTACGACTCGAAAGAGTTGCAAACTAAAATTCTTTAATATATATATGATTTTTTTATTTGCAGAGAAACTGTTTTGTTTCAATGCATTCGAAAAATATGCCTTACTTGAAACTAAATTCACTGAAAACTCTGCTTTTGGCCTTGGGCCGTTTGTCTTTTGTTCCTCTCATTGAGTGCATAGCAAATAAATTATGAGTTATAATTGTTTGGTAATCGTTCCTGGTAATTTTTATACCCTTTATATGCTGTTTGTTTCAATACTCACGCAGTATTTATAACATTTTAGCGGCTATCAGCTACGAAATTGAGTATAAGTGTTATGGAAAATATGATTGTTGGGTTAATAATGTGATTTTTTTAAACCATGTCCACTCTCAATGTAGAGAGTATGAACTCATTATGGAATTTATTTCAACAGACGTGTTTGTACAAGAATTTTTTGTTATTTAGTTACTCAACCGCTCTTTTTTCAAAAAAAGAAGAAGATTCAAGTTTAGGACATGAAAAAAGTACATCATTTGTATTGAATTACTAAAAATTTGAATATTAACATTCATTTTTCGATTGATGTTTCTAATATATAAATTGATAAATCAAATAATAAATATAACCTTCACATTTTAAAAATACAACCTTCCCAATAAAGCAACAGTGACTTTAATATTTTATTGTGCTTCTTAATTTGATATAAAATACAATTTATGTTAAGTTGAAAGTTGTTTTAATTTCGCATTTAAAATTTCGTTTTTGACGTCAAGACATATTATGAAAACTAAATACGAGACGACTGAAAATACTTTGATCCAAGAAAACCGGTGAATAATAGTCAAAGCCGAAATTTGAGACGAGCATAGTTTGACAAGATTACTGGCACAGCCGAAACTAGATACGAGAGAAGAATACAAAATTATTCTACTTTCAAAATGTCTAAGAAAAAGGACCAACCTTTTTCTTACAAAATAAGCACAAGGTTTTACGTGTGATTGTTTACCCAGTAAGCTATGTGAAGCTTATCCAATCAACTTCTTATTAGTATCTATAAATAAAAAAACCATTTTTTTTATCTTTGGTTAGAAACAACTCTTTTTACCGACATCCGTTCTATTCTTTTAAGTTAATTGATAACATATACTGTGTAAGTTGTATATAACGAATTAATTGAACATATGTAGCAATTATTTAGTAAAAATCTGTGAAAATAATTTAAAACTAAGTCAAGTATTCAGTTGTTGTAAAATGTTTATCTCGGCACCGCACCGTTGGCAGAATTAGTTACTGTATTCCTTATCAATGTATTTTTTTTAAAGAAGTTTAATTGTAACGAGCCTAGTTAAAATGGATGAAAAAAAACATATAAAACATACACTTGCGTCCATTATACGTAACTATTCAGATATAAAATTGTCTTTTATAGTAATCGTAAATGTACTAAAAATCAAAACATATTAAAACCAATGATTGAACGTGGCCACGAGGTAACGGATTCATTTAATCGTTATATATTTAAAATTATACAATACATAATAAATAAGTGCTACTCATGCCCAGGGTTACCAGATTCCCAAAATCACAGATCGGGACATTCACTATTTCAAAGATTTTTATACATGTACTCATTTTCTTATATCGGGATTTTTAAAAAGACTTGCAATGTGGTACTCAGGATTTAACTTTTGAACTCGGGACATTCCTGATCAAATAAGGACGTCAGTTAACTCTGCTCAAACCATATAGATTTCATAGCAAAGAAGTTTTTTTATTTGTGTCTAAGGTATAGCGTTGAATTCAATATTAAGGTTGTTTATGATTTTTTTAACTCTTTCTACGCTGCTTTCTGATAAAAAGAGATATGTTTGTTACATCTAATAACGCAACCAATGGGCTACATATAATTAAAAATGTTAAAAACAAAAGTGCCACCGAGTCTTTCCAATATGAAATTATAAATTTATAATTTCCGCCTGTGTGGCCGAGTGGTCAACGTTGTTGGCTTCGGTTACGGAGGGCACGGGTTCGAATCTCAGTACGGACAGTTTGATAAATTGATTTTTCAGTCGATTTATTAATTTCTGTTCTAAGGCATGTATGTATGTGATGTCTTAAATTCCCCCTCCCACCCGTCCTATCCTATGAACGGGGCGTATCGAGAGCGATTAGCTTACCACTAGTTCTGTCCTAGCCCTTACCTTCTATTCCTACTCTCTTTGAAAAAAAAAGAGGTTGAGCAACTGAGTAACAAGCGGTTCTCATAGAAACACTTCTGTTGAGATAAACTCCATTATGAGTCCACTGGGAGCGGACATGGAAAAAAATAGTATTTATAAGATTAACCACTGTTTAAATCCTCCATTCGTCGTCCATGCGCTAGCAAATAGAGAGCAAAAATTCCCAATAAAATTATGCGATGTCAGACGTTTGATTAATCCTCTAGAGTGGAGAAAATATTATTCATAAAAGGAAATAAATGCATTGAGTAAAACGTATTTAAAAACAGATTTATAAACGATTGCTCGCACGCTTTTAGCAAAGAAATATTCACGCTTGGGTAAAATAAATCATTTATTTTTTGAGGTCGCTTGCTGACAGTCAGTTTAGGCGCTACGATTTGATTTCCCGAATGAACACATTCAATCGTTGATTTTACAATCGATTTAAAAAATATATATATATGATGAAACTCACAGATGTACATTTTCATACTTTCTTACAACTTTATTTCTAACAAGGTGTAGTGAAAAAAGCTTACAGATACTGTATTTATTATACTTCTTTTTTTCAGAAAGTAGCTAACAACACTTTTACATAGTGTAGAAACCATATCTACAGTAGATTGCCGACTGTAAAAATTGTCACTGCGTGAGAAACTGTGCACATGGCATCAAAATTAGTTTCACTTTCATGTTAATGTTTAGCCCTTAATATTAGTGGTGTGAAGAAATTTAATTCGACAATAAATAATACTTATCGATTGTTGTTTTATTTACTTGATTATTGGATAATTGGATAACGTGCGCTTCTTGCTGTCCAAATCGATCAAAACATTTGTCATGTTGTGATTTTGTAGAACATGTTTGTTGCTTTCAAAGAAATAGCTTGTCCGACTATGACACCTTACTCCGGGCATGACAAGGGTTGTTCCACTTTATATTAATGAACGCACGCCCTTAATACTTATAATCCTTACACAAGCTCATGTATAAAAGGTGAAAAATTTAATGTCTCTTCAAGCCAATTTGTTAATAAACAATTAAAGGGATTCCACATAAATTTTAAAATACGTTTATTCAGTCACGTTGCTAAATATAACATACTTAAAGGATGTAAAGTTTAATGCTTTTTGGATGTAACGAGTTCGCAAAAAATATTTAATACAAGTAAACAAGTTACACTTTCGTGTTACTTGTTTTTGAATGCGGAAAATAAATATTATAAATCGGATAATGTTTTCAATAGCTGATTTGTAATAAACAATTTTTTTTATCCATGTCCGTTACCAATGTGGAGTTTATGACCTCCTAAAAGAAGTAAATCAACAGAATTTTTTCTACGAGAACTGTTTACTACTCACTCGCTCAACATCTCTTTTTCAAAGAGAGTAGTAGGGATAGGGGGGTAAGGCTAAGGATAGGACTAGTGGTTAGCTAATCGCTCTCGCTACGCCCGGTTGTTGAAGGATCGGAAATGGTGAGAAGGAAACCACAGACACCAATGCTTTTAAACAGAAATCGATAAATCGATCAAAAAATGCTATTTCTACTAGGATTCCAACCCGTCTGGCACGGAAGCCCACAACGCTAACCGCTACGCCATAGAACCCGACAATAAATGATTACTTCTTATGAATTAATTATAAGGAAGAATCATAGCATATATTTACCAGTTTTATAAATAAATTATAAGAAACAAAACAACGAGTCCAAGAGCATATTTATTTAATTTAAAATTTATTGACAATCCATTAAATAAATTAAATTTGAAGTTACAAAATAAAATAAAAACAAATAAAGTTTACTGAGTTATCAATCTGTCATTTTTAAAATGTAATTTTTGCAATGTATCCGTCGAATAAAACATGCTTTATTATTTTACATATATCATGTGTTTTTTTTTGTACATTTTTTATTTCTGTCCTTCATAAAAAAATAACCACGCGTATTTTCTCTAGTGATGTTAATAAATGCAAAAAAGTTAAATTAGTAAAAACAGAAAGGAGACAAAAATGTAATATCTAATTCACAAAGGTTTTATTATGTATATTTTGGCAATAGGGAAAACAATTTGTACAACATTAATAAATGTAAAATTTGGATGAGGTTAAAAAATGTAGCCAATTAAATGAGTAAATATGAACCGCGATTTTCTATGAGTGGATATTCTGGGCAAGAAGCAATATGTTGAATATCAAAAAAGCTTCCAATATTCCAGTGGTGAAATGAGCTTCTTCGGCCCTAGCTTATGAGAGATAGAGCTAAAATAATCGAAAACAGTATGTATATATATTTGTTTGTTTTATATTTAATACGGGAAATGAAAACTAATCTACATTAATTTTCATAACTAGTTATTTATCATTTGATTTGCCTTTGAGAGTGGAAATTTATGAAGTAAAACTTAATAAGAATATTTAGTGAATACTTATTTTTTGTATTCGATATATAAAGAAATTTGGATTGAAAAAATTAAACCTTTTTTTAGTAATTACACATATTATGATGAGCAAAGCCGGTCTTGGTGTATATATATAAAAAATGTGGAATTAAGTTTCAAAACAACAGGTAGACAAGAAAACAAACTTCACATCTTTTAAATTTTAAAAGCCATAAAATTTATACAGGTGTACGAAATGTTTTTTCAGATATATTTGAACAAATAAAATAGAATTTTTAGTCGCTTTGAAGCCCCTCAGCTTTGAAGGTCCCGAATTTGCGTTTTATGCGCCCGTAGGTAAATCCGCGTCTGCTAAAGCCCACCAAAGTGCTAAGATTATGGAAGGGGTGTATGTACATTACAAGAAAACTGCAGACAGAGAGAAGTTGTGTTAGATTGAAGATTGAATCAGAAGTAGTGATAAAGGGTATTAAATACCAAGATATATAAAATTTTCATAATCTATTGTCATTTTTATCTTGAAAATATCACATTTATTTGTGAAAGGTAAAAAAAATAATGTTTACTTTCAAAAAATAGTTAAAAGTTCAGAATTTCTCAATTTTGCTATAACTAGTTTGCGGCGAATGAGGTTTTTAGTAACCATGTAATGATAAGATTTAATATTTGAATTTTTTAATTTTTCAAATATGAAGATATCATTGATTGAATTGGGATTTACTTGGTTGAATTTTGTTGTATTAAGGGAAAGTATTTATTTTTGAAAATATTGTTTTTTATAGTTGATAGCTGTTTTGGCGTATGCCTTCATCATGTATATACCTACTTTTACTCAGCTATAAATAATGGCTTAGAAGAAATACACAATATCTAACGTATACAACAAATTATATAATAATATTACATTAATAACATGACTGCTTATGGAGCAATAAATTTAATATAGAAAAAATTACACTAAAAAAACTATACAACAGTAACATTTTTGCAAATTTAAGGAAAAAAATAGAAACAAACAATAAATACTTCAAACAAACAAAAAATTCTGACCCTTCTATTTTTTTTAATCAATGTACGCTCCCAATATGGAGGTATCTCAACAGTTTCTACGAGAACTGTTTGTTACTCAGTCGCTCAACCTCACTTTTTTTCAAAGTGAGTAGTATTAACAGGACTAGTGGTTGGCTAATCACTATTGCTACACCCAGTTATTAAAGGATCAGAAGGATGGGAGGAGAGGAAATGATGTGAATTGACATCACAAACACCCAGTCTTTGACCACAATTTTGAATTGAATAATTCTCAAATTCACTGTGATCTGACCGGGAATCAAACCCAGACCTGCGTGATCGGTAGAGCAAGATCTAACTAACTGGGCCACAGTAGGCGACTTTTACACTATAGTCACAGGTATCATGAAATGATTTAACTTAGATACAACCAAAAGATGAAGTGATTCTACATAGTGTTTCGGTTTTGTCTCAAAATATCCTGACAGTAACTTAAGATATCTGATGACAATCTTCTATTTTTAAGCTATGTGCTCTGCCTGCAGTCATTTGGGTGATTTGATAATAGTTGAGTGATAAAAGTTAAAAGGAAAAGTAATGTGAGGTAGTTGGGGGAAGGGGGTGTTTGTGCCGCCTGCACGATCCCATTATTCTTCGAACCCCCCCTTTCTTCCCTGAGATTTCATCTCTCGTCTCCATTCTCATCAATGTTACCAGCCCAACTATTTTTGTAAAGGATTTGGTTATTTTTGATAAATGCTACAACATTTCAAAAGACATCCACTTCATGATGCTTAGGAGCTTAACGCAAAACTTCAAAAGCTGTTATATTGAAGAAAGGATTTTTTTTTTGCTAGCCCAAAATATTATTTATAAAATTGAAAAACAGTGTGAAAAAAATTGTGTCAAAATAAACACTGCTTTCAGAAATGTAATTTAAAATATAAATAAAACCTTTCATGATAATAACAATGTTCTTATTGTATTTCCCAGTCGTTATCTTCAAAAAATGTTTAAAAGATTTATTCAAAAGTTGCAAGGAAACGGTATAAGTACAAATATGTGATGTAAGTTTATATCAATGGAACGTTAAATCAATGGAATCCTTTTATGACATCATATTTCTGGATTTTTGTTTTTTATCGTATAAACGAAGAAAATCCATCGTAGTGATATCCTGATAACATCATCCAATAGTTTACTCCGATTCTAAATTTTTCAAGGGACCACAAAAAAAAACTAGACAATGGAGGAAAGTCCAAATGATTAAAAAAATGTAGTTACCAGAAACGTTTTGCTTTGTCAACTTGCATCCTAGACTCTTTTCACCACTTAACTTATAATATTAAGTTTCTTCATAATGAATTTGAGGCCAGGATGCCAAACACGATACAGAAATGAAAACTTACCAATTCGGCAAGAAAACAACAGTACAGTCAACCCCGGCGTAGAGAACAAGACAACGCTATGTGAGTACTACTTATTTATAGGGGACTAGGCACCCGTATAAAATTTGAGGTTAAGTTCTTTCAATTGTTTTTTTTTTGAATTGAACGAAATCAACGAATCATTTTTCGTTTCGCATGTCACAGAATACTTCCAGTAAAGTCAAGAGAACAGTTCCGGACAAAAAAAAACGATAGATTGATAGAAAATTGATAGATGGTGTTTTGTTTCTTGACTAATTTCGTTGACAATTTTAATTACAGGGTTCGTCGATGGGCGGATTTTAGAAGTCGAGTAAATTTTTAATGAAGTAATTTTTTTTTTTTTTATTATGCAAACCTACTTTTTTATCTTATACAGTAATATAAAGTAAGATAAAGAACATTGTTTCAAAAAATTGTTTTTTTGTTTCTTTTTTTTTTGGACCATTGTTCTTTTCCCAAAGGATGTCTGGCAACATTTGTAAATACCTATGTCGACCAAGTTTGTGAGACATCTTAAGAAGCGGCTCGGTTGGAAGTTTGCAACGGTTGTGAATAATTTTACCTAAATTATCCTTTGTTACCTATATTCACATTACCCCGCGTCAGCGTGTAACGAGTGCCTGTCAAAATTGGGGTTTTCGTTTAATGAGTTTATTTCCACCTGGTCCACCGTACAACCTTTCTGTTCCCCCACCCTTTTTGTATTATCTTTGCCAGTACTCCTTGTCACAAGGAATTTCTATCATCATTCGATTGAGCGAATTCTCGAAGATTATTATATAATACATCTAAATTAAATCGAATGATGTCACACGCGTTTAATATTCATACTTATGTGTTTAGTCGAGGGAGATAATTGAGTACCAAAGCCCTTTTAAAGCCTATTAAATTTGACCTTTGTTCAGTGACCTGAATATATACGCCATAAAATTATACATATATAAATTTTAATCACGAATAAACAAACAAATTACAGTGTTCTGTCTGCTTATTTTATAAATCCAGACAGAAAAATTCTATGAATAATATGAAATGAGAAAACTTTATTGTGGGTATAATAGAAAGTTTTTTAATTAAAAAATATAATAACAAAATTTTAAAACACACAGACTACTTTCTGGAATAACGCACCAAATCAAGAATCAACGTTTGATAATTGTTAGTATTTGGGTAAAGATAGAAAACAGCATACCGCATTTCTGATAATTTTACGCATATTAAATTCTTCAAAAACTTCTCATATGAATATTGAATCACAATAAAAAAACACTAATGTGTCAGTCAAAATAGAGTCATGTTTTATTTTGTTTAAACATTGTTTTATTAGGTGACGTATAAAACAACAAGACCAAACGAGTACAACTCGAGAAAGTTACCGGTGATTGTTAAGCCTTTAAAAACCAATACGTCAACTTTGACAGACTTGTTTTTAAGATTGGCAATCTATTTTAAAAATAAGTGACATATTTAAAAAAAATCATTTTCATTTTAACCAAATTTAAATAATTTTTCTTTTAACACATCAAAATGGTCTTGAACAGCTAATAGATACTGTGAGGCTTGAAATAAAATAAATTTTATAGAAATAAAGTACAGAAATAAAAATTTAAGTAAACAGTGATATACAAAGAAAATATTATTAATAAAAATGAACAACATCATTAATGTATTTGTATATTGCAATGTTTTCATTAAACAAAACAAAATATTTAAAAAAAACACATTAAATTCAGTGAAATTTTGTTAACTTTGATTTGGTGTGTTGTTTTATTATGTCGTCATTAATATTATTTTAGGATTAGCCTGTTAAAATGTTAACGGCTCAAAATATTCCAAACAACGTTTTGATATTTGCAATATCAATAAAGAGTAACCTATTTTCCATACGTTAGTTTGATTTCAATTAAAAACTTCAGTAACCATAAATAGCAGAATGAGAATAGTACAAAAAATACATATACCAAATAATCTACATAAAATGTTTCGCTTTTATATTTAATATTGAATAAACACGTACACATGTCAATTAAATTGTGTTACGGCTTATAGAAAAATATTGTTTCAGCGTTTATAGATAAATAATAATTACTTATGACAGAAAATAACGCACGGTTTATGTATTGTGAGAATTTAAATAACATTTATAAATTTCAAGGCATTTGCCAGCAACAGAACACTAATACGTTAAATTTATTTTACAAAAGTATTCAAGTTATGTACTTTACTTGTTCTTTAATTTAATGACTCTTGCTCGTGAATATATTAGTGACAATCTTTTACAATCATTTGTTCTAGTAGAAAATTATTTTTATGTTTTAATAATTCATATTTATACCGCTATAAAATAAACAATTTATGTTGTTAACTTAGTTATTTCTCAGGTTGTGTTACAAAATATGACATGTGTTTAGTTTTGTTACATAATTTGTGGATTAAGTTAGTAATAAATTTAAATTTTATACTAAAAATGGCTTTTACAACATTACCCTCAAATTAATATATTTGTATTATTATACATTTAAAAAGTTATAGCAAAATAAAAAGAATGACACGGTGACACGACTGAGTCCCGAGCAGTTAGACGAGAGACAGAGAAATCCGTCTCTCCCCATAACGTCTCGGTTTGGTGTGACGCAGTCAGTCTGTTACAATTTTTAGGAATTAAATATGGGAACAATCAAATTCAATTAAACAACGCTCGTGAACAGTAAAAGGTGGAAATCCACCGGTTTATTTATAATCAAAAAGGGTTTACAGTAAATTTCGATAATTCGGCTAGCCACACAGGAGTGCGCTCTAAATACATGTTAATAATTTTGTCATTCGGTGTGAAGCTCGCGAGCCGAGCCTCCTAGTACCGAATGACAGTCGACTTGCAGACCGGGCCTTTCAGTAGGTCCTTCGCCTGGACTGAGGGTCCCTAGTATTACAATATTTATGTTCCCTTACGGGGAGACATCTATGATTTGATATTTTTACAAGAGAAAAAAGAAAACACATTCATCATACCATTTTCTTAAAACTAATTTCGCACTCGGCGGTTTCTTATAACAGTTATTGATTTAGTAGTGGGCAAATTTTATTCAGTCTCGTTTTGAAGTTAAGATCTGCACACTCACTACGCGTGTACAGATCTGCTTAAAATTAATCCCTACGCTAAATCCTATGAGTTAATATGGACGTCAAGCCGTACCATATATCTAACTTAGGGGTGCAGAACAAAATTAATATTTAACTAGCAACGTCACAGTCCTCATGACTAATGATTGGTTTGGATTTATTATTAGTTAGTATGCACGCTAAGTCGTGTCATACATTTAACTCAATTTATAATATCTAGTGAAATTTTATATACAAAGTTATGATTTCTTAATTTAACGATTCTAATTCCATTCTTATTGGATTTGCTAATACGACTTCGCAACGATTTGCGGGACTCCCACAGCAAGGAACCGAGGTCTGTTCGTGAGGAGGATTTCCATATCCGCCCTCCCTTACTGTGTGCGTTCACTTCCAGTGACCGCAAGCCGTTTAGGCCGGAGCACATTTTATCGACGGCACTCTGAATACGAGTCCGTCCAACCGCCCGTTGGTCAATCGCATTAGCTAAATCTCCTATGAAGTTACTTACACTACGTGTTTAGATTTGTTCGAGTCTTAGGGAGGATTGGCGGAGACCAGACCTCCGTCCGAGGTCGGCTCCAGGCACGGTGTCAGACCGCTTGAAGGCGTCGCTATCGAGTGACGTAATCCAACTGGACGAATTGGATTTTAGGTTTTACTATTGAGTGTCTGCCGAAACTTCGACAGACATGGGTCCCAGACAAGTGCGTTTGTCTAGGCGGGCTATCTGCCCCCGGAATTATACGTCCACCGCGCCGTATCACTCGGATTCCCGTGAATCCGCAATGATAGTGCCTCCCTAGTACTCAATACAAAAAACACCCTCCGACGTCGACCTAGCTAAAATTAAACTAGTGCGAGGCCGGCGAAACCTGAGACCCTTTTTCGCACAAGTCCTCGGGGCTGTCTGATCCTTTGTTACTTAGCTCCGCCGACCTTGCATCGTGAATCTATGGAAGGCGCGATGACAGCTCTTCCTGACGTCTCGAGACTAAGTGTCCCGCAGACTTGACCCCGCGACCTCTCAAAGTTAACAAGTGACAAAATTTTGTCTGATATTACGTTCTATTCAAAAATGACTCGACTTATCGCACCTCCCATAGTTCACCCTTATAACTAACATTTGCCGTTATGACGGCGGTGATCGACGATTATCGATTACACAGGAAAACAAAATACACAATCAATTTTGAAACAAGAAAATACCTAACAAAAAAAATAAACATACAATTTTATACAAGTCCTCAGCGTCGCTTGGTGTCGTTTGCTATTTGTGTTATTCATATACTTTCGCCCTCCGATAGGCATACATTATTGAATTTACAATTATCATCATTAGGTGACGGACCTTTCTTTTTCTATTGCAACTCAGGGTAGCTAATTATTGACGCGTGGGGCCCGCGACGCACCGCGGCGCGAACGCACGTAGTTTCGCTCGGCCGGGGTACTGCGCCCAATGAAGCGGCCAATTTGCCTAATAATTCGTAGTTGATTACTAAACTCAAACTAATTGAGACGTTGCAAAACAACAGTGAATATCGCATTGTTTTTGCGAATTCTAGTTATACCCGTGGTCTCGTCACCGCATTGAAACAAACATACTAAAATTCAGGCCTTGCCAATATAGTTAAATATTGAAACAAACAAAAATTCAGACCTTGCAATATCATTACCTATTGAAACAAACAAAACAATTCAGATCTTGCAAATATAATTAAATATTGCAACAAACAAAATTCAGACCTTGCAGATAGAATTGAATATTGAAACGAACATAAAAAGAATCGGACTTTGCAAATATAATTCAATATTGAAACAAACATAAAAAAAATCGGACTTTGCAAATATAATTAAATAGTGAAACAAACATAAAAAAAATCGGCCTTTGCAAATATAATTAAATATTTAAACAAACAAAAAAAAATCGGACTTTGCAAATATAATTAAATATTGAAACAAACAAAAAAAAATCGGACTTTGCAAATATAATTAAATAGTGAAACAAACATAAAAAAAATCGGCCTTTGCAAATATAATTAAATATTTAAACAAACAAAAAAAAATCGGACTTTGCAAATATAATTAAATATTGAAACAAACAAAAAAAAATCGGACTTTGCAAATATAATTAAATATTTAAACAAACATAAAAAAAAATCGGACTTTGCAAATATAATTAAATATTGAAACAAACATAAAAAATCGGCCTTTGCAAATATAATTAAATATTTAAACAAACATAAAAAAAATCGGACTTGCAAATATAATTAAATATTGAAACAAACAAAAAAAAAATCGGACTTTGCAAATATAATTAAATATTTAAACAAACATAAAAAAAAATCGGACTTTGCAAATATAATTAAATATTGAAACAAACATAAAAAAAATCGGACTTTGCAAATATAATTAAATATTGAAACAAACATAAAAAAATCGGACTTTGCAAATATAATTAAATATTGAAACAAACATAAAATTTTGACATGGAAAGAATTGAATATTGATTTCGTTAATCATGGTTACATCTCTTGGTTTGTAAGCGGATTGCAAACAAACATATAATTTAGACATGAAAAGAATGGAATATTGATTTCTCGATTTGAAACCAACCAAAAGAAAATTCCGACATAATAATAAAAGTAAATATCGACTCTTTGCAAATCGTGATTATGCTGGTTGTCTTGTAACTGACTTGACACCAATCACCAGAAAGATTTAGATGTCGCAAAACAAAGATTACTTATTGCACAATCGTAGTATACTTTATTATTCCTGGTTGCCGGTACGGACTTGAAAACAAACGTGAAACGCTTCGGCGGTGCAAAAACAAGATTAATTATGATTATATATTTCACGATTTTTCCGAAGACCAAGCGCCGCTGAGTGTTACACTGGACCGAACGGAGAGCATCCTCCGTGCGAAGTCGGTCGACAAAATATTTACAGTATACAGTTAGACAGGGTACAACACACAATAAAATAAGACAATGAATTTAAATCAAAATTAGCGTTCCCGTACTCTCCTCCGGCCGCTGTTATTGCCATTTCGAACAAGAAGTGACACACGATTTTACTAGGCTGAGTTTAGAAGAAACTACATTTAATACATGAAGGGGTCCTGTCGACACTTAATAAAGTGCGGCTAGGAGCAAAGATATGACCGCGATTTTACACGCGTCTTTATTTCGATTCTCAGTGTCGAGATCGGGCAGGAAGCTACAGTTCTGGCCGCGGACCTTAGGTTAAAGAGTATTGACTCAGAAACAATAGGCCGCGACATATTTATGCAACGTATAATAGTAGACGAACCTTTGGAAGTTCTCAGGAACCGGAGACAGCTTATCAGGAACAATTTCGGCAAAAACGGCTGGCGGCAAGCGATAACACAAGGAGGTAGCACAGAATTCAACTCAGCTTTGCACAATTTTAACTATTCGAATTAATTGGTCAAGCTGAGAGAATTTCTGGCTGGTTTAAATTAAAGATGTCGCGGCGGATAATATCGGCGGAAGAGAGCACGGGAGCAGAGTAACGCGTAGAAGTCGGTGAAGATTTGGTAACTTTTGCAAAACTGACCTGCCTTTTTGTAAAGGTTTTGGTCCAGCTGCGTCCTCGGCCGGGGTCAAAAAAAACGGTTGACCCGAGCAAATCTGCTAACCTCAGCATCTGCGTCTCACGCCGATTGGCTAAGATGCTGACCTCCCGTGGCTCTGCCGAAATATCTCAAGATGGCGGCAACTGAGATTTTTCTAGAACAACGATTCCGCTGAGCGAAAATCGTCTCTAGTGATCTTAATATGACAGATAGAAAATCAGAAAAATCACTGTCGTGTCAGAGTCAGTTTTCCGCGAAATATTGCTCTTACAAGCGATCTCATAACTCGTTGCTGAAGCGAGTTATGAGAAAAAGAAGAAAAATTTTCCACCTGAGCGAGTCAGGTGTACCGGTTAATCAAAGCGGAGATGTCATCGTCCGCGAAAAAGTAATTACTGAATTGAGTCTGATTTTTATAAAAGCCTGAAATCGATTTAAGTGCAAATTTATGCTAAATATTTTCTATGGTGAAAGTTCCTGAAGGGATTTGGCTGAAAATTCGAAGGAACGTCCGTGATAGTCGTTCGCTTCCATGAAACTAAAATTTCCCACCTTCCCCTCGTGTGTTCGCGCTTCATATCATATCGAAATTTTGATTGACCGCGGTGGAGGGGAGGCCGCCTGCGATCGCACGTATGACCACGCGAACCTCCACGATTGGTCGGCGGGGCGTGGCTTATTTTAGTATCGAACGGCAAACGCTACGCACCGAACGCGTTTCGAAATTTCGTCTCGCCAAAATGTATGGGGAAATCACAGTTTATTGAATTACTAATAAACCTGTTATCCGATTGCAATTTAATTTACAACACCGTTTCGGACCATCGTCCTTTACGGCTCGAAAAAAATTCGGCGCCGAAGCTCGGCTCGGGCGCCGGTTCCGCATGATTTTAATTGGCGCAGGTGAGGGCTTGGTGGAGTCCAAACCGCGAACATGATTTTAATATTAGTTTATGCAGTGCATACTAGGACATGGCTAGTGTCGTAAAAACAAAAATTCTCAAACGAATTTTGTCCCTGACGACCCTGGTCGAGGTCGCCGCGGGATTCGTTTGTTCGATCGCAATTGGAAATTGCGTCGATAGAATTCAGCGAAATTTCTTCAGGGGCTAGAACAGCCTATGCTAGTTGTACCTGTAAATTATGGGGAGCCTC
This sequence comes from Himalopsyche tibetana, assembly GCA_030503985.1. NCBI lineage: Eukaryota > Metazoa > Arthropoda > Insecta > Trichoptera > Rhyacophilidae > Himalopsyche > Himalopsyche tibetana. The sequence goes on from JAPJYX010000005.1 coordinate 21,468,148, forward strand.
CGTTGAGGAGGAGGAAAACGGCAAGCGTTTCCATTTCCCTCTCTCGCCGCACTCGACCGCTATTTCGGTCGAGCACCGCTCGCGAGCGAGAGACGGTATTTCTATTTGGCTCTGTGCTCCCACGTACTCACTTACAAAGCAGTGGGTTTGTCTTTGCACTCAATAATCCGCGGCAAGGCCCGCGGATTGCTAAATTCCTAATATTTGCTTACATTGGCGACTTTGTCCATTTGACCTTGAATAATCGAAAAAATGATGTGATTAGTCTTTCTCTCTTCCTCATTATACCTATCAAGCTTTGCTAACAACCGTATAAGGAAATGCAAGTACAAATCATGCCAAAGGACCGTATCGTATCAACGGTTAATATTATAATACTCTAATCGTTTCTTGATTTTAAGCATGTCTTGAAGTGGAACGTTTCATCATTTTGAGTCTTCAGGTTTTGGTAGAAAAATGTTATATTTTAACAGAAAAAGAAACACCGTCTTTTACTTTGATTTTTATTGAGACTTACTTTCCTCTACAAATCACTTTTTTAATTGATAGTAAGAAAAAAAACTATACTATTTCAAAATTTTTGATTACAATTGAAAATAAAATCATTCGATAAATTGTATAAATACAGTGATTATACAACACTTTTTCGGACAAACGGCATATAACTAGCTAGACCCGATAAAAGTGTACGAAGTTAATGCTACAGAAATCACGGGCAGAAACTGGTAAGCTCTTTTATTTTGCTTTATTGCAATAAACGATTGGCTGGCTTTAAAAATAGACAATATTTTCTCAATTGAAAATGCAATTCAGTGGAAAAAAACTAACAATTGCAGCGTAGACGAAAACACAATAATTTACTTACCAATATTGTAAAGTGGATATATTGGTTTATGTATTAAAACGTCACAAGAAAAACATTATTTTAAGTCTAAAAATATTTTATTTAGTTTGAAAAGAAAACTTACCCACTTCATCGCAAGAAAGACTTATTTTAAAATACCCAACAAAACATGTTGTTATGTTAAGAAAAGTTATCAAAAACCACTTTACAAGATGTCAAAGTTGATAAATATTGTAAACTTTGTTGAAGAGCATAATGATTTTTTTCCATCAAAACCAACCAAAAAAAAACACAACTATTTCCATAAGTCGGTGCGAAGAATAATAAAGTATTTGTTTATTATTGTTTTTCTATTAAGTCACCTAAATGCAACATAAAAGAAAACATCCATATTGCTATTAAATCACACAAATGACTATAAGGATATTAATTTTCTTTTGAGTTAATATTAAATACGATAAACACATACAAAAGGAGGCGAAAACTGTAATAGTGTTTGCTTTCTATTCAAATCGAATCAGTGGGTTTGATTTCCTTTACAGCTGAAAGGTCGATACAAAGATAAGTTTTGGTTAACATTGTTTTCCCAACATAAATGCAGGTAGAAACAAAGTGAGTTAGTCAAGCCTCTAAAAGCTTATATTCATGGAGAGGACTTTGCAAAGCTTAGAATGTAAATAATCCAGTACGTGCTGCGTTCGTTTTTGCGTCAAAAGGAAATAAAGCATTCTTTGTGGATCCTCGGACAGGTCACATGGCTGTGTTATGTGTCGCACGAAGGTCATTTTTCATACGAAAAAGATCAACGTAAAACGGAGTTTCATGAAACGATCGATAGAATGTTTAATTTTCAAGTATATACAAAAAACAATAAGCTTAAAACATAAGTGCTGTTATTAACGTGTTTTATATAAAACATAATATACTGACAGCCTTTGAAATAAATTGTATCCCTTATATGCATGATTATCTACTTTTAAATAATAATAATAAAAAATCATATAAAATGGGTGAGTGTGATTGTAGGAAAAATATATATTTTTGATAGTTTTTTAAAACATATTTTTATCCAAAAACACTTAGTACTCTTAAAAAGCACCTAAGCATTAGAGACATAAAACATGACTTTCCTACAGTTTATAAAAAGGCAACACTTAAAATACACAATCAACTATAGAAAATACAATTAAACTACTTAACACTTCCCTTACGGTGGTAATGCTATTACGGTGAGCAATGTTTTTTTATTGTGAAAATTGTATAAAAAACGGTCAAAAATCAATGGCCGCCAAACTTCAGCTTGCTCTGTTCGAATAAAAAGTATAATGGTATAGCACGTGTAGACAAGAGATCTTTTGAAACAATATGAAGAGTTAATATGTATTTTACCATTATATATAAGAATAAAACGTAAAATCGATTTCTGTTTTGTAAAAAGGAAAACACAAAGGTTTTTACCTTTGTGTTTTCCTTTAAGCCGCACAGTTTTTTTTACTGCAAGTATCATTTATATAAATATCCTAATACGGACAGTATTATAAATTGATTTTTCAATCGATTTATGAATTTCTGTTTGAAGGCATGGATGTATGTGATGTCTCGATTTCCCCCTCCCACCCATCCTTCCTATGAACGGGGCGTATCGAAAACAATTAGCTTACCACTAGTTCTGTCCTATCTATATCCTACTATTCCTACTTTTTTTAGAAAAAGAGAGGTTGAGCAACTGATTAACAAGCAGTTCTCGTAGAAACCCTTCTGTTGAGATACACTCCACTAGGAGTCCATATGGTCCATATTGGGAGCGGACAAGGTAAAAAAAAAAATATTTTTTTATCATAACTGGTTTTGCTCATTACTTGTACATTGTATTCAAAAAGCAACAGACGTTAATAATACTATTTTTAAAACAAAATATTAAAATTCATCATAGGTAAGGATGTAAACTAAACTCGCACAAAAGATTAAAAAAACAATCGTGTTGTGATACTATAAACGGCGTGTTTAGAATAATACAAGAACCCGAACATTAGTCGGAGGTATTTAAGCATATCCAACTTTCCTCTGTATATGAAAGGAGCGCCAAATCGGCTGAGAAACCAAGCGTCAAAGTAGTCGTGTACGTATTTCACTCTCAGGTATTCTCATTCAAACGGTCGGAGTTTTGCGATGGGCCATAAGGAGAGCGAAATGCCACAGAACTTTTTATTTAGGTGGCAGTAAGCGGCGTCGGCCTACTGGTATCGCTTCACTGAAAACATTTGTTGTCACATTGCGCAAGGGTTATCATATTTTATATCATCATTGTAATATGAATTATATTTCTAAAAAAATGAAACATTGTTTGCGATATAGATTGGCGATTAAGTATCACTTAAGTATGCGGTCTACATTTGAATCGCAGTATTTTTTTATTTGTATTTTAGCAGCGACCTGGTTATTATAATTTATGTTTTTTCCTGCTGCGTCCCATTTTTTTGGATATCAAATTTATAGAGCTTTAAGTGCCAGGACACGTTACCGTCAAAGTTTTTCATCGCTTATGTTTTGAAAAGTTGTATTCTCTTACCATCGTTGCAGACGGAAGGGCGTGATCGCTACAAAGCTAAGAAACCCCTGGTAAAGCCAGTTCACGGGGACTCCATATGCATTAATTTGCACATCACATCATATATACTTTCCCTAATACTACATCCGTACATGTACACACACATGCGAATACATAGATATACATATACAGTGCACAAAGAAGTTATCCAAGGAGAGTTTCATGATGCTTAGTTCGTTTTTAAATATGAAGTTTATAATTTTCGTCGAGCAGAACTGCTCTCGGTCTAAAACGGTTTTCAGACAGTGTCTCGTCATAGTTGTGGAGATTGGAGATCCTTGGGTGCTGCGCCCTATAATGTTGTCGAAGCATTTCTATCAAAATATCGTCTGAAGTGAAGAGACTGCGGTTGAATTTTTACTAAAACGCAATGCAAGAAAACGTAACAGATGTGGGTAAGGTTAGGTTAGGCATATTAAAATAAAAATGTGAAGGTAGATTGCATACTAAAGTAGAAATGTAATGGTAGACCGCATACTAAAGTGGTACGGGCGATTACTTATAATAATACTATAAATACAGAATTGATGATAATGACAACATAAGTTTCATAGTAGATACCAGTTTAATTTTGATATAACGGATCAGTAACGGACGAGTATGTATCCTATATAATATAATATTTATTACAAAGTAAAGAATAATGTTTTCACAAACTTTTTATTTGTTAAGCAAATAAATGAATTAACACAAATAATAAAAGCGAGTCAAGTTTCCATAAGTGGATTAAGAAAAATTTCTAAGTAGGATGTCAGTGACTTAATTTTAATGAATAAAGGTTTTAATTGGTAAATAGCCGTTATCAAATAATAAACATCTATAGTTGCATAAAAAAATGGCTAAGTATTTAAAAGTATCAAATAGTGTTTTTCTATAATTTAAAAAAGTGTCCAGTCTTTCATCTATCTATCATTCACAACTGAAAAAGTATCGAAATATCTTTAATTGTGAATCTTGTCTGACTTACGTAATCTTTGCATCTTACAATTCAAACAACAAGTTGTATCTAATATGGTTTGTTACACATTGCTATGTTTAGTGTTCTATTTAATTGTACTGTGGTAAGTTTTTATTGTAAAAAAAAATACCGGGATTGTATCGAAAGGGCTGTTTGGTTCGATATGGGTTACATGCCAGCCCTGTTTCTTGCTTCACGCTTCTAAGTTGTGAATCGCTCTGCGAGGCCATTTCTCATCTTGCCACCAAGGCAGCGGCGCTTGGTGACGATGTAGGCACCGCGGTTCGTGATGTGGTATAAAAGTTATAAAGGGAACCCTCTTCAAAGGGCGGAGATGGAGTCGACAATGACGTACAATACACGTACGCTTCGGAAAATGCAAATAAAGGGGTTAAGCTTTCCTTTTTTATTGCATACTTTAAATGGTGTTAAAAGTTTGAATAAAAACTACTTGTATTGAAAAAAGTTTTCAGAAAATATGCTGACTTGACATAAAAAAACATACGTTAAATCTTTACTCGAGAATAGTCGGAGGTTGTATAGCTGTTTTGAAACGAAACTGTGTATGAGTTTTCTTGCTGTGTTCATTTATTGTAAGTACTTACTGAAAATGAAAGTTACTCTTTGTATATTAAACATTCAGCTGAACATATTAAAAACATATAATAAATAACATTTGGAACTGCGTTACAGAAAAAAATGACATTTCATATTTAGACAAAGTCATTTGATATTTGTAGTGCTAAATAATTATTACGTCATCGAAAATTATTCCAAGCAATCCACAAATTAAATTTAAAATTGTGGATACGTTTTTCAGGTTCAAGCAAATTATTTAATAAAATAATTTGTGTTATTGCCATTGAAATGTGTAAAACTTAAAATTAATGCTTCTATTAAGAAGTAAAATTTGTTGATATGATCCTCTCATTTATGAAATACATATGTTCTATACTAGTGTTGATAATATTTATTACAAGATTAATTAATATCTTTATAAAATCATAAAACACAATAACGTTAAGATTTTCCAACTGATATCTTGGTTTTGAACAAAGAAATTGTAGTATATTCTATATATAAATATATATAAACTCTACAATTCTCAAAAGTCTAAATAATAGATAAGAAATTACCGTCAGCAAAAAATCCAATATTTGAGAAAAGCTTAGTAAAATTTTACGAGTTTCGATTGTAGTTTAAAATTGTGAAATGCATGGTATAAATAAATTTTTATTTAAAAAAAATTGGATCTCGTCAAATATTTAGAACGACAGGTTTATACATACCATATTTGTAATAAAATTTATGAAAAAGTAAATAAAACAAATTTCACATTATATTGAAATCAAACGCATGTGTCTATTGTAGTAGGTGAATTAATATGAGTGCCATGATTTTGTGTGCATGAAAGCTTTTTATGTATCGCTATACATAATGGAATTTTCAGGGGTGATGTAATATTTCAAACGGTGCATTATTATGAAGTATGAAAAACGGCATTCGCACTATTACAACTGTTAAAATGAGGATGTATACATTCTTGTTTCCTTTCAAAATTGTCGAGTCAGTTGACAAATAAATTCTCGTTGGCTGTTTATGCTGTGTAATAAAGCCATAAATAATAAACAAACCCTAAATAATGTTTTCGTGTGCCAAAGGTCCATTAGCCTAGCTAACGCAAAACTAAGGGCGCGATATCTTCACACTGGGTCGCAGGTCACACGATGTGAGTAGGAGAGCGAAAAGCGGAAATTGTACCTATGCTGGCTTTTCCAAATGTTGTTAGTGAATTTCGCACTTAATCCCATAATAGAAAATGCTTAACAGTGGAGCTATATATATTCGATTTTATATTTCAGTGACTACGAGGGTTCAGGATTTGTATGGCGCCTTATTCACTATTATATTTTATCGACGGTATTATTGTAAATATCGGTATGAGCGCTTATTTTATTTTCATTTGGTTTACGACTGTGTAAATAAATTTACCTTAGGCCCATAAATATATTTTTAGCTATAATAGTAATATTTCAACACAATCTGTTTTTATTTTCTATCAGAAAATAATAAAAAAATAAAAGTGTTTCCCAAGATATGTTCTGCAGAACAGTAGATTTCCGTGTTAAGACAATAAAATTCCAGTGAAAAAAGTACGTTAACGCTACAAAAAATTCAAAAATATCCGACTTAATGTAAGATGAGTGAGAGGAAAAATGATCTTTATGATGAATGATGAAAAATGATAATTATTTTTAGTTTACGTTTTTAATTATTTTGGTGTGCTTCAAACTACTATCATTAATAAAAAATAAATAAAAAAATTTCAACAATAAAAAATGTCTGATAAAGCCTGCTTTGTAAAAAAATATGTTTATAATTAGTTGAAAATACTTCAAGTTGAGTTGGTTTTTTTTATTATTATAAATTTAAAAAATATATAAATTAGTCAGTAGTCGTCTTAAATTATTCAAAAATAAAGGGAAAGATTTTTTACATTGTATCACTACAGCAATAAAAAGTCACCGTAGATTTCTCTAGCCTTTAAATGTTTTTTATGTGTTTATCAGGAAAAAATCCTTATGTGACGAATTGTGTTGTGATTGAAATTGTAACATTTCTATAAAATGATCATTTATTTAGAAATAATTTAAAAATAAAAAAATTTACAAGTAACAGCACTTTTAAAACGTTAAACGAAAAGCATTTATCTCAAAAAAGTTATCAGACAAATTATATACGGTATGAAATAAAATACTATGATAAAGTTTAAATTAATCGGTTTTAATAAAAGCAGAAATAAGTTGCAAACTAGAGATATGTGTAAAAGCAAAATGTAAACAATGATGTTATGTTACTGTACGAAAATGGTATGGATGGTATGTAATGCAACCTTAAGCCTGCTGCATAGACAGATCAAAACTTTACTTGAATATATCCGACGACTATCATTGAAATTAAAAAGTACAAAAAATACACAAAAAATAAATTATATACATTAAGAGCAAAATAATTTAATTTTATAATATACTAGCCAGTTCCCGGCAAGCGTTGCAATGCCACTCAAAGAAAGAAAATATTTGTGTTTTAATTGTGTTTATTGAAGTGCATGTTTTCTTTTTCTGTCTGTTTGACGTTTAACGTTTGCTATTGATTGTCTATAGCAAAAGTCGGCAACCCTTTGTTGTAAAAATGTCAAATATTCTACGTGGGGATTAGTGCGGGCCACACTTGAGTTGCATGATCAGTGCGGGCCGCACTTCGGTCACATGTCATTACACTGTAATATTTTAATCTAGAGCAGCGTTTCTCAACCGGGAGCCATGTGGCCCCCTGGGGGGCCACAGCATTTCCCAAGGGGACCACAGAAGAAAATTTCAGTTTTGGGGAGCCACAGAAGACTTTAGGGGGGCCACGGCCACCCAAAATATAATGAACTAAAATTTATATTAAAATGAAATAGAATACAGTAGGAGAATTATACATTGCAGCAGAAATAATGTATGTATTATACATACTTTTTCTATTATTTTCCAATGGTATTTAGGGATACCATAATAACTGCATCTGAAAGTAAGTGTCGACAATATTGTATTGACTATCAAGATAGTCAATACAATATTCCACGGATTTCTTTCATCACCCCGTGACAATATTAAACTCATGTGCTTAATATGTTTTGCTTTGCTAATACTAATATCCATTTTATACAAAACACATGGGAATGAAAGAAAAACCATTTGAATAATTTTAAAAGCTTTAAGAAGTTTCCACATCAAATAAAATAGGACATATAGTATCCAGGCATTTCTTATATAAACACGAAACATTCATTTACTAAGCGTCAGTTCAAGTACATCCGTGTACATGAACGCCTGAAGATGCCAAAAGGCGAAACCCGGGTCGTTAGTGACAAAATCTGTGAGAATGTACATAATTTGAACGATTAAAATTTATTGAAATTCCACCAAGCACCTTAAGTCGAAATCTTAAATTTTTAAATAATAATTTGTGTCCAAAATTTTGTGTTGTATTTTTTTAAAAATAAATGTATATTTTTCATTTTTCCCGAGCCCCGAGAATTTTATTACTATGGAAAGGGGGGCCACGGAAAATTTTGAGACTCAAAAGGGGGCCAAGGGCTTAAAAAGGTTGAGAAACTATGATCTAGAGAACCTTGCGGGCCGCACCACGACGCCTCGCGGGCCGCGGGTTGCCGACCCCTGGTCTATAGTACGACACACGCGCCACCTACTGTAAGTTAATTGTACCATAACCTTCGCGAAAGTGCAAGCATGCGTTGTCAAAATAAACTGCATGGCAGACATACTAACATTGTTTTATGTAAAACGTACTGTAAGTTAATTTTAGTATACCTATAACCTTCCCGGAAGTGTAAACAAAAGGTTTGCTTAGGTTTTATGCAATCTACTTATTGAGGTTATAAGGCAATCGGATGAGCGGTGTGGCAACCCATACGAACAAACAAACATTCATTTTTATATATAAGATATCGCATAGGAATTAAACGAAAATAAATTTGGCAAATATAAGAAAACAAATACAAAAACAAGTGATAAATAATGCATTTAAAGATTAGAAAATACGTTTGGCTGTTAATTTTTAAATGCTATTTAAAAAGGGTCGTTAATTATTCTTACAATCCCGGAGATGTAATTAGTATTAATTTCATTATTAGAATTCATAAAGTTTAAGAAAAAGAGACGAAGTAAATGGAATTTCCTCATAAAAAACAATGTTAACTGTTACGTTACAAGAAACAAGATTAGCTTAATAGTATTTCAAAATTTTAATTAAGAATATTGCCTGATAACAAAAGAATGAATTGTTTTATGTTTTTATTAAATTGTCACTAAGGGTACATAATTATGCTTTCCTCTTTAACGTTAAATCTTAGTACGTCACGGTACAAAGTAGTAAATAAATGCATTATAATGTTATGATTATGCCTCTTTCCCTTCTTTGGCTTGTACTTTACTTGGAGACTCATCTGTTTTTACCTTGATAAAATTCAGCTTAGTATATTAAACAAATTTAAATTTTAAAGCGTGAGCCCTCAACGACTTCATTTAAATTTGTAGAGCGCTCTGGTCACATGAGATTGTTTTCACTAAGATTTTTAAAGTATATTGGCTTTAATCTTACAGAGAATTACGTTACAGTACAAATTTAAAATGTTTATTTTTAAACACAATTATCGCATCATCGTAAGATAAGCTTTCATTCATTCAAGTGATCATTCAATTTATTTTTATGAGAATTTAAAATAATTTGTATAGTTTGAAATAGTGATTTAAAAGACGAAATAAGAGATGACAAATGCCTTAAAACTTGTAATATATCGACAAGTAATTACCGTTTACTGATTTTACTAAAACGTATTATATTATTTGTCTCTACATCTCACTGTGGGTCTCTTCGGAAATCTGTTGGACGGTCAATTGCTTAAAAACGATGCGTCGAGATTTTTTAGAAAAGTTAGTATCGTATTTGTTCTTTAGTAGTAGAAATGAAGTTTTTATGGATCATTATAATATTGATATAAGCAATTTATCGGAGCTACTGTAAATGGTAAGAGAAAGTGATAGCGGTTTTTTTAAATCATAAGCTTACAATAAATGATATTTAAAAAAAAGTATTTTAATCTCAATTTTTTTTGAACCGAAACCGAATAAATTATATCAAAATATTGTGTTTAAAAGGTTTATTGTAATATATATATATAAAAATTGTATCTGATTAATATAAATAATGAATTTTTTATTAATATAAGCTTCTTAATAACAAAAAAATATATGGTTAGATAAATACTAATCCAGAGATACATATTTGATCGTTTACTAAGCCTTAATAATGAAACATTACATTATTTTAAGTGATTCTGATAATTAAGTCTAACAATATATTCCCAACGCTAAAATTTTCCTTACGGCAATCTCATTAAAAAATAAATTATTTATGTCAAAATTATATATTAACTTATTTAAGGTAAATAGTAATAAAACTTCTACAAGTTCTATAAGGCTACTTACAAGAAGTACTGTTTGAATCAATATTCCGAAATGAACACTTCACTGTCGCAGGAAATTGAAAAGTTTTTCTCGTAAAAAAGTACAGAGGGTTGGCGACACTCAAGACGAGCAAACAAAAGGGAGAAAGAAACTCGGGGAGAGTAAAACTAATATCATCCGAATAAAAATTCACTGCATTTTATATCTTTTAAAAATAAATCCTGAACATATGGGTCTTAGCATATAGAGAGAAGAAAATGATAACTAAAGTTTTCAAATAAAAACCGTCGCAGATAAGACAAGGGGACGATTGCGCCGACAGGGATTGGGTGAACGGGAAACACGCGGAAGAGGTGAGAGGAAAAGGTGGCGAGGTCCACGACATATTGCCGTTTCCGGCGCTGGCGCAGGCTCCACCGACGCCGCCGCCCGGAACATCTCGTTAAGCGTCGTAAACTCATTTTCCCTTTTTTTCTGTTAACGAAAGTTTAAAATTTTCGGAAAACTTTCCTCTTCCCGTTCCATTAAAAAGTTAAAAAAATATTATTGCCTTTCGACGTAAGTCTTATAAAATAATTATGCAAGCCAGACGCAAAAGGAATCGAGAAAGTTTTTTTGGAAAGCTTCTAGGCCTAAGCATTGCTACATTTTTTTAAGAATTCTTTCTTCCACACACAATCATTCTTAAAAGTTTTCATTCGATATTTTTGAGCGGTAAAGTACAATTGTAGTAAAATATATCAATACTGTATATTATCAATACACAGAATGAAAAATATTAAATAAACTATTTTACAATAGTTATGTAGGTGAAAAGTCAATCTTCAAATTCAAGTTTGGTCGACTCTTATAAAAATAATAATCACGATATAACTTAAACAATATTTGATCCCTTTGATAAATTATTTGATAGTTTTTAAATGCCGAAAAAAACACCTTTTATGTCGATGCACAAAGCTATTTTCTAAATTTATTATTGAAAATAAAATTAAATGAACGCTGTTATGATATGTCTATTGCTGAGCAACTGAATTAAATACTTGAATCAGTTACGGGTGAATCTTTGAAAAAAAAAAAATTGTTTTACTGATTGCTGAAAAATATATGACAAACAAAAGCACCAATCAGTTTATAAATTTAATAATGGAACTGTAAAAAATAGGTTGAAATAATATTCCAAGTGACCCAGATCTGCGTAGACCATGAATTCTAGTTAATATTTTTTCTTGTCTCCAAGCAATATGTATTCCCGGACAGTAAAAAATAGAACATCGCATAAATTTATAATGAAACAAGGGTGTTGTAAATTTTTGTGGATCGGGTATCAAAATGTAGGGTGTGCGTATATAGAATTATGAATTTAGGGTCGGATATCTGATTATTTATTTTACGGTTCAAAAATCTGTTTCCTCGTATAAATGCACAAACGAGATGAGGGACGGCCATAAAATCGTCGGACCATATTATTGGATATCAGAGCGAGTGGTTCGAGCGGTCGGGCGCTTCTGGAGACGAGGATGTGAGTCGCCCTGGCAAATGTGGTAAGGCGTGGGATATAGGGTTGGCAGTTACTTGACCAATTGTTTAACCGGTTAAATTGAATGCTAACCGATTCATTCATCTAAGTTGCATAACAAACTCTTGTTTTAATATATTCAAAACAACTTAAAATCTTCGAAAATTCTGACATTCATTTTGTTTTAAAAAAATGCGAAAAATCAAAACCACGGTCATCTTTTTGCCTAAAACCAGGTTTGAGTATACTCGTAATTTTATTATTTACATGTAATTCAACACCAAATAATAAATGTGCTTTAAAATGTTTAATTTATGATATTTTGTTGAACTATTAATTTTAAAAGCAAATTTAAAAAGAAACTTAACGTTACATAATAGTTGTGTAAAAAAATACTATTTCGATTTCAGAATTTCACCGCCAAACCAGCCACGTTAAAATTTGTTTTGCTGCTTTCCAGACTTGTATTGTTAAAACTAATTTTGAAAGGACCTATTTGACTATTTAAGAGTTCTCTAGGATGGAAAACTGTCGATCATTAAATGCGAAAAGAATCACTCACTAGCATTTATAATTTACGTTAAAAACTATATTATATTACTATTGGTCATTCCTAAATACAGATTGTTTCAGTTTTAGATCAAATTTATTTGTTAATGCAACTTTTAGGTTTCGTGTTCCGAAAATTTTCTAAGAAATAAATTGACTACCCAGGTTTGACCGGAGTCCGCATCTCAACCGTCCTTGTCAACTTGAGTCTAGCCAACGGGCTGGGCCGGGCCGAAAGGTGGCCCGTTAACAAAACCCGAGCCTTTGCAGACCTCGAGAACGTAGTTGTTTGATATAACATTTATATATAATAAAGTACATACAACTTGTCACTCGAATTAGTCGGAAATATAGCTCTACACAGGCTCGGGCGGGTAAGCGCAAATGAGATTCGGGCACGGGCCGGGCCCAGGTAAGGAATTTATTTCATCAGCAAAATATTTCATACTATGTTCGTGTCATAGGTCAGCCATGATGATTTTAATTATCACCAGTTCTATAGAAAATCGTCAATTGTTGAAAGATTGTAAAAACGGTTTTTTTCGGGCTGAGGAGTATACATCTGGGCTTCGGGTTGGGTTCGGGTAACAAGTGTGGTATCAAACTCGGGCCCGGGCCGGGTCAGACCTGAGTTTTTCGGGCTTGGACCGGGTAATTTTGCAAAATTTCGGCCCGTGCAGACCTCTAGTCGGAAACCATAATTAGCCAAGCAAAACCAATTGTATTTTTTCGAATTAGTACTATAAAATATTCCTTAAATTCATTATTTTGTTAGAAAATGAAGGCCTATTAGAAACAAAAACTATTATAACAATAATAATAACATACATAAATGCTTTATAATAAAATTAGGTTTCTTTTTACAAAATTTTCATCTAACTTGTGTTTGTTTTATTGAGCTTAATAAAAGAATACAGTATTACCCGGATCGTTCTCGTTTATTTTTTTGCAGTTCCCAGCCAAATTTTTAAAAGTGTAATCATAAACAACTCCACATTTATCGATCTCCGATTCATTATTTTCCTAAATTTATTGGTTAAATATTTTGATCCTATCATCCCGCTTACAAGCACTTGTTACCCCATTTGACGAATAAAGAAAAAAAATGATATCGACTAAGAGCTTACAAGCGTAGTCGTCTTGTTATGATGCCAGTTTTAGGGTTCCACTGTTCCTTGGTATATTATTAATTTAAAAAAAAAACCATAAGAGTTATATCACAACATTTTTCATTGTAGCTATAAATAATACAAACTAATTAATGTCATTAAACAATCTTGTTAAGCTGATGGTGTTATATTATGAAATAATTAAACACGATATTTTTACCGGTTATAATTAAAACAACCCTAAATCATGGCGGCGTTGGACACTTTACCGCAGCTCCAATGTCCATAGTCCACATTCATCTTTAATGTCATTGAAATAAAACATTACAAGCATTCTTTAAAATTTACAAGTATGAAAACAACCGTAGCAAAGGATCGCCATTTATTTTCAAAGAACTAAATCAATTTTATTTAGTTCAATTTAGAAATTTTTATGGTAAGTCCAGACTTGAAAAATACGTCGGGAAAACAATCAACTAAGTGAAAAGAGCTATTTGTAGATGGATTTTCCAGTAGAAGGATTGCATTTTTCATTTTCAGGACTCTATCCGAAAAAATTCAATTTCAACCATTTGCTTTATTTTATACTTTAACTATTTCCATTTCTTAGTTGAAATAAAAAGGAAAAACATCGACATATAAAATGGTGTAAATATTCATTAAAGATGAAAGTGTAAGAAATAAAATAAATATGCTATCGAAAATAATGAATTATTTAAGATGATGCCGTTTTTGCCTAGTGAATTATTTATTTATACGAACTGTATTAAACTGTTTCTTAGGTAGGTTTTCACTAAATTTGAACATTTTTCAAAATGATTTATTAAAATCAAATAAAACAATGTTATACACACAGGAATCACAAAATGATATTTGATTCATTCAATTTTGTAGAAAAGCCACATAATGTAAATACATATTTGGTATTGAACATGTTTGTTGACTCTTAAACAAACAATTCTTCTTTTATTATATTGTATGTAATAAATTATGCTAAATTCTAAGAATCGTTAATAAATACAATTTCACATTTTTACACAAATCTTCGTTCATTATAAAAAAATAAAAATATCATAAATATTTTTAAATCTTTGTTTGACAAAATTTATAAAATTTACATGTTTGTGGTTTTAAATAGGTTACAAAATGAAATTTGTTTTTACGATACATTAGAAAGATTAGCTTTTAAAAACATACCAAAAATTATATCATAATAATTACGTTGCCGTTAACAGTTTTTAAAACAAAACAATACTGAAAATATTAATTGAAAGAACTTTCTATTTTTATATAGCTTATAAGATGATAAATTTGATAATATTTCACGCAGCTGTCAAAATTTAAAATAATTGTGAAATTGATTAATTTATAACTGTTATCTTTTGGCTGTCAACAGATATGTCATTATTTTTGTGATTAAGTATTTCTGTAACGGTTTCCATTTAATCATACTATAGGTACTATTGTCTCCGCAAAATGAGTTGATTCACTTCTTACATTATAATAATATCTTATTAAGTTCTTAATTAATGAACTTTTAACAATACAAATTAATTGATATTCTGATGTAACAATAGCGCGTTTTTTATGCATGCTAATTTTTTAACTAATATATGATGACTAGATGAAAATGAGTATTTTTCTAAGTTTCTGTATAAATTGAGTTTAATATTTTTAATTTCAATGTGTTGCCCAAGTATTTTCTCGGCAGCAAAAAGTAAATCCTCATTAGTGACAGCATTAAGAAATAATTAGAAGAGTAACGGTCCAAAACATTTTGAAGTCGGGACAAGTTGAGTCCGATCACGATGACGAGAGATACGTGAAAGAAAAAAAAACGATAAGGCTAAGTTTGGGGAGGGGTTTAAGAGTCTCGAGCGACCTCAGAGTACTCTCCTGTCGATCACCTGCCAGTACCAGTCTACCGTCTCGCTCTTATTAACAGCCTTCACATTTTTTTAGCTGTTCTGTAAGGAACTCTAGAGGGACACTTGACAGTTCATTGTATGACGGGACTTTTTTTATTTTATATGTTGTGATTATGTTCTTTCTGTAATGCAATATATAGTGCGACTATTTTTCAAATGATTGATGAAATTTGTAATTTAAATCAATCAAATGAATGAAAGACATCTTACACAGAGAGTAAGTAACATTTAAAATGATATTTTAAAGCCATATCCGCACTAATTTCAGGGTATACCAAGCCCTTAAAAGACATTATGTGAACATAAGATGTTTTATAAAAACTTAGTCCTTCAACCTATTTATTTTGGAATTAGTAAAAATGGAAGGATGCAGACAGGATGAGATAAGTAGTAAGTCAAGTACTTTTGTAAAGACTCGGTTCTTAAATTTTATATGTGAAATGGAGTTTAAGACATCACATACATCCATGTCTTCGAGTACAAATGAATACACTGATACAAAAAATATTTTATAAATCTGTTCGTACTGGGACCAAAGCAGTGAGCACCGGAACCGAAAACAACGACGTCGACAATGTTACTCAGGCTACAAGCCCGTAAAATATACATACAATAAGCACCAGAAAACTTGTTTGTCGGGTCCGTGTAATTAAATAGATTTTTTTTTATTGATTGCAGTTTAATGAGGTTAGCTAATTAAATTGATCGACAGATAAAAATTTAAATTTTCAGGTCTTTAGTGAATCGTTCAATTTTCGAATCTGATCTCACAAGTCGTCAGAACGAACCACATTTATAATCGATTTATCGGTTTCTGTTCGAGTTTACTTTCTTACTCCCACCCTTGCAATTTCAAAATAACGTTATATTATAATAAGTGGTAAGCAAGTCACTATTTTTTTTCTTGCCATTTCCTTTCTATCCCTACTATTTTTTTTAAAAAGGAACAAGCATTTCTCATCGAAAAAAATTCTATTCAGAAACTTCAATCATGAGTTCTTATGCTGGACATGGAATTTAAGAAAAAAATATATCGAGCGACACAATTTTATGAGAAAGATGTGCTTCCGGAAAAAAACTCTCATTTATAGTTAGTAAGTCTTAAATATAAAGTTATAAACAGATTTTACTTAAACAACCCATTTTTTTTTATTATTATTTTTATGCGCATCATTAAAAAAAATATTGTATAGAGAAGCATGTAAGATTAAAACCGCATGACGTTTTTTATGCCGGAAGAGAAATCATCCTATATGCTTCAAATTTATAAGAACGTGTATTCTCATTTCTTCTCCAGGTAAGTAAATGATGAAAAAACAGAGCAATAAATCTGGTCAAACATACGTCAGCGTCAGGTTAGTTCATTTTTCTCTCTGAGCCGAGAAGTGGGGTTGGTTTGAGTAGGGGAAGCCTTTGCCCGTTTACGTAGATTGTGAAAAGTTTGTATTCTTTTCCGGATTTATATGGACGTGAATTTTTTATTAAAGGCTGTAAGTATAAAACAAGTTAAGCTTGTGTCCTTTTAAAGAAATATGTTTTTTTATTTGTAAAGAAAGAGTGGATGTAACATAATAAAATAGCCTTTCTACGAATTCCATTTGTATTGTTTTATCCTTTGTGTCAATATGCCGTACAAGTAAAGGAATCATAAAATGTTGAAATTCATTCTAAATATTATTTCAAGAAATGAATATCAGTGCGTTCAGAAACATTTAAATACTGTTTTTTTACAATAAGAATTAAATATTAAACAAAAATAATTAAAGAAAATATCAAAGAATTAGGTTCTACGTAAGAATTGAAATATTTAATTGATAACTCTTTGTAATTTTGACAATGACATAAAGCTGAGATATTGGCCAATTTAATTTATATATAATAATATACTAGGTAATTAACTTTTATTTTGATTGTGACTTAGTATTGAAACTCACATTAACTATATCAATCAACATTACATAAAAAATGTACTTGGCTAAAGATACTTTTCTTAAAACGGTAAGAAAAAGTGGTATCCCGATTTTGTAATTCAATGCTAACTACTATAAAGAATTGTCGGTTCCTTTGTATAATTAGATATATGGTGGTTTGATTTCATGAAGAACTTATTTTGTTATTATTATTATACATGGTGAGACATCGGAACTAGCTGGGCTAAAGCAAAGCAATTGGCGTAGACAAGGAATCACAGAATTGACGCGCGTCGGCTATATACTTAATAAAAGGAGCAATTACGGCCGGAAAAAAAATGTAAAATACGCAATGATTTTTGTTTTTTTTATTGGTTATTAAAAATTTTATGAACAGATATTATGTACAACGAAATCCAACTTAAGGTTATATTAAAAAAAACTATAAAAATACTTACAAAATGTAGTAATGGTTCTGGTTCTGCCATCTTGTTCATAATTCGTATTTTTTCTACTTACAATTATATACATAGAAATATTATACCAAATAAGTAAATAAACTTCAAATTGAGAGCTCAAGAAATAAAGTAGGACGTTTTCATGATCCTAAAATGAGAGCAAATTAATTTGATAGTACTTTTTAACGCCTGAAAAAAGTGTTTTTTATCAGTTCTATTTTGCTTTTTTAATAAAGGTAAACGTTTTTTTGTAAAATCCGTTTGGAAACAGCCGTGTTTTCTGTTCAGGACTATGTAAATTACCGTTTTTATTACAAACTCTATTTTAATTCTTTAAAAAATATAAGCTTAAATATAACTAAGTATTTCGACTGAGGGTGCTTGATGGAATTTCAATATCAAATTTGAATTGTTTGAATTTTGTTCTTTTCCATGAGTTTTGTTGCTAACGACCCGCACTTGCTATCATTAAATATTAATTCAAAGGCTTAAAAACAAATCAACTCATTAATAATAGGTCGGTTAAAACCCTAGATTTATTTTAAACATTCCTATGTTATTATCTGGTCATTAATATTTTAAAAAAATCCCCATAATTATAACAAACCCACTTAATCCATTGAAAATTGTATAATTCAATTTTCGCTAATTTACATTTTAATAGCCTTTTAACTTAGTGATCTACTTATATTTTTGTTTATAAACGATACAAACTGTTTACTACGCGTCAGTTCAAGTACATCCGTGCACTTGGAATGCCTGAAGATGCCTAAAGGAGAAACCCGGGTCGTTAGTGACAAAACTCATGGAAAAGTACAAAATTCAAACATAAATATAACGTTTTTTGAAACTTACTATTATCATATGTGGAATTTACAGCTCTACATGATGACACATTTAAATAATTTTCAACAAAACATATAGACTGACTTTTTTGTTTGCAGAGCCCTTAATTTTTTATTATAACATTGAAAAAGGTTTTTATAATTAAGGTTCAAATTATCAATGTGCTACAAACAGGTAGATAGATACGTCAAATCAAATATTTAGGTTTCTTATTCTCAATTAATGTTGAATATGTAGTGAAATAATGTTTGATAATTAATCATAAAGGGTATATATTTAGCACTCAAAACGCATAAAAACAATTAATTTGTATACTTCTCTCAAAAGTAAACTAAAATCTAGTTTGAAACAAAAAATGGCTCACCTACAAAAATTGCAATGTTTATACTTCGTACGTAAAGTCCCAAAGGAAATAATATCACTGGACTCGGACTGTACTTAATCTGCATAAAATCAAATTGAAATAAATATTTGCACTACAATGTTGTACTTTAATACACTGTGAAAGTGTAAAAGCATGAAAAGGTTCTGTTATTTTTATAAACCATAACTACAATGTGTGCTATTTATATGAACAATAAAGCTACACAACTTATTTGTGGTGTTATATTCTTTTGTTTTGACCGCAGGCCGTCCTGCTAAAAATGCATATTAGATTTGTCGTATATTAATTAAATAGAATAATATAAAATAATTAGTATTCAAGTTATGTAGATGTGTTGCTACTGTCAAAAAGTTTTACTTTTAAAATACCATGATACCAAAACAAATACTGGGAAAATGCTATATTAATATCAAAGTTATTAATTATTATTCATACTTTCGATGGTTTCGGCGGTAACTTTGTGGAAGTTCATTTTAATAGAAAATTTAAATTAACTTTGATTATTCCACGTATTGTGTAACTAACTGTGACACGTGTTTCGCCTCTTTCAGAGGCATCTTCAGACTTACTATCGCAAAGTTTGCTTAAGTAATGAAGCAAGATTGATTCTAACATTTTAAAATTATAAAATTACAAAATGGATTGGGTTTTTTTTTCCTTTTAAGAGGAGCAAGGAGGGGGGTGTAGAATCGAAATAAAGCAAACAGATAATGATACTAATTTTACTAATGAGTTGTAAACAATCAGAATGGGATTTTTCCTTTTTAATGGAAGCAAAGAGGGGATTATAAAATGCAAACAAATTTAATCATACTACTAATGACGTTAAACATTACAAACTATTAAAACTAATGAGCTACAATCAATCATCTAGGTTTGTGATTACTCTATTAATTGGAAACAATTTTAGTAACGGGGAACCGCCTGTGCTATTAAGAATATTATTTAATAATATTTCTTTTTTGTTAAGAGTTTTATTAATTTCTAAAAATTCTAAGCTATTCATCTTTAAACCCTTTTTATTTACTCGGTGGAGTATTTCTAAATTACAAATCTGATTAAAATTATGATTATTTTCTATTAAATGATTGGCAAACTCAGAGAAATTGTTACTTTTTAGACATCTTATATGTTCTTTAATTCTAATATTAAAGTTTCTACCTGTCTGTCCAACATAAGACGCTTGACAGTCTCCACAAGAGAGTCGATAGATACCACTCTGTGACGATGAATCTACGCGATCTTTACTGTTCAATAAAATTTTACCTAAATTATTTACTGTATAAAACGCGGGTTCTATATTGTCTGGCAAAAATTTAACTATCTTTGACGAGATGTCTCCTAAATAAATAATTCTACGCCAGTTTTTAATATTATCGTTTGCTTTCTTCTCTCCTGAAAAAATATTATTTACTATGAGTTGTTTAACTTGCTTACGTTTAAGTAAGTTAACTACTACGTCTGTGTTGTAACCATTATTTACAGCTATCTGTTTAATAATGTTTAACTCTAATTCAAAGTTGACTTTAGTGAGAGGGATGTTAACTAATCT
This sequence comes from Himalopsyche tibetana, assembly GCA_030503985.1. Taxonomy (NCBI): domain Eukaryota; kingdom Metazoa; phylum Arthropoda; class Insecta; order Trichoptera; family Rhyacophilidae; genus Himalopsyche; species Himalopsyche tibetana. Next base: position 21,488,843 of record JAPJYX010000005.1, read on the forward strand.
ATTAATCATTGCATGGAATGATGAGAGTTTTTGCGACCACGGGTGAATTGATTGATGGTGAATGACGACATCTGTATAAGTAGGCTTTCTGTAAATGGCAAATTCTATTCTGTTGCTATTATTTTTCTTTATTGTTATGTCAAGAAAATTTAAGGTTTTTTGTTGCTCGATTTCTAGTGTGAATTTAATATTTGTATGCAATGAATTTAAATGACGTAAAAAGGTATCTAACTGTCTATCTGTTCCTGTCCAAATGCAAAAGATATCGTCTACATAACGATACCAAGTTTTTACATTTTTAAGTAACGTGTGATTTGACTTAAAGAGATTATTCTCAAAATAATCCATAAAAATATCCGCGAGCAAAGGTGAAATAGGACCACCCATAGGTAATCCTACCGATTGTTTGTAAAAATTTTTATTAAACAAAAAATAGTTTTGTTCAATACAAATATTAAAAAGTCTAAGCATTTCTTTAACGACGTTGCTATTAATATCCGAAAAAGTTAAAATTTCGCTGACTATATTTTTGCACTCTTCCGTTGGTACGTTAGTAAATAAATTTGTTACGTCGAATGATACTAATTTACAATTACTAGTTAATTGTATGTCTTTGATTTTTTCTGTGAAGTCTATGCTATTCTTAACTGTATACTTCGGTTTAAACACGTTGTAAGAATTAAAAACGTCATTTAATTCACGGGCGATTTTGTAAGATGGAGAACTACAAAAAGATACCACGGGACGAATCGGTATCAAGGGTTTGTGTAATTTGGGTAAGCCAAATAATCTCGGAGCTTGTGGGTTTAAATTAATAACTTTATTTTTATTTAAGTAGAAAATGATAGGGCAGTTTTTGACACACGTTTTTACTTCATCTTGAAATTTGGATGTAGGATCCTTGTTAAGTAATTGGAAATGATCTCCTTTCGACAAGAAGTCTTCTACTTTCGATGTATAATCTAATGAGTTTAAAATTACTATGGAATTGCCTTTATCTGCTTTCGTCAGAGTAAGGTTTTCTCGACGTAAAATATCTTTGATATTTTTCGCCGTCCGCATATCGGAATTCGATGATTTCAATGAGTTTAAGTCTAATTCATAATCTGTCTTGAATAATTGTTTGCATTTTATAATCCCCTCTTTGCTTCCATTAAAAAGGAAAAATCCCATTCTGATTGTTTACAACTCATTAGTAAAATTAGTATCATTATCTGTTTGCTTTATTTCGATTCTACACCCCCCTCCTTGCTCCTCTTAAAAGGAAAAAAAAACCCAATCCATTTTGTAATTTTATAATTTTAAAATGTTAGAATCAATCTTGCTTCATTACTTAAGCAAACTTTGCGATAGTAAGTCTGAAGATGCCTCTGAAAGAGGCGAAACACGTGTCACAGTTAGTTACACAATACGTGGAATAATCAAAGTTAATTTAAATTTTCTATTAATTATTATTCAGTCTTACAACCAAATTATGAATTGAACCACAAAATTGACGCTACAAATCAAATATTAGTATTACTAAAACTTTTTTTGTTGTAAAAAGAAAATCTTTATTAAAAACAGAATTGGTGAAATAACTAAATAATTATTAACATCCAAATATAACAGTTGCTAATGTTACATTTTGGTTAAAAAATCGATCTGTATTTATTAACTGTAGATTTTATTTTATATTTTATATAATACATTTTATAAATACGATTGTGTGCTACGCAAGGACATATCAAAAACAAATCAAAAACTTCTATTAAAGTAATATAATAAAAATAATAAAAGATTTTTAGTACTTTTTCCACATTTCCACAACTGACTCAGTTGATAATGCTCGCGATGAGCGAAACCGGTCCTGATCTAATAAATTTTATGTGGAAAAAGTACTAAAAATCTTTTATTATTTTTATTATAATGTCTTTCCACCAAGTATTGACAGTAAACACCTTAAAAAGTAATATACAACTGTTAAAATGAGTGGAAAAAGCCGCCTGTTTGGTCGAGTGGTCAACGTTGTTGGCTTCGGCTACGGAGGGCCCGGGTTCAAATCCTGGAATGGACAGTTTTATAAATTGATTTTTCAATTGATTTATGAATTTATGTTCAAAGGCATGGATGTTTGTAATGTCTTAAATTCCCCCCTCCCACCCATCCTATCCTATGAATAGGGCGTATCGAGAGCGATTAGCTTACCACTAATCCTGTCTTAGCCCTATCCTTATATCCCTACTCTCTTTGGAAAAAGAGAGGTTGAGCAACTGAGTAACAAGCAGTTCTCGTAGAAACACACTTCTGTTGAGATAAACTCCACTAGGAGTCCATATGCTTCACATTGGGAGCGGACATGGTTTAAAAAAAAAATGAATGTTTATCTCGTGGTGAATTTGATAATAACAAAAATTTTCTTGATTGAGACTAATTTTAAATTTAGATTGATATGAATATTTTTGGTTTATAATTACACAACATTCATTCACACTAAAGGTTTATTTAGACCAACTAAATACGCAAATGAGAGAGTGAACTCAGCCAAATACGAAACAATCTGAACGCGACACACGAGACTTTGGCGAGCGGTCGGACGAGTGATTTGAAGTGAGCGAGTGAATATAAACCGATTATTTTTTCGTACCATTTTCTGTAACACGGATTCGTTTACATTTTTGAAGAGCCAAAACAGGCGTTTAATGAGTGTTGTTAAATCGAACGAAACGCATGAAAAAACTACTGAATCGAGGACGCTTGACCGGTCTACACGGTTGGTCTAAATCAGGCGTGGTTAACCTATCCTAGGTCTGGGGCCTAATTTTTATTCTGTATCCGAGTCAAGGGCCTGACCAAATTATTGAATATAATAAAGTAGTATTAAATTCAATAAAACACGTTGCTATTTCTTATATGGTGGCGATCATGAACTAGTAGAGTGGAGCTACTGCAAGCGCCCGTGTTATCTCCATTATTTAATCCCTCCCAGAAACTGAATTTCTTTCTCTAATACTTTACCAAGATGAATCAGGGCCGGACAAAATAGCTCGGCGGGCCTAATGGTTCAGGCTCTGATGGCTCGGCGGGCTGATTGTGGTTGCCCATATATGATTTAAATGATGCTTTAGTTCAATTAATCGAGTACAAAAATACAAATACGTTTTGCAAAAATACTTATTTATTATTTCATCGTGAAAGCCTTTTATTTTTTATTGAATATGTAATAATAAATATAGTTAAATCATCTGTATTATGGTCATCGTGTTAAAAACATTTTTTTACTTAATATGTAATAACTAAACTTTATAGCAAATGCAAACTGCGAAGCTCATTATCTTTGTTTTATAAACTATCAGAAAGTTAGTGTGTGCTTAAAACTTCCGATTTGTTATTCATAGACTTGTATGCTGATAGTAAACATCGAATAGCTCGGTTGTATATAACTTCAGCAATAATTTTGAATTAATGCGTTACAGTTGGTCAAATTTAATATAATACGTCAATATTTTTCGCAATAAAAAAAAATATTATATTGACAAAGTAATAAAGGAAAAAAATGCTGTAAATGTACTGAGTTATTGTAAAAAAACTAAGTTTTTATAATAGCTGTATATGATTGATTTTTACATTAATGTCGACGTGAGGTGTAATGTTATATTTTATTACTTCCTAGATAAATGTTTTTTTGTTTGAAAGAAATAATTGGAATCTTTAATATATAACTGGTTTCCGCAGACTGTTATATCACCGAGTTCATGCGCAGTATATTAATTTTCACTTTGAAATCGCTCGACACAAAAAAAACTTTTATTCAACTTTTAATAACCTTTGAAAGGTCGCGAAATTCTTTTGAAACTAACTGAGTATACATAATGCGTTGACGTCACGTTAATTTTGAAAATTCATATAACAAGTGTATAATAATTCAAAAGATTCTTTGATTGATATGAACGAGTGAAATCTCAATTATTATTGTGAATACTTGTAAGGGTTGAGAACTTTGATTAAGTTGGAACTTTCACGGCTCTGTTATGGCCCGAATACAAATAAGAAAAACAAGCCAAAGTCTTTCAAACGATTGTTTTTCTGCTTTCATTGCCTATTATTTGGAGATGAAAGGAAATCAAACTTGAACAAAAACATTATTTTGTTGGGTATTAAGAAAAAGTTCAAGCCGTATTGTAATAAATGTTTGTGACATTATAAGACACTAACTAATGACGCAACGTAAATCTTTTTGTGTTATTGAGCTTAGAATATTTCAAGTTGTGAGTTGGAAAGATATTATATTATAACTACCTTTTGAAAAAAAGTCTTTTTAATTTCTCCTTGAAAGAAAACGGTTTGAATAATACGGTCTTGCTTATTTTGTAGCTAATTTACAATAGAGAATTAAAGTCTTTTTTAAATTATTGTCAGGAATAAAAAAGGTAATCGAACATTTTTATCCTGTATTTTTTTTAAATAAATGTAAGAGTGTATTTACGGGGCATGATTTTTCAAATGATTCTCCACAAAATTTGGTATTTACAAAGTGTTTTTTATTTAAATTTATTAAAATAATTTATCTTAAATCAATCTTCTAACGTTCGTAATATTTACACAATAAACTTAAACATCGTAACTTATAGGACGAATTTATAATAAAAAAAACGTTTATTATGTAGAAAAGGTATTTTACTATTGTGATATAATTGATGGTTGGTAAAAGTTTAAGCAGTCGACTTCTTTAACATCGTTGGCTGCATATTCAAGACAAAACATTTTTTTTAAAGGAAACCTTCCAACAGTGGTCGCAGAAGTACCGGTGATTACAAACAACAATACAATGGTGTTTACTCAAAATAAAAACAACGAAAAATACGCGGTGTGAAAGCTTTAATGCTTGTTTATTAAGTTAGGTCGTATAAAAACCCAATTTTGAAAAATACGTATATTCTATTCACTTTTTTATAAATATTAGTTTTGAATATGTTTCCTTTTCTATTAATAAAAAAGATTTAACCTGGTAATTTTATAAAAACATACTCACAAATAAATCATACCTGATTATTATTTTTTCAATTTGCAGTAAACAGATTCTTGCCTTTAGGGTTTTTCTTTATTATACCAGAATGGGTAATTAGTCCAAAGATGGGTTGAGTAGGAAAGATACAATAGTAATTCTCGGATTTACTGACAATGGAACTATAATAATACATTCATGAAACTATGTAAACAGGAAGAGAGAAAATTCACATTACATTTGTTTGGTATATATATTTAACGTTGAAGATAACAGTTATAATTTTCAGGGACTGTATCACCTTTAATTTATCAAAAAAATTTGGAAAAAATATATTTTAAGCAGGTTTTTTAAAATATATTTGAGTGAATTAAATTATTGTGCAAGTAATAATTATTTGCTCGAGTTCATGGCCAACTGTATATTTTTATATTAATTAATCAATTATCCTTAAAAAACTCTTTATATGCATTAAGAACAAACATTATTATATTGTAGATGCTGGGCTTTAGTCAAACATTTCATTACATCCTTTTTTTATGGAATAATAATGACTAATGTTAAGATTTACGACACAATATCACCCTTCTTGGTGTGATTTAAAATATACATAAACAGGTCCACGAATAAATATTTGGTATATATTTTTAGTAGTTATGTTAAATAGCTGTTTTTATATTAATTTTCACCTTACAATGTTTTCATTGCCTAGAGTTAGTTATACAGCAAACTCCTGAAGCAATACGTATGGATATCAATGTTTAAATACAACAAACTTTTGTGTTCGTATTAGATCAAAAAAATTCTAAATTAAAATTATACATTTATTTACTTTGGAACTATTATAAAAATAAAAAATGGTGTTTGATTATTTTTATTTATTAACTATCGCCTTTTTAAATAATTAATACCGGTATTGGTTGGCGTTTTTGCCGTATGTCCGACAAACCAAAACGTTGATATATTTGCACTCCCTTATTTCACCTTCACAATTTCACAATGGTTAACAAAAACGAATTTGAATTTAACGTTAATGAACCTCACAGAAAGTCTAATCTCTTGGGTAAAATGAAATTTAGTCAATTTTACACGTAATTCCTTTAATAAATTAATATTTAAGCGTGTTAGTTGGTTTCATTGTGCATAAGTCAACCCAATTAATTTTATATGTAAGTAGTTGAAATGTTGTTTACGGCCAGTTGGCAAACACGAAACACAAACAATAATAATTACAGCCAAAGGGAAAGAAATGTAAATGAAATATGAAGGGCAGTACGTAATGGACGCAGGTAAGTGTTGAAAGAAAAAGATTACCTTGTTTTAATATTTAATTGAAATATACTAGAAAACTAGTTTAAAGCAACTCAAGCGAGTATACTATCTTGGTTGTTACTGAAAAAAAAACTAAAGTAGAGATAATGAGCGCGGTTTTTTCATGAAAGATCGCGGTAACCAACAAAAGCATAAAACTACAACGAATAATAAATATTGATCGAGTTTTTCGGTTCGGTTAATGACAGAGGCGTAGCAGAGTCATGCAATTCGACTAGCAAATTTGGGGGACCTAAATTTCTACATACACATTATAACTAATTAATTTACCAAAAAAATAACTCTTATTATTAACATAGAATATTATTTTGCACTGTTAAAATATGGTGTAATGTTACATACTTTAGATATGAATCATTTTTGGTTTATTGACATAACCGATGGAACAAGAGTTCATTTGTTGTAATGCCATGTTTTAAACGATTTCTCGACCTCGATTTAGACCATGGTTTCCGATATCGACGCGTGTACTGTGTATAATTGCCGTTTTGTTTAAAGTGACCAGATATCTAAAAAAATAGCTAACAAGACTGGATTTTTGTAATACTTTTTCCCACTAAAAAGTCTTCAATCTACACACTATGTAAAACAAGAACTTCGAAATGTTTTTTTTTAACCATATTTGCTCCTTATGTGAAGCATAAGACCACCACATGGCACATATACGTTTTCCTGTCTCCCATCAATTGCTTTGATTCCTCCTACGACATGCCAGCATATCTCAGTTCCACCGAGTACATCCTATGGATTAGTACTCGACGGTCGTCCAGAAAGCCAGAATCACATCGTTGTATCGTCACTCTATAAACACTCACGTGATGGTGTGCCGTCCTGCACGTTCTCTAATCTCCGAGTTCCTCACGAAATCAATATGGTATACCAAGAAAAAACTGTCAGGATAATAAGAGCTTGCTTTACGGTCTCTTTATGGTTTTAGTAGATAGATGACATGGTTATAAACAACAAAGCTGAAAAGACAAAACAAAATGAGCGTTAAATTATAAGTATGCAAAAACGATTCCTTTGTCTCTTCTAAGCATTGATAATTTGTACGCGCAAGATTTGAAAATTAATCCCACGATATAATTGTATTTTTGGATGATGATGAATTTAGCAAAGGGAGAATTCGAAAGGAAAATATCCTTAAGCAGAGCAAATTGGCAAGCAAACTGTGAGCTGGGATTGAAAGGGACTAACAGAGCAGTCAAACCAGCAGCTAGTAAAGCAATAGCATTAGCTAACGACAACAAAAGCTTCGTTTTCTAAAGCTGAGTCGAAGTGTCGTTATCTGTTGTGATTACAAGTGCTACCTACCTCCAATGTTACGCGTACACTCTATGGCAGTGATCCCCAATGTACGGCACATGACGAATCTTTTATGCTCATCCACAACTAAGCGGTATGACTACAATTGTAATTTTTTCTCTTAAATTTTGTTACCACTGTGATTTAAACACCATATTTTTTTAACATTTTTAGTTATAGCAAAGTGATCAAATTCGTTAATTTCAGTTGCAGTGTTCAAATATTCAAACACAATTACGAAAAATTGTATACATTTATTATTAAGGACGATGATAATATAACTGACTGTATTGAAAAGTTTATATTTTAAGAATATGATGCGTACGTTTGTACAAAATCAACTTACAAAAAATAAATTACAGATCATTTAAACAGTTATTTAATAAATAAGTACTTTTGACACAATCAAAATCATTATTACCCATTTTTAAAATCCGGCATTAGCGGATATATGAAGTCAGGAATATTTGTTTACGCCGAATGTTATAGATGAATATCCGTCAAAATTGATGAACCGTTGCTGTCTCATTCGTGATTAAATTGGTTCATCGATGCCATTAACCCTATTTAAGGCTTGGAACTTATTGTATGTCACTTTTCAAACATAGTTTTTTTGTTTTTTACCAAGGTAGCTTTCAAATTGCAGCAAAAGAGCTTAAATGATAACGTATGTTATTTTATCCACTGAAGTAAATTAATGTTTAAGAGACTTATTTTAAATGGTGGGTAAGCTTTAAATGTTGAACTAACGGTATGAATGTTAAATATTTTTTCATTGATTTAAAGATCATCATTTAGTATGAAATGCTTTCAACTCCCAGCAAAGTATTCCATGGTAAGACTTTAATTTAAAATACAAAATATTATACTATATCCAATATAAGAAGATAAGCTATTCTATGTTGAATAGTATTATATCCACCTAAGCAATACATCTTATAATTAACGGGGCGAGGCCAAATATTGATATACATAGATCAGAAATTCATAAGAAGTCACTTGTATGCTGTAAATGAATTAATTTAAGGCAGAATTTTTTTTTAGCTAAAATCGTTGTATGGTAAACAATAATTTTCCAATAAAACCTCTTATACTGTGGATGTATGAAAAGAGTGCGTACAACCATAATTTCTACGTACAAAGTGTTTTTTCTTGATTTTTTTTTCATAAATCTGTCGATACCATGAATGAAACATATTTAATGAGAGTCTTTTTCACTATAAGAATTAATGAGAAGAAAATCTACCACGACACATTTCCTTGTGATCAATTAAAATTTTCTTTCCACGATTTATTATGTATTGGATAGGTTGTGCCAGAAAAATGTTGGGAACTGCTTTTCTACTGAGTGAAAGTGGAACGGCAGACTCCAACAGAAAACTGCCTCCAGGTAAAAACGTTCTCAAAAAGTTATCGGACGAGTGACAAGGGAAAACTTTTTCTTTTCTTTCGTTTTATTAATTTTTATTGCGGGATACTCGTAAATGCCCCATGAATAATTGGGGAGATCATATACAAAAACAGAAATCTTTACAGCAGTGTACACTTTCTGAGTGTTCTACAGAGTGATACAAAAATGTATTTTACAACTGAATAACCGATTGGCACCGAGTAAATGGTATTCACTATTTTTCATTGAAAACAGAATCATATATTCGTAGTTTTATAGCTGCTCAAAGTTTTTCAATAAATATATATCAGGAACTATTATGTCAATACAAATTAAATTAGTTTTCTTGTAAACAGAAATGTCAATTGAAATTTTCCAACGCTTGTTAAATATATTTACAAATAAACTGCTACTATTTGAATTGCCAAATCCATACATATGATGCAAAAAATATGTGAAATAATACTATAAACTAAATTGATAATTTTCTGATCCCGGGATTGACACGGCTGCGATCCCGGAATTTCGGGGTTGAGAAATTTTGAGCAAATCCCGAAAATTGACACAAAATTGGCAAATTGAAGATTTCAAATTCCTTGGTGAGCTAAAAAAAACGAAGTTTGGTCATAATCTAGGGAAAAAGTATACCGAATTGAGGATTTAAAATTCCTCGGTGAGCTATAAAAAAAAACGAAGTTTGGAGATAATCCGGGGAAAAAGTATAGCGAATTGAGGATTTCAAGTTCCCCGGTGAGCTAATACCAATCCCAGGATTAGAAAAAAGCTCCAAGATTGGATACCCTAGTAGCAGTACAACATGCACGAGTTCTAAAATAATCGATATTGACTAACCTCAATCCTATTAAGATGCAAGCAGATATTATTAAAAATACATCAGTGTAGAAATAAGCCATTATTTTTAACATCCCTTTTTAAAACAATATCCAACGCAAAGAAAGGATTACAGTTTTTTCCATAACGTTTTATAGAAGACTAAGCCGATCATAATAGAAAAAAGCTCAAAATATTTGTATATACAGTCACCGTGCAGTCAGAAGTTGGTTAGTGAAAAAAAAAAAAAAAGTTAGTGTTCGATAAGATTCTTGTATATAAATTCTTTATTTATGATAAACTTAGGTGATGCGTTTAATATACCAGTTTGACAAAAGCATTAATTGAATATATCGTTAATTACTACTTCTTCAGATTTATAGGCCAGCAATTTTCTCTGTCTATAAATTCCTTACACTATTTATGTCAGATTGACAATAGTTGATTTACATTTCTATGTTTCATAATAAAAATCGAGACTATAAATTATCTTCGGAAAGCTTAAATTTAGATCGATTCATAACTATCATTTTTTTATGTACAAACTTCTGCCTGTATATGTTACGATATATTTTATTTATCACAAAATTTAAAGAGTCTCAATTTGAATTCCATGGTATTTTTTCAACTAACATCAATTTTTACACAAGTGAGACTTTGTTGAAAATATTTTTCTTATATTTTTACTGCTAAAGTGATGACAAAGCATTGGAATGATAAACTGTAAGTTCTCTTCGATAGATAGAAAATAATTGGATCGTTCAATTATTCAGGAAGAGTATGCAAATCGTAGCATTCACATTTTTTTGTGCCGGTACGAATATAAAATATGTCACATTAGACCTCCACATTGAATAAAATGGTTTATCAGGTAGGCTCTATTCCTACCCTTCTCTTTCGCGTAGAGGCTTTGCTACGTCTTGACGCGACGCGGCCGCCCTCGCCTCGCCCGTGCCCTGAGCGATGTCCGGAGCGTGACCGGCATTCGCGCCTGCATATGCCTCTTTATTTCCAGCTCGTGTTTGGAGTTACAATATCAGCCGGAAAGCCCGTAGGAAAACTAGCCCGATTTTCTTACATATACTTTTGCACGGATTTTATTCGATATCATAAGAATCGAAAGCCAACCACTAATAAAAAATACACATATAGTATGGGCATTCAACGTCTTTCCAGCGTGTAATAAACATTTTTTTTGAAATACGTTAAGTTTATTTTAAATATATATATATATATATATATTTATCAAGTCGTTAAATATTGGCCATTTCACAGAGTATGACTTATGATAAACAGATATTTTATACTTCCTTAGCATATTATTAAGTTAAAAGCGAAACCTATATGTATTTTTATATTGATTTTTATTGAGATTGCTTTTTAATATATTTTTTTTCTACAAGAATTGGCAGTGTAAGCCTAACAGTAATATTTTTAAATATATTGAAAATTTTGGACTATGTATTATTATAGAAATCTTAATTGAGATTTTGTACACCTCTTTTTAAACAGTTACAGCTGTGGATGACACGCATGGCATTTTACGAATGTCAAGGTGAAATCATTTAAAGTTTCACCTTTTAACAATACAAAACCACAATGTGCTTAAAAGACATTATCTGTGATTTTTTAAGAAAAAAATCAAAATCTCTTTTCTTATCCCGGATTTTGTAATTCACAGTTTTTCCAATCCCGAAATCCCGCAATTGAACATTCATCATTAAATTGTGGACAGATTCAGAATTTCAAATTTTTTTGGTCGCCGATTTTGAAATCTTGGGAATTTTCGAATTTCCTAAAATTAAAAAAAAATATACATTTTTTTAGGTCTCACGCGGATTTCAATCCCAAAATTTAGGGATTATTACTGTCACAACCTCGAGATTTTGGAACCAAAAATTGGACGGGATCCCGGGAATAGAAGCCCTAGTTTTAATCGCACGGTAAAAACCAAATCATAATATCACCGACTGTGTTACTTCATTGCGATGACACATGACACTAACTCGTACTTTTAATTATGTATCCCAATTGTGGTGTCAGATTATCTGATCAAAACTATTATAGTGTCATATTTTGTATGTATATACAAATTATTGTATTTTATGTATGTATGTCATTACATTTTTGTTTGATATGAAAACATAATAGTGTTAAACAAAATTGTTTTGTTAATTCAGTAAACAACGAAATACGATCGTAAATCGTCTTTTTATTGAAGTAACTAAAAGTTTGCCAACCCCCAGCCAAGTACATCGTAACCAAATTATCAGTCAATTTATAACTCTACGATCTTCGAGTATTTGTATGTAGCATGTTGTTAGTACTTGAACCGCTACGCCACAAGGTCACCCTTAAAAGTTTGTGTAGCAGAGCAAAATAAATGAGTTTTAGGGGTCGCAGCCGTCCCTTTATATTATTTAATTCTGCGTTTAGAGGGCTCGCATGATTTATATCAGTTTATAAAATTTCGTGCGGAAGTGGGTCACTCATGGTATGAGGTCACGGTGAGATGTATGTTTATTTGTTGAAACACTAAATCATAATCGTGGCATTGAGGTATTGTAATCGATACACATTTAAATAAGAATGCTAATAGGTTCAGAACCAAGATGCCAGTCTTAATTTTAACTGTAATAAAAAACCAGCTTTACTGCTAGAGTTGTAAACTTTTATTGGATTTTTATTGTTTTCCTTATAAATTTTAAAATGACTCAAATTATAAAACACTTAAATAAAATAAAATTTTAATACTCTTTCAGTGATTAAACGAGCGATTTTTTTTCTTTGGAATATAAAGTAGTGAAGGTTTATAGGTGTTTTAACTTTCCTCATGGCATTAATATTATTTATAAACATTCCTTAATCAGAATTTTTTAAAATAAGGAATATTTTTGCTTGGAAAGTTTTAATGAAACAAATTAACTTCGTAGTAATGAAGACAATGGTAATTTGTTAACAAATGATTTATCAGGAAATTGAGTTGCTATTGTAAATTACTTGTCAGGTATTCACTGCCAATTTTTTGGTGAAAGGTATTGAATTAAAAAAGAAAAGAACTGTTTCTACTTATCCCACGTTATTAACTGTAGTTAAAAACCAGCTTAGTTTTTTTACGAATATTAATTTATGAAAAAAACCTGTCCAGGATATAAATAATGTAAAATTAATACAAAAAGTATTTTATTTTTTTTTATTGTAAAAAAAAACATTGAAAAATTTACACTGAAACTTGTGAAATTCTAATGAATGATTTGATGTGCTTATTAACTATCTACTTGCAGCCGAATGGCATTTCATATATGAATAATGTTCATTTTAACTGTATAAGAGACGTATTATACCAAAGGCATAATCTTTGTTGCATAAATATCAGTGAAATTTTGATTCCACACTCTTGTAATACCATTCAATGTTTAAAATAAACTAGTTAAATAAACTTTGTGCAATATAACTATTATTTACTATAAACAAGTTTTTTTTTTAAATTTTATATGTATATGAAAAAGAGAAAAAATCAAACATTAATAAATTATTTGTCAATTTTGTTACTGAGTGGTAAATTTCTTTGAAATTTTAAAAGGTACTTGGTTGAAATTCAATGGTAAGAATAACAATAAGACACTTTACGATAAAAAAAAAAATTTGACTTACAGATTTGCGTCCGTAACATCAGCATTTTTAATGTCTTGAAAAGATTGTTCGACAAATTATGATTCGTGGTTGACATTTTTAAGAATCCTCTTTAGACAAACTATAGTTATTTACGAAAAAACAAAAACCTTATTCTGATTTTTGACTTTATAAAATTACAAGATAGAGGTAAGATTTTTTTCCTTTCTACTGGACGTAAGTTGATAACAAGATCACTAACAGAACCAATAAGTTTTATTAGAACGAGTTAACTAAACAATGGTTAGCCGCCTGTCCTATTAAATGTTATTTACTGATGTTTCATTTCTGTTATTGGTTTTATTTATTTCCAACAGATCTAAGCTGCTAATTTTTTACTCTTGTTTGAATACAGGAAATAAAATAGGCACTTAGTAACAAACAAATTGAAAAAGTGAGTATGCGGGAATGTTTTACATGTCACAGAACACTTCTGCACATTCTCTTTTTTCATTGTTTTTTTTTTTGGTTATTAGTGCCTTTAATTATTTCCTGTATTCATTTAATAAAAAGTTTGAGTATTTTTTTTTATTGAAATAATGATCATTTTTTATTACATCATTTTCAAATTTTTAACAATTATCAATTTTAATTTGATGTTATAAGTAAGCTTAAAAGACTTATTAACGAATCCATCAAAAATAAATTTGTTTCATTTAATTTGATACATCAAGCTGTCATTTGATGGGTACGCTTCTCCCCCTGTTACTCAATAGTAATGTTGTTGTTATCAAATTTAAGCATATCAATATTATTTCAAGCTGAAATAGTTAAATTACTAGCCCGCATGCTCGGAAATCATAATATTATCATTTGTGAAACGATACGGTGTTGGCATAAGAACGACTATGTTATGATTTCAATGAGAAGGAAAGCGAATTTGTTTCGCACATGTGTTTCTATATAAACAAGTTGTTTGAAATCACATCACTTAGTTGTTATTTAAAAAAAAATATGAATAAGAATCAAATACATAAAATCGAAAAAATATTATTTTTTGAAAACTAACGATAGCATAAATTTTCTAGCGAAAAGTCTTAGGTATTTATTTAATAGTTTGTCTTCATTATATGTATCACTGTAGACTGCTAGATTCACCATATATATGATTTATAATATGTGCTTTAAATTAGATTACCGACAGGTTAAAATAAAGGTTTGGAATGGCATAGATTTTTTTTATTGCACAGTTTTTAATGCCAGCGAATAAAAAAGTTATTATATAATTTCAATGTGAAAAATATGATCTCCTAATCGAGATATCTCAACAGAACTGACAGTTCAAGTTCATCCGTGCACTTGAACGCCTGAAGATGCCAAAAGGCGAAACCCGGGTCGTTAGTGACAAAATCTGTGAGAGTGTACATAGTTTGAACGATTCAAATTTTACATTTTTTTATGTTAGTAATTTTGTTTTTCCACTGATTTTGGGACGTGTTTAGTTTACTGAGAAGCATTTTCTGACTTACTTTATTGAGATATAAACTATTTATTGATTAACATAATATAAAAAAAAAACATAAACATGGAAGGGGTGATTTTTTATTACAACTTGTCACGGAGAGCAGGCTAGACAAAAAATAATATCAGACCCATTTACAATAACACTTTTAAATACAAAATTTATTACTTGTATTTGGAAGAGAAAATCCAAAGGGAAATAAATTTAACAGTGCCGACCCACATATTCTATTGAAAGTGTTATAAAAAAATCATTTTAAAATACTGAAATGTTGACAATAATACCTTTGCATAGCGATAGATGCAAAAATTTTCAATATAAACTATTTTTTGCTAAAATCGCAAAATATGGAAAAAATGCCTACGTTATAAATAAGTAAAAATATTTGATTACTTTAAAAAAAGTTACTATAAAACAAATGTATATGAAAATATATAAATGGCATCAAAATTTTTATTTAAAGTGTTTGATTGTGTTGCTATTAAATCAGTATAGTGTCCAGTTAATACTGTGTATACTGAAAGATTCTTTGGTAGATATAATTTATTTATAGTAAGTTGTCACCATTGCCTTAAAAAACCTTTAGTAGAAACGTGTTCCACGCTTTTTATATATTTTAATATATTTTAATTTGATATATAACATTTTAATATATTTTAATTTGTTTCTTAAAGATCATGTTTCATACAATAAAAATACGTATCAAACATATGTACATATACATCTTAATATATTTGATCAGCAATGCGAAGTCATAACATGTTTCACATTTGCCTAGAAAATGGAAAACCATTACTACAGTAGTGTAATGATATTGTATTTTTTGTGCTTTTTTATTTTGAAATTTTTGCCCCTGAGAGGCGAAGTAAGTCAACTAGTAAAATGGTAAAAAAAAATCTTGGACTTTTAAGTATGTACAATCACGTCTTCACTTCCTGTTTTGGTGGATTGCATATTTTATTTTACGGTTTTTTTTATATCAAATGTATGGAGCTTTAAGTACCAGGACGCGCTATCGTCAAGGTTTTTCTACTCTCCTTCATCGAAAAAGTTTTTTAAAAATTGTAAATTGTATCCCCTCACCATCGTTTGCAGACGGAAGGGCGTGATCACTGCAGTGATAAGAAGTTCACGGGAACTCCATATGCATTATTTTACAAATCACATTCTATATGCTTCTTCATACTGTATCCGTACATGTACACACACACATACGTATACATACATACACACATACAGTACACAAAAAAAATCAAACAAAGAAAGTCATTTTCGTGATGCCAAATTCGTAATAAAATTGCCAATTTTAAACGACATAAGATCTATGAAGGGTCGTCAAGCAGAACTGCTCTCGGTGTAAAACGATTCTCAGGCAGTGTCTCGTCATAGTTGTGAAGATTAGATATCGTTGGGTTAAAATGTTTTCCTACATCGCTGCAAAACTTTTGAGATATCTCACGAACGAACACGCTGATGGTAGGTGTTTTCAAGTCTCTGTCTTCACAGAGAGTTACGCACGAACCACGGGGCGTACACCATGATTGGTCGAGTAATTGCTGTGTAAAGGAGCAGCTTGCTTTTAAGAGTAAGTTTGCTCCTTGCGTTAATCATAAAATACAATCTTGCCTTTGTAGCATAAGCTTAACATTTTTTAATCGCGGCGTGTTCATTAAATTTAAGTCGACTATCTAACGTGAGTCCAAGATACTTAACCGAATTGGACCACTTGATTTCTGCGTTGTGCATGCGTATGCAAGCAAAATAAGGTTTTCTGATAAAGCCCTTGAAAAACATTACTGCCGCGCTTTTTTCGGTATTATTTTGATTCCTCATTTGTCGCACCAGTCTGCAATTTTATCAACAGCTGATTGAATTTACGTGACAGCGCTTTGTCGATTTCGAGATTTAGCTAAAACAGCCGTATCATCTGCATATTGTGCTATAATTGCGTCGTTTTCTCCGCCGGAAGGAATGTCATAGGTGTATATATTGTATAATATGGGTCCCAAAACAACGCCTTGCGGAACTACCGCCCGAGTTGACTTTGGTGAAGATTGAATTCCATCCATTTTAACGACGAAAAATCTGCCTGTCATGAATGAATTGAAAATTTTTCTATTTGATTTTACGGAGATAGATTGCAATGTGTATTAACTGAGGTTACTTACATTTTATGATACTTTAAGACCTGTACCATATTCCAACGGCATAATTTTTTTTTCTAACATACCACTTGGCTCACTTCACTTTTAATGGACCCATATGATGTTAAATTATATTAAAATTGATGATTATTTTGAATTAATTTCTTAGAAAAATAAATGTTAAAATAAAACAATATAAATGTTACAAAATGATAAAATTGTAAAAATATACATGCTTAAAATACGAATCTAATGAAGATTGCAAAAAAATAGTGTTTAATAACGAATGTCATTGTTTAGCTTATTAAACATAGTTTTTATTCTAATAAATGATGTTTTTTTCACTTTTAGATTTTTGCCATTCCACTGAGCTGGATAATTTCTAGTCAAAAAGGTCTTTACCGTGAGACATTACATCGAACGTGATATATAAGCAAAATCGTAAGATCGGGTATTATGAAATGATGAAAAAATCGCATTAATTTGCTAAAATTGAGAAATCGTGTGCTGAAGTAAAGTAGCAGGGCAAAGTCAGTGGCGGCGGCAGGCTAGGCGCTCCAATTGCCTATTTCATGCTCGAACGAACACATAATCCGGGCAGTGATTTGAATCAGTGGCGGCGCGCCGATTAATTATCTTCGTCAGCGGTCGTAACGAGGGGCTGGATGCAGTGATTCGATAAGCCGTCTAGTCGACCGCACGCCACTGCACATTATTTGCTCCGTCACCTGACGCATCTCGATCTTAATTATGTCCACCTCATTAGATCTCTACGCTACCGAAATTGGGTTCGGTTTATCTTCGCTTTGGGGTTTAAGAAAACAATGATTATTCAAACCAAATAAGTACAAACAATAAAATGTAAGCGATACTCCATCTTTCATTTCTTTCATTTTGACTGTAGTGATTCAAAAGGATGTAACCCTTATTTTTTTTCAAAATAGCCTTTTTAGATCATCAAAATTTATCCAAAAAAATAAGTGTTCTATAGATAGGATGTATGCTGCAAATGCTCAAATAATGTCTAAATTTAGTCATTTAGAAAAAAGAAAAACCTATGAAAATTGCGACCAAGAAAACAAACATTCACAGCAGGTTTTCTTAAAAAACTTAAACTTACTAAATTAATATCAGATTGAGTAAACAGTATTTGTACAATTATTGGTTGTGTTTATTTAATATTTTGATTTGACGTTTGTTGTTTCTATGGTAAAATTTATTCTGTCTACATTCAATTTATTATATTTTCATTTAAACATATACTTTTCATATGAGAAATAGTTTTGTCAAGTGTCATCTAATGGATTTATGTTAATAACATGATGTTCTTTTGTATTTCATTCAATTTAAAAAAATCTTCATACATGACACATTTTTTAACTAATGTACAGTAATTTGACCCACGGAAGGAAAAGTTACAATGATCATTAATTCACATTAATTAATTAAACTTTATTTTGAGAAAGAAAAAAAAATATAATTAATTCTCTTGGATTGTAATCAATATTCCTGTGATGCGGCATGCCTTAGCGCATTAAATATGTTCATGGAAAACAATTAAAGATATTGGCATACAAATACTAAATTCAACAACAATATATTTTTTCATCTGAGAGTAAAAATATTGGGTAAAATATATATTAATGTGATATAATAATTAGTTAGTTGTTTTAAGTTATTCTTTGATATTTGTTATTTTTATTTTAAAAAATAACGATGATTAAATGAGTCGTAGATAATTTGACAGCTTACATAATAAAAAGTATGGAATTTACACTAATGCTGTATTATGGTGAAGAGAACACTACTGAAAATTTGCTATATCAAGAAAAATGGCATACTTTTGAAGGCTTTATGATTGTATAAAAAAACAAGTAATCGTAAAATTAAATGAAATAAAAATGGAAAAGGTGGAAATTTGTTACTTTTATGCCAAAGTCTTCAAGTCATATTTTAATTTTAATATTTAGCTGGTTAATCAATAACTTTTAATATATACACGTTTTTAACGCATAGCCTCCGTTGAATTATTATAATTTATTTTGAATCGAAACGATTTTAAATAAATCTAACAATGACCTTGGCATGTAATAATATGTTTGCACATACGTACAACGTTTGTTTTTTTAACCCTCATACGATTCATTCCATGATACTTTATTATTTCAGATACTTTATTATTTTTTCTTTTTAGTTTGTGCTTAATCCAAATTTTAATAACGGTTTATAAAAAACATTGAATATAAACTAATGATGAGCAAAACCGTACCTGATCTTAATTAAAAAATGTTTTATTTTTGTATTATATTAGACAAAAAGTATGCATATTTTAATAAAAATCCGATACGGTTGCGTTCATAACGGGAACTATCAATAGCGAAAATAAGTATAAAATAAAAAAAATGTTAATTTTTATGTAATAAGTAATAAGATACAAGTATTTTCAGTGCACACCTTAAAACCTACTATTTTAAAATTGACTATAATCACACACCAGGATTTGATACTTTTATCACACGACAGAAGCCTATGGCTTAACATTCAACCACCATGATCGATGGTATTTAATTAACAATTATTTATTCGCTATCTTGGAATATGGTATATTTATATGTAAGTAGGTGAACGTAAAAACGCTTCGAATGACTTGAAGCAAGTGGGAAAAGTGTGTGAAGTGAAATAGAGCGAAATAGAAACGGGGCAGTGAGTTGGAGATTGATGAAGACAATTTGCCACCCGCGATCTTTTACGCTACTATATTATGCAACAGAACCTTAGGCGGTAACGCTGAACGCTTTTCTTATATATATTATGTATAAAACATATAATATGTGTAATAATATAAAATATAATCATCAGGTTTTTCTCAGGCAACAGGAGTACCCCCAAGGATCTTCAGAATGAATTCTATTAAGATAAACAATATTTATTGATTTGGCATTTACTTGGTAAGAACTCCATTCCATCCCATTCCATTCCATTCCTCCATCCTTCCATCCGTCAGAACTAGTTCTGATGATGGCGAAAGCCGAAATAGCTATCAACGTATAAAAAATATTAAAAACTGTAAAACTAAAATACTATGATTTTCTTATCCTATGATAAACAATATTCTTTTATCAAACCGATTATTGTAAACGACATGAAATATCTACTATTACTAGAAAAAATACAATAGAAAATTCTTAGTAAATGGATACATATAGTATTATAATAAATACAACTTAAAGATAGTGACTAGGTGAGCCAGCATTTTTTTTGTTAATTTTACTATTCTTTTTAAGCAAAGTAAAAAAATGCATGGCAAAATAAATGCATTTTCTTCCTTAATCATAACGCAATGAACGATATGAAAGGCAGCCGTCAAATAAGTAACTTTAAACACATAAGAGATGCTGCTGAAAGAAATTATTAATATTAAAGATTTAATATTGGTTAAACAGTCAAACAGATCTGTAATCAGTAATCTCGTTTATTTTCTTGATCGTTATTGCGTTATAGAAGATGGCCTTTAAATAGTGTTAGTGAAATCAACTGCTATAAATTTTACATATGTTTAACTGTTTTTCCATTTTAAGTTTTTTTAAGGAATCTACTTTTATTTAAAAATGACACTAGTCGCTGATATTGAACATTCTCGAAACAGACGTTTGATATAATACATATTTTAGTTTATTCCATCACTATACAGTTTTAAAGTTCTCGCAGATTGTATGATAATCAGAGCTGATTCTGTTTAGGAATAACTATACCTATATTACTGAAACTAGGGTCCGGATACTTATGGTGTTTTTTTTTTAAATAACGGAATTCATTTTTAATATTGAAAATTTGATACAATAAGTTTTTAAGGCCTACTAATAGTTGTATCAATATGGATGGGTTCCATAAAAATAAATTGATGATCCTATCAATGATCTATATATTACCAAACAGTGATTCAAATTATCTCGTTCGGTGAATCTACTTCCCAGTCTATTATCTGTATGTTGTTTTAAATATTTTTTTTCTAAAATTTTCTATTTTTTTGTATTTAATATGAACTACTGAAATGTCTGTATTAGTAAATCTAATACAAAAATACAATTGGAGTCACTTATTGTACAAGGTTAATAAAACATTTTGTTTGACTTGAGCACGAATCCACCAATAATTATGCTTTGATTAAAAAATGGAATATGTTTACGCAATAGATACCATAATTAACTAAAATAGTATCAAAGTATAGAGAATAAAATTTTTGCGAAATTGATGTATAGAATAAAGACTTTTAAAAGAGTTTATCTAAAAAGGAATTTTCTATTAAAACTGTTAAAAGCTGTAAAATAAACCTCAATCGCTTTAGTAACGGTGTTCACTGGTTCAAACTACAGTTTGATAAACTGTTTTTCAATCTACTTTTTTTTTCAACGGCATTTAAGTTCGTATTACCTCAAATTCTTTACCACTCATATAGTCTTAGAAACGAAGCGTAGTGGAGGCGATTAACTTACCGCTAGTCCTGCAATAACCCAATTTTTATATCGTTACGATCTTTACGATTTTTATCTTTAAGATAAACTCTATAAGAAATACATAGAAATATTTAAAGAAAAAACAACGATTCTTCTTTTTGACGCTACAACCAAGTATTAGATTTCTCTTCATCAATGCTCAGCCTCCATCGTATTCTGTCTAGTCTTATAACCAGACATCCAAGGCTTTTATACCCAACTCAACACTATTCGTGCATCTTTTACAGAGCCGATCATGCCTTCGTTAGTACTCTGATTACCTGCATAGTTAGAGAAAGCAATAGTGCTCAATATTATATAAGGCATACTATTGTAAATATAATGAGACTTAAATTGTATTCACCAAAACAATCAAAACAGATCTGATATAAAAAAAAATATTGGGCCAGTACTGCTTCGGTGGTGAATCGTAAAATAATAGTTTTTAAAACAATTAAATAAGATTTTGTTGATTAATTGAATAAATTATAAACAGAGTTTTATTTTATTTTACGTGTGTTTATTGTCAAAATACTGCACAAATATTTGCATTAAATAATTTAAAGAAATGAAAGTGCAAGAATAAGGTTTTATATAAAACACAATTATTAAAATTCCAATACGCAATTTATAATTTAAATTTCTCTTCTGAAAGCTTCAGTTCCGAACGTAGTACAGAGCAGATTTCATTTTGAAGTTGTGTGGTGTGAAATATTTTAAAACTTTTAATATTTTTGTATTCCTTGTAGAAATAAAAATAGGTAATTTTATTCGTCACTTAAAAATAGTCACTATGTTAAAATTAAAAAATATATCGTTTGTCTTTTCGAATTAGAGACCCTAATACTAACAGAAAAAATGAAATTTAGTCATTTGTTAAGCTAAAAATGATTCTTGTTTTCTAAAAAACACGTCGTTACATTGGGATCAACTAATATTAACGAATATTAGGTAATATTACTGTTGCCACTAAGCTTAAGAGCTATATTTTTGTTGATTGGATTTGGTTATAATACTGTTATGATATGAATGGCGACTAATCTTAATTGGATCTTTTAAGCATCAATTATCCAAAAATCGACAATTGGGAAATCTATTATTGCAAAGAATTACTTGATAAATTTGATATGAGAAGACGTGTTCTTGTAAACTTTTTTAAAATATGATTATTTTAAATCATCTCATAAAAACTTTGGCAATTCTTCAATTCATTTGGATACTTAATCTCACGTGAAAAGTAAAGAGTAGTAAATAAAATTCACTTGCTCTTTCAAAATTGGTAAACTATGAGTAGAGTATTTTTATCATACCAACTTACAAGTGTGTCCATGGAAAAATCTATAAAAAGTGTTTAACTGTTGGCTTTTTTCATTGTAAATTCTTTATACTCAATTGAAGACCAAAATACCGATAAAATAAAGCTTGTTTTGTTTTTGTATTTTTTTTCTTTTTTAGATAAGTTTTTTATTTTCCTCAGTCATAAGATACAATCAATGTATTTTTTTAAATTAAGCAAGATATAATAGAAAAAAGAGCTTGTAACAAAAACGAAAGTTTACCTAGTTACTATAAAGCGAAAATGGCAGATGTTAAATGCATTTAACAAATCAATGTAAATTAAATCAAATCGTAATGTAATACTTAATAACTAATAGTAATAAAAATATTCAACATTACTGTTTTCAGACGATTCGTCTATAAAAGAAAAGCAACAATTTATTTGATTTACATTTTAGGATTATGAAACACAGTCGCTTTTATTTCCTGAACCCTCAATTGCAAAGGAATCACTTATAAATAAAAAAGTAAACATGTGAAAATAACATTTAGCCCTTAATCAAATTATGTTTGTATAAAATAAATTAAAAAAATATACATCTTTCACGTTACATTGAGAATCAATTTTTCCCAATTGACCAACGGTAGGTGATAAAAAAACTGCAACTAAATATAATCTTGGAGTAATTATCACAAATAATATGATTTTGAGCTACAGAAACAACGAAACAAAACGATTCACATGTCTAGTACAAGTACTTCTGGGAAAATGAAAATTTAATTAATGAAATATTATGACCTGTAAATATATTTTCACTCAGAATATAAAACTTTTAATTAATTTATTCATTTATATATCCCATATTTTATTCAAAGCGATACACATTTTGAGTTTTATGTATTTTTTTAAAACAAATGAATTAACTCTTTCAAGGCGTTTTAATTCAATTATTTAAATTTAATATTTTACTGAAAAAATACACTTCCTATTTTCATTGAAATAAGCATTCAATTAAGCCACCAAATTAAGCATGTGAATATAACACACATAAAACAGTTCTAGGAACCAGAGAAGTATGGAATATAATGTTTACTTAAAAATAATTTATTCAAGTAAATAGATTTTTTGTGATAATTTATAGCAGTTCTCTCCAAAATTATATGTAAAAATGCCATAATTTATTTAATTGGAATATTCGAATTTCGTTTTTTAAACGGAAGTCAGAATTTGACCTGCCACCATAATTTATTGTTATACATAACCACCAAAAATTAATAAAAAAAGAGTTAATAATACTTCATAATATTAAAACAAATCATTCTTTTTTTTCGATACATACCTTTTGTCCCAGTTAAAAACGCAAAAAAATAATATTCAAGCAACACTGGTCTTTCAAATGTAAAAAAATGAAAGGATTCAATTTTAAAATTGTTTTTTTTTCATCAATAATTGACAGCACACATTATAACTATACCTCATTATTTATTCGCTAATTTCAAAACCAAATTACAATGTTTACTACAATATGTTGTCCACTTACTCATAAAATTATGAGGAATGTTATTAAAATATTGATTTCAAAAGAAATACGATATGAATAAAGAAAAACAGTAGAGTTTTTGAGACGCCTAAAATAAGTGGCAGAAATAGCCTTGTATTACGTTCCTGACACTTTGTATACACTTCTATTATGTATCTAAAATATATGTATGGGCCGGGTGCTAATCAATCTTATTTCTGTGAGGGGAAAGTCTATACCGTTGAACTTTTTTCCTCAAATAGCAAATCCATCGCTCATCATCAAGGAATATCAGCATAATATGGCTACCAAATCTCATCTAAAATAGCCACATATTATTTAATTCTTCTTTTGTAAAAGAATAGTTAATAATATTTTCTACTTTTCATTTACTGTGGAAAACTAAAGTAAAATGAAGTAAAAAAACATTCTTACAATCAAGACGAGATATCACTAACTGCCAACACGAAACAAAATATACATTTATAAAATGCGTGTCATTAACATATGCGTTGTTAATAATTTATATCAGCATTACTATCATCATAATTGAATCATTGGGTTGCAAAAAGAACTTTAGAAGCTTTTTCAAGTTATGAGTAAATTATTGAAAACTGCCTTACGTTAAATATTAAGTATTAAATATATTATTTTTTGGGATTGTCTGTTTATTCAGAAAACGTATATCTAAATTTTGAAAATTTTTTGAAACTCAATTCTCAATTTGTTTTTTTTTGTAAATTACCCAAATTTTCAAAATCATTTCTCAACAGATAAGATGGAATTTAAAGCTCTCACTCAAGAGTTTATAGCTCATTTTCATATGAAAGCATTGTGAAAATTTGAGCATTTAATCTAATGAGCTTCTTTATAAAATCGAGAAAAAGTGTTGTTCTGTTTGTCATTTTAGTCCAACTATTAATATAATACTTCTCAATTAAAATGACCGCTTTTTGGTTTTGTTTTGATTTGTTAACTTACAGAGTAAAATAAATATACGACGTCAAAAGTAATTTGTTCGAAGTGTTCATTTAGAATCTAGATGAAAAGTTTTCAATCACTGCAGTAAACGAATGAAGTAAGATAAAAAAAAAACATCATATTCAACGATTTTTTCGATTCACTACAAGATAAATTTATGATAATGGCTAAGTGATAATTTTCATAGACTTCTGCCCTGATTGACTGCGAAGTCAAGAGTATTTTATTTTTGACAAAGTAATAGATTTTACTCCAGACATTCTTCCCACCCACTATTACTGGTCCTATAGGAAAATAAGGAGAAGGTATAATTCATATTTATTTATCTCAATAAATATTTATATCGTTTTCATCTCTAAAAAGGTTAGTCAAATATCATTTGACTTATGATAAATTAATGTTCATTATAATGCTCTTAAATATTTCCTTGTGTGTTCATTTTCCATTTGCTTGACAATTACGTGTACTTAATATTTAGATAGGAATTCTCCCACATCTTTTAAATTCCGCGAAGTTTATATTAATTCAAGAGAAAATGAAATAGATCATTAAAAACGAAGCAAAAATAATCGTTTTCATCAGGGATTAATCATTACTCGATAATATAAAAACACCACCCACTAGCTCTCAAATGCTAAAAATATATATTTTATTACAATTCCCTAAATTAAAGAAATAAATAATTTGATAATACCTAGAAACAATAAGCATTTTGTAAAAGTCAATAATTTATTAAAAATAATTTTGAATCCATTTAAAGTAAGTGATAATATTTATGGCAAATTAAATTTGAAAAAGTTCCTCAATTATGCGATGCTTGCTATTAAAAAAGCTTTATTCTGTCAATTAACAACTTTTTTATTCTGTAATATAAAGTGTCATTATTTTTAACCAAAATTTGTTTTAATAGTACGTTGTATCGTCTACATATCCAAGTGAACTGAAGATTAGTGTAGTGAATAAAATTGTCTCGTGTAGTAAATAAAAATAGCACGCAAGCAAGAGTACGTCGACTGAGTATCAAGAAAAATAGAAGACTTAGCTTAGTTTAGAATTGTGCACGTTGCAGAACATGACGTCACGTTCTCCCTAACAAGAACGTGACGTCACAGTCCACGTGCCATATGTTGCACATACATATGTCTTCCATAATATAATACATGTTCATAAGAAACTCCACCTATCAATAACCCAAACGATATATCACTTTCAATTCACGAAATGTCACTCGGGCTTTTTTATATAAACACGGAGAGGTCTTTTCATCAAAAGCGTAATATAAAATACGATATTTTGATAAATAGAATATTATACCATCCATAACCATCAGTCGTTGAAAATAATTTTGGGACGTATGTTTGTACGTCTTTTTGAGCATTCTTTATAATAGTTCAGTATTCAAGTCAACGTAGGTGTATATAAATATGGAATTTTGTCTTTTTTTAAATATTTATTTCACAGTGTAGTTTACCGGCTATAATTTGTAGGTATTAAACTAAAGATTCGATTTCAAAATAGGTAAAATATAGTTAATCTTCAGAAAACCGGTTTTTTTAACCAACCGTTTTTTAAGTTGTCGACATATTTTTATTTAAAAATGAATCACAATTCACATTTCCCATTCCAATATTCACAGCTATTTAACGGTCCTGATACAACCAGTGAAATAACACATTGCTAATTTTTATTATCAAATTTTTAAAAGTTGTTTTATTGAGTAGCTTACTTGGCCTCCTCTAACCACCACTGCATTTCCAACCTTTAATTTTATACGGTACTATCCAGTGGCGTAACAAACGTTAAGCGTATCTAATATACATATACAGTAAAACCCCCATTTACACTATATTCGGGACCGTGTAATTGGGGGTGTGAATGTCATACAAAATAAGGGATTTGATTTTTTTCCGCGGAAAACGCAAAACTAAGATTTCCCTTAGTTTTACAAAAAAAACTGTATGCGAAGCACAGACGACCGTCTCTTAGTAACGGCAATGGAATGCGAATATTTCAAGCCGGCGCGTAATTCGGGGTAGTGTAATTGGGGGTTCCACTGTATACATTTTTTTTCCTTGATTGGTAGTGGGTTAAGAGCAAATGCCCAACACTTGGTGGCGGGCATTTAAGTGTCCCGAAAATCAACATCTCAAGATTACTGAAAAGCTACGATGAGTTGAGATCTTCTCGCTCACCGTATGACGCTTCCAAAATATTAAAGGGCTAGTAATTTTCCTTATGAACCACCAAATTGGCGTGGCCGATCGGTCCAATAGAAGGTTGGATTGACTTGCGCAGCTCTTCTCTTTCATCGTGCATTAAACGACACTCCCGTAGGATGTGTTTAGCATCTTGTTTCATAGAGCCACATTTGCATGTTGGTCTATCCACTGACCGGCCAAGCTCCAGCAAAACCACCATGTATAGTAATGAATTTGCTTTTCCCGTAATTTGGAGTCAAGATCATCATAAGTAGCTGTCAATAGCATCCACAATATTATTAGTTTAATAAAAAATATTTACAACGTATTAATTTCATAAAGGGTGTTTACTTTCAATACTTGGTGAGAAGGTATTATATTCAAACAATAAAATATAGAGCATATGGTTATAATTCCATTAAATATAAAAAATAATGTTTATGCTTTATTAAAAACTGAATCCTCTTTATTTTTCAGTTTTTTTAATTTATTTAAATATTTCCGTCATCATTATACTGAATAACAAAGAAAATATTTGTATATCATTGTTCAAGCAAAGATATGCTTTGTCCAGTGATTGATTCTCATAGCCGTTTTTTTGCTGACACTTGAATTATAGATCGCCTCCATTACCTCACAGAAAAATCAATGCTGCGCGCCTCTCCGACAAATATTTATTTTTTCAGCCTGCTCGCTCTGCGGATAAATAGAGGTAAAGTGGCTGTTTGGCCGTAAAAGAGCGAAGTAAATAAATAGAAGTCCATTTCTCAGCGCACGCTAGCCTTCTGAGGCCAAGAGTAAGAGAGAAAGAATGATGTGCACAAGGGTTCTGTAATGTCTACGTCGCGAACCTTATCCGAAATATTTCTTTTTTCTAACATGTCGTTTCTAAGTGAAACATTCACAGAGGCGTAACTATAACTCAACAGCATTTCAGACTTTCGGCTGGCTCGATTCAACCCTAAAATATTTCAAATACTTAACAATGTATGAATAGTGAGCATTTTAAAAAGAACTTGATTGAATTAAGTTAGCAATATGATTGTACAGGAAAATTAATTTCCTAAATTGAAAATGTGATTAAACTTTATGATGAAAATAGTATGAGAAAATAAAATAAAATCGAAACAATTATACGCATAATTTTAAATTTTATTAACGCTTTTTATTCAACAAAATTTAAAAAAAAACTACCCACACGGTATTGTTTATTCTAAACCAATTTACACGTATTTCATTTTTTGTTTTATATGATCAATTTGACAGAAATATGATAATTGTTGTCATTATATTCGTTTCACACCCCTGTGTTTCACAAAAAAGTATACAAGAAAATAAAAAATATCTCAAAGTATGATAATTAAACATTTTAAATTTAAAATAATACTAATGTTTAATGTTAAATGTTAAATGTTTAAAATTTAATTCAGTTTGAAAAGATAGAAAAAAAAGTATTTACTTAGTCTACAAAGAGCCTATATTGGCATTTTTCTAATGTAAAATTGATGAAAATGGCGTATTTTAAATAACGGTAATAAATACGAACGGACAAAAATATAAAACGAAAAAAAAATCAGGATTGCTCCATCGTAGGTACCTGAGCGTAATTATTGTGCAGTTTTAACAAAAACCATGAGAATTTTTTCTCTTATATCGCATTGCATAAAGTAATCCATTTATGTGATGTATGTCTATGGAAATGAATAAATGCACAGTTAAAAATACCACTGAAAAGTGTAGGGTTTATAGCGTATAACATGAAAAAAACATGAAAGATTAAATTGAGAAAGCATGTATAAATAAATGCCTAATAAAATTGATCACAAAGCGATGAGAATGGACTTTTATTTTCATTTTATCAACTCAGCTATATAATTATTATTTAACCACGTCTTCATCTTATTTGAAACATATAGACTCTTTAGTAAGTATTTTGATGCACTGTGTTTTAATGAGAATTTCACTTATAAATATACTGTAGAAAGGTAGAAATACATAAGATTTGAATAATATTTAATCGAAATACATACTCGAAAAAATAGTGAGAAACCATTTTTTTTTTAGAAATTGTGTTCTATTCGATTGTAATATTAATTTATGACAGTTTCTAATTCAGTATTTAAATGCTTGAAAAAAACTCAAGAGCGTCACTACTTGGCAAAGTTTTCTTTTTTTGACGTAAATTAAACGTGAAGTGAATTGAGTGCTCACAATATACGGACATTTCAATTGAAATATTTGATATATTGTTGTACTTAGATCATTTGAAAAATTTGAGAACATTTTGTATAGATGTTCGTAATTTATTTTGTGTATTTGTGACTTAGGGGAGGCAAAGGATAAAATCGTTAACCCAATGTGGGTCGCGGCTCACAAGGTAAACAAACCCTGTATGTAGCTTTTCACCTCCGCCCCGCAAAAGCTCCTCATCTGCGGCGCGGGGTTACAGACTATTTACTCGACGGAAAAGTGGCACTTTAAAACAAACAAAAAGTAAACGCAAGGAGTAATTAATTAATGTTGCGTACTTATAACTTTTGGACGCCTCCAAGGGTGGCTTTATATGAAATAACGTCACACGATACAATACAGTCTACGTAGAAAACAGTAAACAAAGAGCAAGAACAACTGCAAACTATATAATGCATGATTGATGGTCGGCCGGTTATGCAACGCGTCACCCCTCTTAATTTTACAATTGAATCTACTGGTTCATAATATTTTAGGAAATTTTTTGAAACACATTTTACATACAGCAATAATTCAAGCTTATTTTTTAACGCGTATTATTTGAAATTTTACTGAGTAAGTAGACCTTTACAAGAAAACCATAGTTACGTAAGTTATAATATATATATTTTGTATTCTATTGTATAAAAAAAACTATTAATGCTTTGTCAGAAGGCACAAAAATAATGTTGTAGAAGTTAAGCACATTTTTAAAAATAATTCAAAAGTTAAGATCGTTGAATTATTAAAAAGTTTAAAATGCCCAGTCACTGAATTAAATCAGATTTTATTAATTTATAAAATATCGGTTTAAGATTTTAAAATTGTGTTTTATTTTTATACACCTTCATCATGATTTTTTTCCTCACTAAGAATATTAAAAAAAAACACAATATTCTGTTGTACTTATTTCCACTTTTATTTACCAAGATCAAGGTCGATTTTGCTCATGGCGAAGAATATCAGTTAAAATTGTATTACAATCGAATATTGTATATTAAACGTGGAAAAATATTATTTTAAATATTAATTATTGCATGACCATTGAGAATCAATCTTAGTGTGAGATGTTAAACATTTAAATTTGTGTTAGTTAAGAGTCACTTATTTAAAATTTCTACTGTAATTTCTAGATTATTTCCAATGCTTATTGTTTATTACAACTTTGTATAAATAGCACTGTTAAATTATTAAATTATCAGTTGATAATGCTCACCACGAGCGAAACCAGTCCTGATCTTGGTAAATAAAAGTGGAAATAAGTACAAAAGAATATTGTGTTTTTCTTAATATAATACATTTCCACCAAGTATTGACAGTGAACACCCGAAAAGTTCAAAAGAATTTGACACAAAGCTATACCTTATATTGTATTGTAAAACGTAAAACTGACTATTGTATGGCATATTACTAAGCTTAGAATCTGTTCAGTAGGTACCGAGCTGAGAACATGTGGCATGAAATCGACTCTAGGCGTGGATCAAATTGTCGCAGTTCACCCTAACCTCTCCATGCGCCCTCCAAGAAAAGAGTTATGAGAATGACTTGCAAATCCTTCCCGTAACTCAAGTAACTTGTCTCTGTAATTTGAATAAAAAAATAAAGCGGCTTCGTATCACATATTTTATATTTTATATTGACTTATTATATTATTTGATTCAGAATATTGAAGTATTAAATAAAGCTGATAATCATTTAATTGATTAACATAAAGCATGCATTCTGTGAATGATAATTAAGTATTGCACTTTCCATTAATCTGTCAGGAAAAAAGTAAGGCAAAAAAATAACTTATTGTCTTCTTTTTCTAACTCTTTTCAAAAATAAATCAAGCGACCGGGTAAAAGGTAAAGATTAAATACACAGTAAATTTGATCAATATCACACTTATAAAGATAAAACAATTTAGACCAATATATGTACATATGTCACAAAAATTAAAACTTGTAATAATTGTTTTATATCTGAATAAAAAATGCTGATAAATTATGCTATCTGCTCATACAAATAAGTATAATCTGCATGATTATAGCGATTTGTATGTTAGAGCAGTGCTCCGCAACCGGTGTGCCGTGGGGCGATGATAAGTGTGCCGCAGCGCATTCTTTCAGTGAAGAAAAGATAAAATAATTTGTTTAAACAATGATCAAATCAAAGTTGCCTAATTGTTAGGTAGTTACTGAGGTAGCAATATATATTATACAACTGAGAACGGTGTCTAATGATATTTTTGCATATATGTACTATCTTTATTTATATATACATATATGCATATTTGAACTGGGCTGCGGAAATCTGGAGAAAAAATTGGTGTGCTGTAGGAGAGAAAAGGTTGCGAAGCACTGTATTAGAGTATAGCTGTGACAATATTCAAATATTTTCGGTAAAGATAATATATAAATAAATAATAATTTTAAAATTAACAAAAAAATATTTCATTTTCTTAGCCATTAAAAGTTCTCTAAATCATGAATGTGAGGAATGCACTTATTTTATATGAGATAGAATTTTTAAAGCGACCGTAAAATGTAAGCTTCGTATACACAACTGGTAAATGTAAAAAAAAAGCTTGTAATTTAAATGCTGTGCATCTTTTTTCTCCATGTTCGCTCCCAATGTAATGAATATGGTCTCCTTATAGAGGTATCTCAGCAGAAGTTTTTCTACGAGAACTATTTGTTAATCAGTCACTCAGCCTCTCTTTTACAAAGTGAGTCGTAGGGATATAAGGATAAGGCTATGGCAAGACTAGTGGTTAACTAATTTCACTTTTACTACACCTAGTTAGTGAAGGATAGTAAAGGTGGGAAGGAATTTTTAAACATCACAAACACACATGCATTCGAACAGAAATCATAAAATGTTGTTCACGCTGCGACATAGAACCCGACATGTTAGGTGTCTAATAACGTAAAGTTAATTTTAAAATTAAAATGTGTTTCGGTTATAATCATTATATTATGAAGTTTGCCACCATATTTTTCCTTTTCGAGTCATCAACTGACCATATTTATTTTTTCTGAATATTATCAGTAGGGCTTGTCGGTTTTCAAAAACCATTTTTCAAAAACGGTTTTTTTTGCTAAATTTGTGACATTCGAAAACCGGTTTTTCAACTTCGTAACCGGTTCTGACAAATTTTCCATAAACGAGTCTATAAACAAAAGGACAGACAATTTGGATCTTTTATTTGATGGCTTAATTAAAGACCATATACCTCACATTATTACACAGCGAAAGGGTATTTTTTTTACAAAACGATCAGTGGACGCCTTGTGTTTTCTTAAATCATATTTTCTGAAGAGTAACACCAAATAATTTCTTGTTTTGTATTATTATGTTTATAAATAAACAAGATAAAAAAATGAACTCGCTATTTTAATTGAATTATCCATTTTTTTTAAACTTGGAAAATCGAATAAAACCGGGTTTCGAACAATATTGACATTCGAAAACTAGTTATTTCAAAAGTCGGTTTTTGTATAAGTCCTAATTATCAGTGTGTTCAACCAATTTGTTTCTGTGTCCCGTAGCTTCCAAGATATCAAAAAGATTGTCATTAGTAATCTTCCAGGATGACGGGATTAAGCGGTTGGAAAAAAGGGCTTGATAGAGGCTCTCTCGAGACATCCGCAGCACGTGCCCAAACCGGATGCATGATAATCAGTGATGTGACAACGCAATGGGCGAGTCTTGCACCCTTAAAATATAAAATGACAACACACATTATCTAAAGTTTATGTTGTTACGAATATGCAAATGATGTTTTTCTAATATAACCCTCATGGTTCAGGAAACAAAGGCGGCAGTTTTCATAATTATAAAATGTTTTCGAATCAATCAAAACGTTTTTTTTTATATAGATAAAACACTTGAAAAAAACTGTTGAGTATTCCTATAAGTATTATCTTTCTTTTTTACAAAACTTGTAGAGATTTTATCTGAAATGCGTTTAAAAACTGACGTGTTTGGTATTCAGGACTATGTTAACTGCCGCTTTTGTTATTAATAGCTAACGCTAGAACCTATTTTTTTCAAAACATTACCTTACTACTACATATATGCATTTCCAGCTCTATACGAAAACAGATTAACCACTCGTTTTTAGCAAAACAAGAAGACTGCCGTCTTATTTTATGAAGCCTTGAAATAAATATGCAATTAAAAAAAAAAATACTTTCGTCGATATGGTATTGTTAATACTATACAATTTATAGTATACATGTCATATTATAGTGAGAAAAAAACTCTTTATTCTGCTATTGTCACATTTCTAGTAAAAATCACAACCGGTCGCGATAAAATGAGAAAATAATTATACATGGTAATTTAAATAAACTTGAAGTTTATTTGAGTATTTATGCACATAAAAGGCGTACAAATAATAAGTGAAAGAAAAATAACAAGTACTTATGTATGTATATATACTTTTATTTTTTTTAAATGAATCTAAATTTACTCAATCCATTGTTAACAAATTAAAAATTACTAATTTGTTAACAATGGATAAGCTCAATAAGGAAAGCTTTACAAGTTAAATAATACTTCTTAAATTTTCATTAACAAAAATTAGCAAATGGTAAAATGGTTTACAATATAAATAATAAATAATGTCAAAAACAATAAATTAGTGTGATATCAAATAAATTATTCTGAACAGCACTTAGGTCAAGTGTTAAAAGTGTGAATAAAGATTTTTTAAAAAGTCAGTACGTCTGTATACAACCTACGAAAAATACGGATGAGATTTGAAAATGAATAATCGTGAAACATAAAAAGTTTTTTGTACTCATTTAAAATTGATACAAAAAAAGTTTTATTTTTTTAAATATTAAGGCTTATAAATTCAAAGTGATAAATCAATAAAAACGTATTTTCTTTACTTACGCGAAGTAATTGATATAGTGTTAACGTCGGTCAAACAAGTCTATATGAATTCATGCCACAGTCTACACCAGTGCCTTGTATTCACTGTAACGTGGCACATTGGTATGCTTTAAGTTGATGTAAGGTGTGCCGTGGTGGATTGCTCTCATACTTAATACTTTAGCTAAGCATAAAATCATCATACTGTTGGCGAGAAAATGTTGCGACCTGTAGGGCACTGGTTCACACAACCGTATTATTACATTGTGTTGTTAGACCGACGTTAAGGCCAAGTTTTTTTTTTGTAAAATGTAGAATGAATTTCTTTGTACGATACCAAATCAATCTAAAAAAATATATGATTTATTAATACTGTTTTTATTAAAAGGTCTAATCATGAGTAAAAAAATATTCCACATGAACTGCAACAACAACGTGAAGCTGGAATGTTGCGCACTGTCATTCAACATCGCATGCAACTAGGGTATCAAATCTCAGAATCCCGACCAATTTTGCGATTACGTAATCCCGGAATTGGATTTGCACTAATCCCGAGTTTTTAGGATTAACTATAAGTAACAAAGAGTCCGTTAAATCTGCTAAATAACATGTTTCGCGCTGCAGTCACTGGCAGTTGTAATTTTTTAAAAAGATGGAGTTAAAAATAAAATTCTGTCATTTTCAATAATTGTAAATTTCTAAGATTTTTAAGTCATCGAGCTAAAATAAAAGGTGTTTGACTTGAAAATTATTTAACAATTTCTCAAATTTTCACTTTTTCCCAGTGCTTTTTCCCTTTTCCCCATCCATTTCTGAAAGCCCATATTCCAAAATAATTGTGAATTCCAAAATTCTTCAAGAATCTGAAACACTTGTGGTATTACTTTATGCTGAATGATCAATCCCGGGATCACGAGATCGAAAAATTGTGACCACTACAATCCAACAAAACACTAAGTAAAGACGTGATTGGACGTCCAAGAAAAAAGTTTTACCATTTTACTAGTTGACTCACTTTATCTCTCCAGGGTTTAAATTATATATGTTGTATAAGACTTCATTGCAAATGATTGAATTAGTGTAATATTTTTGTAGGGAGGGATTGGTATTATAATTTTACTCACATTACTTACATCAAAATAAAATCAAATAACTTTCGTTCGACCGCAACACTGACCAACATAACCTCAACTTTTGACATTTCTGCAACCACTGTGTGACCCCTCGCGTGATCAACAAAAATATTTCTGAACATAGTTCCTGGAACATAAACGTAAATGTTAAGGGTCATGTACCGGAACACTTGCTCTCAAGTGCAACACATCCTTTACATATACAGTAAAACCCCCATTTACACTATAGTCGGAACCGTGTAATTGGGGTGTGAATCTCACACAAAATTAAGGATTTGGTTTTTTTCCGCGGAAAACGCAAAACTAAGATTTCCCTTAGTTTTCCAAAAAAAAAATATGGACGAAATATTTAGTTTTGTAGTAGTAAATATCCCGCACACAGACAAACTCCCTGCTATGGGTGTATAGCCTGGCACGTGCTGAATACACAGACGCTAGCTAACATTTGACTGCATGCTTGGCACAGACGACCGTCTCTTAGTAACGACAATGGCATGCAACGGTACAATTGGGGGATTTGCGGCGAATATTTCAAGCCAGCGCGTAATTCGGGGTACTGTAATTGGAGGTTCCACCGTACCATGTATCAAAATAAATATTGAGAAAAAATAAAAATTGAGAGTTTCTTCAATTATTTATGTTAAAGTATACAAAAAAAATATTTTGATATATTTTAATGTAACGTTACTTTGAAAAGACACGGGTTTTGAGTTGCGTAAAACAATTTGGAATGCGAGTACATATGGGTTATTTCACCCCAGGATGAAGATGTACGGCGCAAAGTACCGTACATATTCCAACCAACCGCTTGCTCCAATTTGCTTTGCAAATACGTGTTACTCTTACTAGACGTGTGCATATTAAATTTTAAGACTGTAATGTATTTATGTGCTGTAAATAATCGCATTCATGGCGTTATTATCCAGATGGAAAATCATTATGGAATTTCTTTTTAAGGTTATTTTTTTTAGAATATTTCTTAGTAGACAAACTCATGATTCAATGTCGTACTTTACTAACATTTCCTAATAACGTATTTAAAAAAAATGTAACGATTTATTTTGTGTTTATCTAGGGTTAGCAAAAACAGTTATTCCAATGTAAAAATAACGTTTATTCAATAAAAACACATTAATATTCTTAAAAAAAAACATTAAAACATCCGTTATTTATATATTCAGATATTTATTCTGTTACGAAAAAATAATTGTTATGTTCGTTAACTATTACACTTGTATTAACCTTGTCCGGTTCCAATGTAAACTATATTAACTTATTATTGATTTAATTTGACAAAAATGTTTCTACAAAAACTGCTTTTTACTCAGTTGCTAAGCCCAATTTTTTTTAAATAGTAAGAATAGACGGAGAGAGCTAGGACAGAACTACTGGTTAAGATCATCGCTTTTTCTACGCCTCATTTTTGAGAAAGGTTAGTATGAGAGAATTTTTGAACATCACAGATATCCATGCTTTTTATAAATATTTTAAATATTTTAAGCACAATTTACTTTTTGAAGTGTTTTGCAGCCATTTTACTAAGCCTCTTAAAAAGAAATCAGTTTTATTGCTGCCTGTGGCAAGGTCTTAAGAAAAATGACAAAGTGTTTTTTCAGGTACTTAATTAAAGGCTGTGTATAAAAAAACGCATTTTTATGACTTGGCAATGAAATGTAATAATTTAACATTAAAAATAGTTAAAATATCAATAAAATAACTTGACATTTACTGCTTCTATGTTGAAAATTAGGAAAAAATTTAAGCATTCGAAATTTTTATTATTAAATTTTTATTTTTATTTTGTAATTATACTGCCTATAAAAATACTTTTCAGATGGAATTTATCACGCAAATTGCATTTTTTTCAAATTTTACTGCTTGCTCTTTTCCTTCATTTGTTTGTCATCCATATAATACAACAAATTAATTTTAAGGTGACCAATGTCAAAACATGTCAAAAAGGCATCATATAAAAAAGGTTGTATGAACTATAACACCCATTAGTTGTTACACACTTATTAGAATTAGTATAAATAACCCTGAATTAATATATAGTTTTATCAGTTAAAATGCTAGTGATGAGCAAAATCTGTCATGATTCCAATAAATAAATGTGGATTTAGTACAGAAGAGTGTTTTATATTTTAATATATAAATAAATAATTTTACTGACAGTGAAAATAGACTTATTATATTATTTGGTAAATATTGTAAGCTCCAGTGAAATCAAGTTACAAAACAAAAATAAATGTTAAGGATATATATTTTTATAGTCCTGGTTTGTTTACAATACAGAACGGGTTTCAGTGAATGAGCAAGATCAGTAAACAAGTAATATGATAAGAAAATCCAATTCTGATGAGTAAATACAAAATGGGTGATTTTTACAATAAATATTTTACCTTTTCATTCTTTTAAGAAAAATCTATTTTTGTAGACTGTATACATTTCATTTTGCAAAGAATATTCGAGTATTTATTTATGATATTCGGCTATGGTTATTCTGTAGAAACACGGTTAAAATAATCAAGATTCTGAGAAAATTCTTTAGAATTGTAAAATCATGTCTACTGAAAGAGATACGATTTTGAATGCCTGCTAAAATAATCACGATGGTCCTATCAGGCTTCCAGATTTTGTTTCGTCGGCTAAAAACTTCCAACTATTTTAGAAAGTTGTGGCTTCTTCTGGGGTAAAAATTCTTTTTGCTGCCCTTTAATATTAAAATTTTAGTTATTAATTTCCATGTTCATGTTTATTTTATCGTATGGATATTGCTTACTTTAATATTATCTGTATTACTGCAAACACAATACACTTAAACTAACTTAATAAAAAATAACTGAAAAAAGTGTGATTCACAGTTTATTAGTGTTAGAAGTTAAAACGTGTTTTATTATAAGAAAATATTATTATTCACTGGACCATTGTTTTGTTAAAATGTTTTATTTAAAATATAAAATCAATTTTTCAAAAGAAAAAACGTTGCAAAACGTTAACATTGTGTGACTTATAAAACATGTGTTTGATAAATTACACTGTCAATAGTTTTTTCATAAACCAGGTTATTACTTGGCCAATTTGTTTCTGACAAACAAACGTAAATGTAATTTTACTTTGGATTTTCAATTGATTGATTCGACCCATTCGAAGTAACATTATATATGTAAATAATTAATTCAAAATTATTCTGAAAAAATTGTATACATCTAAAATTAGAGTTTATATTTCGTTATATAAAAATATTTTTATGATATTATCGTTATCTGAAGTATTACTAATGACAGTAAAAAAGCACCTGGCTTCCAACGAATCATCGTTATGTATCTGTCATTATTGTAAAACAAAAATATTGCCGACCTATGTATATTTGTGGTGTGGGTTGGACCCTAGCGATAAGATAGGTCTGAGTTAAACTACCAGTAAGGTCAATATTCAATTAGCATTTTTTTAATACCTAAATGGTAAGTGTGTGTGGTGAACTACCAATAATTTAACAAAGGGCTCGCTGACAAAGCTATTCACAGTGTTCCCGAAAAAGGGTGATTTTTTTACGACTTTTATACAGTTACATGCAATCATTATTAAGTCTAACGAATGTTACTACATATAATGACATTATGTAACATTTAATTAATATCAAAAGCTAAAAAATGAATTGACCTACACTAGATCCCAAGAGTAAAGAGTTTCGAGATTGACACAGAAATAAGTTCTATTATTTTTGCTCTAATTGCATGTTTTATATACATATGTCAGGAACACTAAATGAACATCGATATTTTCTTAAAATTAATTATAATACATATTTAAACATTATGTAATGCATCGATCTAAGAATCTTGTCTTTTTTAATTGAACAAGAGGCTCGCCAGTCTAAGTAAAATTTAACCTACTTCTGTGTGTAATGTGTTTTCTCTTCGTGTAAGTATTTAGTGATTTAAGAAATTTTAGTCGAGTTTGAAAATTTCAACGAAAAGAATTGCCTGAAGGACAATTCTTTTTTTTAATTTTCCTAGTAATGTAAACGTTCAATTCAAATAGTTTATGACGATCATGTAATATGCTTCACATTAGTAGCGGATACGGTGTATACATATCAACAAGTTGCCTTTACAGAACGTCAAATTGATTAAAGCTTGAGCTGAACACGAGTGTTTTCTTCTCTTATATTTCTTTTGAAAGAGTGCCTTTACGTGGATATGGCCGGACAAAATTAATGTACCACCTGTTTGGGTTACGATTGCAATGAAAAGAATAAGTATGAAGAGAATTTATACACCGCATTGAGTTACGTTTATATCGTACTTAGTCAATTGACTGGCACGCCCAATGTCTATATATTACCGAGAACGCCCATTTTTGTCTAACTTTGCCAATACGAATTGTAGCATAGCGTTTTGAATAAAAGAAATTATTGATTTAAGTTTTTCTCTACTATTTCTATATGTTCAATCCATATTAACAATTTATTGAATAAGATATTGGAAAAAGTATTAATTAATTTATCTGTTTTATTACTTTATATACAACTTGAACCTCAACGAAACATTTTTTTCAGACTTCAATCAACAAATTTAAGAAATCTTGTGACTAGAGAATGAGTCAAATGAATATTTCAGATTGACTAATACTACTAAGTATATATCATTTAGAAACTTTAAATTCTGTTACTGTCATTGATTTGCGTACAGCTACTACAATAATTTGAATATTTTTTAGATGTAACAGTTTCCTTGTGAAAATTCATTTTAATTATGAAATTCAAAACTTTGTATGATTTCAGACGAATAGTTTGTGCTTTTCAAAGTGGGGAAAAATATGTCGAAAACGGTAGTACAACCAGTGGAATGAAAAATTGATCACTGTTAAGGTTTTTACTCTCACTTCTTGTCGGCAAGACTTTATATTCGTCCGACCTGCTGTCGTACCAACAGGCCACGTCAATTCAGTAGCCACAAAGACAAATTACTTATGATTATCTAAATTTGCAGCGTCATACGAAGAAAAAGTAGATTTACGCTAATAACACCTCCGGAAATTTTTATATAGCAATTTTTTGCACACTTCAGTGGTCAATTGTTCCCGGGACAATCCTAGCACAAAACTGAACAACGCATAGCGTTTGTTACGCCATGGGAAACGTCTGTTGAATACAGGTGTATTTTTGAATACCATAACCGTTTTAAATTGATGCTTTTGACGAGCAAAACTGGTCCTGATATATTAATAAAGAAATTTGAACTTACTACACAAAAGTGTATTATGCTTTGAATCAAAGTTATAAATTTTAATTTAACCGTTACATAGTATAGACGCGAGCAAATTTTTAGATGGGAAGTCCTTATACTCTTTTAGTTTGACTGATACTGTGATTGTTTGGTGCAGCTGATAACATTTCAAAGATGTTCTTGAAGATACTATAAAAAATTTGCATGACTAGCTAGAGCGCAGCGGATTCTTCAAAACATTCCGTGTCAATCCATGAAATGAACAGTTAGCAGAACATATGTCTGAAATGGATAAAAGAAAATTGTGAATACCACGTTTTAAATATAGTTTATTAAAAAATGTTCGACTAATATTTGCAAGCAATATTTATATTGAGTATCATGACTCTTTGTAATAAATATTTGTTTTAAATAATTTAAACATAACTATCTAATTAGGTAAATAATGGCTAGCATATTATTCAACTGTTGACCAATAAACGCATGGTTAATTGAATTATAAGGTCATATAAAATGTGACTTAATAATTTTGTTATTCTACTTTAAGTTAAGTTATGTTATCAAATTTAATTTTATATTAAAAATGAGCTCACACAAAGTGACCACCGAATCTGTGAAAGAGTTATAAAGTTTCGCATGAAAAACAAAACTTATAATACTACAAATAATAATAAATAACTGTTTTTTTAGATAATTTTATTTTTTATATTATTCCTGTGTTGCTTGACGATAGAGCTAAAATAATTATAAAAAAATTATATAACAACAAAACGTTTTTAACAAGAATAAACATAAGAGATGATATAATATCATTGATACAATGTATTGCCTTAATTATACGCCCACAATATATTAACCGAAATACGGTTGTTATAGAAGTCGTTTTTTAGATGAAAATGAGACAACATAAAACGGAACATTTTGTTATGTTGCTTTTAAATGTACTGGTTGAAATAAACAGAAATTCTAAAAAAGTGACATGGAGTTGGTGTAAATAAACACACAAAGGTGCTATTTGGAAAACAATGCATCGATAAACGATAAACGAATGTTCCACAGTACACAAAAGTCCAGAGTTTGTTAAGTAAAATAAAACAAAAACGGGTTTCGAATAAATATATATAATTTCCAAATGTGACAAAATTGATATCGAACTTAGCTTTCATGGAATGGCTGATCTATATCAGACTGATGATGATGATTATGACAAAATAATAATGTTTAATAGATTTTTTATTACGTTAACTGATGAAAGTTTGCTGGTTCATGTATAAATTACCAAAATGTAACACGCGTAAATGTTAATGTATAAAATTATTGGAGTGTTGTTTTGAGTTTAAGGGGGGCGCACGCGAGGCGTTAGTTGTGAACGAGGGACCGAGGAAAACGGGGGGTCTTTTACCTAGCTACGTTTTAGGACTTGATTCATGTTATTCACAATTTTATCAAATAATTGCTCTCTTATCAAAGTTTTAAAAATATTATCCATATATTTTTTTAACCCATACGTGTAATATATTTGCCTAACTATAAAGAAAATGTTGGAAATCTTCAAATAAAGTAATTAATTTACACGTTATTAATACAACTTATAAAAAAAATATTCCGTTATCACTGTTTGTTAGGTTCTATGGCGCAGCGGTTAGCGTTGTTGGCCTCCGTGCCAAATTTCACGGGTTCGAGTCCTAATAAGAACAGCATTTTTTCGGTCGATTTATCGATTTCTGTTCGTAAGTATAGGTGTTCCAATCGTTCAATAATTATTCATATGCTCGAAAAGCGGACAGAGATAAAAAAAAAACATATACAACACATAATAAAAATCTTATGAAGTAAAATGCGTTTTGTGCGTATTTATAATAAAAAGGGTATGAAATTCAAAGCAAAAAAAAACTTAAATTCAAATATAGTAATTTGAAAATGACTTTGATGATTCAGCAATATCAAAATATAAAACTATTATTTAGTGTTACCGATTTTTTGATTCAAGTTATGGATGGTAAATACGTGAGCGCGGCGGGGGTGGATTAGGTGGAGCTAGGGTGCTCTGCGTGTTTCGGGCGCGTTACCATTATTCTTGAAAAAAATCCATCCTCATTCTCTATCGCTGCTGAAAACAAACACTTTGTAAAGGGTTGGGGTAAGTTAGATGCGTGCCTACAGCGCTACCTTAATCCTACTTCTGATTCTTATACCACCCTATATTAGCACTTACCACTACTTCTACTTTTTTATAGCTTCCCTACTGATAAAGTTGACCATCGTCGTATTCTGGTAAAAGTAATACTTGCATTCAAGTAGTGTAATTTAACCGAATAATAATGATATAAAAATATATATACAATTAATAAATCAAACTTGTATAGAACTATTTCATATTGTCGAAAAGTTTGAAGATACCAAATTCAAGGATGCATAAAATATTATTTCAATTTTAAAAAATCAGTCTATTAATTTCGTTAAGACATTTTAAAACATCAAAGAAGTCGTTTGAAATTTGTTTACTATGATTAATATTTCAAGTGTTCACTGTCAATTCTTAGAGGAAAGATATAATATTATATAAACAAATAAAATACTTTTTAAACTAATCTATATTATTTATTTGAAACAAGACCATCGCTCATTACGATTATTGTCAGCGGATAATGATCGTGGTGAGAGAAACTGATTCTGATTAATAAATGTGAAATTAGAATATGGATTTCTTTTTAAAGCG
Organism: Himalopsyche tibetana; assembly: GCA_030503985.1. Lineage (NCBI taxonomy): Eukaryota > Metazoa > Arthropoda > Insecta > Trichoptera > Rhyacophilidae > Himalopsyche > Himalopsyche tibetana. The sequence goes on from JAPJYX010000005.1 coordinate 21,532,611, forward strand.
TATAGTAAAGTGTGATTTTTTAGTCAAAATACTACTCTTAAATGTTTTTTTTTATCCTAGTCCACTTTAAATTAGAGAGATTGAGCGATCAAATAAGTTGTATTGAAACTCTCCCGATTGTCTATACATTAATTATATGTAAGGCTAATGTCATACATTGGCTGAAATGATATTTTTTTTTTACATCCATTGAAGAAAAACCTTATTTTGTAATGTTTTAATAGCTCACCATGAAAAATTCCTAAACATCCACTAAAGCTGTTCTTTAAAAAATAAATCTTGCTTATCTACAATTTTCTGTATTATATTTTTATTTTCTTCGTATACTGAAAAAAAATGAATTTTAGTGATCATATAAATGAAAATTTTATTTTATTACTTTTTATCTGGAAAAAGGGATACTTTATAAAGAAATAGTTCAATAAAAGTTGGCAATTTGTTTATATAATAAACGATTACGATATCAATATATAAATATATGCAAACAATGGTATTACGTCAATTATCAACGATTCTAAGTTTAAAAAGTTTTTATCGCCAATGATGTCGATAAAAACTTTGCACAACAATGTGTTCATTTATCAATGAATTAGAATGACGATAATAGAATAAGTTAGTAAGACTATTAATAAGTCTGTTTCATTTGTGTTTTCCTAGCTAAACTGATTATCTCTGGATTGTATTTCGCTCCGAGAATACAAATGTAGACGGAAAGCTTTCGGTTGTAGGTGAGACTTACTTCTTGCGGAATAGAAAAGCTTTCAAATAAATAGAAGATAAAACTGGTCACAGGGCGGTAAAAGGAAAAAAAGGCGGGCCTAGCAGGGGAATAAAAAAAACGAATGATAGCAGAAAAGATCAGGTTTGAAAAAACCCAACGTAAGTAATATTCAACCTCTCTGCGAAATATTTAACCCGAAGCGTTCGTTGTTCAAGGATTTTGAATATTTCATAACTAAGTGGGTAAACACTTATGAAATAATATTTTTTCTTGGAAAAAAACTTGTGGTGTCACCTAAAGGCCTTTATACGATTATTTTAACCATAATGTAATCAAGTATTAGTCTTAGAGAGATTTCAGAAACAAAGAATTGGTCGAGATGTATTTGTAAGACAATCACTGAAACTCTTATTTTAGATGAATTAAAAAAAGCAATGTATTTAAGAAAGCAGTAGTAGTTATTTTATCGTTCTCTATGTTTTCCGTTGTCCGATTGTGATATTAAACAGAAACAACAGCTTACAAAATGTTACATCAATTAATAAATTTGTAGATTTGAACTCTAGAAACTATGAAACAACAGTATTAAATATTGTATCTCGGGTACAATTTGATATTTAATATAAAAATAAATACATAAATGTATCTAAGAGTCCCCGAGATTTTTATTGAAAAACTTCTCAATGGACGATAAAGAATAATCTATGCTAAGTCTTCTTATGCAATAATAAGTCAGTCTATAGAATAACGAAAAGTATATTTTGGCTTACTATTTATATACCAATTGTTTGATTCTAGTCAAGAAATCTTTACGTTACGTAAAAAAATGTAAGCAAAGATACGGTTGAATTTATTTTTAAACGTTTTATCACATTTAAAATGAGCGATACTTTGTTCTTATGACAAGTAACTCGCTTTCGTTAAATTATTTTCTTCTGTGTATCAAAAACAAATACACATTGTAACAACTGGCTCGCAACTGTATCTTCATTGCATATTGATGAATACAAATATATTTTAAATGTTATAAAATACCAAGCAAGAGATTTTACAGTTTCATAGCAAAGGATTGGCATCTAAGCACTTTCTCTCAAAAGTAACTCTTGTCATTGGTTTGCTGTCTACATGTTCCATTGAAGTTTGATATCCGATATATAATAGGAATGCACATAATTAAGAAAAAACATGCTTAGAATTAAATTCAATGAAAAGAGGAAACAATTTATTTCTTTTTAACGGAGGTTAATGAGAGGTGAAACAGTTTTTCGATTCAGTATATTGTTCCAGATGAATATTTTAATTTTGAGTTTTTAATTAATACCCTTTGTAGCAATACCGCAAAATCGGATCGAATTGCTCGGGAGCGATGAGAAAAAAAAGAGTATTCGGTTTCCGCGAGAAGTAGTCCATTTTTCCGGTACATTTTCCCGACCACAATCGGCCCGCGGTTCACTAAATTTCAAACTCAATCGACAAGAAACTCATTAAAACACTGTGTTGATAAAGGCTGAGTAGGAAATCGATAGAGCAGTTAAGGAAGCTGGTGCTCTGTTGCCAACAAAAAGGATTATTCCATTGTTTTACCTTCGGACTCGGGATTGGCTGAACCAAATGGTATTATTCCGAAAGTTTTCGTGACCTGTTGACTACTTTCTTACCCCTCATCGGGCGATTACTCGCCTCGTGATTCCCAAGGGTGACTTAATGGGTCGGAGGGTGCTGGAATTTTTTACATGGAAATTTTTATTTGCGAATAATAAAGCATTATTTTTATGGGTTCACATTGTTTGCAATGACCAACAGGCGTTATAAAAATTGTTGTATTTACAAATAGGTCCTTTATTTTATTGCGTTATATGAGTTGTTTAAGCTCTGTGTTAGAAATTTATTTCCATGTTGATTGTTTTTCTTTTTAATTTTTATGTTGAAATATTTTGATTTAATTCAAACACAGATTGATTTCATTCCCATAACGGTTCAGATTTTACGCAGTGTTAAATAATAAAATACAAACATAAAAAAGTGATGAATTAGAATAATGCCAATAAGCACGGTAAAAGTGATATTAAAAACTTCTTATAAATCTCCAATATGATCTTAAAAATTCTTGTTGAAAAGAAAAAAAATACGCTGTCGTATTGAGATAAATATGTTGCTTTGGCGTATAACGTGTGATTTATATAATATGATGTTTATATCAATATTACTTTTGCTAGACATTTAATTATTCTTAATAAATATTTTAATGATAGACAGAGATATTATAAAATAAATTTATATAAATTTTGTTACCAGACTAGAAGTTAGTACGTAACAAATTGATAGTTCTTAGTTAGCAGCAAATGAACAATTTAAGCTTTTTAGAATGAGGCCCTTAGCCTACATATTTTATGTTTCATAGATATATATATATACTATAATATCAAAATATATATGGATAAATGGTTTTCACAAAAATAACGTACAAATATCTGCATTAAAACATTGAAAAACATTTTTGTCATACTGGTACGATAACTGCAACTGAGTTATCCAGAAAAGAATTTATATCCTAAAACCCTATTGTGTATTTAGATAATTTTTGAGAATTTTGTTATCTAGCAACATTTTTGAATTTGAAACGTTAACGATGTATAAAAGTCATGTTTGATTTTTAAGTCTGCACTAGAATTAATAAGAATAATCTTATGTTTATTTTTGATTTATATCGGATTATTTTGAATACAATTTTATAAGATATTTTAAACTCAGTCCACATCGATACAATGTAACTCACAAGATGATAATTAATCAGTTGAGTATACTTGTGATGAGCAAAACTAGTTCTCATGAACTGATAAGCTTTTTGAAAAAGAACGAAATAACGTGGTCAGTATTATAATTTAACTGCGTAAAAACTGCAATTCTAATATTTTGCAAATACTATTTTGATATATTAGAAGAAGTTCATTTATTTCAGACTTCAATGTTAATAGAAAAAAATTAACGATTATAAATACAAGTATAAATCTTTTTAAAAAATATGGATACTCCATCTGAATTATTAGTTGAAAGAGCGAGTAAAACACCAATTAAAATTGGCAATTTGAGATTTCCTTGAAAATGATTACAAATGAACTTTTTAATAATGGAAAAAAAAATATCTGACGATTCTATTTTTTTTAATCCATGTCTACTCCCAATGTGGAGCATATGTGTTCCTAATGGAGGTATCTCAACAGAAGTTTTTTCTACGAGAACTGTTTGTTACTCAGTCGCTCAACCTCACTTTTTATAAAGTGAGTAGTAGGGAAAGAAGGATAAGGCTAGAACAGGACTAATAATTGGCTAATCGCTATAGCTACACCCAGTTAATTAAGAATAAGAAGAATAGGAGGAGAGAAAATGATGTGAATTGACATCACAAACACCCAGTCTTCGATCACAACTTTGAATTGAGCAATTCTCAAATTCACTGTGATCTGACCGGGAATCGAACCCAGACCAGCGTGATCGGTAGAGCAAGCTCTATCCAACTGGGCCACAGCAGGCGACAATTCTATAATTATGTTACATATTTCTTCTGCTTTCAAGACTTATTATGACTTCAAGAATACAAACAGTAACCTGCAAATTAAAAAGATAAATAATAATAAAAAAATCAAATTAATGAATGTTGGCCAGTGCGATGAAAATTTCTTGGTCGATAATGCCACCAATAATGGCATACGGATGCTATCTTTATCCAGCCATTAAGTACAGATAAATCGAATAAGTCTTTTTCCGTAATGAAAAATACGAGTAACTTCAGCTTGTAATGCAAAGAAAAAGGGGCAAAGCTATGTAGATAGAACGAGATTCTCTTGGCTACGTCATCAAGGTTCAGTTATTTGTTCAATATCTTATGCGTTGCCGATCTTAAATGATTGGCTTGCCGCACAACCGCAATAATAAAAAGAAAAAAATTACAGTCAGAAAATTATTCTTTTCGACAATTAATATAAAAATTGAATATTAGCCGAAAAAATGTAATAAGAGAAATGTTCAAAAGACAATGTAAATCTAATAAGTGGTTGATGATTTCAATTATATCGTTAACTGAATGTTTATATTCCGTTATATCCGAAGAATATGTCGTTGGTATAATTCAAGAAAACGTTAAAAAATGGATGTTATGCGTTATGAACGCAGAACGATTGATTTAAGCACGCACTATCGTCTGAAAAAATATTCTCACTTGTGATTTTCTTATTTATGTATACAAATAAGTAATACATATAAGTATATTTGGCTAGCAGTTTTTTCTTTTAGAAACCTATAAATAACTTAACACCTTTTAGCTGTTCAGATTTCTTATTTCTACAGCTACTCAAAGACGATTAGGCGACTCATTTTTTTGGGTTGTAAACATTTTGCTATGCTGTGTGGTCGAGTGGTCAACGTTGTTGGCTTCGGCTACGGAGGGTCCGAGTCCAAATCCCGGTACGGACAGTTTTATAAATTGATTTTTCAATCGATTTATGAATTTCTGTTCAAATGCATAGTTGTATGTGATGTCTTGGATTCCCCCCTCTCACCCATCCTATCCTATGATCGGGGCGTATCGAGAGCGATTAGCTTACCACTAATCCTGTCTTAACCCTATCCTTCTATCCCTACTCTCTTTGGAAAAAGAGAGGTTGAGCAACTGAGTAACAAGCAGCTCTCGTAGAAACATTTCTGTTGAGATAAACTCCATTAGAAGTCCATATGCTCCACATTGGGAGCAAACATGGTTAAAAAAAAAAAATTGCTAATTAATTTGTTTTATTGTCTTTACTTTACAGCCACACTACATTGAGAGTTAGATTGATGATATTCGAAGAAGTTTTTTTATCTCAAAAAGGTGTTATTTTTTTGGCAGAATACTGATGAATTATTTTGTAATTTATATGACAGCAAACATACGTTCTTTGAAGATTACGTTATATTCTAGAGTAAATATTTATTGCATGACTTTAAAAATATCAATTCTATTTGTCGCAAAAGTTGTTACGTGCCTCCTGATATTTCGTCTTAAAAATAGATTTTGAAATAAGTTTACTTGGAATATTAGAAAATAAAATTCTGAGAACTGTTTAAAAAAAACATAATAAAAATAAAAATTCTCGGAATTTTATATAAAACTGGTAACTTTACAAACCACTCAAAAACTTTTGTAGTTTTCCAATAAATATTAGCACAGTGCTATGGACAACTATTTAATAACCTGTCTTGTTATAAAAAATACATTTTATATAAAATACAAAAAACCTTGTAATAATAATAAATAATAATTGTTTAAAAGTCTCATCTGAACTAAGTTATAACGTGACGAAATTTTTACTCATATGGATTATTTTTCAAAATATTAATGATTAAATGTAAAATAAAGCTCTCAGCTAGTTTGGAGTATATCATGTTACAGTAAATTCTAAAATAATTTATCGGAATATTCCAATAATAAACTATTAAAATTTTAAAGTATTAATAGTATAAAATTGTCGCCTGCTATGGCCCAGTTGGTAAGAGCTTGCTCTACCGATCACGCAGGTCTGGGTTCGATTCCTGGTCAGATCACAGTGAATTTGAGAATTGCTCAATTAAAAGTTGTGATCGAAGACTGGGTGTTTGTGATGTCAATTCACATCATTTCCTCTCCTCCCATTTTTCTGATTCTTTAATAACTAGGTGTAGCAATAGCGATTAGCCAACCACTAGTTCTTTTTAGCCTTATCCTTATTTCCCTACAACTCACTTTGAAAAAAGTGAGGTCGAGTGACTGAGTATCAAACAGTTATCGTAGAAAAAACTTCTGTTGAAATACCTCCATAAGAAGGCCATATGCTCCACATTAACACATATAGGTCCGCAGATTTGCATACTAAAAAATGCGCGGGAGCCGGCCGAATTTTGGGGAAATGGAACTTTTTTTGCGCTCACGTTTAAATTGCGATAACTATTTAACCGATTGATGTATATTTTTTTTTCTTTCAGAAAAGCGTTCGTATGGTTTTATACATATAAAAATATGATAAAATCAGTGTTTCTCAACCGAGGGTTTCATATAAAGAGTCTTAACAACTTAAAAATAAAGTTATTTAGTAAGAAATGGCTATAAAGAGTTGCAATAATATACACTAATTTAAAATAAAATTACTGGTTACTACCCCCCCCCCATCTCCTTCTTCTCAGCAACGACAACTATTTTAGTTTTTTTGAGATATTGTAAAACCGAAAATAAACTCTGTTCTATATTGTAAGGTTTCATTCGCAACTCTCAGATATTTTTAAATAATTCTTGTTATATTTCAATTATTTAAATATTTTAAATCTTTGAGAATCCTTTGTTTTTGTTAGAATGGTGCAGGTATATGCTATTAATGAATGGTGGCCATTCATATGTCTAATAATTATGAAGCATTAGGGTCACATTTTTTTCATAGCAGAGCCATAAACTTTCAGAAAAAATAGCTCCTTGTCAACAGCGTCTCGAAAAGGGCATTAAGAATTACATAATTTATTGCTATTGGCAAGCCAAACATATATTGAGTAAAAGCGGTGCTTTGTTCGAAGTAAAATAATGATTTCATTTCTTTGAATATAGGGTTGACATTCCAACAAGAATTAGTTGCAAAATGTCTACAAAAGAAAAAAAGGATACAGATGTAAAATGAATCTGAGACAATGGATCTGTGTTGTATAATTATTGTCATGACTAATTTCACTTTCGTAAAAATCCCATAGAACAAACACTTATTTTTTTGTAAAGAATTGTGAAGCCGCCAAAGAAGCGATAAATAAACTTATCCGAAAATTTAACCCATATTTATATACGTAAACGAAGCAAAAGATCTAACAAAAAAAGATGCATTTTTCCATGAAAATAATATTACACCAAACGTTAAACGTTATACAAAAAATATTATTTACTAGGTGATACTGTGGAATTACTTCTATATTTACGATTAAAAAAAAATATATTTTTAATATATTTGTTTGACATTATCAATTTCAATACCACTGGCAACCTTAATGTTAAATGTGAAGAAAAAAAATCATCACACAAAGTAACTTTTTTTTGTGTAAACTTACACTCGGCAAAACGAACAGATATGTTCGCGCGGACTCCTGCGCACTGAAAGTGAGATGCACACATATGTTCGCCCGGACTCCTGAGTGTTAAGAGCGGACATGGATTAAAAATAAATAGTATAAAAAATGACAAATTTGGACACTAAAATTACGTTTGATAACTAACGATATAAACCTTTTTTTTACATTTTAAGCATCTTAAAATTATAAGGGTCACCACTTAATTAATTTAGCCACGGTAATTGATAAAATTTTATGTATCAATCTTTTTTTTTATTTGTAGCAGATCTTGTTAAAGATATCATTTTATAAAGGTAGTACCTTGATAGTAAAAAATTATAATTGTTAGTAAAATTTATAAATTGTGGGTCGTCCTAAAAAATACATTCTGATTTGTATCTGGACTTGAAATTGATAACTGCTAGAGTATATAATAGCCTTTCTTCTCATATTTTCATATCGCAAAATTGTGTTCCTTCTTCGCGTTTCTCTGTTCTTGAGGGAATACTATAAAATATTTAATTAAATATTTACGACTGAAATATGAAGTTCATAAAATAGAAGTCGACGGCACTGCCGCTGCTAAACATGTCTCGCGAGCATGCTTTGCTATATTAGAATATGTTGTACCTGTTATATTGTGCGTACACATCCTGCACGAGTCAACAGAGGGCAATTGCTGTTGACAATCACAGAGCAAAAAAAATGTATAAAATACTTTTGTGTTGACAATCACAATATGTATGATATTTGTCTTGGTAAATCTCTACATTTTATTGTTAGTGCAAAAACGTTAAATATGAAATACTTTCTAATTAAAATATTGTAATATTTTTAAGATAGGAAAATTAAAGCAACTTGCGTCTCTAGACAATAAAATATTGGTAGTACCAGAGATTCTAAAAACTATTTGCCGTTTACTATGTATTACATATTGAAGTAATGCAGCATCTCATCATACTTAACATAAGTAGATTAAAAACTTGAGAAAAGCTTTTAACTTTATCGTGAGATATGATTGTAAGGGTTCGGTAAGTGAAAGAACAGCAATCAACTAATTGCTTTAGTACGACAAATACAACTTTCATGTTTGTATCTGATAGTGAGTGGTAAGAAATAAAATATCACAGTAATTCATAACTTTGGATGAAAATTTGTCAATTGGTTAAAAAATGAACGTATAGGAGATATTTTACTGGAATTCAACAAAGCAAAATAATGTTTATAATGTCACTCAGCTGCAAGATTGGTTTAAAAGATAACAATATCTTTAGTTGGCTTTCGTATTTATTATGATAAATATATTGATTTTTCAATAGTAGCGTTAGTATATTTTTTATATGCCATGCCCGATTTTATTTTTTATTATATAGACTTTTATGTAGTTAGTCTCAAAAAAAGTTTTGCAATATGGACTGCGTATTACGTTTTTTCTCAACCTCTTTTAATCGAAGGGAGTAAAAATAGAAAGGTAGAGCTAGGACATGACAAGTGATAAGCTGATTTCTCTCGTTACGCCGGTATTTTATGTATCTCTAACATTTATACATTTGAACATAAATCAATAAGTCGACCGAAAAATTAAACTGCCCTTAATTAAAAAGGAAATTTAACAATGAAAACGCCAAACATAACTTCTTCCTCAGAATAAAATAACTTATAATAATTGTTTTATGATTTCTTTTTCATTTAAAGTAAATCGGAAAAAAATATAATGCTTGTTCTGATGATCAATTTACAGCCTTTTATGATCGACCGTATCATTTTATATCGGATGTACTGTTTTTGATTGAAGTAAAAATGTTTGATGATTATTTAGATAAGCTTTAAAAAATCTTATATAACTGTTGATACAGAAGTTTTATTTTTAAATAACATATTGAATGATCTTAAGATACATATAGGGTAATCCAAAACATGTTTTCACACGTTCACTAATTGCTATAAGGAGTCATTATTATCACAATTAAAATTCTTTAAGTGGCATAATAAATTTATTAGCTTCCTTCTGCATCAAAGGTAATTACGGTTCATCAGTTCGTACCACCGTTTGTACGTATATTGGAAATCACAGTCAAACTGTCATATCTCACAAAATACAAAGCCACATGACTTGAGACATACTACTATAAGGAAAACCACAAAGGTTGTCATTTGTTCTACCCGTAACCGTTTTCTAAATGCACATGCCCTTAAGTTATTAAATGTAACATCTGCCATGTCGTCATAACAACTCAAACTATGCCGAAGTTGCTTAGCAACCAAAAATATTATAATATAAATGTCACAAGTAATAAAATTTCATGATACAATCGTAAATTTTGTAAGCCCTTATGCATTAAAATTTATATATTTCTTGACTCGAAAGATAAAGTTAAAAGTTACTCATCATTTTGAATAATAAAAAACGTGACGTTTCACACATTCTATACATATGACAAATTAACAACTGTTAAAATTTAAGTATTATTTATTTGGTTGTGAGAATATCTCATTTTTTATATTTTATTTTTTCAAAGTTTCATTTTTTATTAACGATATGTCATTTTTTATTAATACGAGTTTCTACATCAATTAAAATTTATTATTGATTATCTAATCGCTTTTATTTATAATTAATCTGAGAATTTTTTTCAGATCATAAACTGAGAAACAAGACAAGAGTCATAATATACAATGCATAATCTCTTTCATTTATTGAGGTGAATGCTCGAGATAAGCAAAATTCGTCTTAATCGTAAAATACTTTCGTGGAATTAGAACACAATTTGTTATGTTTTTGAAAATTCCTTTCCGCCAACATTGAAAATTAATAAGATCAAATTGAAAAAAATATATGAATAAAATTTAATGATTTATATTAAAACGAAAATTCTGCAAATAAAACCAACCCGGTAATAAAATGTTCACAATATTTATTACCATACACTGTGATTTGGGAGCCTTTTTCTAATCCCCGGATTTCGGAATTGAGCACTCAAAGTGAAATCGTGTATTATTTGAAAGATTTGATGAGTCGTTTTTTTTTTAGCACACCGAGGAATTTCAAATCCTCTATTCGGTATACCTTTTCCCCTGATTATCTCTGAAACTCGTTTTTTTTCTTAGCTCACAGAGGAATTTGAAATCCTCAATTAGCTATACTTTTTCCCAAAATTATCTCCGAAACTCTTTTTTTAAAATCTTCCTATTCCAAAATCCTATCAATTTTCGGGATTTGCTCACAATTTTTCAATCCCAAAATCCCTGGATCGCAGCCATGTCAATCTCGGGACTTCGGGATCAGAGAATTGGAAGGGGTTTCGGGATTGGATACCCTAACTGTGATTCAGAATTAAGATGTGGGTGTTTGTAATGTCAGCTCACCTCTAGTTAATCTCGAATGACTTGAAAAATTCCCATTAAGTTTATCTCGTATGATTTTTCAATGATTTATGATAAAATATTTGGCACATTGGCATTAAGCTGTATTGATTCTTTTTTAAGTACTTCCGAATACCAGCAAGAGTTCCATTTGACAATAAAATTGTATCGGTGACATATTAAAATTTATTTTGTAGAGTTACATTTTTAATTATAATTTGCTATGCAAAACAAGCCTAAGGTTTATCGAATATTTTTATCATAATTTGCAGTATTTTGAAAATTTATGGATGAATTCCGACATTTTAAATATTTAAAAAAACTGTAATTTAATAATATTTTAGTAAACAATTTATAACATTATTCACAAAATATTTAAGCAATAAAACATTGACCAAAGATCTTTATAAAAGTGCTTTGTGAGTTTGAAAGAAAATAATGTTTCACGTTCTCCGAGAATCTAATAGTTCTGTGTCTAGTGAAATATTTCCGATTTTCGCGTTTGTTTTCAGACAGTGTGCGGGAACCTAAATCGCCTTATGTAATCTATATGAAAACAAAAAGTTGTAAGCTCACAGTGTGTGGAATGTTGGAATAACACAAAAGTCTTTTTGATGTTTCCACGACTTTCTTTTTGCGAAGTTTTCCGGGCCTCACTTAGGGCACGTGCCGCGCCTCAACATGGCGAAGGGTACAAAACGTTTCCATTTTAGCAAAAAAATGAAAACATGGGATATTGGTTTAAAAAAGGGATGTGATGGTATCGTTTGTATTACAGATTCTTCGAATTCCGTTTGTACGATCGTAATTTTTGGCGGCATATTGAAAGCCCGAACATGTTATGATATTAATATTCGAAAAGTTAAGTATTACTTCAATACAAAAACAAAACAAAATTAGGTATTTTTTTAACCGCTTCATTTAAAAAAATGCTGGAGACACTGAACACAAGCAATGTATTTAATTCTTTTCTGGAAATATTGTTTTAATATATCTCAGTTTTAACAGAACAACAGAATATATTTGAAATATGATAAAATTCTTGAGTCCATAGCGTAGTTGTCAACGTTGACGGTTGCGGTCACGGATCCCAAGTGCTCGAGTACCTGTACAAACAACATTTTGTTCAATAGGTGTACGTTTGAAGGTATGTGTATTTGTGATGAAAAATCTCGTCTCACCATTTCAATCGTAAAATTAATAATTAGCGAGAGCGGTTAGCTAACGATTGTTTATTCTTCATATTGGGAGCGGACATGTATTTTAAAAATCTGTCCTAAGCCCATTCCTTCTTTCTCTTATCCCTTCAAAAATAAGAGATTAAGTAACTTAGTAAAAGCAGAACCTTCTGTTGATATACATACTTATGCTCCACATTTGGAGCAGAGATGGATTAAAAAAATGTATGATTCAAACCTTAGAATCGAAAATTATACAAAATTTAAACTACATTAGATAGTGCATATAAATTGTAATGGAAAAGTAGCAATTCAAAAATCGTTTAGTATTTAAGCAGTTTAATAATCAGTATTTTATAAAGTAAATGGTCAGTATAAATCCAAAATTTAGTCTGTATAAATTGTGTCAAATACGTGATTTTAAAATTGTGATCAGGGTTGTTAAGAAGCATTAAGATTTAAAAAAATATCTTATTATTTTTTATAAATACTGATAATTTATATAAACTGAATATTCAATGTTAAATACTGTTCAATAGTTGATTTGAAAACTAAACATAAATGAAAGCCATTTTTATGATTAATACTAACATAATATTATATAATTAGAAATATATTCAATTAAATATCATAATATGTTCTAAGCCACAAGAAATCAGTTTCGTGGTAGACATAGGAATTATAAATATAGTTTATTAATGATATTTTTTATGAAATGAAATAGTTCTTAACCCGTTCAAATTATTGCATACATTTTCAATAAGCTTCGTTATTAAGGAAATCTGTATTTTTTAATATCAATAATATATTTTAATTAACTTTATCAAAATAATTGTAAAACCATTTTAGAGCGCGTAGTCAGACTAGATCCTTGATAACTGTTATAGATATACATTAATATGCATGTACAAGCATCCATAGTTGATGGCTAATCACTGCCATATTGTATTATCAGACTTAAACTGTTTTATTGATACAATGTACATTGTGATTTTTGCCCATCAAAAGGGACCACTAAATAACTGAGTTTAATCAGAAATTACCTCTCTGTTTAGAAATGTACCCGGACAGTTTTCATTGAATCTCTTGGGGAAATGTACATTTGCGCGTATATATTTAAAAAAAAAAACAAAATTGTGATTGTATAAAAGTTTAAATTTTTCCCTTGGTGGTAAAAAAAATACTTTAAACCAACAAAAAAAAGGAAGAATATCCATAGATTTTGATCGTTTAGTCGACTTAAATAAATTATGTTGAAAAAAATACAACTCTCGCGAGGCATACAAAAACGAATGTGTATTTAGGTATTTCTATTATGCTCGCACTCCGTTTTTTCAAGTCGATGGGTTTTCTATACTCTTTTTCCGATGCCTTCTGCCTCTTTGTAAAGGTAAACCAATATGAAAAGACAGTTTTTACGGATGCGCGAGAGCCAAACTGATACGACATGGATTTTTTTGTGTGCTGTGCGCAGTTTAAAAACTGTCACGTTGTCGAACTGCACCTATATGAAACGCGCTAAATGGCAATGATCTAATAAAAGAAAGTGCTCGTCTCCTATTCAACGGGATACAATTTTATTGAAAAAGAAACCAATAAAGAGGTTACCGAGAAAATTCCTCACCCGCGCGATTCTAAATTCCTACCCGACCTCTTTTTATTGCCAGACATTTTAACAAATAAATAACTTCAAGAAGGAAATACATGCCTCACATTTTCCTTTATAACGGTCGAAGAAACATCGGGATGGGTCATGTATTTTTAGGCGTTTAAGAATTAATATAATTTGTCTACGTATCTATTTGTACAAAAAGATTTGTGACAATATCGTAATCTCATCTCAAATTTTGGCGTTTGAGCACAAAAGAATATCAATATAAAACAAAATATGATTTTTTTTAAATAACGATTAGAATTGAATTAGGTTTTTAAAATTAATCACATGTAAAACTTTACTTTGAAAAGCAACAAAAGAAAAAATGCTTTCATTCATTTAGCGATTCCATTAGTATACTAAAACGTGATTTCAAGATTATTTTCTCTGCAGAATATTCAAACCAAATTTCAATGTACGTATATTTCATCGAAACAAATAATAAATAAAAGTAATAAAGACAGTATGTTCACTTAAAGTTGATTCTTAAATTATAAAGACTATTCATTTTTATTTAAAAATATTGATCATTAATAATAAATGACAACAGTATTTTCTGTTCACCAAAAACTGAAAAAAAATATTGGACGTTAAAGAATAATATTTTATTTAAATATCGTATTTCATAATTATAGTAGCTATTTATATAAATTTATGTTCTACTGACTTGGATCCTAAATAATTAATGACTTGGTTTGAATATTAAAGTTTATTTTTAATTGAAATCAAATAAATCTTTCATGCACAAAAAAAATGTTTCCTATTTCAATATAATATTAATAACAATTAAGTTTCATTGTGTTAATATAAACATATGACTAAGAGTGATAGAAATCATTAATTTATATTAAAATTTTGAATTAAATAGCGTGTGTTGTAATAAACAATTACTAATGATACGAACGTATTTAATTATTGGCTTTTAAATATTTGAAAAGAACAATTAAATATCTACTAACCTTCGATTCAACCAGAAAAACTTAATCCACTACAAAGACGTATAGTATTGATATTGATAATAATATACAAACTCAAATCTTTTAATGACAACCTTTTATAGAATATAATAAAATGATTTTATGAGATAGTTAACATGACTATTTTTCAATAATGATATCACGAGATTATAATAAAGCGCATTAAAACGTTGTATTATTGTTAAAATTATTAATAGTTATTTAAGTTTTTATTAATATTCTACAACACAAGCTTTATTGAATATATTATTTAAGTTTTATCAATCGAAAAAATCACAAACTGTATTTTATATCATAGTGAGTAAAATTTACAAGTTGTATAAAAGTTCTGGAAAAGCTCGCCAAAAATAAATCAACTTCGGCTTCAGTAGAACTCAGTAAAAGTTCGCCCGTTCGATTCAAGTTTTATAGATTGTATCGCCGGAATGTTCAGTGAATATGAAATAACATTTTATTTTCAAATATACTAGCTGAATTTTAAAAGCTATAAATTTCTAAAATGCTCATTAGTTTTGATAAGTTATAGTGGAGTTAATTTGATTCAGTTTCTTTATGGAATACAAAAACTTTCAATGTTGCGCATTTAAATCTTTGTAAGAAAATTATGTTTGGGATTTTTTTTTAATGAAAACACTTTTTAGCTCCTCTTAAAAATAAGTTAAAATTAAGACCAATTGAAACCAAATGAAAACACTCTGTAATAAAACTGCTATTAAATGGATAGTAAATCTGTTTATTTATTTATTTAAATATAAAGATTATGAGAAAATATTTTTGACATTTTTTTTGTTCATTTCTAAAACAAAACATATTTAAACACTCGATTAGTAATTATATTTTTCTTAGTATTGACCCGTAAAGTTAATACGATAATAACTTAATAGGTTGAATAGACAACGAATAAGGAAAATGTTTAACGATAACTGAATTTTTGGTTTGTAACTGAACCCCCTTTGTCAGACAGTGTAAGGTAGGGTAGAGACTGGACTGTTGTTAGCTAATTGCACCTGCTATCAGCTTTCAGGTATAGTACATATTGCCAGAAAAGATAAAATATTTCTGACCCTCGTGCTTGGCAAACATTGGCATGGTTTCTTAAGAGTTTCATGTAACATATTCCGCTACCCATTGATAAAAAACGACTTTTAATAACCAATTACTAAAAAAACGCAGTCCTTAGAGTTATTTAATTGACTTTTATAAGAATAAATGTAAAAATTAATGAAAAATACAAAAAATTATAATATAGTATAATGAAATACACTTAATAATTAAGTTTTCAGGTTTACTTTACTTAAATTTATGTTACTAGGCTAGATTTGGTAGATCGGTGCCTTAGGTAATGTTCTTAGAGAAAGTAATGAATTGTATGTGCACGCAATCTTCCGATGAAGCGTTCGGTGTGGTTGCCGTCGAGTAACACTCAAAGTCATTTAGAAACAGAAAAATTCAAAGTTAACTTTTCAAGTGTAATATTAAATTACGAATAATAAATTCGAATGATTGAACACCCACAATCAGTTTCTGTAAAGAAGTTTCCCACTTAAAGCTTTCATTTGACATAATACAGTACTACATTCAACTACGTGTGGGGAAGGAACATAAAGAGCCTGTTCCGACCTTAAAAATAAAATATTCAGGAAACTATTAGCCCGTTTTGTAGGTTACATGTGGTTTAGTCGGTAAATATACAAATGTTAGAAGAAATCTTCTCATAATGTCGAACTAACTATTTTATAAAGAAGTGCTTTTTAGATCATCATATCTTTTTTTCTATTTTTCTTAATTTTATTAGAAAGTGAATAAATTAAGATGTAAATATATCACTATAAAGCAAGATACTGAACACATCCCATAAGAGTGTGATTTAATAAGAAAGCTGCGAACTTCGATCCAACCGTCCATTGTAATGATTGACAACTTTGACTTGTTGGCTAATAAGATAAATCAGCATTTTTTTTAATTCACAGCGTTGCAGAGAGCGAGTATACTTAATCAACTCATTGAAGTTTTCCCTTTATATTAAGGAATTTATTTTTTCACATTTAAGTGCACTTCATTTGGTCCTGGGAAGTTGCTTCTAAGACTTTCCTGGTCTATGAAAAAAGTTGTAGATACGCTTAACGTTTACTATACCACTGGATAATGCCGTATAAAATAAATTGATGAGAAAGCAGAAGTGCGTAGAAGAGAGCAAGTAGGTTAGTTAATTACCTCTACGCACCGTTTATCTAAACATAGATTCTAAAGCCTCATTAAAACCAACTTAGTGTGCAGCTGAGAACGAATTTAAACCTAATAAACGTCTACTTGCATGCTACTTTTTAAGCAGTTCAGCTTTTTTTAAAAATTGTTTATATATTTTTTTTCGGCAAACGCTTCTTCAAAGACGTCATTTTTTTTTAGTGAGGGCCTGGTACAGGTAATGGGGATATTCTCCCGGTTGAGAAAATATAGTCGGTTTGTAACGACTGGCTCAATCGAATCATTTGTCGGATCACTCGGCCAAATCCCGTGCGTCCCGCTTAGGTTAAGAGTGTTTGGCCAAGCTAACTCTCTCAGCCGCTTACTTTGTTGTCTATATATATATATATATATATAGGCTTTAAACGTTAGATTCCACACAAGCTAAAAATAAAAATGGTCAGAAAATAGTACATTAATCTTTATACGCAGAAAAAACGCTTCAGTAATGATATCTCTATTCTGATATGTTTTAAAAAAAACAAGAAAATGTTGTGCTTCATTTATAATTAATTATATAGTTATACGTGTCAGGGTAGGTATAGTTAGTATTAAGATTCAAAGTGGCAGTCCACCGAACTAGTTAATTGAATATGCAGTGTCGATAGTGGGCTACTAAAGCCAACATACGAAAGGAGAAGTTACTGTCGGACAAAGGGCGAAGTGTGCAGGGTTTGGAGCAAGCTAGAAGGAAATTTAATTTCACTCCGAGGACGTGACATGACTTTGGTTTTGAATATTTATTAGATAACAATAGGAATTTGCGGCGGAAGGCAATCTATAATTAAATTGAAATTATCAAGTTCAAGTTTCAATTAAGGTACTTCAAAGTTTATTTTGAAATGTTCACGCCGCAAATATAATAACAACATTTATTAAAGTACTAGTCTGAGAAAACGGATTGCTTACAGCTGTTAGAGGCAACTTTTTGTGTTGACTTTTGATTTCTTTAAAAGTACTTATACAGAAATTAGCTGTTTATTTTTGAACACAAGTTCAACAATTGTTTGAAGAAATAAAGTTTGACGAATTTTCTCCCTACAATATTATATTTGGTTCTGATTTAATGTTGCTATACTAAAATTACTGAAAACGGTATATATCGAGAAACTTCTAAAATCCCAAACTATTGATATTTTGCTATTAAAATTAATAAAACTGCTACCAATAGATGTTCTAATCCCACAAACGTTGAATCTGAGAGAATTTTTTCTGCAAGCGCACTATTTTTTGGTTTATACGAAGATCTGATAAGCATTAATAGGATGGTACAGTAATTGACTAAATATACAAAATAGCTTTTATGTACATATAAGAAAACGTTTTGCGTACTGAAATAAAGAAATATCATAACTGTTTTTTTAATCAATATCCGCTAAAAATGTGGAGCTTACTGCTTCTAAATTGAGTTATCTCATTAAAAAGAATCTACTAGAAATTTTTGTTACTTAGTTGCTGAACCTCTCTTTTTCCAGATAGTATGGATATAAGGATATGGTTAAGGAAAAACTTGTGGTAAACTAATCGTTTTTGTCACGGCCAGTTATTTTAATATTTGAAGAAAAGGAAGGGGGTAATTTTTATACATCACAAAATACACATGTTTTTGAACGGAAATCGACACATCGATAATAAAAATTCTAATCGTAGTGGGACTCAAACCTACGAGATCCGTCACGAAAGTCAACGACGTTGGCCAGTGCGTCACGAAATGTAGCCGTCAGCTATTGTAATATCTAGTGTTGATGTGAGCAAAAAAAATGAATTTTATCTTTTTTTAAATATTGTATTAGTGAGCGGTTTGGCAGTAAAATAAGCAAAAATGAAAAAGCTGGTTTTAAGATTATATTTGTCTTCAATAGCTTATGTAGTTTCAAAAAAAATCATGACGACTTCGGACGACTTTTGCCCTATTTGATCTTCCCACGCATGATAAGTTGATCATACCATTATTACATTAACAAAAAACCTGAATCGCATGAGTCATCTATGTAATTCGAACGACCAATTTTTTTGTTGATTTTACGAATGTTTAAAAAAACCTTTACCATTTTTTTTAAATACAAACATATCTCTCTGCTACATCAATTGAAGCTTTAATTATTATCTTATATAACAACATGTGACAGGCTACGAAACATTACAAAGGAATTGAACAAAAAATTGAGAGGCCTACGGTTATCACGTTATAGTTTTTATTCTTTTGATTTTTTTGTTTCTGAAATCTCGTAGTGTGACTTAACAATTTTTTTTATAATAAATAGTGATTATATTGATAATTTATTAAAACAGTGTCGATCGATGAATACATTTTCATGCAACTGTGCATTTACTGTTCCGTTTTTTAAACGAGAATAATCACGCAATTGAAAAAATATCGGTTGAACTGATCAACCATATTTAGAGCGATTTAGTTGAAAAATCATGTCCGATAGGTTTTTACTGTTTAGCAAATTTTAAATAATCCAAAACAAATATATGGTCAGAATCAATAGTATTAGTATTGATTCTGAGCGTTTGATTGAACATGTGCTAAGGATGTTTGCAAGTAAGACGCTCTTGGGTACGGGTAAATAATGCGGATAAATATTTTTTTAACTGAAGTAATAATTAATGAGAGAGTTAAATAATGTAGTGTTCTTTTATCTCTCAATGTTGCGA